>CM033625.1:40405846-41033346 GCA_019453435.1 Rhinogobius similis
CTTATTCACCTTATTCTGCCCCTCCCACTTTTGCCGTTTTTTGCACTTTTGATGTAAACACACTTCCGTTTGACGAGAACTCCGTTAAAGCTAATGATGAACGAGGGAAAAGTCTTGCCGCTAAAATGTTACATAAAGTAGATTGATTTGTGTAAAATGTTTAATGAACACGAGCAACAACAAGTCAACAACGCAACGATTTCCTGGTGCGGCTCTGGGACAGCAGTGCGCCCCCGTTGACCCGCTCCGGTGCTGGTCTTGGCCCGGGTCCAGGTTCGGGTCCGTCCGGGTCAGCTTGTCTCATGACGTACGGTTAAAACAGCAGCCGCAAACACGAGCCGCTCTGTCGTTATAACCGGACTGTACAGGACAATGGTGTTTGTTTTGCACTGACAGAGTTCACTGAATCTAAAGAATCTAAAGACTGGAGTTTCAGAGGGAGTCGACTGGAATAAAGAGTCAACAGCTTGTCGTGTGAGGTCAATTATTAGTTCAGGAAAAGAATGATTTGTAATTAAAAATCCACTATCCATCCAATTCTGATATAAATTTGCGCTAAACTGACTAAAAACTACAAAAAATAGTTTAATTCTGACTCTCATTCATGCTTGTGTCATTAATATTTGTCATTAATCTGCTCCTTCTCTGAGCCTCAGAAAATGCTCAGTTTCAAATATCACCAAATCCTGATGAGGGAACGCCTGACTGAGAGAAAGTCATGTGAAGCTTTTTATTTTAAAGGACAAATATTATGCACTTTTTTCAATTTTTATTAGCCATTTAACATGATGAGCAATATAACTTTTCACATCAGAAAAATTAGCATTACATTTACATTAAAAACAGAATACATTTTATGTTGAGTGACGTTTGGAACCACCTGTGAACCCTTAAAAAATGAAATTAAAGAATCTAGACTTGGTCAAAATGACTTGAAGTTGGGCATCTCATGTTTTACAACAAACAAAAAGTTTATAATAAGCTGAAGTTTAGGCCCGTTCTACTGAATTACACAAGTTGTTCTATTTGTTACTCGAGGCGGTCCCTTGTGTTCCAGCGGTTGTTAATTAGACAAATTCTCAGAACGAGTCGGCGATGATTTAAAGGGCCCATGACAGGTTGGACTACTCATTGAACTAAAATGCACTTAAGATAAATATATTTCAAATTTTGCTAACAATTCTTTACAAATTTTGTCATAGTTTAGCATTTTTTAAATGTTTTTAATTTCGTTAATTAATTGTTTTTCATTTCATTTCAATTGTTTAACTTCCTGGTTGTTAATGATGACATCACACTAGAAAATGACCAAGAAAGCACACTGTACACGATTTTTTAACATGACAAAATGACCAATGTAGCCCTTTCTTGCTTTCTAGTTCCACACACAGTGGAAGTGTGTATGTGTATAGTATGTAAATATATATTTGTAAATGTAACTGAGATAAGTGGCTTATGGACTGATTTAATAGTGAAAGGTAAATAGGTAGGTCATGTATATTCTGTAAGACAAATGTTGTAAATACTTTTTTCTGTTCATGTGTGATGCTTGAGTCAGAGTGGAATTTGTGAATTGATCTTACATCTTTTGCTGTTTGAACTGTACTATTTATTCTTGTAAACCAGGGACTGCAGATGGAAACTAGCTGTTTAGCTCTAATCTGGTGCGGAACATCTCTGTTTTTTATGAGCTTAATGTCTCTGTACATTGTCCCTTCAAATAAAGACTAAACTAAACTAAACTAAACAAATAAAATAGATGTGAACGTCCTTATTTTGTTGAATTAATGTTTAACGGGTCAAAAAAGTTGTGTAAATTACTCATAACCTTTGTCTCCCCACTGTGATGTCATCAACCTGTTTACTTGTAATTTTCAACAGATTTTTCCATTATTCTCCACAGTTACCTTATTGGTTTAAAACTATAATTTATATTTACAACAACTATTAATTCCCCAAATAAAGTCTAAATTAGATCCATCCATTAAGGACTTAAAACAGCAGAAGATTCTCACATAAGTGACGTCAGTTATTGAAAAAACGTCGCTCATCGAAGAGATTCTGTGGGTTCTGTGGTGTTTTTGACGGTCGGAGGAGAGGATTTTCTAACCAGGGTTCATCACATTGCCGTGAATGAAGCTAAATACAACTTCGGGTATGTTTTTATCATGGGACAATGTTAAAACGTGGTTAAAATGTTTGGAATGATACTTCCTGGTTGAACATGAGCATAAATATGACACAGAGGTAATTCCACAACTGTTACCTAGCAACCATTTTGAAAACAAGGGCCAAAATCAGTTTAAATTACACAGCAGTTATGATTTGACAAACGATAATACCTGATAACACCTTTATTTGTTGAATGACGGTTTAAACTGTCAGAAAGATGTGTCAGTCGACTGTAAACTGTCTCTTTATTTTCAGTTGTTTGTCACTTTTTGATGACATCACAGAGGGATTCCATTTGAGAACTCAGCACTACTTCCTGTCATTTTAAACTTTTATTTTTCAAAAATTCTCCACAAACTGCACAGATGTAAAACTATGATAAATATTTTCGACAGTTGCTATTCCACCAAACTAAGTCCTAATTAGAAAACTTTAATATAGACTTTAAGTTCTAAAACATGAGGTGCCAAAGTAAAGGTACAAGAGCAAGTTTAAAGGACAATAACTGAACAAAGAATGTGTCCTTTAAGTCAGTGGTTCTCAGACTTTTCTGGCCGGGACCCCCATAATAGCCAAGCAACCAACTCGGGACCCCAAAGTGAAATGAAAATGAATGTAGTAATAATTTTAAGTGTTAAATCAGGTTTAAAGCTGGTTATTTGAATAGTTTATAGCAGGGGTGTCCAACCTTTTTCCATCGAGGGCCACATATTTAAATATAGACCAAAAGGAGGGCCACAAATCAATCGTGAAACGTTAAAAAAAGCTGCATTTATCTGATGTTTTAAGCACCACCACATCTACATTCAGTCTCAGTGCCTTAATATCAGGTCTGTATTGAACCAAAATGTTAGTTATTTAGGTTGGAATTGTAGAAAATCTGAAATGTGCTGTAAATAGTACTTATCAGGACAATGTGGGCCAGTTCACAAGGGAGCCTTAGGGCCAAGAAAAATTGGTCTGAGGGCCGCATTTGGCCCCCGGGCCTGAGTTTGGACATGCCTGGTTTATAGTCTTATTGGGCCTTATTTCACAAAAAGATACTGTTTTTAGTATAAAAAATAATTAGAATTAGATCTTGAAATCATCTCGTGACCCCCAGCTCATCCCTCGCGAACCCCACTTTGAGAACCACTGCTTTAAAGGGCCCATGACAGGTCGGACCACTCATTTACCTAAAATGCAGTTAAGATAAATATATTTCAAGTTTTGCTCAAATTCTTTACAAGTGTTATCCCGGTTTAGCAGTTTTATACGTTTTAATTTCACTTCCTGGTTGTAAATAATGACATCACACTAGGAGATTACCATAGCAACCGCACTGTAAACTGGGCTAAAACTCATCTAATGTCATCAATTCTTTTACCTGACAAATAAAAATATATTTGAACATATTTATTTAGTTGAATTAAAGTTTAAATGGTCAAAAAAGTTGTTTATTTTGTGTAAATCATGTATAAAGTTTGTCTCCCTAATGTGACGTCATCAGTTTGTTTACTTCCTGTAATTTTCAACATATTTTTCAACTTTTCTCCACAAACAGCAACCTGATTGGTGTGAAACTATTATATATATTTATAACAAGTATTAATGCACTGAATAAAGTCAAAATTAGAAAATCATAAAAACCTGTCATACGCACTTTAAGTCAAACTATCGTAACATAAATGACATAACATGAAACATTTCTGTCCCCTCCAGGTTCCGTTCGGGACAGAGGCGGACGGCATGAACATCCTGGGCCTGGTGCTGTTCGCGATGGTGTTCGGCGTCGCTCTGAGGAAGCTCGGGGAGGAAGGCGAGGAGCTCATCCGCTTCTTCAACGCCTTCAACGAGGCCACCATGGTCCTGGTGTCCTGGATCATGTGGTCAGTTCTGCCGCGCGTGTGTCACCAGAAGAAAAATGTACTGTCAAAAAAAACTGTGGAAAAATGGCCATAAATACACATATTTGGGACATTTAAAACTGAAAAATTGACAAAACCAGGTTTAAATTTCTTGGTTTATTTTTTACACATATTAATAACAAAAAAAATTACAGAGGGGATTTTGCATTTCTTCTTACGTTTTTAAATAAACTAGATTTGACTGAAAATGTTCCTAAAAGTTCAAATTTTGCCTCATTTTTTACCTTAAAACTTCAATAAATCAGTTTTGGCGGTAAGGTGCCACAGATAGCGATATACATTAACAGTAAAAGTAAAAAGTGTACATTATGCTAAAATAAGATAAAAATAAGGGCATGCAAAAAATAAAAGAGTGTAGAAAGAGTTAAGTAAAATCTATATACAACGAGATCAGAACAGAAGTGCAAACTTGCAGTGCAAACAGTAGAATAGGGGAAGAATCAGAATCAGAATCATTATGACAGATGTTATTAAAGTGACGTGACAGGTGTTTTTGAATTAGATATTAAAAAAACCCCACCTCTGTCAAAATCTTATTTAGTCCAGATTGCACAGTTTGATGTGGGATCTACTTTAAGTGGTGATCTTTATGTCCCGAGTAGAGAAAAATACATTTTAATAAAATGGCTTTTGAAGTTACGTCTCATAGATATCTATGGATGAAGTGGATTAAATGGAAGAATAAAACATCTTTAAGAGCAAATTGTTTGTTATTTCCACATGAAAGCCGATATGTTGAGAGAGCAAACTGACCAAAAAAACAAAAACTTGAAAAGTGTCTCACCTTAAATGGTTTTAGAGTTCTGTACAAGCTGCAAACGGTTTGCTGTATTCACCTTATTCTGCCCCGCCCACTTTTGCAGTTTTTTGCTGTTTTGTTGTAAACGCACTTCCGTTTGACGAGAACTCCGTTAAAGCTAATGATGAACGAGGGAAAAGTCTCGCCGCTAAAATGTTACATAAAGTAGATTGATTTGTGTAAAATGTTTAATGAACACGAGCAACAACAAGTCAACAACGCAACGATTTCCTGGTCAGTCTGAAAACGGCTTTTTAGTCCGAGTAGAACTTATTTTCTGTTGAGTTTGTCTGCTCCGTGTAAACTACAACGGAAACAAGACGGCGGCGCCCACGACAACATCCAGAATAAGGTGAATAAGACTAAAGCAGTGTTGTTCGATGGTCCCTCACTGTCTGTGTCGCTCTTTATCAGGTACATCCCGTTCGGCATCATGTTCCTGGTGGGCAGTAAGATCGTGGAGATGGAGGACGTGGTTTTGTTGGTGACCAGTTTAGGGAAGTACATCTTCGCCTCGATCCTGGGCCACATCATCCACGGCGGCGTCGTGCTCCCGCTCATCTACTTCGGATTCACGCGGAAAAACCCCTTCAGCTTCCTGTCCGGCCTCATCACGCCCTTCACCACCGCCTTCGCCACGTGCTCCAGGTACGGGACACGCGCCTGCTCCGGGGTCAGGCTGGGCTCTAATGACGGGCAAAGGTCGAGGGCCCAGGGGTCAAATACAGCCCTTGGACCAATTTTCTATTCCCTCAGGCTTCCTGGTGAATTGGCCCACATTGCCCTAAGAAGCACTTTTTATAACACTTTTCAAACGTCCTACAATTCTAACCTAAATAGCAAACTTTTGGCGTGAGACAGACCTGATATTAAAGGACACATTTTCTGCTAAAGTGACTTTTTTGAGCTTTTAACCCAGTTTTAACAATGTTCCGTCATCAAAAACACACCTGAAGTAGCATTCTGCTGCGTTCACGCTGTTTTCGTGAATGTTAATTAGAAAATCCTCCCCCTCCGAGCGTCAAACACACTTCCTGCTGAACTTCCAGGATTTTTGGACGTATTTTCAGACTTCAAACGTCACTTATCAGAGAATTTTCTGCTGTTTTTAGTCCTTAAATCATCACTAAACTTGTTCTGAGCATTTCTGCCTCTAAACACGATAACTGCTGCAGCAAATCCGCATCATGACGTCTTTTAAGCGCTAACTTCACTAGATTGTTTATAGCGCTGGCACCTTCTGCTGTCTGGATGCACTCAGTAAGTGTCATTGCATATTGACTGATAATGACACAAGGCATAGAATGAATAAGAAACTTTTTTTTTGTTGTAAAACATGAGATGACAATATTTAAGGCACTCAAGCATGTTTAAGGGCTAATAACAATATGAAAAATGCAGAATATTTTTCCTTTAAGGCACTGTATTTAAGGCAACAGTTTGTAAAGCGCTTTGGGTGCCTATTAGGTGGAAAAGCACTATATAAATAAAAATTCTTCTTCTTCACTGCGTCTGAATGTAGGTTTGGTGGCACTTTAAACATCCGATAAATACAGCTTTTTTGAACGTTTCAAGATTGATTTCTGGCCCTCCGCTTGGTCTATATTTCAACATGCTGCCCTTGGTGAAAAAAAGTTTGAAACTGTGGCCATTTTTACACATAAAATGCCTTTTTTCTATCTGAAAACATTACATGATGAAAAACTATTAAAATATTATAAATATTTGTTTCTGACATTTATGTGAGTAAACTACAGGAGAAGTTTACTATTGTTATCTTTAAATTTAAGATTTTTTCCTATTCACCTGCAGCGTCTCACCTTTATCAGAATGATTTAATCAGTTAGTGTGTCAGGGGTTAGACTTCGGAGCCAAGAGCAGTACACAGGAGGCAGGTTAAAACACTCTTTATTTGCAACAACAGGTAAGTGGTTACGGGGCTGGGAGGTGTCCAGGGTAAGCAGAGGCAGGCAGGAACGGGCAGGCAGGCAGGCACATGGGAGCAAGCAGACAGGAGCAAGCAGACAGGAGCAGGCAGGCGCTTCCCAGAGTGAGGCAGCAGGGACACCTGGACACAGGACAAGGTAAGGAAAAAATCCAAAAACGCACAAAAGTAAGCTTAGTTTTCAGGAGCCAAAACGCAGTACTAACTGGTGTAGTTATATGACAAACTGGCGATGAGTGGATGACAGACCAGACTTCTTATGCTGCAGGTAACGATGTAAGTGGATGCAGGTGTGTTTGCTGCCAGACCCAGAAGGCCACACCCAGGGAGGAGGAGAGACAGGAAGCTCAGGAAGGAGGGGGCACAATCATAGAACTATAATAAAACCTGGAAGGTGAATCCAAGATGGCAGTCCTGTTTATCCCTATGGAGTGAGCTCATTGGTGCATGACCCCAAAAAAGTTTCTTACTTCCGCATTTACTTAGATACGATGGCTGCCATCTTTGTTTTACTTCCTGATACAATGGCTGCCATCTTTGTTTTACTTCCTGATACGGAGGCGGCCATCTTTGTTTTACTTCCTGATACGGAGGCTGCCATCTTTTTTCTTCTGCTTTAGGGCGCCACGTGACAACAATCCCCCACTTCATATAAAAACGGTAATTTCGGTGATTTTAGAAACGGTAGAAAAGAACATTTCCTTCTATTTTATTTAAATACCGATAATAATTCAGTACTGTCTGCAATTATAATGTGCAATTTTAGAAAAAGGCTGGTTCCAAGAGGCTGCAGTACCTCGCACGGCCACTAATCAATCTGGGACCACAGACAGAGGGGGCGTGTCTCATCCAGTTCATTTAATACATCCATGGGCACAATCCTGAGGAGGATCCTGACATAGTGTTGATTAATTGATTAACTATTTGATCTCTGCTCAAGCCATACTGCAATTCTGTCTTTAATCATCCCCGTCCATAGAACTATAATAAAACCTGGAAGATGAATCCAAGATGGCCGTCCTGTTTATCCCTATGGAGAGTGCTCATTGGCGCATGACCCCAAAAAAGTTTCTTACTTCCGCATTTACTTCCTGATCTGAAGGCTGACATCTTTGTTTTACTTCCTGATCGATGGCTGCCATCTTTGTTTTACTTCCTGAAACGATGGCTGCCATCTTTGTTTTAGAAGCGCCACGTGGCGACAATCCCCACTTCATATAAAAACGGTAATTTCGGTGATTTTAGAAACGGTAGAAAAGAACATTTCCTTCTATTTTATTTAAATACCGATAATAATTCAGTCCTGTCTGCAATTATAATGTGACATTTTAGAAAAAGGCTGGTTCTAAGAGGCTGCAGTACCTCGCACGGCCACAAATCAATCTGGGACCACAGTCAGAGGGGGCGTACCTTATCCAGTTCATTTAATACATCCATGTCCCCGTCTAACGACCCTGACCTGTGACCCGGATGTTCCCGTTTGTCTGGAGGAACTCCCTCTGCACTGGATGAACTTACTTTTGTAGTTTTTCTTTGCCGAGAAGGAGGGTCAATTGCTAAATATTTAAACTGCTCTCTGTGGCCCATCGAGGTCAACTGTGATTTTGGGCGCTACAACAATCAATTGAACTGAATCACTGATGCATTGCTGGTACATCGTCTGGTTCATGAGATTTTGACATATTTGCTGCCTGTGCCTCAGCTCGGCGACGCTGCCCTCCATGATAAAGTGTGTGGAGGAGAATAACGGCGTGGACAAACGCATCAGCCGCTTCATTCTGCCGATCGGAGCCACGGTCAACATGGACGGAGCCGCCATCTTCCAGTGCATCGCCGCCGTCTTCATCGCTCAGCTCAACAACCACGAGCTCAACGCCGGGGAGATATTCACCATTCTGTGAGTCAAAACTGTTAAATATGAAGGGCTTTTTACACTTTGCAAAGGGATCAACTGTATTATTGACACTGTACATTTAGATTATTAAAAAAACATTGTTCAAGTAGAAACTTAAAGTGCGTATGACAGGTTTTTAACATTTTCTAATTTTAACTTTATTTGGTGTATTAATACCTGTTGTAAATATAAATGATAGTTTTACATCAATCAAGTCGCTGTTTGTAGAGAAAATAAATTAAAAAAATGTTGAAAATTACAGGAAGTAAACAAATTGATGACATCACACTAGGGAGACAAAGGTTATGCATAATTTACCTAAAAGAGACCACTTTTTTGACCCTTTAAACATTAATTCAATAAAATAAAGGCGTTCGTGTGTATTTTTATTTGTCAAATTAAAAAAAAAATCTCTAACATTGATCAGTTTTTGCCGAATGTTCTTTCTAATTTCCTAGTGTGATGTCATCATTCACAACCAGGAAGTGAAATTAAAAACCTGAAAAATTGCTAATTGGGATAAAATTTGAACAGCATTTTAGCAAACATTGAAATATATTTATCTTAACTGCATTTTTAGTCAAATGAGTAGTCCAACCTGTCATAGGCCCTTTAAGATAAATATATTTCAAAGTTAGCAAAAATTTTATCCCAATTTAGCAGTTTTTTAAGTTTTTATCCTGTTTGGAAATGATGACATCACATTGAGAAATTACCAAGCGACCATCCTGTACAATGGACAAAAGACTTCTTTTATTTGACAAATAAAAGTACACAAATGACCCTTTATTGTTTAAAGTGTCAAAAAGTAGTTTGTTTTGTGTAAATTACGCATAACCTTTGTCTCCCCAGTGTGATGTCATCAGTTTGTTTACTTCCTGTAACGTTCCACAGATTTTTCCATTTTTCTCCACAAACGGCGACCTGATTGATGTAAAACTATAATTGGTACCACTTCATAATAACTACACCTTGTTTTACCTGAACAAAGCATGATCAAAGACTTAATTAATAATGAACATATAATTTATTACGCATGATTCAGGATTAGTAACTACTTAATTAAGGTTAAGGTTAGGGTCGGCAGTAGCTCAGTTGGCAGAGTGGGGCGCCTTCTGATCCGAAGGTCGGTAGTTCGAATCCCACTCCAGACATGGAGTAGTTGAGTGGTCAGATCCTCTGTCCTGCAGGTTGGTGGTGCGATTTCAGCTCCTTCAGATGAATACTGCTGTTGTGTCCTTGGGCAACCTCGCCCTCAGTGTCTGCATACACTGGTGTATGAATGTGTGAGTGAATGGGTGACTGGTTCCTTGATGTAAAGCGCTTTGAGTGCCTTAAATTAGGTAGAAAAGCGCTATATAAATGTGACCATTTAGGGTCGGTGTTAGGATTTAGGGTTAGATTATTAGTTAAATAGTTACTAAGCCTGAATAATTCTTAACAAGCTATTTGTTCACTCTTAATTAAGTCCTTGTTTCTGCTTTATTAAGGCAGGAATAAGTGTAGTTATTATAAAGTGTTACCCTATAATTTATATTTACAACAAGTATGAATACACCAAATAAAGTCAAAGTTAGAAAATGGTAAAAACCTGTCATACGCACTTTAAAGACTCTCCAACCAGCATTGAACCAGGACCGACATGATGGAGACTGAGCTCTTCTGTGTATATTTAGGATCAGCAAATCCTGCTGTGTTTATTTAGACAATTTGTTTTTAATCGAACAGCAGCCAACGCCATTGACGCTAACGCCAACTAAACCTTTACTAGAAATTAATTTTAAAGAGAATCATCCGTGTTTTCGATGTTTTAAATTAGACAGAATGTCATCCCAGATCATTTTTTATTGTGATCTACTTTTTACTGAACAAAACTTATTTTTCTAAATCACATCTCAGTGGCTTTTGGGCCCATTTATTACATTTATGTATCTGATAATCTACGTTTACGCTGAAGCTGAACTGTATAGAAACTTGTGAATGTTAATTTTTAAACCACTAGAATCCACAACGTTTTTAATATTTGTGAAATAATTTTTGAATTCAACTTTCAACTGAGCTCTTCTGTGTATATTCAGGATCAGTTGGATCCCAGACTGTGATCCCGGCTCTTTTATCTAACCCCCGTTCCTCTCCTTCAGAGTCACAGCCACAGCCTCCAGTGTCGGCGCCGCTGGGATCCCGGCCGGAGGAATCATCACCATCGCCATCATCCTGGAGGCCATCGGACTGCCCACCAACGACCTGTCCCTCATGCTCGCCGTCGACTGGATCGTGTAAGTACAGCACAAGTTATTGTCAGCTGGTGGCTCAGGTTCCAGAACCTCCTGGACGCCTCCCTCTGGAGGTTCATGTCCCACTGAGAAGAGAAGAGCCAGGACACGAAAGAGGGACCATGTCTCTCTGTGGCCTGGGAACACCTCAGGATCCTGGTGTCTGGGGTCACTGCTGCCTCACGACCCGGCGATTGTGTCCAGAATTACTTTTTTTAAAAGTCCTATATTGGTATTCATTATTAATAAAGTGAGATGATGCAGGTGAATAGGAAAAAAACAACTTAAATTTAAATATATCGATTTGAAACTTCTCCTGTAGTTTACTCACATAAATGTAAGAACAAAATGTATTACAAGTTTTTCATCATCTCATATTTTCATGTAGAAATAAGACCTTTTTATGTGAAAAAACATGTGTGTGAATATGTGTAAAAACGGCCAAAATAATTTTTGGGACAGTTAAATCTGAGAAATGGACAAAACCAGATTTTAATTTCTTGATTCATTTAGTACACATGTAAGTTACAAAAAAGAACGTACAAAAAAAGTTATAAAACCTTTACAGAGAGGATTTTGGATTTCTTATTTAGTTTTTGATTAAACTAGATTTGACAGAAAATTATCCTAAAAATTCAAATTTCGACAATTTTTTTAACTTAAAACTTTAATAAATCAGGTTTAGAATTAGATATTAAAAAAATCCTTCTTTACGTTCCGTCATAATCTTGTTGAGTCCAGATTGTACAGTTTGGTGTAGGATCTACTTTAAGGCTGATCTTTATGTCTTGAGGGAGAAAAATGCATTTTGAAAAAACAATCTTTGAATTTACGATGATCCATTAAAATCTATGGATGAAGTGGATTAAATGAAGTTATTAAACATCTTTAGGAGCAGACTGGACACGTTTGTTGTTTCCACATGAAAGCCGACATGTTGAGAAAGCAAACTAACCAAAAAACACAAACATGAATGAATGTAAATGAATGCAGTGATTCAAACGTTTCCCCCTTACGCTCTGTTGTGTAGTGACCGCACCACCACAGTCGTGAACGTAGAGGGCGACGCTCTGGGGGCCGGGATCCTTCACCACATCAACGAGCAGGAGCAGAAGAAGCTGCAGCGGGAGCAGGAGCACCCGGGGGAGCTGCTGGAGGTGCGAGTGGAGGCCGTGGCGAACACACAGGCCCAGGAGGAGACGTCTCCGCTGGTCACGCACCAAAGCCCGAGCCAGGAGGGGGCGCCAGAGGCCATCGAGTCTGTGCTCTGAACACTGTTTACAAAGATACCAAATGTCCAGGTACAGGTGGCCCACGTGACGACGGAAAAGCTGATTATTATCTGCTCGAGGAGATGGTTCTGTGGTTATTCAGTGCTTTTCTGTTTAAGGGACACATATTATGCATTGTTTGTTTTGTTATTGGCCTTAAAGCAAACTCTGGAGAAGGTTTGCTTTGGCCGCTCATGTTTTAGAGCAGGGGTTCTCAAACTTTTCTGGCTGGGACGCCCAAATTAGCCATGCAACCGACTCGGGACCCCCAAAGCGAAATGTAAATGACAGTGGCAATAATTTTAAGTGTCAAAGTGTGTTAAATCCTGTTTAATATTGGTTATTTGAATAGTTTATTGTCTTATTGGACCCTATTTCACTAAAAGATACTGTTTTTAATAAAAAAAATAGAGCAAAAACAATATCATATTAATTGAAATGAGATCTTGAAATCATCTCGCGACCCCCAGTTCACCCCTCGCGACCCACTGAGGGGTCCTGACCCCCACTTTGGGAACCACTGTTTTAGAGCTTAAAATAATGGCTCTGTTTACAAAAAAAAAACACATTATTTTCTATCAGTCAGGCGTTCCCTCACCAGGAAAAGTCAAAAAGTCTAAAAAATCAGAGACTTCACTTAAAAATACTTAAAACTAGTATCAAAACTATATACTCTTTGAGGAATTTTCGATACTTAAAAACAACAACCCTTTTTCAGGTTTTCTGAACAGTTCTAGAATAATCTTGAACGTTATCAGAACTACTACACGACTACAACGTTTAATATAAAAAGTCGATTTATTTAGTGTTGAAAATATCACTCTAAACATTTGGAATTATCCTTGTGGTATCGAAATCGGTGTTGGAAAGTGAGTATATATTAGTATTGAATCCACTTTTAAATTTTAGTTTCATAACAACACTACGTAGGGAGTTGGTGTTCATGCTGTCAAGTAGCAGCAGTGAAAGAAAACAAAAGCTAGCTTGCCCTAACATGCTAATTTACGCACTCAGTTGTAATGAAGGTAATTTGGCTGCAAAAATCTTCCACGAAAATGATTTATGGACTCAAAAACAGCACAATACACCTCCAGATCACTAACTATGATGTCACAAATCCAGTCAAATTGAAACGGGGTGTTTTCTGAGAGAGAGAGAACCTCGTAAACAGAAGAAACAAGCTTGAATTAAGCAAAATACCAATCCGGGTATGTTTTTTATGAGGCAACAGTGTTATAACATGGTCATCACAGTTAATTTTGTGTAATATGTGTCCTTTACTTCAGCTCTGCGCTCAAAGACACAAACCCGCTCCTCGACAGTGAACTCTTGGAAGCCGCAGATGTGTTAAGTTTCTGTTCATCTTGTCATGGGCTGTTGGAGAAAGATTTGATTTGACTTTTACTGTTGAAGTGATGAATAGTTGATTCGTTCTTCACTGATAAAAAAAAGTGCAAAAATAAGTAAAGTGTAAAGTACAAAACAATTGGACATTTTAGGGAAATTCTACACAATAGGTTAATAATGGTTTGGACTTTGGATTCCTTACATTTCAAACTGTGTGGACAATTTACCTGTGAAGCAATTTCAAAGTGATTTGGCAGATTTTTTTTTTTTTTTTTACTCAAGTCTCTACATCTGGATAATGTTTATGACGTGTTTTGCCCAGAGACCCAACAACTGTAAGTGCAGAGGGTAAACCAACCACTCATCCTCCAAATGGTGCTGTATTTATTGATTGTGAATGAATAGGCCCTTTAAAATGTGATGGAAAAAATTCCGGAATGGAGGCGACTAGAGGCAAAAAGAAGTTGTCTATAAATTTTTTAATGATTGTCTCACATTAGATCTAAATTCTACTGGTTTTAAGTGTTTGTGTTGGAAAAAAGCAACACATTTGAATTTCCAGAGTAGAAAGGTCAGTTAGTTTGCTTTTCTATAACAAACGATGGATAAAATACAAATGTCTAGCCTTACAGTTTTTATTTTAGCTAAAAAAAAGAAAGATTTTATCACTAATATAGCTCTAAATAAAATAAAAAACTATCGTGGGCTCAACATTTTGAGTATTTTTCCAGTAAAACCCATAAATCTGGATTGTTCTTCATCAAACATGCAAAAAGTTTATCATAATTTCCTAAGACATAATATAAAATACAATAATAAATGTGTTTAAAGCAGCTCTGATGTCACTCACATGTGTCTGAGGCTTTTACTTTGACAAAACCACATGGGTTTTTCATATTTTGTGATATTCTGAGGTTAATCCCAGTTTAATCCCATGTTGCGCTCCACTTTTGCCTCCATTCCGGAATTTAAAATGTTTTTGTTTACAAACTTTTAAAGGGTCTGTATGAAACGGTTATTGAAAAGGCTCTGTGGAAATAGATCCTCCGCTGAACTTTGAGAAAATGGCTCCTTTTATTGGAGGAGTGAATGTGATTTGGGGCTCTTCCGGGGCCCGGGGCCAGAGTCGAGAGAGGACGGTGCCAAATGTCTCCGGTCGTTCTCCTGCTGTTTCCAAAAATCACATGAATATCAACCACACACCCACAGACGCCTCAGTAGTGTTCACCTGGTGGTCGCTCTCAGTACTGCATCGTCAAATTTAGGACAGATTAATTGACTAATCTGATGAAATAATCGTAGTTATATTTTGAGAATCGCAATTATCTGCACTACACAGACTAAAACACATACACAAATACATTTTTATAGCAAAAACAGTGACATTATTGAATTAAAATCTCAAAAAACAATCAACACATTCAGATTTTTATCACTTTATTCGTAAATATTGTCTCTCAAAGCCTTCAGTCACTATATTTCAACCTTTATTTGTTTGATTATTTATATAAAAAGTCTCAATATGTAACAGAAATAATCATTTGACTTACTGACTAATCAAAAAACAAATTGCTGACTTGTCGATTACTAAAATAGTCGTTAATTGCAGCCCTAATTCAATTGCATTTTACACTATTTCATAAAATATTTGGCTACTCTAGAATACAGGCCTAACTAGGGTCTAAACCAGGACTTAAAGGGCCTATGACAGGTTTCTATGATTTTCTAATTTTGACTTTCTTCAGTGTATTAATATCTGTTGTAAATAGAAATTATAGTTTTACACCAATCAGATCGCTGTTTGTGGAGAAAAGATGATAAACAAATTGAAAAATACAGGAAGTAAACAAACTGATGACATCACACTGGGGAGACAAAGGTCATGCATAATTTACACAAAATACACTACTTTTTTGACCCTTTAAACTTTGATTCAACAAAATAAAGGTGTTCACATTTATTTTTATTTGTCAAATCAAAAAAATGTGACATTAGATGAGTTTTGGCCCGGTTTACAGTGTTGTTGCTATGGTAATTTCCTAGCGTGATGTCATCATTTACAACCAGGAAGTAAAATTAAAAAGCTAAAAATTGCGAAAACTGTGTAAAATTTGTAAAGAATTTTAGCTAATTTTGAAATATGTTTATCTGAACTACATTTTGGTTAAATGAGTAGCCCAACCTGTCATGGGCCCTTTAACTTGAGCTAAATCAAGACTAAACCAGTTTTTCGAGGCTAAATTAGCTCAAAATTCTTCTACCAACAAGGACAATTACACGTTTATTTTCTTGGTTTTCTTACATTCTTGTATTTCTGTGTTTGAGCTGTTCATTTTGCAAATCCTGCTGTTTATTTAGACAATTTGTTTTTAATCGAACAGCAGCCAACGCCATCGACGCTAACGCCAACTAAACCTTTACTAGAAATTCATTTTAAAGAGAATCATCCGTGTTTTAGATGTTTTAAATTAGACAGAAGTTCATCCCAGATCATTTTTTTTATTGTGATCTACTTTTTACTGAACAAAACTTATTTTTCTAAATCACATCTCAGTGGCTTTTGGGCCCATTTATTACATTTATGTATCAGATAATCTACGTTTACGCTGAAGCTGAACTGTATAGAAACTTGTGAATGTTTAAACCACTAGAATCCACAGCGTTTTTAATATTTGTGAAATAATTTTTGAATTCATCTTTTTTATCAATGTACCTATGGGCTATAACATTATCCTCACAACAAAAAAGGAATATTAAAGTGCGTATGACAGGGTTTTATGATTTTATTTTATGTATTAATACCTGTTGGCAATATAAATCATAGTTTTACACCAATCTAGTGGCAGTTTGAGAGGAAAAGTTGAAAAATCTGTTTAAAATTACAGGAAGTATATTTAAAAAATGATGACATCACACGAGGGACACTCATTACATCAAAGATTTTGCATAATTTACACAGAATAAACTACTTTTTTGACCCTTTAAACATTAATTCAACGAAATAAAGATGTTCATGCATATTTTTATTAGTGAAAAAAATACAAATCTGTGACATTCGATGAGATCCAAGATAATTTCCTTGTGTGATGTCATATTTTTACAACCAGGAAGTGATATTACAAACTTTAAAAACTTCTAAACAAGAATAACATTTGTAATTTTCTTCTTTAGCAAAGTTTTAAATATATTCATTTTACCTGCAATTTAGTTAAATGTGTAGTCCAACCTGTCATAGGCACTTTAAAATGACTTTATTGGCAAGAGCTTTTAATCTTTTTTAGAGGTATCGAAAGGAGTACCTCAGGGCTCTGTTTTAGGCCCAGTTTTATTTACCATTCTTGGGGCCAGATCATGATTTCGATTTTATCACGATTCATGTTCACTTTGTATTTTTCTGTTGCCTTTAACAGAGCTGCACGATTTATAAAAAATATCGAATAGTGTTTTTTCTGACCAGTGCACGATTAGATTCGCGATTTATGTTTTAATAATGGGATTCTGTTCAAATTCACATTTTACACACAATTGCGCCGCTTTTAGTCGCATCTTTGTCATTTTTAGTTGCGTCTTTGTTGCTTTTAGTCGCGTTTTGGTGAATTGAGTCACGTTTGTTGTTTGTTGGTGCGTTTTTGCCGTTTTTGAACGCATTTTTATCGCTTTTGGTCACGCTTTTGTTGTGCAAATCCACACTACAGACTTAGCTGTTTTTATTCAAATTAAGGAAAGCATGACATTTCGTTGTTTGTGGAAGAAATTAGTCTTTGTGATTTGCTAATTACATCCATTAAAACTGCGATTTTGTGTCAATTTGGTTTAATTGTGCAGCCCTGGCCTTTAAGAGGTAAATAAAGTCATCTGCTCAGAGGCTTCAGAGGCTAAACAACAGGAGAAAAAGTGTGTTTGAACAGACAGCTGCATTAAAGACACAAACAGTCAATCACGATACCACGATTTCACAAAAATAGCAGATTGTCACAGGGACCAGCTCACGATTCCATTTTTAATCACAATATTGCCCGGCCCTATGATAGAGCCCTGAGGTACTCCATATTAGGCCCAGTTTTATTCACCATTTCTACTAATAATCTTCATGTTGATTTGCCAAATGTCATGTACCTTTTTATGCAATGATACGGTACTTAATTGTTCAAGTTAGTGTTGAAGATACTTTTAAATCTTCTCATTTAACCTTCTAACCAGGATTTTTGTATCTGGAAGAACCTTTCGCCCCCTTTGTGCTCTCTTTGGAGGCTGTTTACAAATGCATTATCTGCCCCAGCTCAGATCAGGTCAAAGATTAACTTTTTAGACGTCACGCTGACATTTTGGCCTACGTTTTTCTTTTTTGAGGAGTTCCGAAATCCCACGTGTGATCGTTGAACTCTTCACAAACGGTGCTTTTAGCTGTGTCCTTGTCTAAACAAACGGGGCGTCCCTATCTCAGACTCGAAAATCCCCAAACAGTTGTAAATTCTTTCTCTTAATTACAAATTAACACAACATTTACAGCGTCTGCCCATTGTTTAAAAATAGAGCGGGAGGAAAGGCCCGTAGAATTAGCCTTTAAAATGTCAATATGTAGATGTTTGACCTGGTTTATGGTTTAATTACTGGGTCTATCCAAACGAAACAAAAACGGGAATAAAGTTTAATGGGTTTTCTGTCAGAACAAGGTGAAATAATGTAATCACTTATCACTTAGCTCTAAAAAAAAGTGGTGACATTGTTTGACCAAATACCAATGGTTCAACATCAGAGGTGGAAGAAGTGCTCAGTTTTGTTACTTAAAGCTGGGATACCTGACTTTTTTTGGTGTAAATTCATCATTTTTTTGTTTCGCCCAAAGAAATTTTAGTCAGAAAGTGCTGCTTTTACAAGAAAGCACAAAACTGCGTAATTTACACCCAAAAAAGTCAGGTACCACAGCTTTACGCCTGATGCACACTGACTCCGGTCCGGCTCGGGTTCGGGACCCGCACGGTCTGGCGCAGCTTTCATGTCATTTGACGAGTGTTCTCGTGCGAAACCACGTGAATCTACGTGGCTTTCGTCAAAAACGGACCGCAGTGAACTGGAGCTGGTGTGACAGGCTTCTGCAAGTGACTTGTGCGGGTCCCGGACCGCGACCGGGCTGGACTCAGTGTACACTAGGCGTTAGAGTGCGTATGACAGTTGTTTAGGATTTTCTAATTTTGAATTGATTCAGTGTATTAATACCTCTTGGAATATAAATTATAATTTTACACCAAACAGGTCGCTCTTTGTGGAGAAAAGTTGAAAAATCTGTTGAAAATTACAGGAAGTAAATTGATGACATCACACTGGGGAGACAAAGGTTATGCATAATTTACACAAAATAAACCACTTTTTTGACTCTTGAAACACTGATTCAACAAAATAAAGGTGTTCACATGTATTTCGTTCTTTCTTTCTTTGTCAAATGAAAAAAATCTGTGACATTAGATTAGATTTCCGTGTGTGATGTCATCATTTACAACCAGGAAGTAAAATTAAAAACCTAAAAAAATCGCTAAACTGTGGTAAAATTTGTAAAGATTTGAGCAGAATTTGAAATATTCTGCATAATTTGAAACTAATTGAACTAAAATGCAGTTAAGATATTTTAGTTAAATCAGTAATCCAGCCTGTCAGAGGCACTTTAAGTAAAGTACAGATACATAAAACATTTACTTAAGTACAGCCTTTTTACTTTTGTACTTTGTTACTTTCCACCACTGATCATCATTTTGGTAATTTCTTTTTAAAAGTGTGAATTTCCCCTAAAACTACTGCCCTCTGTCTGAAATGATGACTTAAAATTCTTGAAAAACCTTTTTAAAGTATTTTTTTTAAACAGCCTCTGGTTCAACTTGAAGATGGATGTCTGCTTTTAACTCTAAGGAATTTAATATTGTTTTAAATGTTAAGTGCATATGATATTGTGAGGTCGATAATAAGCCAGGATTCTCAATTTAGGACATTTTTACGATCCTTTTCAGATTATCTTTAGTCGTTTTTGCTTTTTACAGCGAGGTTTAAGGTGCGTATGACAGGTTTTCACGATTTTCTAATTTTGTCTTTATTTGGTGCATTAATAGTTGTTGCAAGTATAAATGATAGTTTCACAACAATCAAGTGGTCGTTTGTGAAGAAAAGTTGAAAAATCTGTAGAAAGTTACAGGAAGCAAACAAACTGATGACATCACACTGGGGAGACAAAGATTATGCATAATTTACACAAAAGAGACTACTTTTTTTTTACACTTATTAATTAATTCAACCAAAAAAGTGTTCACGTGTATTTTTATTTGTAAATTTTAAAAAAATCTGTGACATTAGATGAATTTGGCCCAGTTTACAGCGTTATTGCTATGGTAATTTCCTAGTGTGATGTCATCATTTACAACCAGGAAGTAAAACAAAAAACCTCCGAAATTGTCAAAGCGGAAGAAAATTTGTAAAGTATTTGAGCAAAATTTGAAATATATTGATCTTAACTACATTTAAGTGAAATGAGTCGTCCAACCTGTCATGGGCCCTTTAAGTGTAATTCAGCACCAAAAATGTTTTATTTCATCGTTTTTGTTTTAGTTCGAGAAAGATCCCACTCGGAATATGAGACACTGAAATCTAGACACTGTATTTTTGTTACATTTTTAATTTTATTTTTATTTTATCCCCATGAACATCCTAACATCCTAATAAGTTTAAGAATGTAGAACCACACTTAAATATTAAATTTAAGACACTCCACAGAGCAGTCAAACAGGTCAATAGTTTGTTTTCTAATTTTACTCTTTTCAAAAATTAAATATTTACAAATGTTTATCCAAATTGGACCAAAACAATACATTTCATTTATAAATACAGTGTTTTTCATTGTAATTTTAGCTTTGGTTAACACTTTTCTTTCTAGATTTAATTGTGAATGTGACTTTAGACTGTGACAAAATGTGAATCAGTATTAATTTTAACTTTACAAACTGTGCCAAAGTTAAAATTGATTTAATCGAGGGTTAAAATGAAGGATTGTATTTATTTGAAGTGTTATATTTGATGCTCGATATTGTCTTGTTCAGGCTGGTAATGCTTTAGTTTATTTACTTCATCTTCTCTCTATTTTGATAAAGAACTGAATCGTTAATTGTGATTTTATAAGCTAACACTTCATAGATCCATTTGAAATTGATTTATTGTTTTGTAACTTTTCATGACTTTTTAACAAATGAGTCTAAAAATTGTACATTATTTCGATGTCGTTTGATGCTGCTGTAGTTTTTGCCTGTGCCTGTCTGTCTGATGTTGGTCCTGCTGTCAAAAATAAACATGATACAATGGATTTTATTATGATAATTATAATTAACAAACCACTTTGCTTAAATCTGACCCTCTCCTCTGCATCGCACGCCCTCCTGTTTAGGTCCAAACCAACTCAATCTGGACAAGAACTGCAGCCATTTATCCATAATTGTGACTCATCAGCTGTAAAAACAAACAAACAAACAAAATAAAATAAAGTTGTGTTTTGATAATTGTAATCGTTATCTGGACTATACTGACTCTAAAACACAATAAAATGACCTTTTATAACAAAGACAGCAACATTATTAAATCAACATGTCCAAAAAGAGCAAATATTTTATTGATATTATACTTTATTTGTCAATATTCTCTGTCTAGAAGCCTTCAGTCTCCATATTTCAACATTTAATCGGTTGATAATGTATTTAAAACGTCTCAATGTACAATAGAAATCATTTGACTCATTGTGGACTGAAATAATCATTAGTTGCAAACCTAATCTGGACAAATGACTGACTTTATACCAAACATTATGTTACCATGAGTGAAATTATGGATTTATCCCAGTTATTCTCCTCTCGTTCATCTCCCGTTTCCACCTTTATTCATTTCAAAAATGAAAGTGAAAGTCTAAAACGCCTTTAGAAGACGCTTCAAATCATAAATTGTAGTACTTCCTAATATCCAGTAGGTGGCACTGTTGGTTTAATGCACGTCTCTTTCACAGTTATTCCTGTCAAAATGCATTTTACTTTGACTGAAATGAACAAAGTCATCATCAGAGCAATAAGAGAAGTTATTTTAGAGCTTTATTTAACAGAAATAGCTTATATACTGTATTATATTGCAAATTATTTATGTTTGTCATAGAAATGATCACTGGTTCTTGAATTGATCTAGAGACGTTTTCTCAAACTGTGGTTCAGTCCTCTACAGTTCTAATATTTGTTTAGTTTAGACTCAGTTTTACCCACATTTGTGTCCTCCTTTGGGTGATAAATTGTTTATAACATGTGACAATGGTGCCGTCCTGTATTACAGCTGGTGTAGCTCTAATTTAGACCAAAAATAATCCCATATTTCCCACAGAGACATATTTTCCTGGTATTTGGTGTAAACAGTTTGAGAGACCATTCTTTAGGCTTCTTAATAATCGTCTTAATAATTTGGATGACTTTTTGACAGTCATTTTCATAGACCAAACGGTTCCATTGAATGTTTTGAGAAATGCTCTGACAACATTTAAACTTTTATGAAAATGGATCTGACGGTGCTTTGCTGTGGTGCAGTGGTTAAGGGCGTGGCACATGTGCAGCGCAGAGTTCAATTCTGGACCTTGACCATGTGCTGAATGTCTCTCACCTCTTTCTCCCCATTTCTGTCCTGTCTAAGCCTTTGAGCCAAAACAAAGAATAAAAGAAAATGGATGAAATAGCATGAACAAAAACAACAATTTTTACTGCCATTAAAAACAAAAAAATAAAATAAAATAAATAAATAAAAGATACTATTTTAGCGCAATAAATATATAATTCCATCCCTTCTTGAGCAAATCCCCTGTACTGTTGATGAGTAATAAGGTGGTATAAAAAAAATAAAAAAGAAAGAAAGAAAGAATTTTTTGGGGATATTTTTTCAAAACAGAGACAGGCAATCTGTTTTTGCAAATTAACTATTCCAAATATTTAAATAGGTTGAAGGGGATTTTTTTATAATTTAAGTAAATGTAAATTGTTTGTTAGTACCAGGGATTTAGTTCATAAAGCCAATCTATTTTTATTTTATCCTTTACTGACATACTGATTTTTTATTTAGTTTGTTATTTTGAGCAAGTTTAGTCCTTTTTTTTTTAACCTCTATTTTCTTCTGCTGGTCGATAGCAAGTCTTTAATGAAAAGAATTTCTGGAGATGAATAAAAGCAATTCTGATTCTGAAATAGATACACAAATAACTTAATGAATGAATGAATGAATAGATAAATTAGAACTTTTGTTTTTAAAATATTAACCAGGAACCTTTTTTTTTTTTTTGGAGAATATTTTATTCGAGCAATGAATCAATCATGTAGATTTCTTGTAATGTACATAAAGACATTCATTAAATATAACAACAAAAATTATATTATGTAATAGGAATTAAAATGAATTTTGTTTTGTAACACAGGTTATCTTAGTGCATACTGGGTAGTTAGCAGTTTGACGTAAAAAATGTATGTACAGGAAGCATATTCAAGGGGTGAGGGGTGGGATTTAATAAGTATTACTTCATCCCACTCCTTTTCGAGCAAAGATAATTAAGAAAATCTTAAGGTATTAATGTATTTATTTGTTCGTTTAAAACATGTTTTCTTTTGTCTTGCTTTTTTTGTTTTGTTATATTTAATGAATGTCTTTATGTACATTACAAGAAATCTACATGATTGATTCATTGCTCGAATAAAATATTCTCTCCAAAAAAAAAGAAAGAAAAAAGAAAACATGTTTTAAATGAACAAATCAATAAAAACCTTAAAATGCTAAATTTGCCCGTCAACTCGAATAAAAAAAAAGTAACAAAATGAAGGCGTTGTAAAATTAGGTTTATGCTAAAAAATAATAAAGAATAATTCAGATTATTTACACAAAACCAAAACACATTAAATGACCCCAAAACGTGTTAATTCCGCGTTATCCCCCCGTAGTGCTGAGAATCCCGACGCCCCTGAACGCCTCCGCCTCCAGCCGCAGGTTCGTTAGCAGGACGCGGCTAAAGCGCACAGCTCCGGGACGCGCCGCTTCACCGGGGATGCCCTGCGCTCTGTGACGACCACCGGACACTTCCACGGACCCACCGGCCTCTGCCCAGCCCCGGACACGACTTTAGCCCCCGGACGGCGCGATGACGACGCGATCGGAGCGGGAGAAGGCGCAGAAACTTAACGAACAGCATCAGGCCATTCTGTCCAAACTGCTCCGAGAAGAGGAGAACAAGTACTGTGCGGACTGCGAGGCGAAAGGTGAGGCGAACCGGGCTCTGTTTTGCGTTTAAGGTCGTGCATTTGTGCGTGAAAACGTGCCGAGCGTGCAGGGGAAGCTAGCGGGAGCGTGCTTGTGCGACGGGGGGAGTGTTGTGCCGTCTCCTCCGCGCGTCAACGGCAGATTAAATGTTCTGGAGCGAGTTGAAATAAATGTTCGCAGCGGTGAACGTGAGCGGAGGAGAGCAGATGTGTAACCGAACTGGCGGAATTAAGGCAGAATAAATAATTCCGAGATGCACCTGTCAGTGTAAACAGACCAACGAGTCACTTCCGGTTTTGGCCTTCAAAGTAAAAGTCGCTAATACCGTCAATTCACCCTGAGCTTGATTATTATTATGAGGAAATTGACAAGTTAACTCTCTTTAGAGCTATATTCTGGCATTGAGTCTAACTAATCAATTAGATAAATAGTTGTCAACCAATTAAATAATGAAATAATCGTTAACTGATCTATACACAGACTCCAAAACATGCTGTGATCTGAGAAAAGAGGTTTTGTTTCTCAGACGGAGCAAGAATCGCTCAAAAGTGACACGGGAATTGTGTAAATGTTGTGTTTTTGATGAAAATACATGATTTTTCTAACTATTCTCCGGCAGGGCGTCATTGAACACTTAACTTTAGCTTTATTTGTGTAAAATTGAGTAAAATGTTATATTCAAGGGTCGTCCAAGTTCTAAACAACTAATTGATTAATCGGAAGAATAATTGCTAGACCAGTGGTTCCCAATTCCCAAATTGGGTAATTTGAATAAATATGACTGTATTATATATATGCTCTATTTTTCAAATTCAAAACAGTATCTTTTAGTGAAATATGGTCGAATAAGACAATAAACAATTCAAATAACCGATATTAAACCTGATTTTACAAGCTTTGACTTCGTTTTGGAGGTCCCAAGACGATTGCATGGCTATTTTGGGGGTCCTGGCCAGAAAAGTTTGGGAACCCCTGTGCTAGACTAGTCGTTTACCAAACTAATTGTTAGTTTCAGCAATAATTGGGTCATTAAACATGGTTAATGTCTGGAGAATAAGACTGCACTAAATATCGTACTAATTATTGTAATCGAATAAATGTTATTTGAGGTGGTGCAATTATAATAAAAGACTGCAATGATTTAGATAATAATAGACATGGCCCCCTTATTTCTTTAAAGATTACATGAGTTCTCCCTAAAAAAAAGTTTACTCTTAATTCAAACAAATGTGTAATGTTTTTCCTCTCAACTTTACAGAACTTACAGAACTTTGTAGAACGTTTAGAATGGTCTGAGTGGGATGAATACTATTTAGAAATTATACAAGGAAATTGTGTAAAGGTCATTTCAAACTCCGAGGCACTCCATTGGGCCCTGAACCCCACTTTGGGAACCCCTGATTCACATATCCCTCCGGCTGTCGTCCGGTCCATTTGACCCCATCTAGATTTATAGTTTTATTTCTTATTTCATCGCTATGAAACTTTCATGTGTGGACCAAAACACCACCCAACATACGATTCATGCGAAAGTATTTTTTTTCTGATATTAGGGCTGTAGTCCTTTGGTCGTTTAGTCGGTCGATGGTATCTTATTAGTCGACTAATAATTTTATTTATGTAAAATTATTGAAAAATGATTTATATGACAAAAACGAGACGATATGAAGTGAGTTAGCTTAAGATTTTGGAGTCTTAACGTATAAATACAAGGGGGTTTAGTCGATTAATTGGTCGATGGTGACTTAGTCGACCAACGTTTTTATTAGTCGACTTATTTTATTTAGATTTAAAGGATTTATTTATATGTTATATTCATTTATATGTCAAAAACGTGGAAATATGGAGTGAGTTAACGTAAGATTTTGGAATTCAACATATAAATACACTTGCACTTGCACTTATCTGTAAAAATTTTTACTTTTGCATCAGTTCCAGTGCAGTCGTGGTCTTTTGAGTACAGTTTGGGTCAGATACATGGAAATACTTCATAGTTTTGATATATTTTCTTCATTGTCTTCATTCGAGCAAGAATTTCTTTATTCGATTACAACCCTACCTGATATGACAACGTATATTGCTCTTTGACCAAATGTGCAGCTCAGACGAAAAGAGCACGAGGGCGTTTGACTTTCGCTTCGTTTTGACTTTCAAACCTGCTCCGAAATACACTTTTGGAGTTTATCAGTTCATAATATTAAATATATATTGCAAATCCAATTTATGGTTTGATTTTTTTGGACGATGTAGTCAAAATGTGATTTGTTCCACCCAGAATCGTGCTGCTCTTGTAGATGGTTAGACCTTTTAGAAATAGGAACAGACGATATAAAACCAACATAAACGTTGAACTCTGAAGTCTGAACTCAGAGGCTGCTTCAGGAGCGACTGCAGTGTGGGAAACGACTAACTTCAACAAAACACAATAGAATTATACAATAGCTTATATTCCCTCACACGACCTATTCATTTATTGGTAGATAAAGAGTGCCACCAAAATGTGCAAAGTATTTTAACAAATTCACAGTAAAGTGAAGGTGACACAGCTTTGACTTTCACGTTCTTGTTTCCAGCGCTGGATTTGAAGCATTACAAGACAAACAATGTTCAATTTGGAGCACATTTTTATCTTCTGCTTGATCATTTTGATAACTTTGCTGTATAAATAAACATTGGCAGCTGAATTCATTAGGGCTGTAGTCGACTAAAGTAATTCTTGGTCGACTAAAGACCCGTATCGACCGATTAATCGACTAAAAGGGGGTGTGTCAAGGCAAAACTATGAAGTATCCCTCTGTATTTTACCCAAACTGCACCAAAAAGAGCAACAACTGCACTGGAGTTCTAGCAAAAATAACAATTCATACAGAAAAATACCAGGACACAGTGTATTTATGTTAGATATGAATGATTTTTCACTAACTCAGGCCATATCTTCACTTTTTTTTGCTGTTTTTGTCGTACAAATCCTTTAAAAATAAACATAAAATAATTAGTCGAACTGTTGGTCGACTAAAACATCATCGACCAATTAATCGACTAAACGACTAAAGCCCTAGAATTCATTAGAAATTTGTCTACAATTAGTTTTCCAGAGCACTAAAGCTTTTCTGAATTTGAGCGAATGCAGTTGGCGTGTGCATTTGTGCGTCGTCTTATTTTGAAATGGCTTGCCTCGTGTTCCTGTTTGGCCTCGTTTAGCTGCAGAGAGTTTGTGCAGAGTATCATGTTGTGTCCTTGACTGATTACTTTATTTATGAGCGGAAAACTCACAACCGGCTTCAGCGCGAGCAGCTCCAGGTGTCTCTGTCAGGATGCACCCATCTCTAATGCATGACTTTTACACCAAGAATCCTTAAAAAAAGCCCAATTAATCCAGTGTTTTTCATGTAAAATACAATATTTATCGAGCTAAATAATACGTTTTTCATCATACATCGCTGCTTTTTCTGTTTCACTGCATTTTAGATCAATATTAGTGTGAATGAATGGATGAATTTAATATTTATACTAATATTAATGGCATGACTCACTGCGTTTAAAATGACTCACGCACTTGAATGATGTATGGAAATAATATGCCTTTTCTCAAATGCACTGTTTTCCTGGACTCCCTGAGAATCCTGCACAAGAACTGCCTTGTGTTTGGACGTTTGTGTGCAAATGGGAAATCTTTATATTGAATGAATGATTCGTTTTCTTTTCCACAGGTACATTTGGCCGTGTTTTAGGAAATTATGATAAACTCTTTGCATTTTTGATGAAAGAACAATCCAGATTTATGGGTTTTACTGGAAAAATACTCACAGAAATACTGAGCCCACAATCATTTTTCATTTTATCTAGAGATATAATAGATACTGTTCCATAAATTAGATTCTTTTGAAGCTGAAATACAATTTTAAGGCTAGAACATTGTATTTTGTCCATTGTTTGTTATAGAAAAGCAAACTAACTGACATTTCTACTCTGGAAATTCACTTTTTACCACTTTTTGACACTTAAAACCAGTAGAATTTAGATCTAATGTGAGAGAATCATTGAAAAACTTCAACTTCTTTTTGCCTCTGTCGACTCTATTCCATTGTTAAAGAAAACTTGAACTGAACACTTAAATAGTCAGTTATTGTATGTAATTAGTCACTGAAGTTACTTGTTTGACCCTGTAAAACTCAAATCTTATCATTTTACGAAAAACAACAACCAATGATGGTGCACGGTGGCAGAGCGGTTAGAGCTTCTGCCTCTCAATAAGGAGATCGTGGGTTCGAATCCCGCACCACCCCACGATGGTTTCGAATTCTGAACCACCCTAACATCACACGGTCTCTCTGGGTGGAGTCTGCATGTCCTCCCCGTGTTACCGTGGGTTCTCTCCGGGTTCTCCGGCTTCCTCCCACCGTCCAAAGATATGACTGTACAGGTTAATTGACAACTCTAAAATTGTCCCTAGTGAATGAATGTGAGAGTGAATGGTTGTCTGTCAATGTCCTTGTCCTCTGTGTCAGCCCTGCGACGAGTTGGCCACTGTCCAGGGTGTACCCCGCCTAAGGCCCAAAGTCACTGGGATAGGCTCCAGTCACCCGCGACCCCTAACGGGAATAAGCGGTAGAAAATGAATGAATGAATGAATGAATGAACAACCAATGATACAAAGAAAATGTACTCAAGATAAAAACTGAGCCCCAAAATGTCTAATTTTCTAACTTCAATGGACGATAAATGTCGGTAGTTTCTTCTGTTATGTTTTGTTTGGCTGTTGTAGTTGACTAAAGACCTGCCCCATCGACCGATTAATCGACTAAAAGGGCTGTGGTGAAAATATATATCAAAACTATGAAGTATGTCCTTGTATCTGACCCAAACTGCACCCAAAAAGTCACAACTGCACAGGAATTCATGCAAAAACAACTATTTTTACAGATAAATACGAGGAGACTCTGCTTGTTTTTGCTGTTTTTACCAAATTTTAAAATCTAAATAAAATAATTAGTCCACTGATAAATGGACGATAAATGTTCAATGGACGATAAATGTTGGCAGCTGTTGCTTCTGTTCTGTTTTACACCTGAAAACAGTATCTTACATGAAGTTCCCAGCTCTCCGTGCGGGCCCTGAACGCCTCTCGCGGCGCGGACCAATGGGACGAGGCGTGTTTGTGCGTCACGGCGATGCCTCTACAGCTGGACACGGGAGGCAGTGCGCGCTCCTCTGTCAGAGCCACGGGAAACGCTCGGCTTCGGTCTTTAACGTGTCACAACAGAGGGTTTAAAAACAGCTCTGCAGCCCTCCCTCTCCCTTTTCTCTCCCTTTTCTCTCCCTTTTCTTTCCCCCGTTGCGTCTCGTTTCTTTCTCTCTGTGACTAGAAGCATGTTATGTGATCTGACCTCTGCTTGAGAGGTCACGTACTAAGAACCAGAACAATATCGTGTGCTGAGACGACGCTTTAGTCGTTCAGTCCATGGATCCGTCGATAGTGTCTTAGTCTGATTGTTTTGTGTGGAGTGAGTGACCAGTAGAGCCTTCTCTGACCACTTTTGTGATTAGATTTGCGATTTATGTTTTAATAATGGGATTCTGTTTAAGGTTTTAAATTCAGAGAATTGACAAAAAGACAGTTATTGCTGCCTTTAGTCACGTTGGTGTCACTTTTTGTTGCTTTCAGTCACGTTTTTATCATTTTCAGTCATGTTTTTGTCGGTCTCAGTTGCGTTTTTGTCGCTTTTAGTCACGTGGGTGTCACTTTTTGTTGTTTTTGTTGCTTTTAGTTGCGATTGTGCTGCTTTTAGTCACGTTTTTGTCGATAGTGTCTTAGTCTGATTGTTTTATTTGGATTAGAAGGATTTGCAGCGTGGAGTGAGTTAGTGACCAGTAGAGCCTTTTCTGTCCAGATTTGCGATTTATGTTTTAATAATGGGATTCTGTTCAAGATTTTAAACACAAAGAATTGACAAAAAGACAGTTTTTGCTGCCTTTGGTCGCACTGGTGTCACTTTTTGTTGCTTTCAGTCACATATTTGTAGTTTTTAGTCACGTTTTTGCCGCTTTTAGTCACATTGGTGTCACTTTTTGTTGTTTTTTTGGTTTAGTTGTGCTTGTGCTGCTTGTAGTCACGTTCTTGTTGCTTTCGGTCATGTTTTTGTCATTTTCAGTCATGTTTTTGACAGTTTCAGTTGTGTTTTGGCATTTTTAGTCTCGTGGGTGTCACTCTTTGTTGTTTTTGTTGGTTTTAGTTGCGCTTGTGCTGCTTGTAGTCACATTTTTGTTGCTTTTGGTCGTGTTTTTGTTGCTTTTAGTCACGTTTTTGTTGATAGTGTCTTAGTCTGATTAGTCTAGATTTGCAGTTTATGTTTTAATAATGGGATTCTGTTCAAGGTTTTAAACACAGAGAATTGATAAAAACACAGTTTTTGCTGCCTTCTTTTTAGAAGTAGGTGGTGTGCCGCTGATTATTTTCATCCAAAAACATGTGCCATGACTCAAAAAAGGTTGAAAAATTGTGTATTAGACCAAGGTCTGGGCGATACAATGATTAAAAATGCTCCTCCTCCCTGTGACAATCTGATATTTTTGTGAAATCGTCGTGTCGTGATTGACTGTTTGTCTCTTTAATGCAGCTGTCTGTTCAAACACACTTTTTCTCCTGTTGTTTAGCCTCTGAAGCTTCTGAGCAGATGACTTTATTTACCTCTCAAAGGCCAGAGCTGCACAATTAAACCAAATCCACACAAAATAGCAATTTTAATGGATGCAATTAGCAAATCACAAAGACTAATTTCTTCCACAAACAACAAAATGTCTTGCTTTGATTTAAATATAAACTGCTCACACTGTAGTTTGGATTTAAACAAACATGTTGTTGCGACAAAAGCTCGCTCAAAAGCGATAAAAATGCATTCCAAAGCAACAAAAACGCACCTACAAACAGCAAACACGCCACTAAAAACGACACGACGAACAGTGACAGACGTGTTTAAGCGAGACAAACAACTGAAAGTGACAAAAATGCGTCTAAAAGCACAAAATGGTGTTTTAAATGTGAGTTTGAACAGAATCCTATTCAAACATAAATCTCAAATCTAATCACAGTCGCACTGGTCAGAAAAATCACAGTTAAATATTTTTCTAAAATGGTGCAGCTCAATTAAAGGCAACAGAAAAATACAAAGTGAACATGAATCGTGATAAAATCGAAATCATGATCTGGTCCCAAGAAAATTGTGATAATAATTTAATAAAATCAACCAGCCCTAATTAGACCAGTCCATTAGAAAACCCAGTAAAGCCGATACTCGATATTCTAAATTTAACATTTCAGAAGCAGCAGTTCTGACACCGTCTCTTCAGATGTGTCTCCACTTTCTCTTGAGCCGATGAGCTGGTTCTCGCATTGTGGCGCTCACACAATGAAATGCCTGGGCACGAGCGAGCGCACAGATGGAGCGTCTCTGTTGAATATTCAAACTCAGGCCAGAGCAGCAGGCGATCGACCTGCACCACACGACTGGGCTTTTTTGGCTTCTGGTTCAAAGGAGAGGAAAAAAGAGGATCCATATGCAGAGAGAGAGTGCAGAATATCACAGGTGACTGTCCAAATAAGGACTTTAATTAAAGGACAGGGCTTTTTTGAGCTTCAGCCATGTTCTAACATCGTTCACTCATCAAAAGCACAGCTGGAGTTGTATTTAGCTTCAGTCGTGCTTGTTTTATTAAGGCGAGACACTACAGGCAACAATTTTAAGTTTTTTTGGTCAGTTTGCTCTCTCAACATATCGACTTTCATTTGGAAACAACAAACGTGTCCAATCTGCTCTTAAAGATGTTTTATTCTTCCATTGAATCCACTTCATCCATAGATTTCTCTGGGACATTGTAACTTCAAAGGCCGTTTTCTTAAAATGCATTTTTCTCCCTCGAGACATAAAGATCAGCCTTAAAGTAGATCCTACACCAAACTGTACAATCTGGACTCAACAAGATTTAGACCAAACAAACAGAAGGATTTTTTGAAATCTGATTCTAAAACTGATTTATTGAAGTTTTAAGTTAAAAAACAAACAAAAAATGAGGCGAAATTTTCAGTATCTCAGTCCAATCTAGTTTACTTAAAAACTAAATAAGAAATCCAAAATCCTCTCTGTACATTTTTTTTGTCACTAACATGTTACAAAATGAACAAAGACATTTAAACCTGGTTCTGTCCATTTTTCAGATTTAAATGTCCCAAATATGTGTATTTTTGGTCATTTTTTTCACATTAAATGCCTTATTTCTACATGAAAACATGACATGATGAAAAACTTGTAATACATTTTTCTCTTACATTCATGTGAGTAAAGTACAGGAGAAGTTTCCAATTAATATCTTTAAATTTAAGATTTTTTCCTATTCACCTGCAACGTCTCATCCTGTTTACGAGCTCATCTTCTCCGCTCCTTCTCTGAGCCTCACAAAAACACAAATTTCCCAGATGCATGAGGTTGCCTGGGATTCAAATGACAAACTTCTCCAATACTTTAAGAAACGTGAGTCTGGTCACTTCTCTCTCTGTCGCACCTGGAGCCAAACTCAAACAGAACCGTGCAATCACATTTGTTTACCTCAGTGACACATGTGAAGCAGGAGCTCATGGTCATCTGTCATTTAGAACTAAATCAAACTTCTCTCGCCTCAGATTAATAAAGTTTTGTGCTTTGATCTTTGATTCGGCAGAAATCCACGTTGTTTTTCAGTCCCTGTGATATTTTATTCCTTTTTGCAATTTGCTGCAATTTTTGAAGTACCTTAATTTCCTCCAAAATAACAAAATGTCCTGCCGTTTTCTCCCTAAAAACAGCTTCCTGTGTAATTTATATCTGTACAAACATGTTCTTTTAAAGATCAGAGCTGCACTATTAAACCAAATCCAACGCAATTTTAATGGATGCAATTAGCAAATCACAAAGGCTAATTTCTTACAAATATCTTGCTTTGATTTGAATAAAAATTGTAGTTTGGATTTGTACAAACACCTTAAAGGTCCCATCGACTTTTCAGAGGTTTTAACCTTCCTACAGTGCTATTTGGGCCTCGTATGTTGTGCCCAAAGTGGTTTTTTGATTGATTCCCTCATGTTTTCACTAGAGAACTGTCTTTTCCGTCCTCCTCGGCTGAGCAGCAGACGGGGGCTCCTCACCAGGATGACGTGGTGTTTAAGCCACGCCTCCAGGAAGCGCGCAGCTGCAATAATAAAAACAGCTAATGCTAATGCTACACAGTAATTACACGATGGATACGACAGATAGAAGAGTTAGCTTGTTATTTACCAAACGGCAACGTCCGTCGTCGAGGCCCTGGAGCACGTCAAACTCCAGGTCAGATCCAGGACGTAGGACTCAGCACGACGCACCGTCAGGACGAGAAAATGTTTATTCAGTGTTTGTGTATCGCTGTTTACCGGAGCACACGGCGCATGCACACTATCTCCGCTCTAGGCTTCGTCACGGGTTGGGCGGGGGAGGCGCATGGGTTGGGCGGGGGAGGCAGCCTGCTCTCTGTTCGGGGGGGTCAGATCTCAGAGTGAGCCGTTTGCTTTTGCAAGGAGGGGGGCCAGTCCAAGAAATGGGTGTTTTTTGGAAACTGTTATGTTATGGATATTGCACAACGCAAAATTTTATCAACAAAGCCCTTAGAATAGACTGTGTAAAGGGGAAAAGAGCAGAATATGGGACCTTTAAGAAACAACAAAAGCACGTTGACAATAACGCGACTCAATGCACCAAAATGCGACTAAAAACGATAAAGACGCAACCGAAAGTGACAAAGACGCTTTTAAAATGTGAATTTGAACAGAATCCTATTATTAAAACATAAATCACAATCTAATCACAGTCGCACTGGTTGGAAAAATCACAATTAGATATTTTTCCTAAATGGTGCAGCTCTATTAAACGCAATAGAAAAATCCAACGTGAACATGAATCGAGATAAAATCTAAATCTAAATCGTGACAGGAGAAGAGCTGCGTTTGTTCCTGTTCGATTGAATATCTGCTCCGTCGAGGTTTCATGTGAGTTTTGTGAGTTCAGTGGAGATTAGCACATTGTTGAGTAAAGCTGATTACCTCCTGCTCTGTTTGTACACAGGGCTTTATGTGAGGTCTGTATCAGGTGGGATTTATGCACTATAGGCTCCTTTCTATGACACAATAATTCGCCATGTTTGGATTTCGTTTCTGTTTTTAATTTTGTTGCACTGGATCAATGTTTGTCCGTATTGTGGGCCGCAGCAGCACTTGGTGGAAATTACTTGAAAGTTCATATTTTCCTGTGAGAGCAGAGCCTTCTCCGCTGCAACTGAAGTCACCCAAACATAACAGATGTATTTTTAAAGGAAAAATAATATGCATTTTTTATATTGTTATTAACCTTTAAAGGAAAAAAATATTCTGCATGTTTTTATATTGCTGTTATCATTTAAACATGCTCTCGAGTGCCTTAAATTTACCATCTCATGTTTTAAAACAAAAAAAAAGTTTCTTATTGATTCTGTGACACTGAGTGCATCCAGCCAGCAGATGGCGCCAGCACTATATACAATCAAGTGAAGTTAACGCTGAAAATAAGTTATGATTCAGATTTGCTGCAGCAGTTATCGTGTTTAGAGGCAGAAATGCTCAGAACGAGTTTAGTGATGATTTAAGGACTAAAAACAGTGGAATATTCTCTGATAAGTGACCAGAAAATCCCGGAAGTTCAGCAGGAAGTGTGTGTGACGCTCGGAGGGGGGGGGTGATTTTTAAATAAACATTCCTGAAAACAGTGTGAATGCAACTGAATGCTACTCCAGGTGTGTTTTTGATGACGGAACATTGTTAGAACAGGGTTAAAAGCTCAAAAAAGTCACTGTTACAGAATATGTGTCCTTTAAACATGCTCTTGAGTACCTTACGTTTGGCATCTCATGGTTTAGAAAGAAAAAAAATGTTTATAAAAAACAAATGCACATCTGTATCTGGTTCTGTTTGTTTGCTCTGGCACTTACTGAGTTTGGGCGCCATCTACTGGCTGCATGCCGCTTACACAAACTAAACCCGCGTTTGTGAAGAAATGCGAGTGAGTTAGTTTATAGTGATCGTGTTTAGAGGCAGAAATGCTCCAAACGAGTTTAGCTATGATTCAAAGACTTTAAACAGCAGAAGATTCTCAGATAAGTCACGTCTAAAATCGGAAAAACGTCAGCAATTTAGTGAGTTCAGCAGGAACTGTTTTTGCAAGTCGATGGGAGAGGATTTACTAACCTGGATCCATCAAACTTGCATGAATGAAGCTGAATGCAACTCCAGGTGTGTTTTTGATGCCGGAACATTGTTACAACAGAGTTAAAAGCTAATAAAGTATAGCGTAATATGTTCCCTTTAATGCAAAAAATCACTGTACTTGAATTATACTTTTTAATCATAAAGGACAATCTCAGCGATTCACAAAAAACACGTTTGGTAATTCCAGGTTTATGTCTGTGAGACGTGGCTAAAGCTGGAGTAAACAAGAAAATACTCCTCGTCAGATTTTTCTGCATTTATTTCACTTTTACTTTCACTTTCACTTTGCAAACACTCCAGCTGGGGTTTTATGTCAATTTATGAAAGTCTAGATGTATTAAATCTCAATGTTAATGAAATGATCCATAAAGTAAAAGCTTTGGTTCAAAACAGTTGCATTTACGTGGTTAAAATTTCATGTAAATTAGCTTTTTGAATATTATGAAGCTCGATGGAACGGTTACAGGCCGGTAGTTTTGATTAATGCGTAAATGTCTTGTTTTTATGTTGATTATAGTATTAAAACCTTGTAATGCTGAATTAAAAAGCATTAGATTTGCTGAAAACTGCACTTTTTTTTTTCATTTTTTTAGCAGTTTTTTCAATAAACAACACACTCAACGTTCACATTTTGCATATCTTCATAGCAACATTCACGATAATATCCAAAATCCGATATATTGTCCATCCCTAGTACCCACTCCTCGCGTGGTCCACTTTAGACCCCTTAAATGGGCCGGCACGGTTCACTCGAGACACTTTTGGGCCGGCCCGACACACTCCAAACGAACCAGTGGAAACGTGGCTCACATTTGTCCCCTTAAACCCCTTTAAAAGTGTCACGTATTATATTTTATGCTTCCATCAGGTTTTCACAACTTTTTTGACACCTCCGCTATGGTTGTTTGTTTTCAATTTAACAACGTATGAAAAATGAGTTTGTAAAGTGTTTTCTGGTTTGAAGGCTTTAGCGGACAACCGTAGCGTGAAATGGAGAGACGGAGAAAAAGGCGAACTCACGTTATTAAACTTTTCAGACCAAAATAACCTTCTAAACGACCCCCACCGCCAAATGAAAGTGATGCCTGTGATAGTTTTCGAAGTCGAATTGCGGCGTATTGTGTTATTTGACCACGTTTTTGTAAAGGCTACTGTTCCGTTACAAATTGATTAAATACAGTGTCTTCGTTTTAAATTTATAAGTTCCAAATCATGTGCACTACACAACCCGCAAGCACAGTTTATCTGAGCAAGGAATTTGTTTTTGAAGCATTATTTGTGACAGAGATCGACCGATGTGTGGTTCTTTTTCTAGAAATCAGAGAAACCGATGGTCGATGAGCTCCGTCCACCATTGATTTCTCCGTTCTTGTGTCGATATCTAGAGACTTTTTTTCGTTTTTTAAATCCTTTTCCTCGTATTATATGATTTCAAATTGCAACAAACTGATCCACAGCCCTATTTTACTGCAAACCCATATCTTTAAACCGTAGTCATAACTTTTGCAGTACATTCTTTGGAAATTTAAAGGTGCTGCCTGATTTTTACTGTTATGAAAAGTGAAAAACAGAACAAAAAAAAGTTCATGTTCCAGATTTTTTGCACGTTTTGCCACAGCACAGATGGTTTGTAAAAGCATCTGTTCGAGTGAAAATGAGACACAGCACTTTCTCTGCATCTATTTTTTCTTTAATTATATTCCCTTTATTTACATATTTATCTATTGCATCTACCTGATTCGCCCACTTTTGCATCTTTTTGCCACAGATCCACACTCCTGTTGTAAACGCACTTCCGGTTTGACAAGAACCCCGTTCACGCAAATGATGAACGAGGGAAGAGTCTCGTCGCTAAAACATTATATTCACCTTATTCCTGAAGTTGCTGTACGCTCCGCCGTCTTGTTTCCATTGTAGTTCACATGGAGCAGACGAGCTCAACAGAAAATAAGTTCTACATGGAGTAAAAAGACGTTTTCAGGAAATCGTTGCGTTGTGACTTGTTGTTGCTCGTGTTCATTAAACATTTTACACAAATCAATCTACTTTATGTAACATTTTAGCGGCGAGACTTTTCCTTCGTTCGTCATTAGCTTTAAAAGAGTTCTCGTCAAACGGAAGTGCATTTGCAACAAAAGTGCAAAAAACGGCAAAAGTGGGCGGGGCAGAATAAGGTGAATTGTCTAAAAAAAAGCATATACATCACATTTCAAAATCAAGTTGGACATTTATATCGTAACACTAAAGACTATTCCTGGGCCAGGGACGTACAAACTATGGACCAACTATTGCTGGTCCTCAAGCTTTTTGCTAAATTGCCCCAAATGACTCAAATAGTACTTTTAGTGTAAGATTTAGCATCATTACCTAAAAAACTAAAATTTTGATGTTATTCACCTTATTCCTGAAGTTGCCGTACGCGCCGCCGTCTTGTTTCCGTTGTAGTTTACACGGAGCAGACGAGCTCAACAGAAAATAAGTTCTACACGGACTAAAAAGACGTTTTCAGACTGACCAGGAAATCGGTGCGTTGTGACTTGTTGTTGCTCGTGTTCATTAAACATTTTACACAAATCAATCTACTTTATGTAACATTTTAGCGGCGAGACTTTTCCCTCGTTCGTCATTAGCTTTAACGGAGTTCTCGTCAAACTGAAGTGCGTTTACAACAAAAGTGCAAAAAACTGCAAAAGTGGGCGGGACAGAATAAGGTGAATTGTCTAAAAAAAGCCTATATATCACATTTCAAAATCAAGTTGGACGTTTATATCGTAACACTCGATGCTCATCTTAAAAAGGCATAAAGACTATTCCAGGGCCAGGGACGTACAAACTATGGACCAACTATTGCTGGTCCTCAAGCTTTTTGCTAAATTGCCCCAAATGACCCAAATAGTACTTTTAGTGTAAGATTTAGCATCATTACCTAAAAAACTAAAATTTTGATGTTATTCACCTTATTCTTGAAGTTTCCGTACGCGCCGCCGTCTTGTTTCCGTTGTAGTTTACATGGAGCAGACGAACTCAACAGAAAATAAGTTCTACATGGACTAAAAAGACGTTTTCAGACTCCAGTAAATCGGTGCATTGTTGACTTGTTGTTGCTCGTGTTCATTAAACATTTTACACAAATCAATCTACTTTATGTAACATTTTAGCGGCGAGACTTTTCCCTCGTTCGTCATTAGCTTTAACGGAGTTCTCGTCAAATGGAAGTGCGTTTACAACAAAAGTGTGAATCTGTGGCAAAAAGTGGGCGGGGCAGAATAAGGTGAATAAAGCAGAATGATTTGAGTAAAATGTTTAATGAACACGAGCAGCAACAAGTTATGCCCCGATTTCCTGAGGCCTGAAAACAGCTTTTTAGTCCATGTAGGACTTATTAACTGTTGAGCTCGTCTGCTCCGTGTAAACTACAACGGAAACAAGATGGCGGCGCCCACGGCAACTTCCGGAATAAGGTCAATAGAGCGTTTTATTCAAGGAGATGCAGGAAGTGTGTCGTTAGCATGCTAATGTTTGTTAGCTTTACTGTGACAAAACTCGCTCTGGGCTCAGAGTCTCATCTTCTAAACTGATGGAGGTGAATATTTCTGATGCAGGAAAGTGAGAGACGCATGTGACTGATGTGAAGACTTGAAAGGACAAATATTATGCATCATTTGTTCTGTTATTGGTCTTTAAACCTGCTCTTGAGTGTCTTTACTTCGACATCTCATGTTTTAGAACTAAAAATACTGTAATATTTTATACAAACAACATCACAACAGAGACACACGACACACAACAGAGAGAATTACACACATGTTAAAAACCCTGCTTTATTGCTCGTTGTGTTCTGCCTCATTGATGCAGTTATTGATCGTTGGAGGGAGAGGATTTTCTCTGGAGAGTTCAACAAACTAGCGTGGATGAAGCTAAATCCTACTCCGGGTAAGTTCTGGACGACAGAACAATGTTAGAACAGGGTTAACGACTCAAATAAGTCAAATGTGTATAATATTTGTCCTTTATGGTTGATGGCTGTTTCCGTAAAAAGTGCAAATATGAGCCGGCCGATCTAATGAAAATGAATGTGTGCTGCTTCTCCTCCCCCTCTCCCCCCCGTGTCCCCCTCTCCCCCGGCCTGTCCCCTCTGGTGCAGTAGAACAGGGCGGTGCAGTCAGACTTGGCTGCAGTCCTGGCTGGAGCCTGATCAGCAGAACTGGCTCCGACTGTAGAGAGTGACGCCCCGTCCTTGGGTTTACGGCCATGAAAGAGCTGCTACTGACACTGCAGGAGTTAATGTGGAGGAGAGAGGGGGAGAGAGAGGGGGGAGACAGGGGGAGAGAGAGGGCGAGAGAGAGAGAGAGAGAGAGAGAGGGAGGGGGAGAGAGAGGGGGAGAGAAGGGAGATAGACAGGAGGGGAGACAGGAGGGGAGAGAGAGGGAGGGAGAGACTGAGAGGGAGAGGGAGTGGGGGGGGAGAGAGGTAGAGAGACAGGGAGGGAGGGAGAGGGGGAGAGAGAGGGAGGGAGAGGGAGAGAGAGGGAGGGAGAGGGAGAGAGAGGGGGTGAGGGAGAGAGGGGGGGGGGGTGAGAGGGAGACTGAGAGCCCGAGAAAGAGAGGAAAGAGAGAGACTGAGTGAGATTGAAAAAAGAAACCATTGATAAAGACTTTTTTTATTTTGTAAAAATCAGTGTTGATTCCATGAACATAAACAAGACAGAGTTGAATCAATGTTTTTTTAAAACAAAAAAAATTGTAAAATGTCTTACTCTAGTGAGAGCTCTGCTCCAAACCACACACTTTCACTGATACAGAAGTGTCTGTGGATGTCACGTTCACACGACCTGCTCTTCACCCCCAATACATGAATACTCCAATACAAATGTACTGGAGTAAAAGTACCCGCCCCTTTAAATAATTAATGGAACACTTTTGAACAAGCCAGCACAGATTTGAACTTCTTTCTTTCTTTCTTTCTTTCTTTCTTTCTTTCTTTCTTTCTTTCTTTCTTTCTTTCTTTCTTTCTTTCTTTCTTTCTTTCTTTCTTTCTTTCTTTCTTTCTTTTCTTTCTGTCTTTCTTTCTTTCTTTCTTTCTTTCTTTCTTTCTTTCTTTCTTTCTTTCTTTCTTTCTTTCTTTCTTTCTTTCTTTTCTTTCTTTCTTTCTTTCTTTCTTTCTTTCTTTCTTTCTTTCTTTCTTTCTTTCTTTCTTTCTTTCTTTCATAGTTATCTATTTATATATATTTCTTTCTTTCTGTTTTTCTTTGGGGTTTGCATTTTTTTTATAAACTTTTTATCATTTGAAAATATCAGATTTTATTGGCATGTTTGTTGTCATTGAGTCTGGGACATGTATTTATTGAAAACTGAATCATTTCCTGATACATTTTGACAAACAAACAAACAAAAAAACAGTTTTTCCTACTTTGATAATTACTTCCATTTTGTCTGATTTTAAATTAATAACACAAACAAATATGAATGTATTATCCACACAGTTTTCTTTTGTTTACCAGTTTTTACAAGTATGTATTCTGACCACGTTTTATTTTCCAACCATTGCACAAACTTTACTTTCATAAAGACTCATTTCTTGGCCCATTACTTTGACTTTTCTCTCACCTCTGACACCGACACTGGCACAAAAACATAATTCATCTCCTCTTCAGTTTTAATCAGCTCTTATGATCCATTAACACTTCCATCTGTCCGTGCATTTTATTTCCTGAGCCGTAATAAAAACATAATGGCTTAATGTGTGCGTGTGTTTGTGTAACTACCACCAGGGGGCAGCATTACACCATCATTCAGCCCTGCACGCTTCTGTTTCTGTTTTTCTCGGCTGCAAAAACATTTGAACAATTAGTAAAAAGAGGATGTTATCAGGCTCAGTCTCAAAGGAGCTCAGATTCATTGCGCTTTTATTATTTTTTCGCCCGCAGCCTTCAACAAAAGCGCTGTTTCCAAAATCAGACGGAAAGTTAAATTTGATTAAACGCCAGAGACTCGGAGGAGGCTTTTGTTGAAGGTTGGCCCAAAGTATCAACGTGTTCAAGGTGTTTTAGCGAAAATAAAACTAAAAAGTGAGTTTGTAATTGCTAAATAACACTGAGCTGAATGTGAAGTGAGTCTATATCAGAATAAAGTTTGTAGAATGGTTGAAAAATCAAACTTGGCAACAAAAAATACTGATAAATAAAAGAAAATTGTGTGTTTAATTTAATTTAATTTAATTAATTAATTTATTTATTTATTTTTATTTCATTTATTTTTTTTAATTTAATTTTTATTTAATTTTATTTAATTTTAATTTAATTTAATTTAATTTGATTTGATTTGATTTGATTTGATTTGATTTGATTTGATTTGATTTGATTTGATTTGATTTGATTTGATTTTAAGGACCGTGTGCAGTTACATTTAAAAGATGGCTGCACCAGTTTCGATGGAAAAGCTCAGTCTGGTCTGGGTTTTTGTGAAATAAAACCGATAATTGAGCAAAGAAATTAGGATTTAAAATGAAATGAAAAACACCAGACTAAAACGAAATAATTGTCAAAGTTGGAAAAACTGTTCTGTTTTGTCGAAATGAATCAGAAACAGAAACTTTATTGATCCTCAAAGGAAATAATCCAGTCGCTGCAGCTTCAGTAAATATCCCAGAAACAAATAAAACACAAAACCGATTATAAACGCTAAAATAAAAGTGCTACTCGGACAATACAAATGTACTAAATCCTTCATTATTGTCATTTTTTACCCATAAATGGAAGAAAAGATCAGTTCTGTGTGTTATTTTTATTTATTTCAAAACCACACCACACAGTTTACTTCTTAATTAATCTAAAAACAGTTAAAACACAAATAAAACACAAAACCGATTATAAACGCTAAAATAAAAGTGCTACTCGGACAATACAAATGTACTAAATCCTTCATTATTGTCATTTTTTACCCATAAACGGAAGAAAAGATCAGTTCTGTGTGTTATTTTTACTTATTTCAATACCACACCACACAGTTTACCTCTTAATTAATCTAAAAACAGTTAAAACACAAATAAAACCAAAACCAAAACAATAATTATAGTAAAATCATGACTATTAATTCAAACTATTAATTTAAAACTTGTGTAGATGTAAAAGTCCCTGTGAATGTGAGATTTATTCCACTTTGACTGAGATGAAGCTGAAGTGACGTCGCTTTAGAGCAGCTTCTCATCATATTTTTATTTAATTTTTTACAACAAACTGGTATTTTTGTGTTTTTTTTCTTGGTCCGTGTCATAAATCCTCTCAGAACGTGCATGTTTTGGAGCGTGTGTAGAGTCCATTTGTTTGTGATTAATCAGTTCACTTGTTTCAGAGTCATAATTATTCAAGCTCAAAGTTGTACGTTTTGCCCTGGACTTTTCCTGATTATTCAAATTGTTTTGGTAAATAAGAAACTATAACAACATTACAGTATTTGTGTCTTTAGGGAACAAAGTCCCTGTCGGCTTCTGTGTCCACTGCTTCTCTTCTTTCTGACTTCCTTCTCTTTCTTCTCTGTTCTCTCTCTTCCTTCTCTTTCCTCTCTGTTCTCTCTCTTTCTTCTCTTTCCTCTCTGTTCTCTCTCTTCCTTCTCTTTCTTCTCTGTTCTCTCTCTTCCTTCTCTTTCCTCTCTGTTCTCTCTCTTTCTTCTCTTTCCTCTCTGTTCTCTCTCTTTCTTCTCTTTCCTCTCTGTTCTCTCTCTTCCTTCTCTTTCCTCTCTGTTCTCTCTCTTCCTTCTCTTCCTTCTCTTTCCTCTCTGTTCTCTCTCTTTTTTCTCTTTTCTCTTGCTCTTCCTTTCTCTTTCCTTTCCCTGTCCTCTGTCTTTTCTCTTTCCTCTCTTTTTCCTCTTTTGCCTTTCTCTTTCATCTCTTTCCTCTTTTTCCCTCTTTCCTTTGTTTCCTTTCTTTTCTTCCCCTCTTTTTCTCCTTTCCCCCCTCTCTTCTCTCTCCCCTCCCCCTCTCCCCTCTCTTTCCCCTCTCCTCCCTTTCCTCCCTCTCTCCTCCCTCCCTCTCCCCCCTCTCCTCCCTCCCTCTCTCTCCTCCCTCCCTCTCTCTCCTCCCTCCCTCTCCCCTATTCCCTCTCTCCTCTCCCCTCCCTCTCTTCCCTCTCTCCCCCCTCTCTCTCCTCTCTCCCCCCTCTCCTCTCCTCCCCCCTCTCTCTCCTCTCTCCCCCCTCTCCTCTCCTCCCCCTCTCTTTCCCCCCCCCCCTCCTCTCTCCCCCTCTCTCTCCCCCCTCTCCTCTCCTCCCTCTCCCCCCCTTCCCCCTCTCCTCTCCTCCCTCTTCCCCCTCTCCTCTCCTCTCTCTCCTCTCTCCTCCCCTCCCTCTCCTCTCCTCTTTCTCCTCTCTCCTCCCCTCCCACTCCTCTCCTCTCTCTCCTCTCTCCCCCCTCTTCCTCCTCTCTCCTCCCTCTCTCTCTCCTCTCCCCCCCCCTCCCTCTCTTTCTTCAGTGGTGGCTCTGGTTTAATTTCACAGTCGGCTGGCTCTGGCTCTGTGGTGGCGCCCCCTTCAGGACACGGCCTGTCAGGGCCTGCCTGTGTGTGGCCTGGTGTGACGAGGCCGTGACAGGACACAGGGTTCAGCTTTTTTTAAAGTCTGTGGAGACTCTGAATCAAGCCCTTTCATTTCGATTGACAATGACTTTTTGATAAAAGTCGAAACGTCTCGATCTTCAAACAGCGTCCGGATGACGACCCCTGAAACCCTTTCTACGATGGACCACACCTGGACGAATGAGGCATTACATCGACCCTTTCATTATGATGCACTGGATATCCAAATCCAAATCCACATTAAAAGTCGACTTTTATTAGTCGACTTAATTTTTACTGAGTCATTTTATTTACACTAAGATATTATAAAATGATTTATATGGCCAAAACGAGAAGATATGAAGTGAGTTTGGAGTCTCCTAGTACTTTTCTGTCGATGTTTTTGCATGAACTCTTCGACTAATTGGTCGATAGGAGGGCTAGGAAGGCTGGTCTTTAGTCGACCAAGAATTTCTTTAGTCGACTGCAGCCCTAGAACTCATGCGGCGTTCTGAACAAGCGACACAAAAAAAGTAACTTTTTTTTTTTCATTCATTCATTCAAAAATGAATGAATGAAATACATGTAAAAATGACAATACATGCAGCTCTCAATATCGATACTGTGTCACCAAATTTAGCATCCCGATATATCAATATTTCATTATTTTAGCACACCCTTGTGAACTAGTTCTGTTTTTCATGTTTCAAAACAGTAAATATCAGGTACAGCCCCTTTAAACTCTCCCATTATTCCGCAGCGAGAGACACAGCCACGTCAAGCGCTCTTATGTCAGCGCTGGGCCGTGTCCCGTCAGGAAACACATAGCTGGGGTTTCAATTTAAATGCAAAACATGAGTAAAAACTGCGTCTGGATTGCGGCGCGCCCCGTGAAAGTGCCTCGTAATGCTCTGGTGTTATCTGAGGCCAGTACGGCGGCTGGAGAATAATGTGCGCGCGTCGATGTGCGAGACAGTTCATCAGTGTCTCTCCTGCACCACAGATTCAGCACCGGACAGTTCCCTAGTCCAGATCGAACACAGGCCTTTATTGAAGTGGAAGTTTGGGTATACTTTACAATAACTACACCTTATTTTGCCTTAACAAAGTTTTAACAAAGACTTGAAGATAGTAAGTACTTAATTAAGGTTGGAGTTAGGAATTAGGTTTAGAGTATTAGTTAATTAGTTATCAAAGTCTATATCGGTGGTTCCCAATCTTTTTTTGTTTTGCGTACCCCCTAAGTTTTGTCTCAATACCCCTTAACTTGAGTTTTGGGAACATAAATAGGTTTAGTAATCTAATATAGTCAATTATTACTGTTATATTTATTGTTTTTATTATATTCATGGTCCAGCATACACAAAAAGATGCTAAATTTACAACTAATGACACATTTTTATTCAGATAAAAGTAAATTTCATCTTCATTTAAAACCTGAAACCATTCCAAGTACCTCCTTGTAATTGTTCACGTACTCCTGGTTGGGAAACATCTTTATGACCTACAGACGACACATTTCACTAAAACGTCATGAACATGATTTTGTTTAAGATTTTACTAAACATTTTACCTGTTTGTGTCCAGTTTGACAGTTTTTGTAATGTTTATGTTTATTTACTTCCTGGTTGAACAGCTAGAGGTAATTGTGCAATGGTTACCTAGCAACCAGACTGTAAACAAGGGCCCAAATCCACATAAATTGCACAATAATTATGATTTGACAAATAATAATACTTGATAACAACTTTATTTTGCTGAATGACTGTTTAAACTGTCAGAAAATTGTGTCAGTCGTCTGTAATTTGTCTCTGTATTTTCAATGGTGCGTCGCTTTTTGATGACATCACAGAGGGATTCAGTTTTAGAAATCAGCACGACTTCCTCTAATTTTAAACATTTATTTTTCAAAATTTCTTCACAAACTGCAACTTCACAAATACAAAAGTCTGCTAAATATTTACCACAGGTGCCCTCCCATCAAACTAAGTCATAATTAGAAAAACTATGAATTAGGTCTTTGTTCAAACAGGAATAAATGTAATAAAACTTCTTGACGGTAAAAGTCTCTTAAAACAAAACCTTATACTTCACCCTGTGACGTTTGGCTGCCACGAGGAAACAGCTGAGGACTCTTCTTCTAACCGTGTAACTCTTAATATTACATTTTGTTTTGTCAAAGGAGCCAAAATCATTCTTCGACTTCACTGTGTGCAAGTATAAACTAAATTAGCCGCTGGTAAGAAGCACAAGAGTAATGAATGCAGTGTTGAAATGTGTTTCTGTGCTGCTTTGTAAATCCCAGTGTCTGTGAGAGCTCAGACTTGTCAGCTGATTAATTGCAACTAATCAATTATTAAAATAATCATTTACTCGTTTAGCAAACAAGAAATCAACTAAACACAGACTCCAAAATATGACGTGTGCTGAAGTTTTATGGGTTTATGACTAATTTGTTTTTTTGTTTTTGTTGAAATTTAATATTTTTATGGAGCATCTTTGTGTCAGACCAGTTCACAGCTGTGCCGCCTACGGAGCCCGTCTGATGACCAGGGGGAGAAATGTTTTTATATTGTGGCCACGAATTACTATTTCGTTCCCACCAAATATAATTCGTTCCCACGATTTAGCCAAAACGTTCCCACGATTTAGCCAAAACGTTCCCACGAATTGGCTAAATCGTTCGCACAATTTAGCTAAATCGTTCCCACGAATTAAGAAATCGACCGCTAATTAGATAATGCGCCAGGTACGTAGCAGGGCGAGGTAGTAACAGTTAACTAACATCGAATGGACATCATAATTAAAAAGCTAGCGTTTTAGCTTTCGTCAGACAAAAAGAGACGCCAGACTGGCAAACCATAAAGGTTCTGGAATTCATATAACTTACATATAACAACATATGAGTAGGGAACAAGTAAACATTTTTTACCTTCATTTGTTCTTGCCGAGGTCCATTATGATGTCCATTCGATGTTTGTTAACTGTTACTACCTCGCCCTGCTACGTACCTGGCGCATTATCTAATTGGCGGTCGACATTTAATATTTAGCTAAACCGTGCAAACGTTTTGGCTAATTCGTGGGAACGTTTTAGCTAAATTGTGCGAACGATTTAGCCAATTTGTGGGAACGTTTTGGCTAAATCGTGGGAACTAATTATATTTGGTGGGAACGAAATAGTAATTCGTGGCCACAATTTAAAAATATTTCTCCCCCTTGTCATCAGACGGGCTCCGTAGCCGTCTCTGATCACTAGACGGACAACAACAAAAAGAATACATAAAAAACGACAATAACAAATGAATAAAAAAATAATTCAACAATGTAATGACTGAAACAGCATTGATTGGTGAGGTAAGGTGAGGAGCTCAGTCAGACGGGAGGAGCTCGGAGTAGAGCCGCTGCTCCTCCACGTCCAGAGGAGCAGCTGAGGCTCAGGCGTCTGCTCCGGAGGGACTCTGTCTCTGGGAACGCCTCGGGAGCTGGAGGAAGTGTCTGGGGTGGAGGGAGTCCTTGCTTAGATCCGGCCCCGGAGAAGAGGAAGAAGATGGATGGACAACACTGATTAAAACAATAAAACTAAAAACTCCAGTAACTAAAATGACTATAGCAAAAAAGGAAAAACCTGACTAACTATGACTAAATATTATATTCACCTTATTCTGGAAGTTGCCGTACGCGCCGCCATCTTGTTTCCGTTGTAGTTTACGCTTGTGCTTTTAATCTGTTATTGTGAACTTAATTTGCTGTGAAACTATAGCACTTTCTAATTATGGCACTTTATCTTATGACTGTTGCACTTTGTTTCAGTTTTTTACACAAATTGTTTTGTTGTTTATGTATTTTTAAACTTGTAATACTCCTGACGTGTGCTGCTGACCACTGGGCCAGGTCCCCCTTGAAAAAGAGATCTCGATCTCAATGGGTGTTTTCCTGGTTAAATAAAGGTTAAATAAAAAAAAATAAAAAAAACACGGGGCAGACGAGCTCAACAGAAAATAAGTTCTACTCGACTAAAAAGCCGTTTTCAGGAAAGCGATGCGTTGTTGACTTGTTGTTGCTCGTGTTCATTAAACATTTTACACAAATCAACCTACTTTATGTAACATTTTAGCGACAGACTTTTCCCTCGTTCATCATTTGCACAAACACCGATAGCGTCAAACAGGAAGTCCCTTCACTACAAGAATGCGAATTGGGCGGAATAAGGTGAATAGACTATATTTGAGTTTATTTTTTGTGGATAATGTGTCCTCAAACAGCACTGTTTTAGCTTCATCTTGGACAAATTGAATAAAATAAATCCCACATATGGGCCTTTTTTCAGCCAAAGAATCAAAAGAATAATCACAATCAAACAGAAATTGCCTTTTGAGTTGGCGCAGTTATCAAATTACAAAGACTGCAATTATTTAGATAAAAGAATGTCCTCGGCAAAGAACAAAATAACCTCTTTTTTCCCTTTTTTATTGATACATCTTGTTGTACTTGTAGTTTAGACTCTATAAAGATGTTCTGAAACTAATTGGATTGTCGTATTGGTTCATGAGTTCATATTTCAGTTTTCTCTCAAATATTAAACGTATAAATATAGATCCTTTAAAAGTTTCTGAACAAAAACATTCTGGATTCTGGAATGGAGGCAAAAGTGAAGTGATTTCACACAAAATATGAAAAATTGAGACCTGATTTAAAGAGGTTTACTGTTGTGTTTTACATGATTTGTTTCTGTTACAGGAGATTATGATAAACTCTTAGCATTTTTGATGAAGAAAAAATCCAGATTTTTAGGTTTAACTGGACAAATAATGACATAAATGATGAACCCACAATCATGTTTCATAAATCTACAGATATATCACATACTTTACCATAAATAATGCTTTTTATGAAGCTCAAATACAGTTTGAAAATAGAATATTGTCCATCTTTTGTAATAAAAGTGCAAACTAGTAGGGCTGTACTCTTTTAGTCATTTAGTCGATTAATCGGCCGATGGTGTTTTAGTCGACCAACATGTTTATTTGTTGACTAATTGTTTTATTTCAATTATTTCGAAAGTATTTAGACGACAAAACAAGGAAAAAGTGAAGATGTGGATTGACTTAGCTGAAGATCTTTGAGTGAATCATGAGTTTAATCTAATTTATATACATATAAATACACTATTTCCTGGTACTTTTCTGTATAAATTGTTTTTTTTTTTTGCATGAACTCCATTGCAGTGTTTTTTTGGCGCAGTTTGGGTAAAATACAGAGGGATACTTCATAGTTTTGCCTTTACACACCTCTTTTTAGTCGATTAATCAGTCGATTAAGGCAAGTCTTTAGTCGACCAAGAATTTCTTTACTCGACTACAGCTACAAACTGCTGACTTTTCTACCCTGGAAATCCTAATTTGTTTCTTTTTCCGTCACAGAACGACTTCAAACCATTCGTTTTTACAGTCTGCTTCACGATGACAGCATTTTAAGAGTCCATTGCAGTTCCAATCACAGTTAGACGTTTAGTTCTAGTGATGCACACCTTTCTGATTAGACAGAACCCTCCGCCTGTTCAAATTGAGAGCAATCTAAATCTTTTCTGATGTTTGCCACAGATCAGAGTCTTACTGAGTCTGAGCGGCTTGGCTGCTGCTGAACGCTCTCTGCTTAAACCTCTTTAGCCTTTAGCACATTTGTGTCGCCGCATTAGCAAAACTGATGCTCTTATGCAGGGATATAGAGCCTGTCCCACGTCTGCCGCCTCTGCACTTTCACCACTATTTACCAAAGTATTCTGGTCATTTTTGAGACGTTTGACTATAATTCAATTTACAGAATACAGCGGTGGACTTAACATTAGACAAAAGACCACAAGGCCAACCTGAAGGGGCCCCTGATACGACGCCTTTCCAGATCAACAAAGACGCAAGACTCTGAAACTGTCCCCTCAATGTCACAGTAAAGGGGAACTTTTAAGGTGAGACGCTGCAGGTGAATAGAAAAATCTTAAATTTAAAGATATCAATTTGAAACTTCTCATAAACTAACATAAATACTCGCATAAATGTAAGAAAAAATGTATTAGTTTTTCATCATGTCATGTTTTCATGTAGAAATAAAGCATTTTATGTGTAAAAATGGCAAAAAATACACACATTTGGCACGTTTAAATCTGAAATTTAACCTTTATTTAACCAGGAAAACACCCATTGAGATCGAGATCTCTTTTTCAAGGGTGACCTGGCCCAGTGGTCAGCAGCACACGTCAGGAGTATTACACATTTGAAAATACATAAACAACAAAACAATTTGTCTAAAAAACTGAAACAAAGTGCAACAGTCATAAGATAAAGTGCCATAATTAGAAAGTGCTATAGTTTCACAGCAAATTAAGTTCACAATAACAGATTAAAAGCACAAGCTCTGAGACCCTCTGTCTATTTTGTAGAAAGATGGACAAAACCAGGTTTAAATTCATTGGTTCATTTTGGAACATATTAGTTATTAAAAAAAAAAATTACCGAGGACATTTTGGATTTCTTATTTAGTTTTTAAGTGAGCTAGATTTGACTGAAAATTGTCCTAAAAATTTAAATTTCCCCTCCTTTTTTAACATAAAACTTCAATAAATCAGTTTTAGAATTAGATATCAAAAAATCTTTCTGTGCGTTTCGTCAAAATCTTGTTGAGTCCAGATTGTACAGTTTGGTGAGTGTAAGCGGTGACCCTTATGTCTCTAGAGGAGAAAAATGCATTTTAAGAAAACGGCCTTTGAAGTTACAATGTCCCAGAGAAATCTATGGATGAAGTGGATTCAATGGAAGAATAAAACATCTTTAGGAGCAGATTGGACACGTTTGTTGTTTCCACATGAAAGTCGATATGTGAGAGAGAAAACTGACCAAAACAACAAAAAATTTATTAAATTTTTTTTTTATTTTCCCTGTAGTGTCTCGCCTTAAGAGCAGACTGAAATCTGAAGTGCTAAACTAACACAAGAATCTGAGCATTTCTGATCATATTTTAGGACATTTACTATGTTTCAATCCATTTATAACATTTCAGTTTAGTTGAGGTCAATCGTCCATCGTTGCTTCATGACCGTGGTCCAGATCGAGGCTTTAAACCCGCTGTAGTCGTCTCTAAAGCGGATGAGCCGCTGCTGACTCTGGTCCAGGTCATGATGAGGTCCAGCTTTATGGAGCGCAGAGTGAACCAGTCTACAGGCCACAGCCATGATACAGCATAAATGATCACAAATAACACCTAGACTAATCGATTCCAATCAAATATTTACCAAAATAATCGTTAGTTTCAGCACAGCCATTTTGATTTCACAATTAAAAAATAAAAATAAGTTATATAGATATATTTTTTAGACAATCTCAAGATCAAACTCTTCAGGGAGGTCACAGTTTGTCCTGTTTGTGACTTTTTTCCCTGCAGTGAGATATGTTTATAAATTAGTATCAGATTTTTCACGCTCCTGACAACCCTGTGTGTTATGAAAATGTGTTATTATACTTTTCTTATGTTGAAAGGTTCACCGTATAGACCAGGGGTTCCCAAGCCGGGACCCCCAAAATAGCCACGCAACCGACTCGGGACCCCCAAAGCTAAATGAAAAATAATTTTAAGTGTCAAAGCATATTAAATCAGGTTTAATTTTGGTTATTTGAATAGTTTATTGTCTTATTCGACCCTATTTCACTAAAAGATGCTGTTTTTAATTTGAAAAATAGAGCAAATAAAGTGTCATATTTATTCAAATTAGATCTTGAAATCATCTCAACTCAACCCTCGCGACCCCCACTTTGGGAACCACTGGTATAGACAGTAATTGAGTTGGAAGTCATTTCAGAACATTAAATTATGGAGAATTTGTCAAATCTCATCGACTTTACGACATATAAATATCAGCAGCTCTTATTCACCTTATCCTGCCCCGCCCACTTTTACCTCTTTTTGCTCCTCGCTGCTAAAACATTACATAAAGTAGACTGATTTGTGCACAAACAAGTCAACAATTCACAGATTCTGTGGGCGGCGGAAACAGCTTTGTAGTCTTTGTTGAACTTATTTACTCTGGAGAGTTTCAGCTCGAAGTAAACAAACACAACCACAGGAAGGATCGGCGCCCACGGCAACCTCCGGAGAAGGTGAAGAGACCACCATTTACTCTGAAGTTTACAAAATCACTATAACATAAATGTCAATCTGTAGTTTTTACTCCAAGAATGTTATAAATTATGAAACGATCGGTTTTGTCATATTTAAATGCGTCTTTTAGTCACATTTTTGTCACTTTTAGTCATGTTCTAGTGCAGTCGTTCCCAACCTTTTTTGTCTCGAGTCCCCCCTAAGTTTTGTTTCACACTCTGAGTACCCCTTAATTTGAGTTTCAGGCAAATAAATGGGTTTATTAGTTCAATATAGTCAGTTATTACTATTGTATGTATTGTTTTAATTATTATTATGGTCCAAGATGCTCCAAAGAGATGATAAATGTACAACTAATCACACATTTTTACAGATAAAAGTACATTTCATTTTCATTTAAAACCTAAAATCATTCAAAGTACCCCTTGGGGTCCCCGTACCCCTGGTTGGGAAACACTGTTCTAGTGCATTGAGTCATGTTTGTTGTTTGTTGGTGCATTTTTGGCGCTTTTGAACAGATTTTTTTAGCGCTTTTGGTCGCGCTTTTGTCGCTTGTTTCAGAACATGTTTGTACAAATCCAAACTGCAGCAGCTTTTATTCAAATCCAAGCAAGATTTGTTTCTTGATTGCGTTGAATACTACACCCTAGTCTTTAGGAGGTAAATAAAGTCATCTGCTCAGAGGCTTCAGAGGCTAAACAACAGGAGAAAAAGTGTGTTTGAACAGACAGCTGCATTAAAGACACAAACAATCAATCACGATACGACGATCACAAAAAGTGCAGATTGACGAGCACACCATTCCATTTTTATCACCGTATCTCCAGCCATAGTCCTAGGGAACAAATGTAATGACACTGCTGTTTATAAGTTATTGGTTTGAAACATGGCAGCTATAGATACTATTCTTTTTTTTATTGTCCTAGTATTTTATTATATTGAAATGGTCACATGAATTTATAGTAAAAGTGTATAGTAATTTCAGATCATTTATCCATCCATCCATCTTCTTCCTCTTATCCGGGGCTTAAGCAGGGACTCCCAGACTTCCTTCACCCCAGACACTTCCTCCAGCTCCTCCGGGGGGATCCCGAGGCGTTCCCAGTGTCCTGGGTCTACCCCGGGGCCGCCTCCCGGTGGGACATGCCCAGAACACCTCCCGAGGGAGGCGTCCAGGAGGCTCCTGAACAGATGCCCGAGCCACCTCAGCTGGCTCCTCTCGACGTGGAGGAGCAGCGGCTCTACTCCGAGCTCCTCCCGTGTGACTGAGCCCCTCTCTATCTCTAAGGGAGCGCCCAGCCACCCGGCGGAGGAAGCTCATTTTGACGCTTGTATCCGCGATCTCGTCCTTTCGGTCAGTACCCAGAGCTCATGACCAGGTGAGAGAGGAAAGTTGATTGACCGTTAAATCGAGAGCTTTGTCTTTCGACTCAGCTCTGTCTTCACCACAACGGTCCGATACAGCGCCCACATCAGTGCAGATCTCACGCTCAATCCTTCCCTCACTCTGAACGAGACCCCGAGATACTTGAACTCCTCCACCTCAGATCATTTAAATTCAGCAAAAAAGATCAAAATCAACCATGCATTTCAACATAAAATATTTTAGCAGATTTTATAAACCAACATTTGCTCTTACAAAATCGGTATTGGCAAAAAACAAAACATATCTGTCAATCTCTAGTTTTTACTCCAAAAATGTTATAAATTATGAAACGATCGGAATAGTTTCTGCCAATCTTTGAGAAACACTGACTGAATGAATCATACAGTTCTGTTAAAAGAGTCAATGGATTTTATATTTGACACTGAACAAAATATTTGTAGTTTTAAAGGTGCATTATGTAACTTTTCTGATGCAGGTTCTACTCACTGCTCGGCTCCAGAGATGATTTTCTTGGGACCAGATCATGATTTAGATTTTATCACGATTCATGTTCACTTTGTATTCTTCTGTTGTCTTTAACATAGCTGTACCATTTAGAAAAATATCTAATAGTGATTTTTTTTTTTACCAGTGCGATTGTAATGTATGTTTTAATAATAGGATTCTGTTCAAATTCACATTTTAAACACAATTTCACAAACACAACAATCGCTTTTAGTCACGTTTTTGTTACGTTCAGTTGTGTTTGTCAGATTTAAACACGTCCTTGTCACATTTAGTCTAATTTTTGTCACTTTTAATTACGTTTTGTTGCATTGAGTCGTGTTTGTTGTTTCTTGGCGCATTTTTGTCGCTTTTGAACGCATTTTTACCGTTTTTTGTTGCGGTTTTGTCGCTTGTTTCCGAACATGTTTGTACAATCCAAAAAACAGTGTTACCAGTTTTTATTCAAATCAAAGTAAGACATTTTGTCTTCAAACACCACAGCTTTTGTGATTTGCTAATTACATCCATTAAAATTGCGATTTTGTGTGGATTTGGTTTAATTGTGCAGCTCTGGCCTTTAAGAGGTAAATAAAGTCATCTGCTCAGAGGCTTCAGAGGCTAAACAACAGGAGAAAAAGTGTGTTTGAACAGACAGCTGCGTTAAAGACACAAACAGTCAATCACGATACGACGATTTCACAAAAATAGCAGATTGTCACAGGGACCAGCTCATATTTCCATTTTAATCACCGTATCGTCCAGCCCTTAAACCTATCTGTCTTGCATTTATTTAATTGCGGGTGTTTTTATTGCCAGATGATGCGCTTTCCACCAGAAAAAGTTACACAGTGCCGCTTTAAATGTTGCCTGTTCCTTCTTAGAGATTAAAAAAACCTTCCCGAAACGCCACGGGTTAAAAGCAAACGCGTAATTAAAACACGTCTCGTATTCCCCTCATTCAGATCGAACCTGTAAATTAAACAAAACTCATTTACAATTCAAACGTTTCATCCACTTTCTGTTAAAAACTCGGCGTTGACCTCTGACCCGGCGTTCAAAAGCCACGTTTGATCTTTCCGTTTATGAACTCCAAAGCGTTTCTACCTTTCTCTCGCTCAGAATGTAAAGTCGCTTTTCACCGATACTGGCTTTTAATTAAAACCATTCATCTCAAAGTGGAAAGAACTGAGAGGAATAAAGTGGCGTTCATTATTTTCCTACAATTTCAGACTTATTATAAAACGCAGTCCTGATAGCGAGTTAATGGAACTAGTTATAATTCTCGATATTTTATTTCCCGCGCTCTCCAGACGCAGATAACGGCGTGTTCCTCTGGGCTCGTAATGAATTTGAAATGAGAATATGTGCGTTAATATGAACTTAAATGATTCGGACGGTTTATTTCACCCTCGTGTTTGGTGTGAAGGTGGAAAAATACTTTAAATAATTCAACTAACATGCTCCAAAATACAATGGGAAAAAAAGAACGTAGCGGTACTCCGTGTCAAAGGTTCCCAAAGTGTGGATCGGGATCGCGAAATGAAGTGGAAGATGTTGATTTTATGTAATTATGACAGCGAATTTCATGTTTTTTACTGTATATTAGTATTATATTACTGTATATAAGTGAAATTATGTCCAATTACTTAATACGCCACTAAAATAAACTAGGGCTGTCACTAACTATTACTTTAGGAGTCAAATCATTAATTCTATTGCTCTGCTGCTCTGCTGACACCCACCTCCTCACTCCCATCACCCGCACTAAGCACCGGACCTTGGGGGACCGAGCCTTCGCCGCTGCTACCCCCGCCCTCTGGCCCCGCCCTCTGGCCCCGCCTTCTGGCCCCGCCCTCTGGAACTCACTTCCACAACCATCAGGAACTCGGACTCACTACAGACATTCAAACCTCTCCTTAAGACCCACCTGTTCAAACTGGCTTTTATGTAAATTTATGTTGTTTTGTCTGTTTTGTCTGTTTATGTCAAGCGTCTTTGAGTGTCCAAAAAAGCGCTATACAAGTTTGATGTATTATTATTATTATTGTATATTTAAACTTTTTAAATATATTATCAGACAAATAAAGGTTGAAATATGGGACCGAAAGCTTCTAGATGGAGAATATTATGAATGAAGTGTATTATTGATGGAATTCTGCAATAATCCACACACCCTTTAAAATGTGATCCAAAATTTTGGAATGGAGGCGACAACAGAGTTTGTGTTTGGAAAAAGCAACACATTTGAATTTCCAGGGTAGAAAGGTTTTCTTGCCTTAAAATGGTATTTTAGCTTCAACAGAATTTAATTTATTTAGCGACTGTTACGAGTTTAGCTGAACAGAGGTGATTGTCCACGCGAAAGAATCAGGCCATTTTCACAATAATTGATCTGTGGTTTCTGTAAAGTACAAATACAGATAAATAAACTAAATATGCAATATTATTAATTCCACTTATTTAGAAATTCTAACCAGCATAAATAATAACATGTGTAAAGTTCATCATTACAGCTGGCTTCATTATAAATGCATAAACACAACCAATAAACACAGATATATATCCTAAAATCAAAGGACTGACTGACTAATGCATGCACTGATGACATTTTATGCATTTTCTGAACATGAGGCCATTTTCTTCTCTTTTTTTCTAGAAACGTGGATCCTCGTGCAATTACTTGGGTGACCATGAACACGCCAAGATAAAAGTACAATCAGCGTAATAAAGTGTCCATTAGGGGGCGATAAAACGACTGCAATACAAATAACCTGGCCCTTTTAACACTATCTTATATCTCTAGATAAAATGAAAAATTATTGTGGGCTCAATCCCTCTTAAAGAAGACGTATTGCATTTTTTCAGGTATGAAGGGTTAAAATATAACACACACTTTTTCTCCTGTTGTTTAGCCTCTGAAGCCTCTGAGCAGATGACTTTATTTACCTCTTATAGACCAGAGCTGCACAATTAAACCAAATCCACACAAAAACACAATTTTAATGGATGCAATTAGCGAATCAGAAAAACTAATTTCTTCCACAAACAACAAAATGTCTTTCTTTGATTGGAATACAAACTGTTCACACTGTAGTCTGGATTTGTTGTGAAAGAAGCGACAAAAGTGCAATAGAAATGTGTTCAAAAGCAACAGAAACGCTCCAACAAACACGACTCGATGCACCAAAGCGTGACAAAAAGCGACAAAAACACGACTTAAAAGCGACAAAGACGCGACTGAACGCGACAAAAACGCAACTAAAATCGACAAAATTGTGTTTAAAATGTGAATTTGAACAGAATCCTATTATTAAAACATAAATCTACAATATAATCCTATTCACTCTGGTCAGAAAAATCACAATTAGATATTTTTCCTAAATGGTGCAGCTCTGTTTATACAAAGTGAACATGCATCGTGATAAAATCGAACTCGCGATCTGGCCCCAAGAAAATCATGATGAAAATGTTTTGCTTTATCGCCCAGCCTTAATATTAGACATTTTTACTTGTATGACCCAAAGTCTGAATTGTTTTGAATAATTGGAAGCAAATAGAAATGCCGTACACTACAGGATTAACTCAAACATTCACGGAGCAATCAAAACACAACTTTGACTAAACCGTGATGAAGGAACATCATTGTGACGTGGTTAAAAACTCTTAAAAGCCCGTTTCTCACAGCGCGTCCCCTTTAAACAAACCTCTTTATATTAACACACTGAATTATTGTCTTGTTCAGTCGTTTCTGTCCTCGCTTCAGCTCCATGTTCTCGCCCTTCTCTCTCCCGCCGCGCATCCTTTGAGAAAATGAGTCCGTTTTAAGCGCGAATCCGACTTCTTTTGTTTGATATAAGATCCCTCTCTGCTCTGTGAAAATGACATCAGCGGGAGACCACAGACTCCGAGGACCGCCGCGGCTTTACAAAGATGTACGTTAAGACCGAGCAGTCGAGGAGGAGGAACAAACGGTGGGAATTATCAGACGGAAAGAGGTCGTTTTGGAAGGAAAATGTTTGTGATTGGGTTTCGTTTACGCTGCTGTGCATTGTTGCGCTTCATCCGGCGATTTGAAACTCTAAATTGAAATGAAACATGGCAATCTTAACTCAATGAACATATAACAGTTATAATGTGAGCTTCATTTATTTAAAAAATATCTGAATTGTTGGTGAAGAAGGAGCAGAGCCAAAATTACTTAACCGTTCCTGCTCTCACCTTTTGGCTTTGTTTAGTCCTGGTTTAGTCTTGGTTTAGTCGTAGTTTAGACCTAGTTTAATCCTTGTTTTGTCCTGTTTAAGACCTGGTTTAGTCCTGGTACATATATATGTCCCTACGCTCACATATGGCTATGTTTAGTCTTGGTTTAGACCTGATTTAATCCTTGTTTAGTCCTGGTTTAGACCTTGTTTAGTCCTGGTTCAGAGATATGTACCTACTCTCACCTATGGCTTTGTTTAATCCTGGTTTAGACCTGATTTAGACCTGGTTTAATCCTTTTTAGTCCTGGTAAAACCTGGTTTAGTCCTGGTACAGATATACATCCCTACTCTTACCTTTGGCCTTGTTTAGTCTCAGTTTATCTCTGTTTAGTCCTGATTTAGACCAAGTTTTGACTTTGTTTACTTCTTGTTTAGTCCTGCTTTAGACCTGCTTTAGACTTTGCTCAATCCTTGTTCAGTCCTTGTTAAGCCCTGATTTAGTCCTGATACAGATATATGTCCTTACTCTCACCTGTGGCTTTGTTTATTCTTGGTTTAGACCTGGTTTAAGCCTTGTTTAGTCCTGGTTTAGTCGTGGTTTAGTCGTAGTTTAGACCTGGTTTAATCCTTGTTTAGTCCTGGTTCAGATACACATCCCTCTCACAGAAGGCCATAGGATCTGGTTCAGGATTAAAGGACAAGATCGCTGGTTTAGTCTTGACTCAGTCCTTGCATAGTCTTAAGTCCTTGTTTAATTCTTATTCTGATCTTTGTTCCTATTCTCCCTTTGTACAATTTGAATATATTATGTCAAAATAAAACATCTACACATTTTACACAGCCCTCTCTTATTTTAGCCCAGTCTATACTTTTCACTTGACTATTATTACTAAACATTGTTGTATGTTGCACTTTACCGCCGAAACAAGTTCCTAGTTTGTGACTTTTGTTCACTGATAATAATAAAATAATAAATAATAATTAAAAAAAACATTCTGATTCTGATATAGAACGTGAACAGTTTTTTTTTTCTTTCTTTGTCTCTCTGATTATCCATTTGTTTTTGTTTTTTTTAAGTATAAATTGTGTAGGTTTGTCTTTATATTTATGGTTGGTTCGTTCATGCAAAATTCTACTTTTTTTTTCTTTAATAAAAAAAAAAAAAAGAACTTTTTACATTTTTAAGACAGTAAAAATCAAGTACAGTGCCTTTAAAACCAACTAATACATTTACAGACACGTTTTAACACATTTCTGTTACTGCTTGAATATCTTTATAATTAATGCTGTTGGGAAGAAAATTCATGGATAAGTGTTCTTTAAGCTTCTAATGCCACACTTCTAAATCCATCTGAATATTCCTTCTCCTTGTGTTTAGTGAAAGGTCAGAGCAAAAAGCACCGACAAACTATGAAAAACCTTTGTACTTTTTTAGATGCTGTTTCTGTAGATTTGTCTGTAAAGTGTTCCTAAAGGGTCCTCATGTTTGGTTCCAGGTCCTCGCTGGGCGGCGTGGAACCTGGGCGTGTTCATGTGCATCCGCTGCGCTGGGATCCACAGGAACCTGGGAGTCCACATCTCCAGAGTCAAGTCCGTCAACCTGGACCAATGGACCCCAGAACAGATACAGGTACAAACACACGCAATGTTCCATGTGTCCTGGTCCACGTTTAGACCTGGTTTAGTTTACTTTGTTGAGCTGGTTTTGTCTTTGTCTCTTGGTTTATTGAATTTGACAAACTCTGCTTCTATAAGTATGCAGTGCAAGTGTTCAAGGCTGTGCAAATAATCACATTTTACATCAACATTGAGATTCAGTTACTAACCATCAATGGTCAGTTTGGGTATTTAAAAGAAAATTAAAAGCAGGTGGTTCGGAGCTGAGTTCAGAAAAAATATGATGCATTTTTCGTATTGTTATTAGCCTTTAAACGTGCTATTGAGTACCTTTTAATTTGCCATCTCATGTTTTGAAAGTATTTTTTAAATTATGCACTAAATGAACAAAGTAAAAATAAAAAAAAAGTTTGAGCTGTCGACTTTATTAAATAATCATAAGTTGTCGTCTTGGTTTCATCCAGGTTTCATCCTGGTTTTCGTCGTGGTTTCGTTGTGGTTTTCGTCATTGTTTTCAACCTGGTTTAATCCAGGTTTTTGTCCTGGTTTCGTCCTGGTTCTCATCATAGTTTCGTCCTGGTTCTCATCATAGTTTTGTCCCAGTTTCATCCTGGTTTCGTCTTGGTTTCGTCCTGGTTTCGTCTTGGTTTCGTCTTGGTTTCGTCTTGGTTTCGTCTTGGTTTTCGTCTTGGTTTCGTCTTGGTTTTGTCTTGGTTTCATCCTGGTTTAGTCTTGGTTTCATCCTGGTTTAGTCTTGGTTTCGCCCTGGCTTCGTCCTGGTTTAGTCTTGGTTTCGTCCTGGTTTTCGTCCTGGTTTCGTCTTGGTTTTCGTCTTGGTTTCGTCTTGGTTTTGTCCTGGTTTTGTCCTGGTTTAGTCTTGGTTTCGTCCTGGTTTCGTCTTGGTTTCGTCCTGGGTTCGTCTTGGTTTAGTCTTGGTTTAGTCTTGGTTTCGTCTTGGTTTTATCCTGGTTTAGTCTTGGTTTCATCCTGGTTTAGTCTTGGTTTCGCCCTGGTTTCGTCCTGGTTTAGTCTTGGTTTCGTCCTGGGTTCGTCTTGGTTTAGTCTTGGTTTCGTCCTGGGTTCGTCTTGGTTTAGTCTTGGTTTCGTCCTGGTTTAGTCTTGGTTTCGTCCTGGTTTCGTCCTGGTTTTGTCCTGGTTTCGTCTTGGTTTCGTCCTGGTTTACGTCCTGGTCTTTATCCTTGTTTTCATCATAGTTTCGTCCTGGTTTTCCTCCTGACAGCCGTAGTCCTAAGTGACTTGTACTTTGACTCGGACAATTGAGGACTCTACATTAAAAACTACACAACGTTTCAATTACAAGCAGTCCGTTATGCATAATATGGGAGTTACAAAAGTGTGTAACATCTGTTTGAGTCCTGCTTTCCAACCGTTCTAAACAGCTCTGGTCAAACATAACAACTGCATCCATTCAGGAACAAGCTTACAAAACACAAAAGCTCAATTACTCTTACGTTTAGTGACAAATTTAACTGTTGGAGCACCATTGTTGGGCTAAATACCTGCCCACACTCGCTCTCACGCATTGATTCACGAAACATCCTTTTTTTCCCTGCTAATCTCCTCCATTCATTTCGGAGGATGCACTGTTTTGTGAGTGAACTTGGAAAAGCCGGGGTCTCTTGAATGTTAATGAGTCTTTTGAATGAGTAATTAATTCTGGATGGCTGGTTGTCGGGAGCTCCTTCTCTCCCCCTGCGTCGCCTCATTTATCAGACCGCTCCTGATTTTCGGCGCGCCCGTTTCGGACGTATGGACGCGCTCTTCGGCCGTCCCGGAGGTGGACTCAGAGAATGCAAATGGACACAGTGAAAGAAAAGTGTGGCTCGAGGTCAAGTTAATTTATCATGCGCTTGAAAAGTAGTGGACTGCTAAAAGATGGCTGCATTTTATCGTATTCGTTGCTCTACATTAATATTGACGCCACAAAAGCGATAAAGGCTGCGAAATGGTCCTTCTTGTTTTAAATTTAAAAAGACACATTCTGAATTAAAGTGCCCATGACAGGTCGGACTACTCGTTTAACTAAAATGCAGTTAAGATAGATATATTTCAACTTTTGCTAAAATCTTTACACATTTTACCTCAGTTTAGCTGATTTATAGGTTTTTAATTTTACTTCCTGGCTGTAAATGATGACATCACACTGGGAAATGACACAGGAAACATGTACTGTCAGGATGGCCTCAAGCAGCATAATTTTAGCTTTGTCTCTGTCAAATTTAGTTAAGTCTAAAATTCATGGGGTTTTGTCTGGTTTCGTCCTGGTTTTGGTCCGGGTTTCGACCTGGTTTTCTTCTTGTTTTCCTCCTGGTTTTGTTCAGGTTTCATCCTAGTTTTGTTCAGGTTTTGTCCTGGTTTCTTCCTGTTTCATCTCGGTTTTGTCACTAATTCAATCTGGTTTCGTCCGGTTTTGTCCTGGTTTCATTCTTGTTTCGTCCCGGTTTCCTCCTGGTATCCTCCTGGTATCCTCCTGGTTTCGTCCCGGTTTCGTCCTTGTTTTGTCCCGGTTTCGTCCCGGTTTGTCCTTGTTTCGTCCTTGTTTCGTCCCGGTTTCGTCCTTGTTTCGCCCTGGTTTTGTCCCGGTTTCGTCCCAGTTTTGTCCTTGTTTCGTCCCGGTTTCATCCGGGTTTCGTCCTTGTTTCGTCCTGGTTTTGTCCCGGTTTCGTCCCAGTTTTGTCCTTGTTTCGTTCTTGTTTCGTCCCGGTTTCATCCGGGTTTTGTCCTTGTTTCGTCCTGGTTTTGTCCCGGTTTCGTCCTGGTTTAGTTCTTAATTTGATGCTCACATCCGTTGAATCATGGGGTCAATGAGCGTCTAAATGTTACCCACATCATCGTGTACCTCTGCTGTCAAACAAGATCATTTTTCCTGCAAACATACGATTTTGTGGCTCCTCGTTTGTCGTCACTTTTCTCACCAGGCGTTTCTTTTCTCTTTCCTGCAGAGTATGGTGGAGATGGGGAACAGCAGAGCCAAACTGGTGTACGAAGCCCACCTCCCAGAGAGCTTCAAACGACCTCAGTCCGACCAGTATCCTTCTGACACCTGCATATTCTCCGGATCACACACAGACCGTTAAAAAACTAAATCCCCAAAACGAAAAGACTTTAAATCAAGGCTGAACTACTTTGGAAAAATATCTAATTCATAAGATTTTGTTGTAAACACGTCCAGGGGCATTAACGTTTGAGAGAAGACTGAAACTGCTAAAATAATGCAGGAGTCCTATGAATTTCTAAACTACAGAGTTAGGAGCTTTTATTTATAAATTTTTTGGCAGAGACTATTCAGTCATACAGTTACAAAACAAAGCTTGCAGCTGATGTGATGCAGACAGAGTTTATCGCAAGTGCTAATTTTCAACTCCCGTCCCTGGTTGGGCTTTTCTACACTTTCTACTCTTAATCAGTAACAAAATACATTAAAACAAATTTCTAATATATAAATAGATCAGAGCAGTTTGTAGACTCTTTCTTTCACCCTACACTTTCATACACTTTCATACCATTTACAGGTGGGTACAGTTTTGGTTTTCTTTCAGCCAGCCCTTAAGTTCAGAGGTGGACATTTTAACATCAGAAATGCACTTAATTTCAGCGGGTAATGAGTTCCACAGTTTGCAACTCTAGTAGGAAAAGCTTGATTGACCAAACAACGTCCTGCACTGAGGGATTTTTGGGTTTGAGGCGCCTCTTGTCATTCTGTTGCTGTTTAGTCTCAGAATAAACGTACTGAGAATAGAAGCACCCTCATCTCCAACTGAGCACCTGTTTCTTTACCTACTAATTATTGGACACTTATGTACCCACGCGCGCTCCTTATCTCTTTTAATTTTATATAAACACACTGAGAGGTTCAGGAGCCGAATTATAAATATATAAATGTATCAATGTATATATTAGAGACAGGATAATTGCAATTTGAAAGGACTTAATGATTAAAATAAGTTTCAGTGCGAGCATTCAGTTCTGCAGTTTTGAACAGGAAGTCAATGGACCAGTTTTCATTATTTAGACATTTTGTGTTTTACAATCAACATAATATAAAATAAGGATCTGCGTATGTCAAAGTTTTTTCGTCTATGTAATCCCTTATTTGTCCAGGCCTGTTCTATCGTAGAAAAGGTTTCAGGGGTTGTCATCCGAACGCTGTTTGAAGATTGACAAGTTTCGACTTCTATCAAAAAGTCATTGTCAACCAGAGAGCTGGTCTGGGAACTCTGTCTTATATGCTACTCTGAGTAGTGAGAGGAGGGAGGAGTCACTGAGCCTGTTTTTGTTTGGTTAATCGTTTGCCCTGCCTAGTGTCACCTGACCCTGATAATGGCCTGTTTTGTCAGATTAATAGTTTGCCCTGCCTAGAGTCACCTGACCCTGATAATAGCCTGTTTTTGTCAGATTAATAGTTTGCCCTGCCTAGTGTCACCTGACCCTGACAATGGCCTGTTTTTGTCAGGTTAATAGTTTGCCCTGCCTAATGTCACCTGACCCTGATAATGGCCTGTTTTTTGTCAGGTTAATAGTTTGCCCTGCCTAGTGTCACCTGAGGCTAATCTGTGGTGAAAGCCTTTGTTCTATTGTCAAAGTTTATTTCTAAATACCAGAAAAAAAACATAACGTCATATTTTAAGGTTTTCTCAGCTGCTCCCACTTTAAGAAAATGTAAAAGTATGGAAAAATATCATATCTGAGGCCTATGATTACATAATGCCAGCAGAGGGCGCAAGGACTTCCGTTATTGTTATACGATTTTTAGTCAACTAAACACTGTTAATGTCAAGGTTGGTTAGGTGTGTGAGATTTGTTTACAATTTATGAAAAATGACACAAAAATCTACTCAAATTAATCTTCTTTCAAAAACGTGTGTGTCTTACACTTTACCAATGGCGCCTTCAGTTAATTTTATAAACATGACTTTTACATCTTTCGTCTTTTCCTCTAAACTCGTCCTGTTTCTGTGGCACAGATGCTCAAAGCCAAGAAATAATATATAAATCTAAAAACGTATAAATATTTTTGAAACGCGGCTTCGAATTCTCTTCTGTTTTGTGACTCGTGGCCCATTTAAACATTTGGTCTCCCTCTCTGCATGCCCCCCCTCTTCTCTCCTCTTCATTGTCTTTCTCTCTCTTCTTTCTTTTTTTCTTTCTTCTTCTTCTTTTCCGAGTCTGTTTTGCTCTCTCATTTTCCCTCTCCTCTCTCCCTCCTTTCCCCTTCTCTCTATCAGGCCTCTTACTTTCTTCCCCCCGCTCCTCTTCTCTGTCTTCTCTCTTTAAAAAAATCTCTGTCTGCCTCCGTCTCACTCTATCACGTCTCCCTCTCCTTCCTTTCCTTTCCTTTCCTTTCCTTTCCTTTCCTTTCCCCTTCCTCTTTTCTCTTTTTCTGAATTCCATTAGTCTCTCTCTCTCTCTCTCCTTCACAATTCCCTCTTTTATCTGCCTGTTTTCCTTCCCTCTTTTCCCTCTCTTTCTGAAATCCGTCTATCTCTATTTTTCTCCCTGTCTCTTCCTCTCTCCCTCCCTCTTTTCGGTCCCCTTCTTTTCTCTCTTTCTGTAGTCCACTAGTCTCTCTCCCTCTCCCTCTTTTCCCTCTAGTCCCCCCACCTCTCTCTCTCTTTCTCTTTCCCCTCAACCTCTTTTCCCTCCCTCTCCTCTTTCTTTCTGAGGTTCATTAGTCTCTCTCTCTCTCTCTCTCTCTCTCTCCCCTCACTCTCCTCTCTTTCTGAAGTCCATTAGTCTCCCTCTCTCTCTCTCTCTCTCTCTCTCTCTCCCCCTCTCTCCCTCCCTCCTCCCTCCCTCTCCTCTCTTTCTGAAGTCCATTAGTCTCTCTCTCCCTCTCTCTCCCTCCCTCCCCCCTCCCTCTCCTCTCTTTCTGAAGTCCATTAGTCTCTCTCTCTCTCTCCCCCTCTCTCCTCCCTCCCTCCCCCTCCCTCTCCTCTCTTTCTGAAGTCCATTAGGTCTCTCTCTCTCTCTCTCTCCCCCTCTCTCCCTCCCTCCTCCCTCCCTCTCCTCTTTCTGAAGTCCATTAGTCTCTCTCTCTCTCTCTCTCTCTCTCTCTCTCTCTCTCTCTCTCCCTCCCTCCCTCCCTCTCCTCTCTTTCTGAAGTCCATAGTCTCTCTCTCTCCCCCTCTCTCCCTCCCTCCCCCTCCCTCTCCTCTCTTTCTGAAGTCCATTAGTCTCTCTCTCTCTCTCTCCCTCCCTCCTCCCTCCCTCTCCTCTCTTTCTGAAGTCCATTATTGTCTCTCTCTCTCCCCCTCTCTCCCTCCCTCCCCCTCCTCTCTTTCTGAAGTCCATTAGTCTCTCTCTCTCTCTCTCCCCCTCTCTCCCTCCCTCCTCCCTCCCTCTCCTCTCTTTCTGAAGTCCATTAGTCTCTCTCTCTCCCTCTCTCTCCCTCCCTCCCCCCTCCCTCTCCTCTTTTTCTGAAGTCCATTAGTCTCTCTCTCTCTCCCTCCCTCCCTCTCCTCTCTTTCTGAAGTCCATTAGTCTCTCTCTCTCTCTCTCTCTCTCCCCCTCTCTCCCTCCCTCTCTCCCTCCTCCCTCTCCTCTCTTTCTGAAGTCCATTAGTCTCTCTCTCTCTCTCCCCCTCCCTCCCTCCCTCCCTCTCCTCTCTTTCTGAAGTATATTAGCCTCTCTCTCTCTCCCCCTCTCTCCCTCCCTCCCCCCTCCCTCGCCTCTCTTTCTGAAGTCCATTAGTCTCTCTCTCTCTCCCTCCTCCCCTCCCCCTCCCTCCTCTCTTTCTGAAGTCCATTAGTGTCTCTCTCTCTCCCCCTCTCTCCCTCCCTCCCCCTCCTCTCTTTCTGAAGTCCATTAGTCTCTCTCTCTCTCTCCCCCTCTCTCCCTCCCTCCTCCCTCCCTCTCCTCTCTTTCTGAAGTCCATTAGTCTCTCTCTCTCTTCCTCTCTCTCCCTCCCTCCCCCCTCCCTCTCCTCTTTTTCTGAAGTCCATTAGTCTCTCTCTCTCTCTCCTCTCTCTCCCTCCTCCCTCCCTCTCCTCTCTTTCTGAAGTCCATTAGTCTCTCTCTCTCTCTCTCTCTCTCTCCCCCCCTCTCTCCCTCCCTCTCTCCCTCCTCCCTCTCCTCTCTTTCTGAAGTCCATTAGTCTCTCTCTCTCTCTCCCCCTCGCTCCCTCCCTCCCCCCTCCCTCTCCTCTCTTTCTGAAGTATATTAGCCTCTCTCTCTCTCCCTCTCTCTCCCTCCCTCCCCCCTCCCTCGCCTCTCTTTCTGAAGTCCATTAGTCTCTCTCTCTCTCTCTCTCCCCCCCTCTCCCTCCCCCCCCCTCCCTCTCCTCTCTTTCTGAAGTCCATTAGTCTCTCTCTCTCTCGCCCTCTCTCTCTCCCTCCCCCCCTCTCCCTCCCTCCCTCTCCTCTCTTTCTGAAGTCCATTAGTCTCTCTCTCTCTCTCTCTCTCTCCCCCCCTCTCTCCCTCCCTCCTCCCTCCCTCTCCTCTCTTTCTGAAGTCCATTCGTCTCTCTCTCTCTCTCTCTCTCTCTCTCTCTCCCCCCTCCCCCCCTCTCCCTCCCTCCCTCTCCTCCCTTTCTGAAGTCCATTAGTCTCTCTGTGACAGAAACGCCCGAGGCTGAGCGGAGCAGATACGGCGCAGGATTAGTCTCTGTTTGTGGAGAAACTGCTCTTAAACATTATTTTGGTCCCGTCGTCGTGGTGATGTATGGAAATGGAAAACAGCAATTCGATTAACATTTTAAAGTCTGTTTACAATTTAATGTGGAGGGTTTTCAGAATAAATTGCTGCGTTTACTGGCGTTCGTGGAAAGCAAAGTTATCGAAAAATAACTCTGCAGCAAAGAGTGGCAAAGAGGCAATTTGTATTTCTTATTTGAGAGTCGTTGAAAAGGTGGTCCTCCTCTTTTTGACAAATGTTTTGCTTATTTTATAAAAGCTTTAAATGTGATAATTTGCTGGTAAAAATATTATCCATTCAGACTTTTCAGACCATTGTATTATTTATGAAAAGAAAGTCATTTGGCGACAGTTGATGAGTCCCAGAGCGATGGAAAATTGGGGAACGTTTTCCAAACATCAATTTAAAACAAAATGTTGTATCCTTTCAATGGTCAAAAGTCGTCAAAATGGCACCAAAAACAGGAAAAAGTGTAATGAAACACAATGAATGCAATAATATATAATACAAGACATCACAATCTATCCCTATATGAAAAGTTATTAAAGTCTATATGACAGGTTCGACGACACATTTCACTAAAACGAAGTGAACATGATCATATTTAAGATTTTACGAAACAAAATCTTGTCCCCAGTTTGACAGTTTTTGTAACGTTTATAATTGTACTTCCTGGTTGAACATGAGCACAAATATGACACAGTTAGAGGTAATTCCACAACTGCTATTTTTGTGAAATCGTCGTATCGTGATTGACTGTTTGTCTCTTTAATGCAGCTGTCTGTTCAAACCAGTGGGCGAGGCTACCGCGCTCAAATTGAGCCGCCAACAGTAGGCTGCCATGTTTGCAATCTGCTGCTGACCACTAGGGGCTGCTGTGGAAGTAGAATTATTCAATGCAAGTCAATGGGGAGTTAGACGTTTCAAAACCTCCTTTAGAGCCTGGCTCAAAATACGGCTTTGGTCTCAAACGTTAGCTTACGGCTCTGTGACGCTGAGGGGGGTGAATTCTTTTGAACCAGGCTGGTTTAGCCTGTGATTGTTTAAAGTTCGTGCATATCTAATGAAGAAGGCGGGCTTTACGCGTCAGGGCGCAACCATACACCTACGAGTGGGCGGTAACCATAGAGGCAACGACGGCAGTACGTCAGCAAAAGGCCGCCCCAAAGTCGCCCTCCCCCCGCCCTCCCCCCGCCTCCCCACCGAGGGGGGAGTGGTGGGGGCTAACCCGCGGCCATTTTGAATTCTCCATGACTGAGCCGCATTATCATGAATGGGGCGGAGCGACAACCGTCTGTCCACTATTTTTATGTCTATGGTTCAAACACACTTTTTCTCCTGTTGTTTAGCCTCTGAAGCCTCTTATGTTGCGTTCCAGACGGCTGGGAAGTCTGTTATTTCCCACTTGAAAGATACGAGCTCTGACCTGAGAGCGCTCCAGCTGAATGAACTATGGAAACGGTTTGGCTAATGCTAACTGTAAATAACAGATTAATTTAGGATTTATCCTATAACAAATGTTTACATGGTTTGTGTGGTGGTTAATCGCTCAGGTCCACTTTTTGTGTTGATTATTTTCGCTGTTGATCTCGTGATTGAAGTGGGAGTCTCTCGTCCAGCTCCAGGTCACAGTGGGATTTACAGTTCGAGTTCCAGGGTATTTTTTCAAGTCGGAGGAGGTAAATATCCCATTACCAGTTGCCTAGAACGCACCATTAGAGGTAACCTAGCAATCATTTTGAAAACAAGGGACAAAATCCACATAAATTACACAATAGTTATGATTTGACAAATAATAATATGTGATAATACTTTTTTTTTGTTGAATGACGGTTTAAACTGTCAGAAATGGTCTCTTTATTTTCAACGGTGTGTCGCTTTTTGATGACATCACAGAGGGATTCCTTTTTACAACTCAGCACTACTTCCTGTCATTTTAAACTTTTACTTTTAAACTTTTCTTCACAAACTGCCACTTCACGGATGTAAAACTATGATAAATATTTACCACAGGTGCCCTCCCACCAAACTAAGTCATAATTAGAAAAACATGAGATGAGACTTTAATATATAAAAATAAAAGACAAAAAAGGAAATCTACATGATTATTTTTTAATTAAATATAGTTCTTATCCTTAGTTACTTATTCTCTTTCAAAACTGAAGCTAATTTGACTAAAAAATAGTTTTAGGGACTTGTAATAAAGTAAAAATGTCCAGGCGGAATCCATATAAACGTCCAATTAAATATTTCTGAATTTTAGGCTAATTTTTTATTTGTGCTTTTGGAGAACAAACCAACTCTAATTAATCCCAGAATGGTTGATTCGACCGTAAATAAGAGGGTTACAGCTTTGTCCAGCAGTTTGATAGTTTCCTTTATCAGATGGTAGATAAAAAGGAATAAATTAAGAAAAAGCCCAAAGTCCCTCCGGTGGGACTTCCGCGTCGTAACGGGTTAATGATAGTTGTCCATCCCTCTTCACTTCTCCGCTCCAAAAAGTTGATAAAACCCAAAATACGAACGCAAAAAGGTTGTGTTCCTCAGGGATTATTTGTCAGGGACCATGTACAAACACATTAATCTGATAAAAGAGATGATTTGCAGCAGATCTAGCAAAAATCTGCTTTCCATCTGCAGTCTCTAGGCGGATGCACATGAACGAGTTGGAAACGAGCGCCCTCCTTTCATATAATAAACATCAAAAATATACTTTACCTTTCCATTGCAGAAACTGGTTATGAAAACCTCCCGAAGTGATGCAGGTTTCTCCAGAATCAGGCCCTGGTTTAGAGTACGAGACATAAATATTCCTGTTCATTAGACAAGCTTTAAACGCGGCGCTTTGAAGACGCAGAAGGTGAACGCCGTTGTTTTTACCACTGATGAAATCTGCGTTTGAGAAATGAAATGTTTTCTCTCTGAAATATGCAGACGGCTTCACTGCTGCAGCTCAACGACTCCGTGTGTGTGAATGGAAAGATTACACCGACTAGACGAATGTTCAGTGTTCTCAGATTGGAAGAGAAGGTTGAGTGGACTTTGAAAATCACTTGAAAATAAACTATTCTTTGACATTATGACAAGCCAATAATATACAATTGTAATGCAAAAGTAGATTTTGATTAAAGCCGGGGTCCTTGATTTTTAAACCGTGGAAAGGGAAAGTATTAAAATCTAACCAACTTGTCACAAACCCTTTGGCTCATCGCTAGCTTTTACTCGGATGCAGAGGTTACACCAGAAATAATTTCAGTCCGTCATCAGGACAGACGGGGTCCGAAAAATCCGTCATGAGCCATTTTTATTTGTTATTATATCTTTACTGCACATGTGCGACGGGTGCAGGGCGTCCGGGGGTTTTAAAGGCAATAACAATAAACCTTTTCTTCCTTTAAAGTCATATTTCTTTGTTACACATGCAAGAATTTATTTGTATTTCCTCCTTTGCAATAGATACAATATTTTCTTATTAGATGAAGATGGCATTTACATTTAAAAGCATATGTTCAAAATCAATGTTTTGTTTTTTTTCTTTAATTTTTTTTTTTTTTAAGAAACCAGCTCACAAAGTTTCAGTTCAGATTGAAAATTATTCCAAGCTGTGAGAGCAGCATAACAGAATGTTTGTTTCCCCAAATCAGGCTGCACTGAACAACAAACAATCAGCTCAAATTCAGCTCAAATTCAGCTCAGATTCAGCTCAAATTCAGCTCAAATTCAGCTCTTCCCGATGGAGCAGTAAGAAGTGCATAACCATCAACAGTCTGACAGCTTAGAGACATCAGTGAGTCCAGACACTCAGAGGGCCACATTTACTTGTTTTCTAAAAAGTGACAACAATGTTAAGGTGTGGGGCTGTGCAATATATCAAATAAGTCAATCAATAGTGATTATTACACACAACAATTGTAAAAAAATTGCATAAAAAAAAAAAAACCTACTCTGAAGTACAGTTGTGTGTCCTTAATGGAAACAGTTGCCCGCGGATTGAAGCTTTTTGGCTGTAAACGTTCATAATCACAGGCAGTAGAGCAGCCGACATTGTACTCAAGTAAAAGTTACAACAATACAATACGATGATATTACAAAGTAGTGGTCCAAGAAATTACTCCAATAAAAGTAAAAACACATTTGGACACACTGCTCAAATGAGAGACACCGTAAGAGCACCTGTCTGGAGGTAAAACTGATGTAGTTTAAAGTGCGTATGACGGGTTTTTATGATTTTCTAATTTTGACTTTATTTGGTGTGTTAATACTTCGTGTAAATACAAATTATAGTTTTGCACCGATCAGGTCGCTGTTTGTGGAGAAAAGTTGAAAAATATGTTGAAAATTACAGGAAGTAAACAAATCGTTGACATCACACTGGGGAGACAAAGGTTATGCATAATTTACACAAAATAAACTACTTTTTTGACCCTTTAAACTTTGATTCAACAAAATACAGGCGTTCACATGTGTTTTTCTTTGTCAAATGAAAAAATCTGTGACATTAGATGAGTTTTGGCCCAGTGTACAGTGTGGTTGCTATGGTAATTTCCTAGCGTGATGTCATACTTTACAACCAGGAAGTAAAATTTAAAACCTAGAATATAGCTAAACTGGGGTTAAACTTGTAAAGATTTTAGTAGAAATGTGAATATATTTATCTTAACTGCGTTTTAGTTAAATGTGTATTTCAATCTGTCATAGGCCCTTTAAGATGTATTTTGAGGTGAATAAATATTGAATGTGCACAAAATCTGGTATTTTAAACTAAATCAGATCTGAAGGAGCAGTTCTCAAGTTCGAGGCATTTAATTTTGTCAACATAAAGTTTGAGCGACTGAAGAAGAAACCAACTTTTTGTTTCACTGTTCAATATAGTGCTCAAGTTGAAGGAAAAGGATGAACTACAATTTCTTTAAAACATAAATGTAAGCGAGCAGCATATTTTGCGCTACAAATATTTCATTTCATCTCTAAATTGTAAGCGCGCTGATACTTTGCCCTCTTTCTACAAATAATTGTTTGAATACTCACGATTATTATTTTGCCTTTCATCCATCGGCCTTGTAGAAAGCGTACAAAAGTATTATTTAAAAATTCTGAACAATGAGTAGTGATCCTAATAAATGACACACACGTAAAAAAAAAAATCGACTTTTTTGTCATATTATGCAGCAAAGCCTCTACTACTTCATGTGCCGCTTCTGTAGGAGGAGCGTAAAAACATATGTTCAAAATCAAATGTTTTTTTTTATTAGAGTTGAAACCCCTCAAAGAAACTGGCTCACAAAGTTTCAGTTCAGATTGAAAATTATTCCGAGCTGTGGGAGCAGCATAACAGAACGTTTGTTTCCCCAAATCAGGCCACACTCGAGGAACAAACAATCAGCTCAAATTCATCTCAAATTCATCTCAAATTCATCTCAGATTCAGCTCAGATTCAGCTCGGATTCAGCTCAAATTCATCTCAAATTCAGCTCAGATTCAGCTCAGATTCAGCTCAGATTCAGCTCAGATTCAGCTCAAATTCAGCTCAGATTCAGCTCAGATTCAGCTCAGATTCAGCTCAGATTCAGCTCAGATTCAGCTCAGATTCAGCTCAGATTCAGCTCAGATTCAGCTCAGATTCAGCTCGGATTCAGCTCAGATTCAGCTCGGATTCAGCTCAAATTCAGCTCTTCCGGATGGAGCAGTAAGAATTGCGTAACCATCAACAGTCTGACAGGTTAGAGACATCAGTGAGTCCGGACACTCAAAGGGTCACTCTTACTTGTTTTCTAAAAAGTGACAACAATGCTAAAGTACTACTAAAATACTAAACAATGAGTAGTGATCCAAATAAAGGACACACACATTAAAAAATCGACTTTTTTGTCATATTATGCAGCAAAGCCTCTGCTACTCCATACGCCGCTTCTGTAGGAGGAGCGTAGATCAGTGTTTCCCAACCTTTTTTGTCTCGAGTACCCCCTAAGCTTTGTCTCACACTTCGAGTACCCCTTAGCTTGACTTTCAGCAAAATAAATGGGTTTAAAAGTCGCATATTGTCAATTATTACTTATATTTTTTTGTTTTTATTATATTTATGCTCCAAGATACTCCAAAAATATGCTAAATTTACAACTAATAACACTTTTTAATCAGATAAAAGTACATTTCATCTTCTTTTAAAACCTCAAAACCAGTCCAAGTACCCCCTGGTATTTCCTCACGTACCCCTTGAGGTCCCCGTAGCCCTGGTTGGGAAACACTGGCGTAGATGCAGCTGCAGTGAAAAGCGTCGGAGCGGTAAAGCACAGGACTTTGACGTGGAGCTCATTTCTCCCCCGTCTCCCGGCGTCGGCTCCTCTCTCCTCCGCCTCGGCCTCCTGTCACAAACAAATGAGCCGGGCGTATCTCTCCGCGGCGCGATGTGCTTCTCCTGCGCGAGCCATTATCACAGCGGACAGACCGGGAAGTGGACGCTTCCTCCTCCAGCGCTCGGTGCATATTTAAACCTGTGTCAGACGGTGAAGAGCGGCGGAGGATTCGCTAAACAGCTGCAGCGTTTACGGAAATATATAATGCAGTTTGTGATTTGTGCTTTAATAGTGGGATTCTGTGCAAAGTTTGCATTTTAAACACGACCAATTGACAAAAAGACTAAAATATGTACTGACAAACCTTTAGAAGATTTAGTGTTTTAACTGTTTTTATCAGTTTTGTTGCTTGTAGTCAAGTTTTTGTCATTTTTTAGTCCATTTTAGCTGCATTTCTGTCACTTTTAGTTTTTGTTGTTGTATTTTTTGTCATTTTAAGGCACTTTTTTGCCTGTTTTTTTGTCACAGTTTTGACTGACTTTTTGTGCCTTTTAGTCTCATTTTTGTTACTTCTAGTTGCATTTTTTTGTCACGACTAGTCACGTTTTTTCACTTTTAGACTAGTTTGTCTCTTTTAGTCGCCTTTGTGTTACCAGTAGTGACATTTTGTATCTTTTACGTCATTTTTGTGTCAGGTTTTTGTCACTTTTAGTTGCGTTTGTGTCACTTTTAGTTGCATTTGTATCAATTGTTTCAGAAAATGTTTTAACAAAGCTAAACTACAGGTTAGCAGGTTTAATTCAGAATAAAAAGAGCTGATTAAAATGAAATAAAACAAACTTTACAATACAGTGATCCCTCGTTTATCGCGGCAGTTGCGTTCCAAAAATAACACGCGAAAAGTGAAATCCGTGAAGTAGTCACCGCTTTATTTTTTATTATTTTACAATGCAATACTGAACTATGGAATGAAACCAAAAATCAAAACCTGTTTTAAAGCCCAAAATTTGTTTAAAACGATAATTTTAACATAGTAATACAAGGTTGTAAACATTGTCACTGGTGTATTTCACAGTCTGTGCCTCTTGGTCCTGACTCCGCCCCCTGTAGCGTCTGTTTCTACTGAAGGCGCACGAGTCTTTCTTTAGTTGTTGGCGCTCTTTCTTTTTCTGAGCAAGAAGATTTTTATAAACGGATATGCCACCTTCGATTATATTTGAGAACTGGACAACAGTAAAGCCCCTGAGCCAATCAGGATTCTGCAAAAGGAAAACATCTAAGTTGGTAGGTTGAAATATGGTGTCTTCAGTCATTATCTTATGAAAAAATCTCCAATATACAATAAAAATAATGCTTTGACTTGCTGAATAATTGAATAATGTATCGCTGATAGTCGACTACTAAAATAATCATTAGTTGAGCTCTATACACCCGCCCACACCTGGACTCAGGAGAAAACCCGGTGCGGTCCTGCCTTTGAGAATCTCTCTGTCACGCCGCGCTCATCCATCTCCATCCGTCCTGCTTCAGTCACATTACCTCGTCTGTCTCTGCCTCGCCGTTCAGCTCGGCGTTCAGCTCGGCCCTCGCTCGCCGTCCGCTCCAATCACGCGCCCTGCCACGGCGAGCGGGTGGCCCACTCGTCCCGCTCGGCTCCAGTCTATTACGCCGTCCCGGAAGAGGAAGAGACGAGGCTGAAAAACGGAGATAAGATGGGGTGGGGAGGAGAGGGAGGAGGGAGGGAGGGAGAGAGAGTGGGTAAGAAAGGGAGAGAAGAGAGAAAAAGATGGAGGAGAGAGAGAGGGAAAGAAGAGGGAGAAGGAGAAAGAGAGGAGGGAGGGAGGGAGGGAGGGAGAGAGAGTGGGTAAGAAAGGGAGAGAAGAGAGAGAAAGACGGAGGAGAGAGAGGGGGAAAGAAGAGGGAGAAGGAGAAAGAAAGGAGGGAGGGGGGAGAGTGGGAGAGAAAGGGAGAGAAGAGAGAGAAAGACGGAGGAGAGAGGGAAAGAAGAGGGAGAAGGAGAAAGAGAGGAGGGAGGGAGGGAGGGAGAGAGAGTGGGTAAGAAAGGGAGAGAAGAGAGAGAAAGATGGAGGAGAGAGAGAGGGAAAGAAGAAGGAGAAAGAGAGGAGGGAGGGAGGGAGGGAGGGAGGGAGGGAGGGAGGGAGGGAGGGAGGGAGAGAGAGTGGGTAAGAAAGGGAGAGAAGAGAGAGAAAGATGGAGGAGAAGGAGAGGGAAAGAAGAGGGAGAAGGAGAAAGAAAGGAGGGAGGGGGGAGAGTGGGAGAGAAAGGGAGAGAAGAGAGAGAAAGATGGAGGAGAGAGAGAGGGAAAGAAGAGAGAGAAGGAGAAAGTGGGTAAGAAAGGGAGAGAAGAGAGAGAAAGATGGAGGAGAAGGAGAGGGAAAGAAGAGGGAGAAGGAGAAAGAAAGGAGGGAGGGGGGAGAGTGGGTAAGAAAGGGAGAGAAGAGAGAGAAAGATGGAGGAGAGAGAGAGGGAAAGAAGAGAGAGAAGGAGAAAGTGGGTAAGAAAGGGAGAGAAGAGAGAGAAAGATGGAGGAGAAGGAGAGGGAAAGAAGAGAGAGAAGGAGAAAGAAAGGAGGGAGGGGGGAGAGTGGGAGAGAAAGGGAGAGAAGAGAGAGAAAGATGGAGGAGAAGGAGGGGGAACGAGAGGAAGAGGGAGAGAAGGAGAAAGAGAGGAGTGGGAGAGAGAGTGGGCAAGAAAGGGAGAGAAAGACGGAGGAGAACGAGGAGAGGGAAAGAAGAGAAAGAGGGGAGAGAGTGGGGAAAAAGGGAGAGAAGAGAGAAAGACGGAGGAGAAGGAGAGGAGAAAGAGGAGAGGGAGAAGGAGAAAGAGAGGAGGGAGGGGGGAGGGGTGGGAGAGAGAGTGGGCAAGAAATGGAAAGAGAGAAAGACGGAGAAGAAGGAGAGGGAAAGAGGAGAAGAGAGAAGGAGAAAGAGAAGGGGGAGAAAGAGTGGGAGAGAGAGTGGGCAAGAAAGGGAGAGAAGAGAAAGAAAGCCGGAGGAGAAGGAGAGGAGGAAGAGGTAAACAAGAGAGAGAGAAGGAGAAAGAAGGGGGAGAAGGAGAGTGGGAGAGAGAGTGGGTAAGAAAGGGAGAGAAGAGAGAGAAAGACGGAGGAGAAGGAGAGGAGAAAGAGGAGAGGGAAAGAAGAGAGAGAGAAGGAGAAAGAGAGTGGGCAAGAAAGGGAGAGAGAGAAGGGTGAAGGAGAAGGAGAGGAGAAAGAGGAGAGGAAAAGAAAAAGAAGGAGAGGAGAGATGGACAGAAGGAGGAGAGAGAGGGAGAGAGGGTAAGAAAAGGAGAGAAGAGAAAGAAAGACGGAAGGAGGGAAGAAAGAAGAGAGTGAAAGAAGAGGGAGAAGGAGAAAAAGAGGAGAGGAGGAGGGAAAGAAGAGTGAAGGAGGAGACAGGGTTTGAGAGAGAGGGAAGAAAGAAAGAAAGAAAAAAGAAAGAAGGAGAGAGAGAGAGTGGGCAAGGAAGGGAAAGGAAAGAGAGAGAGAGGGGAGGGAAAGCGAGAGGGAGAGACAGGTTTTAGTGAGAGGAGAGAAGGAGAGGAAGAATAAAGTGGGGAGAGCGAGAGAGTGGGCAAGAAAGAGCGAGAAGAGAGAGAAGAAAGGAGAGGACAGAGAGATTGGGAAGGAAAGAAGGGGGGGAGAAGAGAGGAGAGAGACAAGGAGGGAAAGAGGAGGAGGTAAAGAAGAAAGAAGAGGAGGGAAACAGGGTTGGAGGGGACAAGAGAAGGAGAGGGGAGGAAAGGGGAAGAATGAAAGGGTGAGGGAGAGAGGACAGAAGGGAGGTATTGAACAAAGGGTGAGAAAGTGAAGCTAGAGTAACATTGAGAGATGGAAGGGGGGGGGGGGGGGGGAGATGGGCAGAGAGTCCATGAAAAGAGAGGGGGACAAGAGTTGGGGGGAGAGAGGAGAAAGAGAAAGGGGGAGGGGAGAGGGACGTAGAGGGTGAAGGGTGAGAAAGAGAAACGTACAGGGAGGGAAAAAGAGAAGAGGATGAGTCAGGAGAGGGGAAGAAAGGGGGAGGAAGGGACAGGAGGTAGAGAGGAAGACGAGAGAGAGGGTGAAGAAAGAAGGGGGAGGAACACAACAGCGAGACGATACAACTCAGCAGATGATTGCACTAATGAAATGTGGGGGAGGCAATTAGGATTTAGTGTTATTGCTGCTGTGGAGAGTCTGACGCTAGAACGAGACGCTGAAAGAGACAGAAGGGTTTGTCCTCAGCGGAAATGAGCCCCTTCACCGCGGGGTCTCTGGTTTGAGTCTCTTTTTGTGCGGAGTTTGCAAACGCAGACACAAAAACATGCTCATGATTTGGTCCTCAAGCGATAATCTCGACCAGAATCCAGGCTCAGGTCTGCTATGCACTGCTATGTGTAAACCTGCTGCTTTTATTTGGACTTTTATCTGGATCTAATACAAAATAAAAATATATAAAAAGGACACATATTCTGCTACAGTGACTTTTTTGAGCTTTTAATCATGTTCTAACAATGTTCCGTCGTCAAAAACATCCCTGGAATAGCATTTAGTTGCATTCACGCTGTTTTGAGGAACGCTTATCAAAAAATCCTCCCACTCCGAGCATCAAACACACTTCCTGCTGAACTTTTTTTTTTTAGGACGTATTTTCAGACTTCATACATCACTTATCTTTTGCTGTTTTGAGCCCTTAAATCATCATCAGACTCGTTCTGAGCATCTCTTCCGTCTAAACACGATAACGGCTGCTGCTAGCTTGATAATTGCCTTTAGCACATTCGCTTATAGAAACAGTATGGCTAAGGCTCCATCTACTGGCTGGAGGCACTAAGTAAATGTCTTTTGTAGACTCCCGGGAAAACCTGAATCATTTAATAATAAACCTTTTTTGTTGTTTCAAAATATGAGATGGCAAATTAAAGGTTCTCAGGAGCATGTTTAAAGGCTAATGACAATACAAAAATGCATAATATGTTTCCTTTAACTCCACTGAGCGTCAGTGGACTCGTCCTGCGATCAAACGCATGGCTTTATTACTGTAGCATTCACATTGTCACACTTTTTATTGTTTTACTATATTATGAATGATTTATTTTTTCATTGTTCATTCTCGCTACTGGGCACTCAAACGCCTAAATACCTCATTGAAAACGGAGGTATGGCCCCAGGTGACCAAATTATAACAAAAATCAACTTTAAAGAGCTTTTAACAATGTTCGTATTTATATTTAACCACTCAGACTTGTATTTAAGGGTGATTCATGCGTTTTGGTGTAATCTTTATTCTTTAGAGACCGATGCTCCAACATTCTTCAATACAAACTGTGCTAAACAACCCAACGTCCTTAAGCGTTTTACACCCGGCGCTCATGTTTTTGTGTTCAACTGTTTATTGTGTTGTTTCTGTCTCGGTGACGACCCTTGACCTTTGCCCTCAGAGCAGTGGAAGTGTTCATCCGAGACAAGTACGAGAGGAAAAGATACTTCGACAAAGACGCACTGCCTCCCGTGAGTACTACACTTTCATCAACGCTTTATTTTATCCTGTGTTAGCGTTCAGTTTTTTTATATGTTTAAAGTTGGTTGGTTTTTTTATCCACATGCTGCACAAAATCAGTTTCACCTCAGTACAGATTTATTGTAAAAGCAGCTCTGAGTGGTTGATATGTGCTGTTTGTAAACTGTTTTATCGTTTGAGAACCAGGAAGTGCACCGTTAGCATGCTAGTTGTCGTTAGCTTTACAGTGATGGCTAAACTCTGTACTGATAAAGAGTCAGGTAGAGCACCTTTAAATCTGAAAAGTTGGAGGTTCAAATCCTGCTTTGGCTAATATTGGTAAAAAACATGTAGGAATCGATGTAATCCCTCAATTCTCCGGAGCAGTCTCTAGTTTAAAAAAGTTCCATTGGTAATAGGGCTGCACAATATTGGAAATTATTGCGATATGACTATTAAGATCTACAATATCGATATTATTGCGATATTTAAATACACTTTTTGACTAAGGCTGAAACTAACGCTTATTTTAGTCGTCAGAGTCAGCGATTATTTCTATTGCAGATTGAGACTTAGAATAAAGTAACATTTTTAAACAAATAAATGTTGAAATATTGTGAATGAAGGCATAGAATATTTATGAATAAGGTGTATAATTGAAGAAAATCAGAAATTGTCTATTTTTTTGGCCATTTTTCTTTAATAATAATGTCACTGTCTTTGTTATAGAAGTCTTTAAGTTTGTGTTTTAGAGTCTGTTTAGTCCAGAGAACGACGACGTCATCAAAACACGATTGTTGCAGCCCTATTTTTTAAGCAATAATGTCTGTTATATTAAAATAAAAAACAACATATACAAAACCGAGGTTAATTTAGTTTGAAAACTCTAGATTCGATTCATGATTTTCCCTTTTCAGTGTTTCCATTTTAAACTTCAGAACATTTCTATCAGATGGAATACTTTGATGTCACTGCGATATATTTTGTTTGTTGCGATATCGTTATTGCATCAGTCAATACTGCGATATCGATTTGTACAAACATGTTCTGAAACAACAACAAACGCGACTCAATTCACCAAAACATGACTAAAAGTGACAAAAACACGACTTAAAATGACAAAGACACGTGTAAATATAACAAGCCCAATTGACTGTGACAAAAACACGACTAAAAGTGACAAAATTGTGTTTAAAATGTGAATTTGAACAGAATCCTATTATTAAAACATAAATCACAAATCTAATCTTAATTGCACTGGTCAGAAAAATCACAGTTAGATATTTTTCCTAAATCGTGCAACTCTATTGACCTTATTCTGCCCCGCCCACTTTTGCAGTTTTTTGCCACAGATTCGCACTTTTGTTGTAAACGCACTTCCGTTTGACGAGAACTCCATTAAAGCTAATGACGAACGAGGGAAAAGTCTCACCGCTAAAATGTTACATAAAGTATTTTGATTTGTGTAAAATGTTTAAAGGTCCCATAACATGCAAAATCGACTTTTCAGAGGTTTTAACCTTCCTACAGTGCTTGGGCCTCGTATGTTGTGCCCAAAGTGTTTTTTTGATTGATTCCCTCATGTTTTCTCTAGAGAACTGTCTTTTCCGTCCCCCTCGGCTGAGCAGCAGACGGGGGCTCCTCACTAAGATGACGCGGTGTTTAAGCCACGCCTCCAGGAAGCGCGCAGCCGCAAGAATAAAAACAGCTAATGCTAATGCTACACAGTAATTACACGATGGATACGACAGATTGAAGAGTTAGCTTGTTATTTACCAAACGGCAACGTCCGTCGTCGAGGCCCCGGAGCACGTCAAACTCCAGGTCAGATCCAGGACGTAGGACTCAGCACGACGCACCGTCAGGACGGATAAAATGTTTATTCAGTGTTTGTGTATCGCTGTTTACCGGAGCACACGGCGCATGCACCATCTCTGCTCTAGGCTTCTGCACGGGTTGGGCGGGGGAGGCTCGCAGCCTGCTCTCTGTTCGGGGGGTCAGATCTCAGAGTGAGCCGTTTGCTTTTGCAAGGAGGGGGGCCAGTCCAAGAAATGGGTGTTTTTTGGAAACTGTTATGTTATGGATATCGCACAACGCAAAAATGTATCAACAAAACCCTTAGAATAGACTGTGTAAAGGGGAAAATAGCAGAATATGGGACCTTTAATGAATACGAGCAACAACAAGTCAACAACGCACCGATTTCCTGGAGTCTGAAAACAGCTTTTTAGTCCATGTAGAACTTATTTTCTGTTGAGCTCGTCTGCTCTGTGTAAACTAATACAACGGAAACAAAACGGCAGCGTGTACGGCAACGTCCGGAATAAGGTGAATTAAAGACAACAGAAATATATAAAGTGAACACAAATCGTAATAAAATTTAAGTCATGGTCTGGCCCCAAGAAAACCGTAATAATAATGTTTTGCCAGCCCTAATTAAATACATTGTCAAAGTATTCTTCCAAACACAGACAGTTCATACTAGATGTCGAGTAGAATGAAGATCATTTCCAACATACAATCTCCAATATTTCCAATTTTTTGTCCATTTAAAAAATAAAAAAAGAAACAAAATATATTACCCTGTTCTGCTCACTGTGTTTTCTCTGGACAAAGAAAAGCCAAATTAAAACATGTCACCTGTCGAACTGTTTGTGATTCGAACTCTGCTTTTGTCAACGTATTGCTGTGTCGTTGCGCAAGACACTTCCTCCATTTTGCCCACAGTATATCATTGGTGCGTTTGTGTGATCGTGAGTTTTGTTCAAAGATATCGTACCGACATATTGGCAGCTACTTCTCTGTCAGCTTTAGCAAAATACATCTGTTAAACACTTAATTCATGGCGCCCTCCACGATTACCTCCTCGCACTTCACTAATACGCACTTCTTTTTATCTTGAAAGTGAATGATTTTCCAGTTTGTACCTTCTGGCGTCGCATACTAACGACCCGCATCAAAGAGCCATTGTGTAGAAAGCTTAATTACGCTGATCATCGCTGGCTCCGTCTCTATACCATGGACTTTTGAACGGGCTCCAACCCGAGTGTTCTGCCAACGATCCGAACTGCGCTGTCCATGAAGGAGCCGAAGTCTGTAGTTAGCAACATTTTGGCACTCCATTTATCACACGGCGTTTTTGTGAAGAGAAATATGCCAGTTTTGGTCCAAATGCTGATAAAATATTGGATTGGAAAAAGACAGGGATCGTAAATCATCATTAGATGTTGGGGATTTAATGCTTGAGTAGCACAGACTGTGTAGACGTGGTTTTTTGTCGGTTCATACTTGGGCAGTGTGTGTGTGTTGGACAGTCAAAATTTACATAATATCGTAAATGTTGTTTTGAAGATATGCCAAATTTTAAGATAATTTATTGAAAAAATGCATCAAAAAGAGCTGATTAAATGTAAACATGAAATAAATGGTATATGGTGATATTTCTGCACTTAAAGGATTAATTGAAAGGAAATATATTCAGCTACAGTGACTTTTTTGAGCTTTAAACCAGTGTTTCCCAACCAGGGGTGCGGGGACCCCAAGGGGTACGTGAGGAATTACCTGGGGGCACTTGGTATGGCTTCAGGTTTTCAAATGAAGAGTAAATATAATTTTATCTGAATAAAAAAGTGTAATTAATTGTACATTTAGCATCTTTTTGGAGCATCTTGGAACATAATGTAATAAATGTTGACAATATGCGAGTAGTAAACCCATTTATTTCACTCTGAGTGTGAAACAAAACTTGGGGGGTACTTGAGGCAAAAAAGTTCGGGAACCCCTGCTTTAATCCTGTTCTAACAATGTTCATCATCAAAAACACACCTGAAGTAGCATTCAGTTGCATTTATGCTATTCTGACAAATGTTTATTAGAAAATCCTCGCCCTCCGAGCGTCAAACACACTTCCTGCTGAACTTCAGGACGTATTTTCAGACTTCATACGTCACTTATCAGAGAATCATCCGCTGTTTTTAGTCCTTAAATCATCACTAAACTAAACTTGTTCTGAGCATTTCTGCCTGACTTGAGGCAGTTTGAAAATGACCTTAGAGTCTGCATAAGGAGAACGATTATCAAAATGCAACTATTATTTTTTAGACTTAGACGTCGATTATTGTTACACCCGTCTTGTTCACTCTTTACAGTAACTTTATAAAAGCCAAACTTTGTCAAATAAACTCATACTGCCAATAATGAGTTGATGTTGGTGAAAATATGTTGTTTGGCCTCTGTCCCAAACACAGCACTGCCCTGTGATTGGTCGGATGGGTCAAACGAAGCAGTTGGAGAAGACACTTGGGAGTTCTCCCCTTGTAATTTCACTGTACAAGGGGATAATAAATGAAGCAGTGGTTCTCAAACTTTTCACACCAAGTACCACCTAAGACAGGGGTGTCCAAACTTTTTCCATCGAGGGCCCCATATTGAAATATAGACCAAGCGGAGGGCCACAAATCAATCGTGAAACGTTAAAAAAAGCTGCATTTATCTGATGTTTTAAGCACCACCACATCTACATTCAGTCTCAGTGCCTTAATATCAGGTCTGTATTATGCCAGAATGTTAGTTATTTAGGTTAGAATTGTAGAAAATCTGAAATTTGAAGCAAAAAGTACTGCCCTGGACAACGTGGGCGAATTCACCAGGAAGCCTAAGGGCCAAGAAAAATTGGTCTGAGGGCCGCATTTGGCCCCCGGGCCTGAGTTTGGACATGCCTGACCTAAGATGATATTTGGCTTTCTGAGTAGCACCATATCTGAACCAATTTTATATTTGTTCAAAGTTAAGGCAAAACCAGGTTTAAAAATAGAGTAAAACAGGTCTAAAATGAGACTAAACCACGGATAATGTAGTTCTACACAATGATTAACCCAAAGGTAGACAAAAAACATGAAATGATTTGTCTCTAAATGACACAAATACTCCAACTGCAGAGTCGTACCACAGTTTGAGAGACACTGCCATGAAGAACGGGCTGCTCTTCTCTGTTTCACATTTGTCCTTGTGTTATGTAACCTGTGCTACTGTTGAGTCTGTATGTTTGCGTCTGTGGACACGCTCCACCGTCTGAATCTAATGCGTTTTATGTCCCTGGTGGACTCGGCCCTGTTTCAGAGTCAAAGCGCAGTCTTGAGTGGGAGTGCGTGAGCGAAGGTGCAAACGCCATCTCCTGTTTTTGTGCAAAGTGAAGGATATTCAGAGGCATTTTGGCCATGAAAAGGCTCAAACTGTGAGTGAATAATACATTTTAAAACACACTCAGACCTACTGCATCGTCAATGAAACAACTCCGGTCTTAAATGTGGAACTTATGAATTAAATGAATGAAAAACCTCTGAATGAAAGACGTTGAGATGCACCTTTTAGTTGGAGTTATGGATTGTCCCTGTATCTATTATTTATTCATACTTATATATATCCTGGGAAAAGTTTGCTGTCAGTGCTGAAACTGTTTGCAACTTTTCTGGTGCCCTTGAAAACATTGTATAAGACAGGAAAAAAACGTCTTAGTTTATTGCCAGGATTTAGTGAAGAGGGACATAATTTGCTTTTAACAGCTGTCTGAGTTTTGTTGAAAAGTTGCACCGTATTATTTGGTTTGCTGAATGTAAAAATGTAAGAAAATGTAATTAATGTTATGACTAGTGTCTTGTGAAATACTCCTGTCACAACAATACGCTTTGCTATACTTTATATTTCCAATGAATCGCAAACATAATCAATTTAGTTAGTTAGTTAGTTAATTTTTCTTCGGTCCATAGAAATACAAAAACAAAACAAACAAAAAAAGAATATGAATAAAGAAAGAAAACATTTTACAGACTGAAAAAGTTTAGGCTGAAGTTTAACACTTATTTTGCCAAACCCTAATAACTTAAAGTATGACGTGCCAGACAACGACAGATGAACATTATAGAAATCTATAAACACAGGCACATATAACACTTTATATAAACATAAATATGTATAATATAAACAGTCACTGACCTGCACAAACGCACTCACACAGTCATTCTTTTGATTTCTTGATATTTTTTATGATTTTTAGATTTATGCAAATGTGTGTTTTTGTGGCTGTTGTGTATGTTTCACGAGTTGCTCTCACGTTATCTCTGAGTGCAGCGTCCTCTCAGGGGCGTATGGTGTCGCAGAGTTCTTCAATTTTAAATTATTTTCATTTATTGACCTTTATTTTACCAGGTAAAAGAGATTTCGATGATGATACAGTCCCGATCAAAAGATTAAGAACAGTTGAATCAATGGCAAGTCACATTTTCGTGGTTGGATCTTAACAAGGTTCCAAGTAGAGCTTCAATAAGCAACAAGAAATGGAAGTGAGACAAAAAAAAAAAAGTTTCATTTAACATTTTATGAAAAAAAAATAAAAAAAACCAATGAAACTGAAATAGGCCGTTCTGCAGCTGATCAAAAGTTTGGCACCAAACCTCAAAAAACAACCCAAACCCCTAAAACAGAAATCAAAGTCTCAAACATAGACTCAGTAATAAAAAGCTCCACTGATATTGTTTCAGAAATTGGTTGTGGCACTTGATTTAAGAGTTTCCAGGAGGTGAGAGGGAACATTTCTCCAAGTGGTGAAGACGGCCTCATGAAGGGCATCTACTGACTGGAACTGTGGTACATTTGTGTAAACTTCTCTTGCTTTCCATCCCCAAAGATTCTCAGTTGGATTTAGATTGGGGGAACACACAGAACGGTCCAAAAGAATGATGTTATTCTCCAGAAGTCCTTTGTCCTGGGGCTTTGTAAACAGCAGCGATGTATTTCCACTTTTCAATGTTCAATGTTTGGTGCTCTCTTGCTTTCTTGGCGTTCAAGGAGACGAGGCCTTTGAAGACGTTTCTTGTTATTGAAGCCCTTCAGCGGCAGATGCGTCTGATGGTTTGTTATTTTGACCTGATCATGAGCTGTGTATCGTATCGAATCTGGACGGACCCTGTGATTCCAGCCGCAACAAACATCATATATATCGCAGTAACTCCAAAGTCTTCCATTTGAAAACTGATGAATGAAATCTAGCTTTTTAAAACTTAAAGAGCCTCAGTTTTGTATTTCTTGGTTTTTATTTTGATATAACAGACATTGTAACAAAAATAGGGCTCCAACAATTAGTAGAATAATCGTGACCAGTCGATAATAAACAATAATGTCAGTCGTATTTTGATGATGTCGTCGTTCTTTGGACTAAACAGACTCTAAAACACAAACGTTAAGACTTTTATAACAAAGACAGTGACATTATTAAAGAAAAATGGCAAAAAAGTATAGACCAGTGTTTTTTTTTTTTTTTTTTTTTTGGTCGGGACAGTGCATGTTAATGAACATACATGATATACATGCTGTAAACACACCAGATTGTAGCCTTGGGCTAATTTCCATCTGTTGTCCCGCATTCACTCTCATTCATTCACACACAGACAGACAAGGACAAACAACCATTCACTCTCACATTCATCCACTACGGGCAATTTAGAGTTGTCAATTAACCTACACAGTCATGTCTTTGGACGGTGGGAGGAAGCCGGAGAACCCGGAGAGAACCCACGGTAACACGAGGAGGACATGCAGACTCCACCCAGAGAGATCGTGTGATGTTGGTCTGGTCCGGGATTCGAACCCACGATCTCCTTATTGGGAGGCAGAAGCTCTAACCGCTCTGCCACCGTGCTCCCGTTTCTCTGTGGTACGCAAACTTCTTCTGGTGGTTCGTGGACACCTCTTCAGTTGTAATGTTTACCTTATTTAAAGCACATTTTATTCACATTTTTGCTCTTCCTTTAGTAAATTTCCAGTTAAAACTTCTGTGGCGATGGTGTAGTCCCACTTAAGACCTGGTTTATCCCTAATTTAGTCCTGAAATAGTCCTGTTGTAGACCCAGTTTAGATTTGGTGGTACTCAGGAAGTCAAATCTTTTCTTTCGTGGTACTTGGGGTAAAAGGTTTGAGAACCACTGGAGTAGACCATTTCTGATTTTCCTCAATTATACACTTTAATCATACATATTCTCTATCTAGAAGCCTTCATTCACAATATTTGAACATTTATTTGGTTAAAAACCCTAACCCCTAACCCTTAACCCTTAACCCCTAACCCCCATAGAACTATAATAAAACCTTGAAGATGAATCCAAAATGGCCACCCTGTTTATCCCTATGGAGTGAGCTCATTGGTGCATGACCCCAAAAAAATGTCTTACTTCCGCATTTACTTCCTGATACGGAGGCTGCCATCTTTGCTTTAGGGCGCCACGTGACCACAATCCCCCATGATGCTTTGAGCGACGTGAACGACCACGCAGCTGCAAGTTTTTGTGTTAACGTTAGCTTGTGTGATTGTAATTGTGTTCTTCATGTTAGACACACGTGAAGCGTCTGAAATGAAATAAAATACAGCTCACAGGTGTCTCTAGTCGAGCCTTTTCCACGAGCTTCTGTTTGTATCGTCCGACGCTCGTTCATGTGACTCGCACATGTTTGCGGTGACGTCACTTCATATAAAAACAGTAATTTCGGTGATTTTAGAAACAGTAGAAAAGAACATTTCCTTCTATTTTATTTAAATACAGATAATAATTCAGTCCTGTCTGCAATTATAATGTGCAATTTTAGAAAAAGGCTGGTCCCACGAGGCTGCAGTACCTCGCACGACCACTAATCAATCTGGGACACGGACAGAGGGGGCATGTCTTATCCAGTTCTTTTAATACATCCATGCTAACCCCTAGCCCTTAACCCTTAACCCTTAACCCTTAACCCCTAACCCCTAACCCCTAACCCCTAACCCTAACCCTTAACCCTTAACCCTTAACCCCTAACCCCTAACCCTTAACACTTAACCCTTAACCCTTAACCCTTAACCCTAACCCTTAACCCTTAACCCTTAACCCTTAACCCTTAACCCTTAACCCTAACCCTTAACCCTTAACCCTTAACCCTTAACCCTTAACCCTTAACCCTTAACCCTTAACCCTTAACCCTTAACCCTTAACCCTTAACCCCTAACCCCTAACCCCTAACCCCTAACCCCTAACCCCTAACCCCTAGTTTCAGCCTTAGTCAAAAAGTGTATTTAAATATCGCAATACTATCTATATCGCAGACTTAATAGCCATTTCGCAATACTTTCCAATATCGTGCAGCCCTAGCACACAGTTTAGCTTAAAAAAAAATGATTTAGCCCCACTTGAAACAGAAAGCCGGTGATAAGAAGTGGACAAACGACTGCAGACGTGCACAGAGCGTCTTCGGAGAGCCGTACCCCGCTCACAGTGGACTCCTGACCGACGCGCGGCGATAATTGAACATCGCATTAGAGCCGAACCCGTCACGTTATGAATCTTTTATCGTCTTTTGTTTTCTGTCTTGGAGTTTTTTCTTCCTCTGGAGCGACGCCAGCAGCGTTCTGTGATCTGTGCCGTGTAACTGCCACCCACACACTCAGCAGCAGCTTTTATATGCAAATGAATTATTAAAAACAACTGATGATCACGCTTAGGCTGGAGATGGAGAGGGGAGGGGGAAGAGAGGGGAGGATTCGCTATATTCTGTTCGCCGATATAGTTTTGGTCGTGAGGAATTGTAGCGCCTAGCCAAGTTTTTGACTGGCGGAAAAGAAGGAGGGGAGATAGAGGCTAAAGGGGCGTCACTGAAGTAGAGCTGGGCGATGTGACAAAAAATGATGATCACAATTTTCTTGGGCCCAGATCATGATTTCGATTTTTATCTCGATTCATGTTCACTTTGTTTATTTCTGTTGCCTTTAACAGAGCTGCACAATTTAGGAAAAATATCTAATTGTGATTTTTCTGACCAGTGCGATTAAGATTAGATTTGCGATTTAAGATTGAATAATAGGATTCAGTTTTGTTGCTTTTTAGTTTTTGTCACGTTCAGTTGTGTTTGTCATATTTAAAGTATTCATGAATCATGTTCACTGCGTTTTAATGGAATGTGTAGTGGAACCTGCCATAGGTGCTTTAACCGGGTGAAGACATTTTGACCGGTTAATTGGTGTGTTTCGTTTGTCTAATAGACAGACTTGTAATACAGAATTTTTCCACCAGAGAGCGCACAAGTGCCCTCATACAACTGTGACGTCTCTGGATAAAAAAGTGCTGAAACTTGTGACGTGGGCGACAGTTTACCTGGAAAATCTAGAATGACATTTCTCCGTATGATCGCTATTAATCTGGTCACGGCGTATCTTCGTGAGTCCAGATGTGCGTGATTGACAGGTGGAAGAGACAGGGACTAAAATGATTATGGCTGCTTTTGAGGAAAAAAAATCACAGAGACTGAAAAACATCGTAGATTTCTGCCACATTAATGAATGAAGCACAAAACGATGTTAATCTGAGATGAGAGAAGTTTGATTTTGTTCCAGATTATATACATGATCAATGAACTTGTTGTTTCACATGCGTCACTGAAATAAACTGATTGCACGGTAGTATTTGAGTTTGACTCGAAGCGCGGAAGGAGGAGTGTGACCAAACTCAGCCTTCGTAAAGGATTGAAGAAATGTCTGGATCCTATTCACCTTATTCCGCCCCGCCCACTTTTGCTTCTTTTTGCCACAGATCCGCACTCCTGTAGTAAACGCACTGCAGGTTTTATCCACAATATGTTCTTCTTAAAGACAATTAAACAGGACATGTATTTACCTTGTTTTACCTTGACATGTTTCTGTTTAACTCTGACTCCTGAGTTTGTCATGATGCCGTTTCTATGCGCCAATGAGGAAAACGAATCGTTTTTCCCACTCCTTCGTTCCCTCCGCGATTAAACTGTTGAATTTGAATGGCAGTATTTGCTAATTTTATTGTATTTAATATTGTTGTAACTGTGGAATGGATTCACGCAGTGTGTGTTTTGTGTGTATGTGTGTGAACTGCTCTGGGAAATGCTGCAAATGAATTGCCCTCTGGGATCAATAAAGTTTTCTGAATCTGAATCTAACTGTGAGTCTCTTCAGAACTGTCACCGGCGTTTGTGACATGTCACTGATCAGCTGATGTTACTTCCTGAGGCGTGGTCAGCCTGATGGACCTGGCAGGTCGCTCAGACTGACCACGCCTCCTCAGACTGAACACGCCTCCTCAGACTGATCACGCCTCCTCAGACTGACCACGCCTCCTCAGACTGACCACGCCTCCTGCCGTCCGGTGGTCTCTGGAGTAGCGTATCCCATGTGTGGGACAGAGGGAAGGCTCCGTCGTCCCGGTTGATGCTGTCAGTGCCTCTTTCTGATTTCAATGACCTCCTTGATCCAGCGTTTGAACCTGTTGGTCTCCGATCCATTGACTTGAGCCCCGTCCCAGTCCATAACGTGGTTTTCTCTTTTGCAGTGGTCGGATATGGCTGATTTTAGGTTCTCCTGTTCTGCTTTTTCTTTTTTTGTTCTTGTGAGCCTCCCCAGTGTCTCCTCATCACACTCTTTCTGATGTTCTGTCTTTCTTATGTGGAATGCCCTTCCTGTCTCTCCTATGTGTGATTTGTCGCAGGATTTGCATTGAATTGCGTATGTTGCATTGCATACAAATCCGATAATCAAAATCAGTTGTCAGTCAGTTTAATGTGTCGGACAAAGAACATAGATTTCTAAAACAACTGTTTCAATCTTTGACATTCATTTTTGTCCTTGTCACTCTAGTTTTCCCTTCCTCGTATACATTTTTTCCTTGTATCCTTGTTCTTGTGTTTTTTTTTGTCTTTGGGACAACAAGGTAAATGCATCTATTTAATTATCTTTAAGAAAAACACATTATGGATATAACTAAGGAAGACATAATGAACGTTGTTGGAGCACTTTCGGTTTGACGAGGGAAAAGTCTCGCCGCTAAAACATTATATAAAGTAGATTGATTTGTGTAAAATGTTTAATGAACACGAGCATAAACAAGTCAGCAATGCACCAATTTCCTGGACGGCCTGTAATCGGCTTTTTAGTCCGTGTAGAACTTCTTTTCTGTTGAGTTCACCTGCCCCGTGTAAACTACAACGGAAAAAAGATGGCAGCGCCCACGACACCGTCCAAAATAAAGTGAATACACACCGTAGCTCAGTGAGCGCTTGTCTGCTCTGAAGGCTTATGGTTCGATTCCTGCTCCTGACATAAACATCCTTGGCTGAGCGCTCAGACTGGTGGTTCGATCGCAGCGGCCACCGATGAATACTGCCCTTGTGTCCTTGGGTAAGACGCTTAACCCGCCTCGCCCCGGTGTGTGCGTGCTCTGGTGTGCGGATGTGAGCGGCTCCTCGAGTGCTCTGAGTGCCTCGGAGGTAGAAAAGTGCTGTATAATTGTGACCATTTACTCCTAAAATAGTGCGTTTATCTCATAAAGACTGAGCCAACCTGAGGGACACTGCAGTATTTATGGACTAATATTGATCATACATGGTTTATTCAACTTGGATCTCATGTTGGTGAAGAAAACAGACTGGATTATTCAGAAACTATCGATCTTTTAAGAGATCGAAGGTAAGTGGCTAACGTGAGCGACTTTACACCGAGATTCTTTATTTCAGAGTGCTTCATTCATGATCTAAACGGTGCATTAAGATTATAGATGCTTTTAGTCATTTGTGTTGTTTACAATTCAAACGTCTGTCACTGACCCACGGCTCTGAGTTTACTCTTCTAATGAATTGTAGTGTATTAAAGGCCCATTCAGGTAAAAAAGAACATCACTTTGTTGAAGCCCCAGTGCACAACCTTTTAGACACAAATGATAAAAGTATGTTTTATTTTTTTTATTTTCAATGATTTTATTGCATGGAAAAACATCAATAGATGTTTGTCCTTACTGTGAGTGGGCCGTGCATCTCCACAAACCTGAGTAGAATATTCCACAGAATGGCACAAAACTTATTTATATCCATGAAGTATGGGTTTAACTTTGTTTCCATGGAATCATGCAAGTGACTCTTCCACCTCCTGGAAGTTGTTTAGCCGCTTTAACATAATCAGTGAAAGGGAATATAATTTACGTCACTTATCTGAGAATCCTCTGCTGTTTTTAAGTCCTTAAATCATCCCCAGGCTCGTTCTGAGCATTTCTGCCGTGTAAAGACGATCGCTGTAACTGCGTGGCTACATCTGTCGTCCCTTGAGTATTGAGTATTAACACATTTTAATTAACTCGTGTAAGCGTTATGCAGCCAGTAGATGGCGCCTAAAGTCAGTAAGTGCCGTAGGAAACAGCAGAGACACAGATGTTCTTTTATTCTTTTGATTAATCGATTTGTTTAGAGCACAAAAGGCCCGTAAACATGAGATTTTTACTCAGTTTTACCCAGATAGAGCTGAACTGAAGCCTTTTGATGCTGGTGGAGCATATTTAGAGATGAACAATAATAATAATAATCAAAAAACACAGTTTACATATTTCCTGTGTGTTTTTTGAGTCATTCCTGCTCTGTCTGAGTCAAACCTCTTCTTTCAGCACAAACACTGCAAAAATGAATTTCTAGAAGAGTTAAAATGTCTTGATTTCAGGATATTAATCTGAATTTCAGCTGTTCTGATTCTTTAAGATCAGCGGAGACAATTTTTTTGATGGAACTTGATTATTTTACTTGTTTCAAACCATTTCCGACTTATTTCAATACATTTCTTATTTCAATCCAAATTCTCTACCTGCTCAGAAAAAAATGTAAATCTATCCAGGTTTAAAATGGCTTGAATTTATCATTTTTATCTGGATTTGAGTAGATTTGACTCGATGAGATTTAATTGCTGATGTGATGAGATGGAGAATATTTCACTGTTTTCATGGGATTTCTGACTGATCATACGATAATTTTGCTTAAAATTAGAAAATACATTTGTCAGTGGTAAATAAAATTATCTTAACCCACTGACAGATAATTTGGATTGAAGTAAGAAATAATGTATTGAAACAAGTCAGAAACGGTTTGAAACAAGTAAAATAATCTAGTTCAATCAAATAAATAGACTCCACTGATCTTAAAGCAGAATTTCAGCGCCAGAGCTCCCCCTGCAGGTCTCTTGTAAACGTACACTCCCAGTAAAATGACGACAGAAGCCTTCCTTTTTATGGAAATAAGGAAGTTTAATCGTATACAAAAACATTTCATGTCACCAAATATATAAAAGAGAACCAGTGTTTCTCAGGAGAGTTGTCTTCGGGTCGGCATCAGGAAAGTTGCAGCTGGTTTTCCGCTCAGAGACAGCAGGGGGCGACGGCGGGGGCTTCAAACGCCCTGAAAATACATTTACAACCACCACACGGACTTACAAAAACATTTTAAAAAGTAAAAATGTTACTTAGTCCTACTTTAACGAGTCAAAATGTCTGAAATTCACATTAATATCCTAAAATCAAGTCATTTTAACTCATCTCATCTGATTTTTTGTAATGAATGTTCTAGAGTCTGCACAGAGCAATTAACAATTATCCGATTATTTAATTACTTGACAACTGTTTCTAGAATCAAATAGTTGCAATCAATTAATTAACTCATTGCAGCCCTAACACAACAAGACTCTTTATAATAGAATCCCAATTAAATGGTCAATAGCAGAGACTATGCTGCTTTGCCATCAGTGCAAAAATGACAGATTGAGGGCAGTTTGATCCCCTCGTCATTATAAAGCCCCTCTCAGCTTTATCTCTGCTCCCTCGTCATTATCGTCTGTGTATCGGGCCGGTTAAACCTCACGCTGCTCCGGCGCTTCGGTTCATCACAGACATGTCCGGGGCTCTGCGTGACGAGGCTCAGACTGGCCTCAAAATGTCACCCACAAACGACATCAGCGCTCTGCCGTCGCTCTCCCCTTCAGCTCGTCTCCGCCGGCTCCTCGAGTGTTAGTCAGTGCCCCGTCTGAGGTCTGGGCCAGGGCCGAGCGCGTGCGGCGAGGGAGCGCGCCCAAACGTGCCCGGCGTCCAGAACACACGGCCGGGAAACGATTCAGAGGACGCCCAGACGCTGTTTGTGTTACAGAGTGAATAAACGAGCAACTTTGATAGTATTCTTGGTAATCCTTTAGTCATTTAGTCGATTAATCAGTTGATGGAGTCTTAGTCGACCCTAGGGCTGTCGTCGACTTATGAAATTCTTGGTCGACTAAAGACCTGCCCTATCGACCGATTAGTCGACTAAAAGGGGGTGTGGCAAAAGCTATCAAAACTATGAAATACCTCCATGTATTTGGCCCAAACTGCACTCAAAAGACCACAACTGCGCAAGAATTCATGAAGAAAAGAACTATTTACAAAGAACAGTACTAAGAAACCTTGTAATTTATATGTTATCGATATTTAAATTAGATTGTTGCTCATGATTCACTCCAAAATTTTTATCTAACTCACTCCATATCTTCTCATTTTCGCAGTTTTTGCCATGAAAATCCTTTTAATTTAAATAGAATTAGTCGACTAATAAAAATGTTGGTCGACTAAGACAGGGGTTTCCAAACTTTTCTGCCCGGGACCCCCAAATTAGCCACACAATTGACTTGGGACCCCTAAAGCGAAATGAAAATGACAGTAGCAATAATTTTAAGTGTCAAAGCCTGTTAATTCAGGTTTAATAATGGTTATCTGAATAGTTAATTGTCTTATTAGACCCTATTTCACTAAAAGATGCTCTTTTAAATTTAAAAAATAGAGCAAATACAATGTCATATGAATTGAAATGAGATCATCTCGCGACCCCCAGCTTACCCCTCGCGACCCCCTGAGGGGTCCCGACCCCCACTTTGGGAACCACTGGACTAAGACACCGTCGACCAATTAATCGACTACACGCCTAAAGGATAACAGCCCTAATCGACCAAGATTTTTATTAGTCGACTAATCATTTTATTAAGATTAAAATTATATTTGTAGCAAAAACGAGAAGCTATGGAGTGAGTTAGCTGAACATTTTGGAGTCTAATGCTACGTTCCAGGCAATTGGGAAGTCTGTTATTTCCCACTTGAAAGATACGAGCTCCGGCTTTGGAGCGTTCCAGTTGAACAATATTTAAACAATTTGGTTAATGCCAACCGTAAATAACAGATTCATTTCAGATTTATCCCATAACAAATGTTTACATGGTTTGTGTGGTGATTATTATGGCTGTAACACGTCACAGTTGACACAGTTCACAGTAGGGTTTACAGTTCGAGTGACGTTTCAGTGGATTTTTTAAAGTCGTAGGTAGAAAATATCCAGTTACCATTTGCCTGGAACGCAGCATAACATACAAATACTCTGTTTCCTATTACTTTTGAGTACAAATAGTTGTTTAGCATGAACTCCTGTGCAGTTGTGTTCTCTTGAGTGCAGTTTGGGACAAATACATGGAGATACTTTATAGTTTTTATATATTTTTCCCACTCCACCTTTTATTTGGCCAATCGGTCGATAAGGCAGGTCTTTAGTTGCCCAAGAATTTCTTTAGTCGACTACAGCCCTAATTTAAATATGACAAACATAACTGAACGTGACAAAAATGCAACAAAATTTGTTGTGTTTGTTGTGTTTAAATTGTGAAATGAACAGAAAAACACAAATCGCAAATCTAATCACAATCGCACTGGTCAGAAAAATCACAATTAGACATCTTTCCTAAATCGTGCAGCTCTATTAAAGGCAATAGAAAAATACAATCACATGATAAAATTTAAATCATGATCTGGCCCCAAGAAGATCATGCTAATATTTTTTTGCCCTAATGCAAAGAATACATTTCCCGCTCATAGAATAATGTGTTCCCAAACCCCAGCATCCAAATCTCACACAGAACAGACCGGCCGAGCCCAGTAAAGTGCTCTGGGATCCAAAAACACGCAACAAATTCGTCCAAAATAACCTACATTTAAGCATGGCCTTTCTTTGTTGTAATGTCTACTTCTTGGCAGGAACTCCACTACAGTTGGAAGCCCTTTATTTCCCTGAGCGCCGAGCCAAAAGAACAGTCAGTGCATTGTGTTTGTAAAAGAGTTGCCAAATTCTCTCTGCCAAATGCCCCACTGTTTGGTTTTGCTTTTGTTCTAGTGCTGTGTGGTGATTTACAATGAAACCACATCCATTCACGTCTTTATTTGAATTCGGTGCTGAAGTCTGTCAGGAGAAAAGGTCCAGATTCGAGTCGGGATCTTGGTCAGGATCTTGGTCAGTGCCTGGTTAGAGGACGATTGAGATTTACTGGGAAAAACTGTGTATTTGGAGGAAAGCCACCCACACACAGGGAGAACATGCAAACCTTCCTAAAATCTCTGATGCTGTCATGTACAAACTCGAATCATAAGGACAAATTTGAAAGTGCAATGGCAAAGCTCTTCTGCCTTTCATAAAACAACAATGCACTCTCCACTTATGTTCTTCTTACGCTGCAGGTGAATAGGAGAAAATCTAAAATTTAAAGATATCAATTTGAAACTTCTCCTGTAGTTTACTCACTATAATGTAAGAAAAAATTTATTAGTTTTTCATCATGTCATGTTTTCATGTAGAAATAAGGCTTTTTATGTGTAAAAATGGCCAAATGGCCAAAAAAAACATATATTTAGGACACAGAACCAGGTTTAAATTTCTTGGTTTGTTTTGTACACATATTAGTTACAAAAAATGTACTGAGAAGATTTTGGATTTCTTATTTTGTTTTTAAGTAAACTAAATTGGACTGAAAATTGTACTAAAAATTCAAATTTTGCCTTTTTTTTTTAACTTAAAACTTCAATAAATCAGTTTTAGAATTAGACACCAAAAAATCCTTCAATACATTTCATCAAAATCTTGCTGAGTCCAGATTGTACAGTTTGGTGTAGGATCTACTTTAAGGCTGATCTTTATGTCTCGAGGGACAAAAATGCATTTTAAGAAATTTGAAGTTACAATGTCCCAGAGAAATCTATGGATGAAGTGGATTCAATGGAAGAATCAAACATCTTTAGGAGCAGATTGGACACGTTTGTTGTTTCCACATGAAAGACGATATGTTGAGAGAGCAAACTGACAAAAAACCAAAGATTGACAAAAGAAATAGAGTTTTGCCTGTAGTGTCTCGCCTTAAAGTGTACAGTGTGTATTTTTGTATCTGTGTCTATTTGTTGTGTTTTACTAATATTGTTGTGTACTGCACTCTGGTCAACTGTGTTGTTTTAAAGTGCAATAGAAATAAAGTTGGATTGGATTGGAAAGACAAGAGACTTCCGGATCTCTACTTTTGACATCACAAATCTGGGAAATGAGTGTTTTTGTGAGACACAGATTAATGAAACGTGAATGAAGCTAAATACAGCTCCAGGAAATATGTTTGTGGAAAAATCTGACATTATCTCATTACTGTTACATACAATACAATTATCACAGAAATGAAAGCATTGTAGTTATATTTTGCTACTGATCTGTCCAAAACAGTTTTACAATTGATGATTTTTGTAAAACGTTTGTCTTTGACCTTTGTAAAACATTTCAGAATCTTTGTTTTAGATTTTTGTAGTAAATTAGAGCACTCAAAGGAAACACAGACACTGAGAGAACACGCAAACTCCACACAGAAAAGCCCCGTGTGCTCTGGAAATCAAACCCACAAACACCTTGCTGCGAGGCGACAGTTCTGCGCCGCCGTGTGCTCTCCAGTCACTAATCTTGTTTTTGATGGCTTTACTCCTTGTATCCCGTCCTCCATCTTTTAAAACCATCAAACCCTCCGTCAGAAGAGCTCCATCTGCTGCATTTATTTCTGTCAGAAGTTTAAAAGGACTAAAAGCACTGAGCCGCGCTATCAAAGTGCTTCAAAACGCACAACATCCAACTCCAAATGTCGGCTTTCCCTTCAAAAACTAGCCAAGACCCCAGATGCTTCAGCGTGTTTTCCATTTCCTCCTCTTAGAAGTTTGAAAGGTTAAAAACTCGAGATGTGGCACTATGTAACGGCACATACTGAAGCTTATAGTTTAGAGTCTCCAACCTGTAGCTCACGAACCACCAGTTGCCGCTACCATCGTCAAATAGCTCCCCAAAGGATAAGGAATCGTTTTTATTGTGTTGAATAATTAAAATTTGATTAACCATGAGCCTGTTATTAGGGCTGATCCTTCAGTCGTTCAGTTAAGATAAGATAAGATAAGATAAGAGATCCTTTATTTGTCCCACAATGGGGAAATTCCACTGTTGCAACACACAGTTTAGGACAGGAATGAATGAAATAGGCGCATGCAATAAAAAGAGGATAAATAAACATGGTTGATGGTGTCTGCCAATTGTACATTTCTGTATATAGTCTTAGTCTATTTTATTTTATCTTATTCTTAATCTTATGCATGCCTCTTTTATTCACCTTATTCTGCCCCGCCCACTTTTGCCGTTCTTTGCACTTTTGTTGTAAACACATTTCGTTTGACGAGAACTCTGTTAAAGCTAATGATGAACGAGGGAAAAGTCTCTCCGCTAAATGTTCCATAAAGTAGATTGATTTGTGTAAAATGTTTCATGAACACGAGCAACAACAAGTCACAACGCAACGATTTCCTGAGGCCCGAAAACGTCTTTTTAGTCCATGTAGAACTTATTTTCTGTTGAGCTCGTCTGCTCCATGTGAACTACAACGGAAACAAGATGGCGGCGCCCACAACAACTTCCGGAATAAGATGAATATATTTTATTATATTTTGTTCATTGTTTTATGCACCTTACGCCGAAGCAAGTTCCTATGTTTGTGAATTTTGATCACTGACAATCGCAATAAACCGTTTCTGATTCTTAGTCCCTTGATTTTCCACCAGTGTGCCTTGAGGTTTTGTCAGGTGTGCCTTGACAAAATGTCCAACTTGGATTCACTCATGGATTTAAATCAGAAATACGATTTGAAGTGACTGGAACATATTTCTACAACAGAAAAGAAAGCAAAAAAAAAATCACAACCGCCAAATTTAAAGAACTAGACAGTGCACAAACACTTTTTGACACATTACACAGTATATCAGAGTTTGTTTACCAAAAGATGTAAAAGGTGGTGTGCCGTGGTAACTTTTCAACCAAAAAAAGTGTGCCGCGACTCAAAAAAAGTTGAAAAACACTGTCTTAGTCTACAAAGATTTTTATTAATCATACAATACAGCTATAAAAATTGATAATCGACTAATCGTTAACTGAACTGTACAGAGTCTAAAACACGCCAGAAAACCTTTTTACAACAAACGCAGTGATATTAATACATCGTAATGTCTCTCCAGAGGCCTTCAGTCTCATATTTCAACCTTTGTTTTGATGATACTGTTTTAAAAGTCTAAATAAACTATAGAAATAATCGTTTGAATAGTCAACTACTAAAATAATCGTTAGTAGCAGCCCTAAATTAGGTTAAAATGATTGGTGGGGCTAAAATGGCAAAAACGGGCAGATATGGCATGTGTTATAGCTGAAGATTTTGGAGTCTAACATAAATATACAGTTTACTTGTACTTTCCATTGTATAAACAGTTGTCTTTTGTGGGCAGTGTGGGTCAGATACATGGATATATTTTTTTTGTTTTTATATATTTTTGGTACACTCGCTTTTAGTCAATTAATCGGTCGATATGGCAGGTCTTTAGTCGATCAAGAATTTCTTTAGTCGACTACAGCCCTACCTGTTATTGTTACCTTTAGTGCTAAGTTTGTGCGTTAATGCCTTGATTTTCATTTACAGGTCATTTTATGAAATAGTTGGGCATTTTCAAGTGTCCTAAACAAACCTGTGTTGTGTCAGAAAGTCAGCCGTCCTAAGTTCAGTTTTACTTACACTATCTGTAATGTTTGAAAATAATACTTAAAGGCCCTGTACCTGATTTTTATTGTTTTGAAACGTGGAAAACAGAACTAGTTTATGTCAAGCTCTTTACATCAGTCACATGTATCTCTCACTTTCCTAATGCAGCCCCAGCATCATAAATATTCACCGCGAGAAGTTTATGAACACTTAACACGTTTCTGAGCGTTATTGGACCGTCACGGGTAAAGCTAACAAACATTAGCATGCTAACGGTGCACTTGCTGCTTCTCACATTGGATAAAAGGCGCTGAATAGATGCAGAGTAAAAGTTGTGGTCTCATTTTCACCTGAATAGATGCTGTTATAATATATCTGTACTGGAGCAACACAGATTTTTCTTTATTACGTACAAAAAATAAGGAACATGAACTAGTTCTGTTTTCCTGTCTCACAGCAGTAAAAATCAGGTACAGGCCCTTTAAGGTCTTGAAATAAATCCACTGGAGACAGACAACATAGTTGCAGAAGATGCTGCTTTTATTGAAGCCAATAAAAACATATTCCCCTGGAAATAAAAGCAGGTAGAGTCCAAAGAAGAGGAACGAGGCAAAAAGTTTAAAAAGCCGAAGTCCAAGGAAAGAAGAACCCTTATCTGTTTGTGCAGCACATGTTCTGCACAAATGACTGGCACTGGTTCAAGGTCACCCTCACATCTGTCCCCCGCCCATGTCCTGTTTCTTACCACCAGAGCAATCAATATATGCTCTAACCATGAACCAATATATAGGACTGATTATGATCATTTCCTCCAAATTAAAATCACCAAACTTGTAAAATCGCTCTCTGGATTTGGACTGAATTTTTCTCCAAATTAAGCACTTTGCACATTATATTTACATTTATATAACTTATTATGACTATTTACTGAGATTTACTATTGATTTTGAGAGATTCTACGAAACAGTATCTCATTTTAGACAATAAATTGAATCTTGAGCCTTGGAACAAACTTGCCACAACTCTATTTGCACACTCATAAGACAGCTGTGTGTAGTCACATTTTTCCACGTTTTATAGTGCCCTCATCGCACTGAAGCGCTCAAATAAAGCTCAGTATCTTTCCTTTAGTCGGGAGTCTAAACAATCACTCAGTCAATCTACTCCTTTTAAATGGTCACATATAGCGTTTTCTACCACAAATGGGCACTCAAAGCACTTTACATCAAACACTCACTCATTCTCTCGCACTCATACACGATGTGCAGACACTCAGGTTAAGGACACAAATCTTCTTACCTGTGGAAGATGGGTTTGAAGCAGAGACTGTGAGTCATGAATCTGCTTTACAAACTTTTCAGGTGCAGCATTTTGGTCGTGGAAACTGGAGCGTTCATAAAAGCTCAGTCTGTTGTGTTTGAAGGACACACGTTATTCAAAATGTACTTGTTTGAGCTTTTAAACAGGACCACAACTTACGCCTATTTTAGTTATTGATTGGCCTAGCGAGTATTCTTTGACTTAATCGGATAGTTTTGTAGTTTATTTAGTTTTGAGATAGTTTGTTTAGAATCAGAAACATTTTATTGCCATTGTCAGTGATCAAAATTCACAAACATAGGAACTTGCTTCGGCGTAAAGTGCAACATAAAACAATGAATAAAATATAATGAAATATATAAAAGAGGTATGAATAAAATAGACTAAGATAGACTAAGACTATATACAGAAATGTACAGTTGGCAGTGCATATGTGGTAGTGCAAATAGACAGTTCTTATATAATATATTGTTAAAGTGGCAGGTGTTACAGAGTGTTCATGAGTCAAACAGCAGAGGGAAAGAAACTGTTCTTGTGGCGGGAGGTTCTGGTCCAGATGAAGGTTCTGGTCTGGATGGACAGGAGTAGCCTCCTGCCCGAGGGGAGTGGCTCAAATAGTCCATGTCCAGGTGAGAAGGGTCAGCTTTGATCGACCTGCTCCGAGTCCTGGAGACACAGGTCCTGGACAGATGGAAGGCTGCAGCCGATCACCTTCTCAGCAGAGGCACAATGTGCTGTAGTCTCTGTTTGTCCCTGGCTGTGGCTCCAGCACCACACGGTGATGGAGGAGGTGAGGATGGACCACACGGTGATGGAGGAGGTGATGATGGACTCGATGATGGCCGTGTAGAACTGCACCATCATCTGCGCCGGGAGCTTGGCTTTCCTCAGCTGCCGCAGGAAGTACAAGGTGAAAGGTCCGCGAATATGAGGTTTTCACTAAATCAATTCCCTCTGCTGCCACAAACACTGACGAGGGAACGCTTGACTAGATAGAAAGTTGTTTGTGGTTGTATTATTTTAAGTTCTAAAAGATGCCAAAAAACAACAGCAGGTTTAAATGCCAATAACAACAGAAGCATATGTGATCTTTAAGAATTGAACCCAAAACTGCTCTCTGTACGGAGAGAGTCCTAACCGCTGCTCCACCACTTTAGAAGCGCCTGCTCTACTGCATTTATGCCTGTCTGAAGTTTCTAAAAGCGCTAAAAGAACCGAATAAAGCCGCAGTATCAAACGCATCAAAACTCGTAACATCCAACTCCAAATCTCCGCTTTTCCTCCTAAAACTACCGCAGGCTCCAGACTCTCATCGAGGCCAAAACACTAGTCAATCTTCAATATATCCCCCCCCCCCGTTTCCTCCCTCTCGACGTGTTCATTCTTCAAACGCACGGCGGAGTCGGCTGGCGGCGCCGGAGGGATGCGCGCTCACGTCTTCTGCGGCTCGTGTCTCCGGGCCGCGTTCCGTCTAAACTTCGTCCTCTGTCGGGCTTTGATGTCGACAGATCTCTAAACAGGCGCGGGGCTGATGAGCGGATAAAAGGAGGAGGAGAAGAGGAGGAAGAGGAGGAGGGAGAGGATGAAGGGGGACAGGAGAGGGGAGGAGAGTGAGCGGTGGAGAGGGAGAGCCGTCCTCCGAAGCAGAGCCAAGTGTCCCGCCAACGCCGCCTGGGACCACATTACGGCTGCAACAACTTAATCGATTAATCGCAACTAATCGATTTCAGAAAGGATTGTCAATTAGGGCTGGGCGATATAAAAATTTAATCATGAGCTGGTCCCTGTGACAATCTGCTATTTTTGAGAAATTGTGGTGTCATGATTGACTGTTTGTCTCTTTAATGCAGCTGTCTGTTCAAACACACTTTTTCTCCTGTTGTTTAGCCTCTGAAGCCTCTGTACAGATGACTTTATTTACCTCTTACACCTCTTAAGTGCAATAATTCAACTCAATGCACCAAAACGCAACTAAAAGCGACACAAATGCGTCTAAAAACTACAAAGACGCGACTAAAAGTGACTTCATTACAACAAACACAACTGAATGTGACAAAAATGTGACTAAAAGCGACAAAATTATGCTTAAAATGTGAATCTGAATCGAAAAATCTAATCACAGTCGCAAAAATGGTCAGAAAAATCACAATTACATACATTTACAATTACATTTTTCCTTAATCGTGCAGCTCTATTAAAGGCAATAGCAAAAAAAAGAAAAAAAAACACAAATCATGATAAAATCGAAATCATTATCTGGCCCCAAGAAAATCGTGCTTATAATTTTTTGCCGTATCGCCCAGCCCTAATTGACACCATAATCATTTTTATCAGCATTGACTAAAACATTCAAACATTTAGCCTAGTTATTACATTTTTATGGTGCTGAAGAGGCAGGAAAAGAAGGAGGCGAGCGTTTAGAAGAGGATGAAGAGATATCAGGAGACGAGACAGAAGTGCTTAATGTGGATGGAAGTCAAAGCGTGATCTTGTCCGATTGTAAATTCACACTGTGAGAAGTTTGCGGTTTCTGTATCTCCTTTAGCGCCGGCTCTTTTACACGTGGGAAAAAAGCTGTGGTTCTGTTTCCTCCAGTCGACTGTAACAAAGTAAGATGTATGTGATCCCAGGACGTGAGCAGCACTGACCTGGACCAGAGACTGTAGGATAAAGCGCCAGTGTCGGTGTCAGACCGCTGAAGGGGACACATGTCTTACTTCAGAACAAAAAAAAGGTTGTTTTTTTCTTTTGTTGCTTCTAGCTGTGTTTATGCTGACATAGGCATTGACCGTCACAAGCTGAAGAAACATATCTTCCTACGAGAGTTAAAGTCTTCACCTGCAGGAGCACTTTTTATGTTACAGTTGTTATACCTGTCATACTAATTATTATATTAGAACAATATAATATAATATATGTAGCTTGTAGCTAAATCTGGCGCAGAGCATCTCTTCTCATTGAGTTTAATGTTATTTGTGCACTGTCCTTGTTTTAAATAAATAAATAAAACAATATTGAGGTTTACAGTGACCATAATGTAAAATGATGATCTACTGATGTTGTAGTTCAGTGCTAAGTACCTTCAAAAAGCAAAATAGTATGTTGTCTTTCACATTTACTTTCATATTTTGAAGAATCAGTACAATTTGGCAGGACCAGTGTTTGGTTAGAGTTAAGTTTTCTCCTCAAGGACAGAAAAATGGTGGATGTTTTTTAATTCAACCATTAAAGGTTGAATGGAGGATTTCTCGCCGATTTGAAAATCTGCCACTGTTAGTCCTCTTTTTGAAAAAGCGCATGTGCAGGTTCCCCCTCCCTCCCTCCCCGTTTCTCCTGAGTGAACGCCTACCTCCGTGTGCATTTGTTTACAAGACGATTGGTGTCGCTTTCTCACGAAACCTCCGCAAAGAAGATTTAAAAACTTTCAAAATGTATAAAAACATAAAAAAAGAGTCAGATAAACAGTTACCTGTCCAGCAGTTGAAGCCTGTTTTGTTCTTTCAATGCTCGCCAGCGCGTAAACGATTCCCCCAGAATAACACGCGTTTTGTTTCTTTCCTCTTTCTTTTTCGTCCCTCAGCCATTTCGGTACTTCGCGGATGAAAGTTTAGCCCTACAATGACTGAACGATCGCCGCTAACCTCCTGCTACATAAACACGCTAGCATATCAACCACGCATACGCGGCCAGGGGAGCGAGCGTTTCCCCTGGACGAGCCTGTGGGCGGGCACTAGCACCAGAGAATGATTGACACCTGAGCGGACCAGTTATTTGTGCTACCCACGAGGAAATGAGATTCTGATTTGTTGCCGAAATCCTCCATTCCACCTTTAATTCAAACACCTGTTGCATTGTTGCTATCAAAGGTCAGATCATATTGATTTCTATAGCACGTTTATAATCAGATAACACTGCCACAAAGTGCTGCACAAGTTCAGTAACACAACAGAAAAACACTATTTAATACTGAAAAATGTCAAGTAAAAGTTTCATAAAAATGTCTAGCTCGGCCTGGATTAAAAGCCATATTAGAACAATATTGAGGTTTACAGTGACCATAATGTAAAATGATGATCTACTGATGTTGTAGTTCAATGCTAAGTACCTTCAAAAAGCAAAATAGTATGTTGCCTTTCACATTTACTTTCATATTTTGAGGAATCAGTACAATTTGGCAGGACCAGTGTTGGGTTAGAGTTAAGTTTTCTCCTCAAAGACTGAAAAGTGGTGGATGGTTTTGTGGTTTAGTGTCCAAGTACGACCTGCCACTGAACCTCGAAGGCAAAAACTTCTTGTGATGGTTTTGGGCAGCCCCTGACAAGGGGATTGAAATTTAAAATTGTAATCATTACGGGAGGGAAAAAGTTATTATTTATTGTTAATTTGATAGATATAGAATCAACAAATGTCGATTGACATGTAGCAATCTGATGCAGGTATCACTGTGTTTATTGCTGTTAAGTAAGTGTTATTTTTTAAAGTAAGTATTAAATCAGAACTAAGTAACTTCAGTGACAGAGCTCCCCCTGCAGGTCTCTTGTGAAAGTACACTGCCAGTAAAAAGACGCAAAAGTTTCCTTTTTTTCCCCTTCCTTTTTATTGAAATGAGGAAGTAAAATCACACACAAAACCATTCATGTCGCCAAATATAAAAAAGAGCCAGTGTTTCTCAGGAGAGTTGTCTTCAGGTCGACGTCAGGAAAAGTTGCAGCTGGTTTTCCGCTCAGAGACAGCAGGGGGCGACGGCGGGGGCTTCAAACGCCCCGAAAATACATTTACAACCAACTTACAAAGACGTTTAATAAGGTAAAAATTACTTAGTTCTACTTTAAGTTATTATTTTATTATTTTGTGCAGCTTCATATGAAATACAGGGGCAGGTTGAGTGTGACAAATGATGCATAAAACACTTGCACATTCACCTAAACAAGGACTAGACCAGGACCAAACCAAGTTAAAATGGGCCCAAAGTGTGAATGCACCCTTAGACTTTCTTCTATCAAATTTTCCATTTGCATTTAGTTTACAGTTTTAAGAAAGAAAATTCTTTTGTTGCCTTTAAGCCTCAAGCTCAGGATATTCTGCTGACACATAAGCAAAAGACGATCGCTGATATGACATTTTTCTCCCTAGAGCTATTTTCACCAGCTTGGATTGGATTTTATTTTTTCCAAATGCCTTTTATCATGAAATCATTAAACACACTTTTTATAGTATTAAATAACCAATGTGCACTGCTTTCTATCGTAAAAATACAAAAAAAAGTGATGCAAAAATACAAGTTACATTTGTTTTTCAATATTTGTGTCACAGTTTGATTTTTCGACGTTTGCTGTCCTGTGCTTTAAGACGCTGGTGTTGCCTGGAGTGGGATCCAGCTGCAACTGATTGAGGAACATGTAAAATATTGTGCAAATTGGTGAACAAATTGTAATTATGTAGAAGATTATTGCGTCCCTGATTACAGCTCAGACTTATGCTAACTCTGATCACTGCAGCTACAAGTATCTGGTGTCTGCCTCCGTGTCCAGGACCCAGTGCCAGCCGCTCCTCAAATGAACTCGCAGCATTTCCATAACACACTCCCCATTATGAGAAACGGCTCCAAATGATCACAGGCGGTGGTCCAAGCTCCTCGTGTGAGCGCCGTGCCACGTTTGGGTTTAGCCTCAGTCTGGATCTTCTGCTAAATGTGCTGGTGACATTTTGTGGTGAAAGAGAGAGAGAAAAAGGGAGAGAAAACCAAACCAATGCAAGAAAAACGGCCCCAAACCTGTAGAAAAAATGGCGTGGCTGTCCTTCGATGACCCCAACTCTTTTCTCGCTCTCTTTGATGGCTTTAGATATGAGGCTTTGTCTCTGAATGTCAGGAGAAAACCTCAGATCCAGAACCCTGGGAGGGAGAGTTTAGCCATGTTTGGACTAGCCCCTCAAACCGGCTCGTTTTAGCGCTTTGGAAGGGTATGTTTCACGGCAGAATGTGTCTCCTGCTCAGGTCCTGGCTCTGAGTCCTGAGCATAGAATTATAATTAAAACTGGAAGATAAACCCAAAATGGCGCCCTGTTCCTCCCTGTGGCCTGAGCTCATTGGTGCATGACCCCAAAAAAGTTCTTTACTTCCGCGTTACTGCCTGATACAGAGGCTGCCATCTTTGCTTTATGTGCACCACGTGACGACAATCCCCCATGATGCTTTGACGTGAGCGTTTTTGTGTTAACGTTAGCTTGTGTGATTGTAATTGTATTCTTCATATTAGATCAAATGTGAAAGCGTCTGAAATTAAATAAAATAAAATTTACTGGTATCGCTAGTCTGGCCATGTCCACGAGCTTCTGTTTGTATCGTCCGACGCTCGTTCACGTGGCTCGTTTGCCATGACGTCTCTTAATATAAAAACTGTCATTTCTGTGATTTTTAGAAACGGTTGAATAGAACATTTCCTTCTTTTTTATTTAAATACCGATAATAATTCAGTCCTGTCTGCAATTATAATGTGACATTTTAGAAAAAGGCTGGACCCAAGAGGCTGCAGTACCTTGCACGGCCACTAGTCAATCTGGGACACGGACAGAGAGAGGGGGCGTGTCTAATCTAAATTGTACCTGAACTATACGTTGAAGGCCAATTCATACTTCATAAGATGCAAGAAGTTTGTTCTTACACCTAGCGCTGCAAGAACAAGAACAAACTTGTAGTGGGCTCAGACTTCATCAGATGTTCTACTACCTAAGCCCCGCCCCCATTAAAAACAGCTGTTGCTATGTTGTTTCTGTCAAAGGTCATATTTATTTCTATAGCACATTTATAAACAGATACACTGCCCCAAAGTACTGCACAAGTTCAGTAACACAATACAGAAAACACTATTTAATACTGAAAAATGTAAAGTAAAAGTTTAATAAAAATGTCTTGCTCTGCTTGGATTAAAAGCCAGTACAAGAAATGAGTTTTTAGCAACGATTTGAAACTCTGAACAGAAGTAGCGGCTCGAATGTTCAGGGGAAGAGAGTTCCACAGTTTAGAGCCAACAACAGAAAAAGCTCTGTCTCCTCTAGATTTGAGTCCAGACTTGGGACGGTCCAGGAGCAGCCGACCCCAGAGCTCGGCCCGGAGTGAGCAGAACAAGCATCTCAGACAAATAAGAAGGTGCTAGATTGTTTAGAGACTTGTAGACAATAAAATCTTAGACTGGATCCTGAAGACACCCGGTCACAGTGGATCGAGGACAGCACGGGGGTGATGTGGTCCCTACGCCTCGTCCCACTGAGCAGGCGCCGCTGCGTTAGGACCAGCTGCAGTCTGCGCTCAAGACTGAAGGCCAAAGTCATGGATGTATTAAAAGAACTGGATAAGACACGCCCCCTCTGTCTGTGGTCCCAGATTGATTAGTGGTCGTGTGAGGTACTGCAGCCTCTTGGAACCAGCCTTTTTCTATAATTGCACATTATAATTGCAGACAGGACTGAATTATTATCGGTATTTAAATAAAATAGAAGGAAATGTTCTTTTCTACCGTTTCTAAAATCACCGAAATTACCGTTTTTATATGAAGTGGGGGATTGTCGTCACGTGGCGCCCTAAAGCAAAGATGTCAGCCTCCGTATCAGGAAGTAAATGCGGAAGTAAGACATTTTTTTGGGGTCATGCACCAATGAGCACTCTCCATAGGGATAAACAGGGCGGCCATTTTGGATTCATCTTCCAGGTTTTATTATAGTTCTATAGTTACAGTAGTCCAGGCATAACGTTATCAATGCGTGAACCACTTTTTCCATTTGGTTCGGGGGCAAATAGGACTTGACTTTGCTGTGGACATCATCAACTGTGCAGAGGCAACACAATTATGATAACTGTCAAATGTTAATCAAAAATGCTGAAATGATGTTTTTTTTTTATATTAATTTCACAAAAATAAATAGATTTACACTTCCATATCCACCAATCAAAGCTCAGAGTTCTGCAATTTTGTTCTGAAAGCTCAAGGTGCAATAACAAACTTCTCGTTTCTTAGGCCGATCTCAGCAATTCCCAAACATACATTTAGTCATTCCAAGTGTGTGACTGAGACGTGGCTAAAGCAGGAAACAGGAATCCGCTGTCGTTAACATGAGCTTGCTTTGTCTTGCTTCTTCATATCTGTCTTTGCCGTCCTGTTTTCGCTTGAGCGTGCATTCTCTCTTGTCCAATCATCTCTCCCGATTGATGCACAGATAGATACTTTTCTTGCTCTCGAGGGAAATTCGTTCAGACCCATTCAGACTGCGCTGGTACGGTCCACTTTCAGAGCATACCATTGTTCTCCAGCGTGTTTTGTGAAGGTGCAGATGGACGCAGCGGGAGAGACGCCGAGGCCCTGTCAAATCTGTTAAACGACGTCGACACAGACATTAACGAGGCTCTGGGATGTTCTGCTCAGTTCTTATGCTTTTTTTTTCCACAGAAACTTATCAAAAAGATGTATATTTGTTGTTCAATCGATGATTACATTGTTTTCTTGAGCTAGACGCCGTTTTATGTTTTCATGTTTACTGAAAAACTGGTATATTCTGAAGGAAAAAAAATCTAGTCAGTAATAAAAGGTTGATCTCAGAAATGAAATGCTTTGAAGCTGAAGATGCCAAGTTTATACCAAGAGAAAATGTTGCCTCAGCAGTTTTCTGCAGCTCATTATGTTGAATATTTTATTGTGTCAGCGTGAAAGAGGCTTAATGGGTAAAAGAATAATACATTCCCAGCCCAAATCTACATGATGCTAATGTTGGTTTAAGTTTTAGATGTATTTTTGTAAATGTATAATGTATACGCAAGTGTAACGTTTTATAACACACTTGAGGGTATTTTAAATAACCCCAAATTAGGAATATTTATATCCTTTTTGTAATTTCCAGGAACAAGCGTCACCATTTTTTTTGTCACTTCAGTTTGCGTTGAATTTTTCTTCTTGAACAGAATTCAAATGGAAATAGAAGAGGAATCTGACCTTAAATTATAGCTGTATGTTTACACAATAATGCAAAAAAATTGAAAAAAAGCTTGAAAATTCACAAACAAGCTTTAAAAAACGACATTATGTTTTTTTTTCAACTTGTGCCTCTTGTTTTACTTGTGTTTTGTCTATCTTAAATTGTGAAGTCGGACTGCTACTGATGATCATTTTGCTTATTTTATTAAATAATCTATTAGTTTTTTCGATTGCAAAAGTCACATGATTATTATTAAAAACATTTTTGACCCAAATGATGCTGAAGTGAAGCAATTTGAGGATCTTCTCATGAATAAAATGTACAGACTGTTAGGTTTGTGCACCATTTTTCTTCCATATTTTTTTTCTAGTATTTTTTCTTGGATTAGTTTTTTGGTATATTTTTCCCTTTTTTGTAGTGGTATTGATATTTGCTTTATTGTATGTTTTTGTATCTTTAAAATTATATTTTTGTTAGTCTTGGCTCCACGCTCTTTTTTTTCTTTTCGCGCGCTGGAGCCTTTTAAATGGAGCGAATGCCGCTGCGCGCGCTCTCTGCTTGACTCCAGCCCCTCGTGCGTCAGAGCGCGCACGCCCATCGCGCGATCCGGCAGGCTGCGCTGCTGCTCCCTGCAGGCACGCTGGCGTTTTTGTAGCTTTTTGTGAGCTTAGCTCTTGTTTGACCTGGTGGGCACGGTGGTCCTATTTTCGGTTTTCTTTGGGGTTCAGGTTAGTTCTTTTTTGTCTTTTTTCAGTTAGAGGTGTCGGCACCGGCTTCTACGGCCCTATACAGGGTTGGCCCGGTGCCGCACCTGTTTGTTCTGTTTGGCCGGCTCACCAGGTCCACCTTTCTGTTTATTACTTTTAGTTCTTCTTTTTTGGGCACGGGATTGGGTAAGGGTTCGACCTTAAAATAATGTTTATATTTAAATTCAACGAAAGAAGCAAGTAACTACGAAAAGTTGACAATAAAAACATTCGAACTTTTATTCTGGTCTCATGTGTCCTTTAAATATGTTTGTCTCGTTCGGTCATAACATATTTATGGGGGCTCGTCTAAAAATTACAACCCTTAAACGTAAGTCATTTTTGTGCCCTTAAATTACCTTTGTGATTTGTTGGTCATTTTTTTGGGTTTTGTTACTTTGCGGTTGTGACTTAGTTGGGCAATTCGTTATGACTATGTTTTTTTTTTTAGGGGTGTGCAGGTAGAGTAGATTTTGTGCGTGGGCTTTAGTGTATGTGTGTGCCTTTGGATTTTGTTAGGCTGCATGATTCTGGGTGGACATGGAGTTTCACCTGGATGAGTTTGTGGATGCGCCCACTTTGGAAGTCTTTCATCGGTGTACGAAAGACCAATTGATTGTGTTAGCTGAACGGTACAAGGTTGCTGTCTCAAGGCAAGCTAAGAAGGCTGTGATAAAAGAGGAGTTGTTGTCAGCATTTGTTCAGAGTGGCATTTTTCCTGCTACAGTGGCGCCTAAAGCCCACGCTTGTCCTCGCTGCAGCGCCAGATGAGGCGTTCGCTTGAAGGAGTTGGAAGTTGAACTGGGAGGCTTGGCGCCTCCGGGAAAAAGGAGTTGCAGTTTGCCAGCATTTTGGAGCAGAAGAAATTGGAAACGCAAACGGAGATTCTGCCACGTGAGTTGGAGCTGGGATTGGTGCTCGTGGAGTTCAGAACCGCGAATTTGATGTGAGTAAGAATATTCGCTTGGTGCCTCACTTTAGTGAAAGGGATGTGGACAAATATTTCATAATTTTGAAAGAGTCGCTGAAACGTTAAAATGGCCAAAGGAAGTGTGGACTTTATTGTTACAATGTACTTTAATTGGCAAGGCGCAGGTCACGCGGCGCCTCAGCTGAGGATAGTTTGGATTTTTACAAAGTCAAATCTGCTGTTCTTCGCGCTTATGAACTTGTCCCAGAGGCATATCGACAAAAGTTTCTCAGAATTGAGGAAGAACTACAATCAGACGATATTGATTTTGTTCGAGAAAGGAGATCTTGTTTGATAGGTGGTGTTCCTCTCAAAATGTCGATGATTTTGATCAGCTTAAGCAGTTAATTTTGCTTGAGGATTTGAAAACTGTCTCCCTGAAAAAGTTGCCACCTATCTGAACGAGAATAAAGTTTCTGACGTGGGTCAGCCGTGTTGGCTGACGAGTATGTGTTAACGCACAAGGCTGTGTTTCAGAGCGCCCTTTTGGTTTCACTAAATATGAGAGATGCAACGGATATGGCAGAGAAGCTGCAAAGAACGTGTCTACCGCGCCAGAACCGGTCCCTGCGCCCAATGGTGACGGTAAAACGGATGAGTCTAAAGTTAATGACGTGACATGTTTTTATTGTAGGAAGAAAGGCCATATCGTTTCAAATTGTCCGGTGGGGAAGAAAAAAATTGCCAGTGACGTTGATTAAAACAGTGAATCGAGGTGGCCAGTTACATTCATTTGAGAAGCCCTGTGATTACGCGATTTTTAAGCCGCTTGTTATGGACGGGTTGGTGTCTGTTTCTGCTGATGGTGAGCGTGTCCCAGTGAAAATATTGGCGATACGGCAGCTTCCGAGGTCTTTATCCTAGAAGGGGTTTTGCCCCTGTCTAAGGATACCGCTGTTGGTTCTGATGTCCCTGTGCGCGGTTTTAATATGCAAGACATCGGTGTTCCGCTGCACAGGATTCTGATTCAATCAGACTTGTGGTCCGGGGACGCAGTAGTTGGAGTGCGCCTGGCTTCCCGAGCAGAGGGGGTTTCTGTCATCATGGGAAATGATTTGGCAGGAGGCAAAGTGCTCGTTACATCTGACGTTACGCCTGTCCCTGTTGTGAGCTCGCGCCCTGATGAGCTTGCCCAGAAATATCCCAATGTTTTCACATCCTGTGCTGTTACGTGCAGCCGCGAGCGCCAAACTGCTCAGGACCGAGACGAGGTGGATTTGAGTGACAGTTTTCTGTGTGTACCTGATCGCATGAATGACGACTGCGGTGCTACAGGTAGTGTGACTGGTGAGTCTGACCTACCTGATGTGAGCAGTCTGTCGTTGTCCAAGCAACAGTTGATTGCTGATCAGAAGTCCGACGCCTCTTTGGCGCGCTTTGTTTGAGGAAGCTGTTGCGGGTGACTACGTTGAATCCATGTCAACTGGTTATTTTGTGAAGGACGGGGTGCTGATGCGTAAATGGACGCCTTTGAATGTCTCTCCCGTTGAAGAGTGGAGTGTGGTCACACAGAACATTCTCCCGTTCCATATCGCCCTGAAATACTCAAATTGGCTCATGACAATCCACTATCCGGTCATCTCGGTGTGAAGAAGACGTAGCATAATCGCATTTTGCGCCATTTTTTTGGCCGGGTTGAAGGCGGATGTCATGCGCCATTGTCGATCCTGTCATTGGTGCCAAGTGTCCGGGAAACCGAACCAAGTTATCCCTCCGGCCCTCTGTATCCTATCCCTGCTGTTGGTGAACCTTTTGAGCGCGTGCTTGTTGATTGCGTGGGTCCGCTGCCTCGCGAAGTCCGAAATAAATTTTGATAACTGTTATGTGCGCAGCCACCCGCTTTCCTGAAGTTTTTCCTGTACGAAAAATAACTACTCCAGTTGTTGTGAGAGCGCTTACTAAGTTTTCTCTTTGGTTTGCCTCGAGTTGTGCAGTCTGATCAGGGTTCCAATTTTATGTCGAAGATCTTGGCGCAGGTTCTCAAAGAGTTGGATGTTAAACACTGTCACTCCAGCGCTTACCACCCTGAAAGTCAAGGCGCTTGAGCGTTTCACCCAGACTTTGAAAACTATGCTTCGCACGTATTGCCTGGAGTTTGAGAAAGACTGGGATGAAGGGGTTCATTTTCAAATGTTTGCGATACGGGAGGTGGTCCAGGAATCCTGGGGTTTAGTCCGTCAGAGCTGGTTTTCAAGACACCGCTCGTGGTCCTTTGAGGTTGTTGAAAGACAAGTGGATGTCCGAGACGCCTGAACAAAATCTTCTGGATTATGTTTGTAAATTTAGGTTATGGCATGAGCGTGTGAGATAGCGAAGGAAATCTTAAAGTTCGCTAAGCCAAAATGAAGTCGTTCTTTGACAAGAATGCCGAGGGTGAGAGCGCTTGAGCCCGGTGAGAAGGTTTTGGTTTTGTTGCCCATACCAGGGTCGAGCTTACAAGCGCTACAGTGGGCCGTATCTAATTGAAAAGAAGGTTGGTGACAGGGACTATTTGGTCTCTACGCCTGACCGACGCCGTAAGTCCCGCTTGTGTCACGTTAATATGTTAAAGTCGATGTTGAGCGCCAAGGCAGTCCCAGTTATCTAGTGGTTTTCGGGTGCTGTGTGTTCTGAGTCGAGCGTTAGTCTGGCGACTCGGGTTCATGGGGAACATGGGAACTGTCCGGTGCTGAACCGGCGGTTGAGGCCTTTTTCTGCGGCTGTGACTCAGGAAAGTTCTCAAATTCCCGTGGGCGCTGGAGAACTTGCCTCTCTTGTTGTCCCACCTGGTGTTTCCCAGCCGGCTGATGTTGTGCATTTGATCCAGTCTTATAGGTCACTGTTTGCGGATATTCCCAGTCGGACGCATGTGCTCAGTCATGATATTGATGTGGGTGACTACAGTCAATTAAGCAACATCCTTACAGGGTGAATCCTGACAAGCTGAGCCGCTTTGAAAAAGCAGGTCGGTTACATGGTGGAGCATGGCATTGCTGTGGCCAGCAGTAGTGCGTGGAGTTCACCTTGTCTTCTGGCCACAGTAAAGCCAATGGTGAGGACCGTTTCTGCACGGATTTCAGGAAAGTCAATGGGGTTACTAAACATGATTGCTATCCCCTTCCACGGAGGGAGGATTGTGTTGATCAGGTTGGCGCTTCTAAGTTTGTCACCAAGCTGGACCTTCTGAAGGGGTGACTGGCAGGTGCCTTTGACTGAGCGCCAGAGAGATATCCGCATTCGTGACACCCGACGACTTCCTGAGTACACGGTCATGGCTTTCGGCATGTGTAATGCTCCTGCGACATTTCAAAGGCTTATGAATGTCGTTTTGTCTGGTTTACCTTTCTGTGAGGCTTATCTTGACGATTGGTGATTTGTTCTTCTGATTGGGCTGAGCACGTTAGTCATTTTGCATGCTGTTTTTGTGCGTCTGAGTGAGGCTAAATTGACTGTGAATCTTTCTAAATGTGAATTCGGCCAAGCAACGGTGACCTATCTGGGAAAAAGGGTGGGGGGGAGGTCAGGTGCGCCCGGTTCAGGCTAAGGTGGAGGCTATTTTGTCTGTTCCTGTTCCCAAGACTCAGCATGAGCCGCGCCGTTATTTGGCCATGGTGGAGCTATTATAGGGCTTTTGTCATAACTTTTCATCTGTGGCTGCTCCTTTAACTGATCTTCTTAGCCTAAAGTGGATTTTCTTTGGTCTGGTGCAGCCAGTCTGCGTCGATCAGACGGTTGTTGCTGGTTAACGCCCAGTCCTGGCTGGCGCTGCGCTTCGGCGCGCCGCTTAAGTTAGCTGTGGATGCCATGACGCTGGGTGGGCGCTGTCCTCTTGCAGGATAGTGTTGATGGCGTTGAGCATCCCGTGTCTTACTTTTTCCAAGAAGCTCGATAAACATCAGCTGGTATTCGACCATTGAAAAGGAGGCGTTGGCTTTGGTTATGGCCTTGGAACACTTTGAGGTGTATGTGGGCGGTTCCAGTGTACCAGTGACTGTCTACACCGACCACAATCCGTTGGTTTTTCTGGACCGCATGCGCAATAAGAACCGTCGCCTTATGCATTGGTCCCTTCGTCTCCAGCAGTTTAATGTTCACATCAGACACATCCGTGGCAAAGACAATGTTATCGCTGATGCGTTGTCCCGGTTTTAATGCCTAGTGATAAATCAAATTGGCGGATGGACCCTTATGTTGCCCTGAATAATTTTGTGTTTTTTTTTTTTCCCATCAAATTTATTCAGTGTCTTTGGGTGGGGGTGTTAGGTTTGTGCACCATTTTTCTTCCATATTTTTTTCTAGTATTTTTTCTTGGATTAGTTTTTTGGTATATTTTTCCCTTTTTTGTAGTGGTATTGATATTTGCTTTATTGTATGTTTTTGTATCTTTAAAATTATATTTTTGTTAGTCTTGGCTCCACGCTCTTTTTTTTCTTTTCGCGCGCTGGAGCCTTTAAATGGAGCGAGCCGCTGCGTGCGCGCTCTCTCTCTGCTGCGGCTCCAGCCCCTCGTGCGTCAGAGCGCGCACGTCCACCGCGCGATCCGGCAGGCTGCGCTGCTGCTCCCTGCAGGCACGCTGGCGTTTTTTGTAGCTTTTTGTTAGCTTAGCTCTTGTTTGACCTGGTGGGCACGGTGGTCCTATTTTCGGTTTTCTTTGGGGTTCAGGTTAGTTCTTTTTTGTCTTTTTTCAGTTAGAGGTGTCGGCACCGGCTTCTACGGCCCTATACAGGGTTGGCCCGGTGCCGCACCTGTTTGTTCTGTTTGGCCGGCTCACCAGGTCCACCTTTCTGTTTATTACTTTTAGTTCTTTTTTTTGGGCACGGGATTGGGTAAGGGTTCGACCTTAAAATAATGTTTATATTTAAATTCAACGAAAGAAGCAAGTAACTACGAAAAGTTGACAATAAAAACATTCGAACTTTTATTCTGGTCTCATGTGTCCTTTAAATATGTTTGTCTCGTTCCGGGTCATAACACAGACGAAAGAGTATTTTCATTAAAAACACACAAGATTTACACCTGAAACATGTGCCACAGATTTAACATGAAATGTCTACACCTAAGGTCTAAATAATGTATTTAGATAATTATATATGTATTATTTTTTATTTATTTATTAAAAAATGATTTACATTTCAGAAGAAAATGTGCAAAAATACTTTAAAATAGACTAATAGAAACTATGACACTTGAAAAAGCGCATGATGTGATTAATCAGATACATTTTTTTAATCGTTTGACAGCACTAGTTATTATACGGTAGAGCTGCACGATTTGGGGAAAGTATCAAATTCTGATTTTTTTTTTTTACCAGTTTTGGTCAGAAATGTCACTTTTTGTTGATTATAGTCTTGTTTTTGTTAGTTATAGACACGTCTTTGTCACTTTCATTCATGTGTATGTCGCTTTAGGACACGTTTTTAAACACATTTTTGTCGCTTGTTTCAGAAAATGTCACTTTTAGTTGCCTTTTTGTTGATTGTAGTCATGTTTTTTCACTTTCATTCATGTGTTTGTCGCTTTAGGACACGTTTTTAAACACATTTTTGTCGCTTGTTTCAGAAAATGTTACTTTTAGTTGCCTTTTTGTTGATTGTAGTCATGTTTTTTCACTTTCATTCATGTGTATGTCGCTTTAGGACACGTTTTTAAACACATTTTTGTCGCTTGTTTCAGAAAATGTCACTTTTAGTTGCCTTTTTGTTGATTGTAGTCATGTTTTTGTCACTTTCATTCATGTGTTTGTCGCTTTAGGACACATTTTTAAAAAAATTTTTGTAGATTGTTTCAGAAAATGTAACTTTTAGTTGCTTTTTTGTTGATTGTAGTCATGTTTTTGTCACTTTCATTCATGTGTTTGTCGCTTTAGGACACGTTTTTAAACACATTTTTGTCGCTTGTTTCAGAAAATGTCACTTTTAGTTGCTTTTTTGTTGATTGTAGTCATGTTTTTTCACTTTCATTCATGTGTTTGTCGCTTTAGTACACGTTTTTAAACACATTTTTGTCGCTTGTTTCAGAAAATTTAACTTTTAGTTTCCTTTTTTTTGATTGTAGTCATGTTTTTTCACTTTCATTCATGTGTTTGTCGCTTTAGGACACGTTTTTAAACACATTTTTGTCGCTTGTTTCAGAAAATGTCACTTTTAGTTGCCTTTTTGTTGATTGTAGTCATGTTTTTTTCACTTTCATTCATGTGTTTGTCGCTTTAGGACACGTTTTTAAACACATTTTTGTCGCTTGTTTCAGAAAATGTCACTTTTAGTTGCCTTTTTGTTGATTGTAGTCATGTTTTTTCACTTTCATTCATGTGTTTGTCGCTTTAGGACACGTTTTTAAACACATTTTTGTCGCTTGTTTCAGAAAATGTCACTTTTAGTTGCCTTTTTGTTGATTGTAGTCATGTTTTTTCACTTTCATTCATGTGTTTGTCGCTTTAGGACACGTTTTTAATAGCATTTTTGTCGCTTGTTTCAGAAAATATTGACAAACAAATCCAAACAAGAAATCCAAACTACAGGGTTAGCAGTTTTTTATGCAGAATAAAACAAGAGATTTTGTTGTTTGGCCTTTGCGATTTGCTAATTGCGTCCATTAAAATGTCGCTTCCATTCAGTTGGATTGCGGCCCTACCTTGTGGCTACAGCAGATCGACAATAATATTTCCAGTGCCATTACTGCTGCGTGCGACTTTATGTACGATGACATTTTACACGAATTTTATCAAACATCGAATCACCAAAGCCAGATAACCATTTTGTGAAAACCAAAGCCGTTACACAAGCATTTGATCAGGCTCCAGCTCCGCGCGCAGTCCATAGATTTGGAAAGTGGGTCTTCTGTTTTAAATGCAAACAACAGCTTCCCGAGGTCCTCCGGAGACGCATAACTCTGAGATTATCAAAGAGGCAGATGGGCAGAAGAAAACGGCACCGAGGAGGAGATTCAGACGCCTCCCGTTCTGTTTGCGATGCGTTTTACCGCTTTCATGTTAAAGACAGTGGCAGAGATAAGAGTCTGACAACATGCAAAAAAGAAAAGAGAAATCCCTAAAGCACGCCAGGAAATGATGGCTTAATCTAGTTTTTGTGGAGTCCGTCCAAAACCCGCCGGTCCCAGATCCAGAGCGATGTGCACATTAGCGGGCCCCGATAAAATCCATGTCGTGTGTCTTTGTGGCGTCGGAGATAAGAAAAAAAATGTATATACGAGATTTGGAGATGTAAAAAAGACATGTCAGAGCGCAGCCTGCAGCCACACCAGCGGGATGGGGTTTATAATTTGAGTTGGCTGCTTTTTTAGATTCTGTGTTCATGTTTTAACGCCCACCTCGACTCGTATGGATCTGCACATGTGAAGAAGAACGAAACCTGAGCCAATAAACACGTCGCTTATATAATCTGACATTTATTGCAGTTAGTAAAAAACAAACACACACACAATTGTGACACCAAATCAGGCCTAATGTTCCGTCATCAAAAACACATCTGAAGTAACATTCAGATGCATTCACACTGTTCGAGGAATATTTATCAGAAAATCCTCCCCCTCAGAGTGTCAGACACACGTCCTGTGAGCTCCTTCTATTCGGGACGTATTTTCAGATCATCTACATCAGTCATTCACAACCTTAAAGATTCTGAGGGTGTCCCCAGGAATTTTTAGAAAAGAAGCCGGAACTAGATTTAGTAAATTCTAATTAAGAAGTTGAACTTTAATTGCTTATATAAATTATTCATAATTTTTGTTATGTTAACTTCTTAATTATTTTAAGGATTCTTTATTAACCAGAAAACAATCATGTTTTTTCTTCAAAGACAGTAGCTTCCTGGGTAGGAGAATGATGATTGGGTCGCTACCCACGTAAACGGGTAAAATATCGGTCGCTGGGAGAAAAAGGTTGGGAACCACCGATCTACGTCACTTATTCGAGAATCTTCTGCTGTTTTAAGTCCTTAAATCATGGCTAAACTCGTCCTGAGCATTTCTGCCTCTAAACACAACAATGAAACCGCAGAATGACGTCTTTTCAGAGCTAACTTCACTAGATGGTAAATAGCGCTGGCGCCATCTGCTGGCTGGAGGCACTCAGTAAGTGTCATTTCATAGAGACTGATAACACAGGTCACAGAATGAATAAGAAACATTTTTTTTTAACATGAGATGGTAAATTTAAGGCACTCGAGCATGTTTAAAGTGCCTATGACAGGTCGAACTACTCATTTGATGCAAAATGCAGTTAAGATAAATATACTTCAAATTTTGTTAAAATACTTAACAAATTGTATACAGTTTAGCAATTTATTTTTAGGTTTTTTGTTTTACTTAGTTGTAAATGATGACATCACACTAGGAAATTACCATAGCAACCATTCTGTACATGGGGCCAAAACTCATTCAATGTCACACAGATTTTTTTATTTTTATTTTACAAGTAAAAATACATATAGACGGCTTTATTTTGTTTAATCAGTGTTTAAAGGAGCAAAAAAAGTAGTTTATTTTGTGTAAATCATGCATAACCTTTGTCTCCCCAGTGTGATGTCATCAGTCTGTTTACTTCCTGTTATTTTCAACATATTTTTCAACTTTTCTCCACAAATGGCTGCTTGATTGGTGTAAAACTAAAATGTATGTGTACAACTAGTGTTAATACACCAAGTAAAGTCAAAATTAGAAAATTGTGAAAACCTGTCATACGCACTAACAACAGTATGAAAACTGCAGAATATTTTGCCTTTAATCAGAGTTAAAGGGCCTCTGACGGGTTGAAATAGACATTTAACTAAAACGCAGTTAAGATAAATATATTCACATTTCTACTAAAATGTTTACACATTTTACCCCAGTTTAGCTATTTTTTAGGTTTAAAATTTTACTTCCTGGTTGTAAAGTATGACATTACACTATGAAATCACCATAGCAACCGCACTGTACATTGGTCAAAACCAGTGGGCGTGGCTACCGCGCTCAAATTGAGCCGCCAACAGTAGGCTGCCATGTTTGCAATCTGCTGCTGACCACTAGGGGCTGCTGTGGAAGTAGAATTATTCAATGCAAGTCAATGGGGAGTTAGACGTTTCAAAACCTACTTTAGAGCCTGGCTCAAAATACGGCTTTGGTCTCAAACGTTAGCTTACGGCTCTGTGACAACGCTGAGGGGGGTGAATTTTTTTTAACCAGGCTGGTTTAGCCGCTGTGATTTTTTAAAGTTCTTGCAGAAGGCGGGCTTTACGCGCCGGAAATGTCAGGGCACAGCCATTCACCTACGAGTGGGCGGTAACTATAGAGGCAACGACGGCAGTACGTCAGCAAAAGGCCGCCCCAAAGTCGCCCTCTCCCCGCCTCCCCACCGAGGGGGGAGTGGTGGGGGCTAGCCCGCGGCCATTTTGAATTCTCCATGACTGAGCCGCATTTTCATGAATGGGGCGGAGCGACGACAGTCTGTCCATTATTTTTTTATGTCTATGGTCAAAACTCATCTAACGTCACAGATTTTGTTCATTTGACAAAGAGAAACACAAGTGACATCTTTATTTTGTTGAATCAATGTTTAAAGGGTCAAAAAAGTAGTTTATTTTGTGTAAATTCAGCATAACCTTTGTCTCTCCGGCGTGATGTCATCAGTTTGTTTACTTCCTGTAATTGTCAACAGATTTTTCAACTTTTCTCCACAAACAGCGACCTGATTGGTATAAAACAATTATATATATTTACAAGAAGTATTAATACCTTGAATAAAGTAAAAATTTGAAAATCGTAAAAACCCGTCATACGCACTTTAATATATAATCCATTGTGGTGCAGCTGTAACACCACAGTCCTGTCAGAATCCTGCGCTCTCTTCATCCTCCTCTTCACCTCCTCACCTCGCTCTCAGGTGGTGCCGAGGTCGCTGGACTCTCATAGATTGTTTTCTCCGACTCTTCAGATATAAACCGCTCCGTGTGTTGTTTTCTGCGGCTCAGGCGGAGCGGGCCGTCGGACACAGGTCAAAGGCAGGTTAATGCGGAGCGCGTGTGGCCGCTCCACCAGCCCTCGCTGTAATTGTGCTTTGACACCAGTCCGTGGACCAAAGCCGCACTAACCCTGAGGTCGAGGCGTCACTGGAGCGAGAAGGACACGGAATCTGATTCAATGGAGTTAATTAACGACTTTTAACACCGGCCAAGGACGATGTTTGTTTAGGTGATTTCAAAACAAAGTCATGCTCGATCAGACGAACATGAGACGGATGGAGTGAGTAATTGTGAACGATGAAACCTTTAAACGTGCACTGTGTAGCATTAAAACAAATCATTTTATCTATATATTATAACGGCGTTACAGAGTTCCTATTTGTAAAACTAAAAGGCTGGGAACTACATTTATCCCAACAGCCGTGAAGCACCTTAAAGTGCGTGTGACAGGTTTTTATGATTTTCTAATTTTGACTTTATTCAGTGTATTAATACTTTGTGTAAATACAAATTATAGTTTTACACCAATCAGGTCGCTGTTTGTGGAGAAAAGTTGAAAAATATGTTGACAATTACAGGAAGAAAACAAACTGATGACATCACGCTGGGGAGACAAAGGTCATGCATCATTTACACAAAATAAAACACTTTTTTGACCGTTTAAAGATTAATTCAAGAAAATAAAGGTGTTCACATGTGTTTTTCTTTGTCAAATGAACAAAATCTGTGACATTAGATGAGTTTTGGCCAGTGTACAGTGTGGTTGCTATGGTGATTTCCTAGTGTGATGTCATACTTTACAACCAGGAGTAAAATTTAAAACCTAAAAAACAGCTAAACTGGTGTTGAGTTTGTAAAGATTTTAGTAGAAATTTGAATATATTTATCTTAACTTCATTTTAGTTAAATGTGTGTTTCAACCTGTCAGAGGCCCTTTAATGGCACTTAGCACTTTGTAAATCTGCACGTAGAACATTTGCACATGTGATTTAATCTGCTATTTTGCACTTTTAGGGAAGTGTGATTTTGTTTTATTATTTGTATCTGTATGTTATATTGTTTTTACATTGTCCTTTTATGTTGAGCTGTGCTGCAAAACTAATTTCCCCCTTGAGGGACAATACAGACACCTTGAACCTTGAACCTTGAACCTTGAATATTATAGCACCTTTTATGAAATTGTGTGCCCAAAGTTTCATGTGATTCTTCTTATCACATTCATCACAAGTGTATATTGAGGGGGAAACATATTTCAGAATGTACAGTTGAAATATTTACAAGTTTGAAAGCAGAAAAAACAACATATTCTGGGGCCAAGAGACTTTATTTTGAAGGTGCTTGAACTTTACCTTTGAAAAGTTGTACAAACCCTGTTTAAAGTGCAGCATCTGGACAAATACATGACAGTTAATGTGAGACGCTGCAGGTGAATTGGAAAAAATCTTAAATTTAAGGTTATCAATGTTAAACTTCTCCTGTAGTTTACTCACATTATTATACGTTTTTCATCATGTAACGTTTTTAGATAGAAATAAGGCAATTTATGTGTAAAAACGACTAAAAATAGACATTTAAATCTCAAAAATGGACAGAACCAGGTTTAAATGTCTTGGTTCATTTTGTACACATACTGTATTTGTTATAAAAAGATTTATGGAGGGGATTTGGGGTTTTTTGTTTTTGAGTAAACTATATCGGACTGAAAATTGGCCTAAAAATTCAAATTTCGCCGAGTTTTTTTTTTCGAATCAAAATTTTAATAGATCAGGCTTAGAATCAGATATCAACAAATCCTTCTGTACGTTTTGTCAAAATCTTGTTAAATCCAAGATTGTACAGTTTGGTGTAGCATAAGACTGATCTTGCATAATTGAGGAGAATCAGAAATAGTCTATTCTTTTTTGCCATTTTTCTGCTAATTTAGTTTGAAAAAGCGAGATTTTATTCAGGATATTCCCTTTTCATGTTTTCATTTTAAAAACAGAACATTTCTATCAGATGAACGAGGTTTTTTGCAACTTCGTTACTGCGTCAGCCAATATTGCGATATCAATACTTATGCGATATATTGTGCTCCTTTATTATGGACCGATGATGTTTAATTGCTTGATTTTCAAACTTTCTACTAAAATCCACTTTTTTTTGGAAAGCCCTGCCACACTACAAATAATCTAGATGAGTTAAAACGTCTTGATTTCAGGATATTAATCTGAATTTCAGACGTTTTGACTCGTTAAGATCAGTGGAGACGATTTATTTGATGGAACTAGATTATTTGACTTGTTTCAAACAGTTTCTGATTTGTTTCAATACATTATTTCTTACTTCAATCCAAATTATCTGTCACTGGGTTAAGATCATTTTACTTACCCGACTGACACATTTATTTTCTAATTTTAAACTAAATTATCCTATGATCACACTATTAAACTTCGACAATATACAAAAATATTCTTTACGAATGGTTCATAAAATCCTCAATAATACTGCGCCTGCACCGTTAAAACAATTCATTCAGTTCACATCAGCAACGACTTCCAGAGCTACACGGGCCTCCACCAGGGGGCAGTGCACCATCCCACAGAAAAAAACTACATTTGCACAATCAGCTTTTTCATACAACGCAATAAAAGAATGGAACCATCTCCCAAGTGAAATAAAAAATCAAGCGAACTATGTTTCATTTTCCAAAGAACTCAAACAATGGCTACTGACCAATCAAACCTGTGAACATTAATATACTTGCTTCTGTCTCAATGAATGTGTGGATATGTTTGTACTAAGCCTGTGCTTTTTACTAATGTGTGTGTGTGTGAGAGATACTGAGTGAGGGATGTGTGTGAGAAATTGTTCTATATTAATTACTATGTTTAATTGTTAAACTGCACTGTGACTATATGAATAACTGTTTTATACTACTTTGCACTGTGTAACTTATTTTTGTACCCCAGGGACTGCAGATGGAAATGAGCTGTTTAGCTAGAATCTGGTGCAGATCATCTCTGTCTTACGAGCATAATGTCTCTGTACACTGTCCCTTCAAATAAAGACTAAACTAAACTAAACTAAATACCTTGAAACCAGTGAAATATTCTGCATCACATCAGCAATTAAATCTCACTGAGTCAAAACTTCTCAAATCCAGATAAAAATGATAAATTCAAGCCATTTTAAACTTGGATGGATTTTTTTGCTGTGCTCTGCTTCTGTTGTGATTTTCGGCTTTACAAAAACAAACTCATATATCCGTCTGAGTTTGTCCTAATGCTGTCTTCCTTCCTGTGTTTCTCTGCAGAAGTCTGAAGTCACTGCCTCACCATCGACTCAGGACAAGAACAAGCCAGAGGTACAGCATGTTCTATGTGTCGTCTACATTTTTAACAACACAGTAGTCGCATATCGTACGTCTGTATATGGAGACGTACGTTATTTATGCTTCTCAACAAGTGTGTGGAGACTGGATATTTGGGCTTATTTTTATTCAGGTACTTTATTGCAGTGGTTTTCAACCTTGATTTGATTTGATTTCATTTTTTTATTTTCACATAATAAAAAAAAACAGAAGTCTATATGAAATAAAATAACATAAAACATGATGGAGTGTGGCAGAAACCCTCATCCTTAAAGCCACACACCTTTAATTGATTATTTAACGAGCTCAAATTAATAGAAAGTATATAGAGTAGTGGCACACTTTTTTGGCTTTAAAAGTTACCATGGCACACCACCTACTACTAAAACATTACCAGACAATTTTGTAAAAAAAAAAAAAGGTATATAATGAGGCAAATAATCTCTGTGCCCTTTAAATTGGCAGTAGTGATAGATTTGTGTTCTTTTTGGGTGCAAAAGTTTCTCAGGACACTCCAAAAAGGGAAATTAGTCAATTCCATCTGTATTTGTGAATCTGTTAACTCAAGTTTTCAAGGCACACCTGGTAAAACCTTAAAGGGCGTATGACAGGTTTTCATGATTTTCTAATTTTGACTTTATTTGGTGTATTAATACCAGTTGTACAAATACATTTTAGTTTTACACCAATCAAGCAGCCATCTGTGGGGAAAAGTTGATAAATATGTTGAAAATAACAGGAAGTAAACAGACTGATGACATCAGACAAAGGTTACGCATAATTTACACAAAAGAAACAACTTTTTTTGATCCTTTAAACATTGATTCAACGAAATAAAGGCTTTCACATGTATTTTTATTCATAAAATAAAAATATCTTTAACATTAAATGAGATTTGGCCCTGTGAACATGATGGTTGCTATGGTAATTTCCTAGTGTGACGTCATCATTTACAACCAGGAAGTAAAACGAAAAAACGGAAAAATTGCTAAACCGCGATCAAATTTGTAAAGTACTTTGACAAAATTTGAAATATATTTATCTTTTGTTAAGTGAGTGGTCCAACCTGTCATAGGCCCTTTAAGGCGCACTAGTGTTCCCCGGCACTGGTTGAAAATCAAGGCTTTATTGGACTATAACATGAGTGTCATTTTACATTTTGTTCATTTTAAACTGCGATATTCTTCTAAAACGGCTTAATAGTAGAAACAGGTTCATGACTTCTCTGTTGAACTGATAAGCCCCGCCTCCTCATGGTGACATTTCACTGTAACGAGCTGCAGATTGTAATTTACATGTTTTTACTTTTGAAAAGCGGCTGCGTGACATTTGAGAGCTCCACATGTATCACTCAAAGTATTCATTTATTTTTTTTTTTTTTTAACAAAAACATGACCGCAAAGCCAAAAACAAAATATGAAACAAACCACGACATCCAACAAAACAGAATAAAAGAAGTCTTCAATTTTAAAATAATCTCAACTAAGTCCAGAGATGTGGGCGGGGATAGGGGGTAGGTGAAAACAGGATTTTTTTTTTTGAGCACCCAAGCCTCAGTTTCGCAGGAATCAATCAAAATACAACTTTGCATAAATGAATGATGAGAAAACTTTTGTAATGAGGCTAAAAGATCATTAAAGGTGTTTGTGGATCATGTTTCTTTACTCAGAGCAAACTTCTTGGAGATTGTAGAGACGCATAATTCACCCCATTCCTTCTAAAGTTGTTATTTTCTCAAAAACGTACAGTGTTTTTTGTTCCATATTTGCATCTTTGAACGCTGCTTTCTTTCTACAAGTGGGAGGTGTATTTAAAAAAGACAATATTTGAATAGTTTGGAGGTTTTAGGAGAAAATTAAACATTTCATTTAGTAGCTTGTCTTGAATACTACTACTACTACTACTACTACTACTTCTACTGCTACTACTTCTTCTTCTACTACTACTTCTTCTACCACTTCTTCTACTTCTTCTTCTTCTTCTACTACAACTTCTTCTTCTTCTACTACTACTTCTTCTTCTACTACTTCTTCTACTACTACTACTACTACTACTACTACTACTACTACTACTACTACTACTACTACTACTACTACTACTACTACTACTACTACTACTGCTACTTCTACTGCTACTACTACTTCTTCTACTACTACTTCTTCTACTACTTCTTCTACTACTTCTTCTTCTAAGACTTCTTCTTCTACTACTACTACAACTTCTTCTTCTTCTTCTTCTACTACAACTTCTTCTTGTTCTACCACTTCTTCTACTACTACTACTACTACTACTACTTCTACTACTTCTTCTTCTACTACTACTTCTTCTACCACTTCTTCTACTACTTCTTCTTCTAAGACTTCTTCTTCTACTACTACTACAACTTCTTCTTCTTCTTCTACTACAACTTCTTCTTCTTCTACTACTACTTCTTCTTCTACCACTTCTACAACTTCTTCTACCACCCCTTCTTCTTCTACTACTGCTACTACTACTACTACTACCAATACTACTACTAATACTAAACTAATAATCCTGATATTTTAAATAAAACATACAAAGTGATATTTCTGAACCTTTGTGGTTTCTCTTGACGTCTGATCACTTTAGTGCGATACTCGAACATCACCAAGACATTTACAGGTGTCTTTGTTCATTCATTTACAGAACACTCCCAGATAATGCAAAAAAACAACCTCTTGATATTAATTAATATTAGCCCGTATCATCCTCTGCTAATCTGACAATGAACTTCACAGTTTTGATCTTCCTTTAATCCTCTCCCTTGTTTTTCCCAGTCCTTTCTAATCTATGTAAATTACCCCGCAGCCTCTCTCACTTCAAACCCTGCCCGTGTTGACATTGCGTTATAATTTGGCGTTGTTTTTTCTGGCAGCTCTGCGTCTCCGAGTCTATTAAGCGCAGGCTAATGAGGCTGCGTCAGAGTCCAGCGGCAGAGCAGGAGCTGGTGGATACGGCGATAAAAACGGAATCATGAGCTGGTCCCTGTGACAATCTGCTGTTTTTGTGAAATCGTCGTATCGTGATTGACTGTTTCTGTCTTTAATGCAGCTGTCTGTTCAAACACACTTTTTCTCCTGTTGTTTAGCCTCTGAAGCCCCTGAGAAGATGACTTTATTTACCTCTTAAAGTGCCAATGACAGGTTGAAGTACTGATTACACTAAAACACAGTAAAGATAAATGAATGAATGAATTCTGCAAAAAAAAAAAAAAAAAACAAAAAAAAAAATAATAATCCCAGTTTGGCAATTTTCTTTACTTCCTGGTTGTAAATCATGACATCACACTAGGAAATTCTGTAACTGTTGCCTAGAAACCATATTATACACTGGGTAAAAACTCCTCTAATGTCACAGAAATTATTATTTGACAAAGAAAAACATATGGGAACACCTTTATTTTGTTGAATTAATGTTTAAAGGATCAGATGTATGTGTTTCTTGGTTGTAAATTGTCCCTAATTTGTCTCCCTAGTGTGATGTCATCATGTTTTGTCATCATCTGTAAATGTCAAGATATTTTTCATCTTTTCTTTCCAAACTGTCTCTTGATTGGTGTAAAACTATAATTTATATTTACAACAGGTTTTATTCCACCAAATAAAGTCAAAACTAGAAAATCATAAAAATCTGTCATGCGCACTTTAAAGGCCAGAGCTGCACAATTAAACCAAATCCACACAAAATGCAATTTTAATGGATGCAATTAGCAAATCATAAAGGCTTCACATTTGGAAGTGCAATAATTTCTTCCACAAACAACAAAATGCCATGCTTTGATTTGAGTAAAAACTGCTAACACTGTAGTATAGATTATTACAAAAAATACGACAAAAGCGCGACTAAAAGTGATAAAAACGCGTTCAAAAGCGACAAAAACTCACTTATAAACAACAGTGCAACTAAAAGCAGCAAAAATGTGACTAAAAACAACAAAGACCCGACAAAAAGTGATAGACATGACAAAAAAAAAGGGAATATGAGATATGAAAAATGCATTAAATGTTTCCTTTAAAGTGTCGAAAAATGCAACAGAAAAAAACAACAACATCACATTTGAGGAACCTTCTCTGCTCTGGGCCCCGGGTAAACCAGTACCCTTTACCCCTATATTTATACGTGATTAAACGTCCTTATTTCAATAAAAAGTAAGTTCTGCTATGCCTATGACAGGTTAGACTACTCATGCAACTAAAATGCAGGTAAGATAAATATATTTAAAGTTTTGCATTTTTTTTCTAACCTTTGTAATATCACTTCCTGGGTGTAAATGATGACATCACACTGGGAAATTACTTTGTACATGGGGTTAAAACTCAGCGATTTTTTTGTCCAACAAATCAAAATACATGTGAACACCTTTATTTTGTTGAATTAATGTTTTAAAAGTAAAGTAGTTTGTTTGACTGAAGTTTGAATGAAGTTTAGAATTGATTTTAAGATTCTGACAATTGTCTTCAAATGCCTGAACGGCCGTGCCCCGGATTATTTAACTGAGCCGAGAAAACGGAAAACCAATTATTGTTAAATGTTCCAAGATCCCGAATGAAGACGCCCCCCCCTCCCAAATTCGTACGGCTCCATCTCTGGAATCATTCAAATCAGCTCTCAAAACGTACTTCTTTGCTGAGGCATTTAACACCCATTAATGAACACTAAATATAATAAGATTGTATTTTAATGTATGTTTGCATTTTACTGTATGTTTTTAACCGCTGTTTGTGTAAAGCACTTTGGTCAGCGATTGCTGTGTTAAATGTGCTCTATAAATAAATTTGTTTTGGGTAAATTATGCATAAACTTTGGATGGTCTCCCTACTGTGATGTCATCAGTTTTTCACTTCCTGTAAATTTCAACAAATTGTTCTACTTTTCTTCACAAATCATGACTTAATTGGAGGGAAACAATATTTTTTTAATGTACAATAGGTATTAATAAACCAAATAAAATCAAAATTAGAAAACCATACGCACTTTAATAGTTTTGTATCATTGCAGCACTTTTTTTTTTTAAACTAAACCTTCTCAAGAGGTGTAACTCACCCAGATCTAACCCTTTCTCAGTCCAAATCAACTGTAAACACATGAAAAAATAATACAAATCCTGACGTGTGCGCATTTTTACCTCTTTAGATCTTGTGCCATGAGATCTTGTCCCGTCCCATATTAAACAAACATTATAAATCACAATCTGGCGTCTCCAAAACGGCAGATTCTCATCGATATCAGACCAGGATTCAGTTTTTTTCTCCATATTGTTGTTGAAACGGCAGAGGTTGTCGCTGTATCCGCCTCACAAACAGAGCAGACAGCGTCGAGCCGTGTCAGCCAACAACACCAAATCCTTGAAACATTCCTCGTTGTTTACCTCTGTCTGTACAGCGCGAGCCCCGGTGTCAGCGTTATGTTCACGACAGCGAGACGAGGCCGCTGCGTTTACTGAAACACGCCTGTGCGCTTCTGGAAAAATCTAATCTATCTGCGTTTGTCTGACGAGCTTCCAGATTTGTTTTAACAGCAGAACGAGTCGGGTCACACTGCACTTTTGAAACACGTCCAGGAGCATTTACGTTTGAGAGAAAAGTGAAACAAACAGCAATTTAGAGCAAGTTTGTAGAGATCTAAACCACAGGATGAACTTTTATTTTTTACATAATAAGTAACGCTGCAAAAAACACATTTCTAGATGAGTTAAAATGTATTAATTGCAGGATATTTCTCTTAAATTTCAGACGTTTTGACTCAATTAAGACTTATTATTTGATGGAACCAGATTATTTTACAGGTTTCAAACCGTTTCTGACTTGTTTCAATGCATTATGTTTTACTTCAAGCCAAATTATCTATCAGTGGGTTAAGATAATTCTGCTTACAACTTATTTTAAGATGAATTAATACATAATCTGTCAGAAATACCATGAAACCAGTGAAAAAACTACTCAAATTCAGATAAAAATGATAAATTCAAGTCATTTTAAGCTTGGATAGAGTTACATTTTTTGCTGTGTGTAAATCTTTCGTCAACATTTCTATTTGTCAACTAATTATTTTTGATTTAATTCTTTTTTTTAAAAGCCCGCTAAAGTTTCTTTGTTAAATGAAGCTGGTGTCTGAGTGACAGTTTGAGCATTTGTTTTGGTTTTCCTCTTTCAAAGCTGAAGCTAATTTAACTTAAAATGAGTTTTAGGGACTTGTAATAAAGTATAAAAAATCCAGGTGGAATCCATGTAAAAATCCTATTACATTTTTCAGAATTTTAGTGTAATTTCTTGTATTTGTGCTTTTGGAGAACAAACTGGCATCCATCCCTGAGCAGTGGGTTTGACTGTAACTAAGAGGGTTACAGCCTTCTTTTCATGTACAACACGCCCAGCAGCTGATAGTGTCCTTTTATCAGATGTGGATAAAAACGAACAAATTAACAAAATGTCCTGCAGAATCGCAACAGGACGTATAATCAAGTTCATTTTAGCCATTCAGCAGGACTTGTACTCGAGCACAGATTCTCAGTGCTCTTTCCATGTTGATTGTGATAAACCTTGCAGCCCGACCCTAAACCTTTTCCCCGGCGTCTCCTCGTCGTCTCCTCGTCGTTAGCGCGGCCACACTTTTCGTTTACATGCACCAAACTGCAGCACCAACCTGGACACATTAGCCTGCGAGCTAATGACGGCTGCACATCAGGACAGTGAGGAGGACATTAAAGTCACATTAGGAAACCGCAGCTGTAAAAGTCTGGCCTTAATGACCAGCTGGAAGCCTAATAGATTCTACATTATGTCCTTTATGTGAAGAAACTCTGCCCCAAAACAAAGTAAATACAGATCATGTCAATAAAATACAGCTACGATACGAAAAGAAATGCATGCAACAGATTATTATCACGATTCTCTTGGGGCCAGATCATGATTTCGATTTTTATCTCGATTCATGTTCATTTTGTATTTTTCTAATGCCTTTAATAGAGCCGCACCATTTAGGTTTATGTTTTAAAGGATTCTGTTCAAATTCACATTTTAAACACACATTTGTAGCTTTTAGTGTTTTTTTTGTCACGTTCAGTTGCGTCTTTGTCACTTTTAGTCATGTTTTTGTTGTTTTTAGACGTGTTTTTGTCAATTGTTGTCACATTTTGGTGCGTTGAGTCGTGTCTGTTATTTGTAGGTGTGTTTTTGTTACTTTTCTATGCATTTTTAGCATTTTTAATAGATTTTTATCACTTTTGGTCACGTTTTTGTCGCTTTTTTCAGAACATGTTTGTCCGAATCCAGACTACAGTGTTTGCAGTTTTTATTCAAATCAAAGTAAGACATTTCGTTGTTTGTGGAAGAAATTATTGCACTTCAAACATTTCAGTCTTTGTGATTTGCTGATTGCTTCCATTAAAATTGCATTTTTGTGTGGATTTCATTTAATTGTGCAGCTCTGGCCTTTAAGAGGTAAATAAAGTCATCTGCTCAGAGGCTTCAGAGGCTAAACAACAGGAGAAAAAGTGTGTTTGAACAGACAGCTGCATTAAAGACACAAACAGTCAATCACGATACGATGATTTCACAAAAATAGCAGATTGTCACAGGGACCAGCTCAACATTCCATTTTTATCTCTGTATCACCCAGCACTGATTATACACACATTTTCTGCAAAGGTAGGTCGAGCAAACCAGTGTTTTCCAACCTTTTTTGAGTCGACGCACACTTTTTTAGTTGAAGAAATACCACGGCTCAACAAAGCATGACAAAATCTGAAGTTTTAGTTTTAAAAATGTGGTGTGTAAAACATGGCGAACAAAGTCTGCCTCTATCGTTCTCTGCAATTGTGATGGTTTCGCTTTCTTTTTTGCTATCGATGTTTGAATCCAACTTGGGTCATTTTTTCAAGACACACCTGGCCATATCTCATGGCAGAAGTGTTCCTCGGCACAAAATCAAAAGAGTAAACAACACAAATTGTACTCAAGTAAGACGTTTCTTCAAAATAACAACACAAAGAAGAGCAAGAAATGACATGAGTGAGAGTGTTTGGGGCGCTGTTTCTCAACGAGTTTGAATGTAATTGGCTCTGTGCACAGAACTTTGAAATTAACTTTTTATTTTTAAGGTGAGACACTACAGGTGAATAGGAAAAAATCTTAAATTTAAGAATATTAATTTGAAACTTCTCCTGTAGTTTACTCACATAAATGTAAGAAAAAAATATATTACAAGTTTTCATGTAGAAATAAGGCATTTTATGTGTAAAAATGGCCAAAAATACACATATTTGGGACATAAAAAACTGAAAAATGGACAGAACCAAGTTTAAATTTCTTGGTTCATTTTGTACATATATTAGTTACAAAAAAACTTTACAGAGAGGATTTTGGATTTCTTATTTAGTTTTAAGTAAACTAGATTGGACTGAAAATTATCCTAAAAATTCAAATTTCGCTTCATTTTTTAACTTAAAACGTACATAAATCAGTTTTAGAATTATACATCAAAAAATCCTTCAGTACGTTTTATCAAAATCTTGTTGAGTCCAGATTGTAAAGTTTGTTGTGTGTAGGATCTACTTTAAGGCTGATCTTTATGTCTCGAGGGAGAAAAATGCATTTTAAGAAAACAGCCTTTGAAGTTACAATGTCCCAGAGAAATCTATGGATGAAGTGGATTCAATGGAAGAATAAAATCTTTTTAGGAGCAGATTGGACAAGTTTGTTGTTTCCACATGAAAGCCCATGTGTTGAGAGAGAAAACTGACCAAAAATTGAAAAAAAAAAGAGTTTTGCCTGCAGTGTCTGGCCTTAAATAGTTCTGCTTTATCTTTAGCTCTGAGTGTCCTTTGGTCACTTTGAACATGTTTCAGATACAACCACCACAGCTCACTGTTCACTGCCTGATCCTGTTCACTTCAGACAAGGGATGTCAAGATGAACCGTCTTTTCAATAATTGTGATTATTTGCGACCACGGTGGGTTATTCGTGGGGGTTTCAGAAGCCACGGTTTAACGCAGAAATGTCTCGTGTGAAGAGCAATGGGACTGGGACGTGGGACCACCAGAGCTCAGCCGTTCACCTCAACTGAAAGAAGGCAGAAGGAAAAGCAGCGTCTCCAGAGCTGCATCCACCCAAAACTAATAAAGCCTGCAGTGTGGGATCATCACGGGAATCCTAAAGACGACCAGGGAGGTGTAAAAGTTGACGGATTTACAATTTGCAAAACCTGTCGTTGAAAGGCTGCAGCTCAAGGTGCTACACGTCTGATGACGCAGCATCTTCAGGACGATCATCCGTCACAGTTTGACCAAGTAAAGGTAAAAAATAGTGTCCAAATCTCAAATAAAGTGGTCCCTAAAGCATCACGAGACTCACTGCAAAACAATAACGTGCTATAAACACAACTGATGTAAACTGTGATACAGAAGTAGAAGGTTAGCTTGTGGCTCATGAAGAACAGAAGGATAAACAAAGCGAGTGTGTGATGCACCTGAGGCTCTCGACACAGAAATAAACTATTTCTGTCATTGTCAAGAGGACAGTATTTTAATAATAATGAACTTCATAATAATGAACATTTATTGTTTTAAATCATTTGACTAAATGGAGTACAATTATAATTCAATGATTAAAAGGTGTCTGTTTTGTTATAACAATATGCAAATTAAATTAAATATTTGGAATAAGTTACATATTAATATTTTCAAGTTGAAGTTTAAATAAAAATATTTTAAAAAGACAAAAACAAATTGAATTAGGGGTGCACGGTGGCAGAGCGGCTAGAGCTTCTGCCTCCCAATAAGGAGATCGTGGGTTCGAACGGGAATAGGCGGTAGAAAATGAATGAATGAATGAACAAATGGAATTAGCTTTGTTCGATACACGAATAATCATAAAATCGTGTTTTTTCCCCCACGGTAATAATCGTGACTCTAACATTCCACATGGTGATGTAGAACAGCCGTTTAAAAAACAAACAACCAACAGATTCTCTCTGCACAAAGTTAAACAAAGTAAATTATGAAGGAGCGCTGCAAGAAACACAAATGTTATTTATTATATTATTAATATATAATTTTTCTGTTTTCGAAAAGAGCAAATAAAATATAATATATTTTAAAAAGTGATTACTTTCTTTGCCATCAGCCATATTATAATTGTGTTCTGACATTTAATGCATTGTGAACTTGAAATTGTAATACATTTTGTTATTCAATATAACAAAAACATCAATTTCATACACTTTTACAACCTTTTTTACGGTCACATTATACACATAATAACTCAAAAACAATAATTATGACCATTTTAGAAGCAAAATTGTGTCTTTTTATGAAACCTATTGTCCAAAAAAACGTCAAAGTACAGTTTTATCTGGCTGCTTTTGTCACATTAACTTCAGAAATGGTCAAAAACCTGAAGAATACTGTTTGACAAAAGGAATGAAAGAAAATGAAGTGTCAATAATTGTGAAGAATCGTTAAACCGTGGTGTTTTTTTCCACAATAATCGTAACATTTGATATCGTTGCGTTTCTAGTCGTGTGTACCATGAAGTTCCTGGCAATACTCAGCCCTAACACACACTATAACTCGAACCAAAACAACCTTTCCACCTTTTGAAGAGTTCGACGATTTCATCAACTCGCAGACATAACTCCGGCGTGCGCAGGTGAAACTCTTCAGTCCTCGAGGTCAGGGCGGGTTTGTTTGGGAGAAGATTGTCCGTTCAAATCTCTGCAGAGGTTTTCAAATCCCTCCGTAAACAGCGCTCTGCCTCGCGCTCTCTCCTCGACCGCCTCCGTCCGAATGTGTCCTGACGCCTGTCCGTGTTGTTTTTACAGAAAGAGAAGAAGAAAGAGGAGAAGAAGCGCGAGAAGGAGACGGAGAGACACGGCTCAAAGGTAAAACCGAGCGACCGTGAAGGAGTTTGAACTGTGGCCGGCGCGCACGGCTTTTGGAGAGGCGCTTTTGACAGTTTAAAGTGAAGTTAATAGACGTTTAAAGGAGCTCTACCTGATGTTTACAAGTGAAAAGTTTGTTTAAAACTCTTTACAGCAGTCACATGTATCGCTCACTTTACAAATGCAGTCCGAAATACTCAGCAAGTTAACGTTTCAGTTGATTTTAAGTTAGCTGTAATTAGGTGACGTGCAGTACAAAGGACCAGGACTCAGGTAGTAGGTATAAAAGGCCTTTTACTGATCGATCAGGGTGTTGCGCGGTCCTCTTCTCGCTCCACACACACACAAAGGTTGAACAAAAGTACAGGCCATATATACCATTATGTAAATGAGGTACAAGTAGTCGTGCATAAGGAGTTCTAAGTACAGAACATAGGTTTCTAAGAATATAACAGTCCAAAAAAACCTCTCAAATCAAAGAAGCCCTTGCATGCCATGTTTGGACGTAAATGAGTGTGGGGGAACCTAAAATAACCAAAGGTTGTCTGAGGACGACACCATACAGGGTCACACCATATGTGAAGCCAGACATGGATGACCTTTGCTCCCGAAGAAGAGCGTTTCCTATTATGGACTAAAACATGCTTACAATAGCTAACGGTGCACTTCCTGCTTCTCGTAGAATAAAAGGTTCTGTAAATCGATGCAGAGACAGCGCTGTACGATGTTACTGCTTTAGTGTAAATTGGTTGTTAAGGTAAGCGTTCTGTTGAAATGAATGTGATTTGAGTCAGAAACGCTCAGAAGGTGTCTGTGATGATTTATGGACTTAAACAGCACAGGGCACTAGGGCTTTTCAACCTTTTTTGAGTCGCAGTACACTTTTTGGGTTTAAAAACTACCACGGAACACCATCTACTACAAACATATTACCAAATCAGATCATTTAGTTAAAGAAACATGATATATAAAGAGTCAAATAATGTCTGTACCCTGTATCTGAGTCTGAAATTTGGCATAAGTGATGGTTTTCCATTCTTTCTGTTGCTCAGGACCCTCCAAAAAGGTAGATTAGGCAATTACATCGGGATTTGTGACTCTGACATTTTTTTCAAAGAACACCTAGTAAAACCTCAAGGCACACTGGTGCTCCTGGCACACTGGCTGAAAATCAGTGAACTAAAGACATGCCCAGGCGGCATCGGAAATTGGCGAAAGCTCTCAAAGCCTTCCAGAATTTCCATAATCTGACCATGTGTCTGACCCAAACTACACTCACAACCGTATTGGAGTTCAACCAAAAACAACTATTTATATCGAAAAATACTAGATGATTCTCATGATTCACTCTAAACTCTTCAGCTAAGTCGCTCGATGTCGTCTTTCTTACAAACTAAACAAAATAATCAGTCGACTAATGCAAACTTTGATTGACTAAAACGCCTTTAATAAACCAAGCAGGCCAAAGACCAACAGTTCTACAAGAAACCTCCGGAATTCTACCTTTGATGTCACAAAACTTGGATATTTGAAACTGAGTGTGTTTGTGAGGCTCAGAGAAGGAGCAGAAAAGACGAGCTCGTAAACAGGATAAATGGAACAAGCGTAAAAAAAAAAATACAACTGCAGAAATGTTTTTGATGAAGGAACAGTGTTAAAACCTGGAGTTAAAAGCTCAAAAATGTCAAAATTTTCATCATAATGTGTCCTTTAATCTTATACTCAGAGCACCCCTTAACTAGGGCTGGGTACCTTTACATTTTTTCAGGTAGAAGTATGTCAAAGATACCTACTTTTCGATACCAGTTCCTAAATGGTTCTTTTTTCTGTGCCTAGATTTTTTCAGAGTGTAGAGTTTTAGAGCGATCAACGCCTGCTTTAAGTTTCACTTTTGACTCCTCTGCGTCCATGGCTCGTGTATCAGAGGCAGCTCTTCAGTAACATTTACTGCGTGTTCACCTGACGGAGCAGGAGGGTAATGTTTAGTTTTTTCCAGCAAATTCCCTCGACTCTCGACAACTTAACACATGCGCTTAGGTCTGTGAAGTTTGTTTGTGACGTGGATATTTAAGGCAAGACACTACAGACATAACACTTTTTTTTGTTTGTTTTTTGTCAGTTTGTTCTCTCAACATATCGACTTTCATGTGGAAGCAACAAACGTGTCCATTCTGCTCCTCTAAATATTGTATTCCTTCATTGAATCCATTTCATCCATAGATTTCTCTGGGACATTGTAACTTCAAAGGCCGTTTTCTTAAAATGCATTTTTGTCCCTCGAGGCATAAAGATCAGCCTTAAAGTAGATCCTACACCAAACTGTACAATCTGGACTCAACAAGATTTAGACCAAACAGACAGAAGGATATTTGATATCTAATTTTAAAACTGATTTATTAAACTTTTAGGTTAAAAAATGAGGTGAAATTAGACATTTTCAGTCAAATCTAGTTTACTCAAAAACGATATAAGAAATCCAAAATCTTCTCTGTAAAGTTTTTTTTCATAACTAATATGTTACAAAATCAACCAAGAAATTTAAACTTGGTTCTGTCCATTTTTCGGTTTTATATGTCCCAATTATGCGTAATTTCTGGCCGCTTTTACACTTGAAAGGTCTTATTTCTACATGAAAACATGACATGATGAAAAACAATATTTTTTCTTACATTTTTGTGAGTAAACAACAGGAGAAGTTTACAATTGATATTTTTAAATTTAACATTTTTTCCTGTTCACCTGCAGCGTCTCACCTTAAAGTCAAGGAACAGAAAGTTGCACCAAAAGAACGTTAATCTTAGAGTTACTTCCCGGACCTTTACCCATTACATGAGCTTCGGGCAAATAAATGGAAGAATTAGTCAAATATACTGAATTATTACTTTTGCATTTATTGTTTTAATTATATTTATGGTCCAAGATACTCCAAAAAGATGCAAAATTTACAACTAATGATAAAGGTACATTTCTTCTTCATTTAAATCCTGAAGCCCTTTCTAGTAACCCTAACCCTGGTGATTCATAACGTACCCCTGGACCTGAGTTTGTATTTATTCAATTAGATGTGTTTTATTGCTCTAAAATAACTCAGAAAAACTTGCATTCTCGGGGTCGTCTCTCCACCGACCGTAACTTGTCGAAGCAACATCGTCTTCGCGGAGACAAGCGGGTGACTGGAAAAGTTAGCGCACCTTTCAAAGTCGCTGCCTCCATTCCAAAACATCCAAACGATATTGAAAGTGAGATGAAACCCGCACGCTCCCGTCATCCCGGTTTATGCAGCTCGACGCCACATCTGATCTGAATACGGGATCTGTCGCCGGGAGATCTCGAGCCACAAAACTCCCCAAAGGTTCCTCTGTTTGAAATGCATATTATTCATTGTCTTCTCATCCATAAATGCAGCAGACGTAGCCGAGCAGTGATGGGTTCATGAAGAGATGCAAATATGGCCGTGTACCTCCTTATGCTGCGCTTTTGATCTACAGTATTTCCCCGTAAAAACAAACCTCGGCGCCGCTGTTTGCCTCTCATCCGTCAGAGCCGCGGTAAACGCTGATTGTCGCTGATCTCCTGCACAAACCGCACTCTGTTTTTGTGGAGACGTTTATGGATGAACCTCGCTCTTTGTTCTCTCGCTTCTCTCTTCTGACGTATCGGTATCACTCAAGAAGGCAAAGGCTATCTCCGACGCTTTAGACGGTGTTTTGGTGCGATAGACTTTTCGGAGTTTCAGCAGTTTCACAGCGGTTTATCTGTCCTTGAAGTAGGGCTGGGTGATACGGAGATGAAAATCAAATGCTGAGCTCGTCCCCTTGAATAGTTGGGTCTCTGTAATGCAGCTGTCTGTTCAAACACACTTTTTCTCCTGTTGTTTAGCCTCTGAAGCCTCTGAGCAGATGACTTTATTTACTTTTTAAAGGCCAGAGCTGCACAATTAAACCAAATCCACACAAAACCGCAATTTTAATGGATGCAATTAGCAAATCACAAAGATTGCAAGTTTTGAAGTGCAAAGATTTCTTCCACAAACAACAAAATGTCTTGCTGTAACACTGTAGTTTTGTAAATTTGTACAAACATGTTCTGACACAAGCGACAAAACGCTCTCCATTCTCTTATTCCCCTCTCTTCCCTTACCTCTACCACTCCTTCATCATCTCTCTCCCTATCTCTCTCTCTCCCCCATCTCTCCCTCTCCCTATATCTCTCTCTTCCTTATCTCTCTCCCCTTTTCTCTCCCTCTCTCTCCTTCCATCCCTCCCTCCCTCTCTCCTTTCTCCTCTCTTCTCTCTCCCTCTCTCTCCCCCTCCCTCTCTCTTCCTTATCGCTCTCCCCCCTTCTCTTCCTCTCTCTCTTCTCTCACCCATTCTCTCTCTCCCCCCCTCACTCTCTCTCTCTCTCTTTGTCTCTCTCCCTCCACCCCCCCTCTCCTCTTTCTTCTCTCTCTCCCTCTCTCCCCATCTCTCTCTCTTTCTTATCTCTCTCTCCCTCCCTCTCTTGTCTTCCTCTCTCTTCTTTCTCTCTCTTCTCTCTCTCACTCCCCCTCCCTCTCTCTCCCTCTCCCTCCTTCCATCCCTCCCTCCCTCTCTCCCTACCTCTTTCTCCTCTCTTTCTCTCTCTCCCTCCCTCTCACTCTCTCTCTCCATCTCTCCCCATTTCTCTCTCTTCCTTATCACTCTCTCCCCCCTCTCTCTTCTCTTCCTCTTCTCCCATCCATTCTCTCTCTCTCTACACCCCCCCTCCTCTATCTCTCCCCCCTCTCTCTTCTCTCCCCCCTCTCTCTCTCCCCTCTCTCTCCCCCCTCTCTCTCTCTGCTGAGGCGTGTTCCTGTGGGAGACTCCTCATAAACATTCATGTCTCAGGCAGATGTTGAGTTTAGGCACGCACCCCTTCTCTTCACGCTGCTCACCTCTCTCCTCTCTTCTCCCCTCTTCTCCCCTCTTCTCTCCCCCCTTCCCTCTTCCTCACTTTCTCTCTCTCTCTCTTTTCCGTAATTCAAAATTTAATCAGGTTTGTTCTGGGCTTTCGTTCGATTCATTGAGATTCATTAGTAAACTTTTAACTAAACCTTTTGCCAATTAGGTTGGGATTTCTGCATTTTTCTTACTCATCAACAAATAAAAAACACCACATTTTGTATAAATAATTAGTAAATATGGTTTAACTTCTACTGCTACCGTTTTCCACTGTCGTCCATCTGTCTCCTCTTTCTTCCTCTCTTTGACTTTCTCATTTTCTCTGTCCTTTTCTCCTTCTCTGTCCTCTCTCTTTCTCTCTCTGTCCTCTTTTTCTCCCTCTTTCTATATCATCTTTCTTTCCATCTCTCTTTCTCTCCCTCTCTGTCCTTTTTCCTCTCTCTGTCCTCTCTTTCTCTTTCCTCCCTCTTTCATCCTCTCTGTCCTCTCTTATTCTCCCCCTCTGTCCTTTTCCCTCTCTCTGTCCTCTCTGTTTCTCCCTCTCTCTCTGTCCTCACTCTTTCTCCCTCCCTGTTCTCCCTCTCCCCCCCTCACATTCCTCTTTTTCTCCCTCTCTCATTCTTGTATGTCCACTCTGTTTCTCCTTCTCTGTACCCTCTCTCTCTCTATCCTCTCCTCTTCTTCTCTCTTTCCCTCTCTCATTCCTCTCTGTCCTCTCTTATTCTCCCTCTCTCTGCCTTTTCCCTCTCTCCCTGTCCTCCCTTTTTCTCCCTCTGTCCTGTCTCTCACTGTCCTCTCTCTATGTCCTCCCTCTTTCTCCCTCTGCCCCACCTCTCTCTGTCCTGTCTCTCTCTGCCCTATCTCTCTCTGTCCTGCCTCTCCCTGTCCTCTCTTCTCCCTCTCTCTCTCTCTGTCCTGTCTCTCTCTGTCCTCTCTTCTTTCTCCCGCTCTGTCCTGCCTCTCCCTGTCCTCTCTTGTCCCTCCCTCTCTGTCCTGTCTCTCTCTCTGTCCTCCCTCTTTCTCCCTCTGTCGTGTCTCTCTCTGTCCTCTCTTCCTCCCTCTCTGTCTGTCTTTCCCTGTCCTCTCTTCTTCCTCCCTCCCTCTCTGTCCTGTCTCTCTCTCTCTGTCCTCCCTCTTTCTCCCTCTGTCCTGTCTCTCTCTCTGTCCTCCCTCTTTCTCCCTCTGTCCTGTCTCTCACTGTCCTCTCTCTATGTCCTCCCTCTTTCTCCCTCTGCCCCGCCTCTCTCCGTCCTGTCTCTCTCTGTCTGTCTTTCCCTGTCCTCTCTTCTCCCTCCCTCCCTCTCTGTCCTGTCTCTCTCTCTGTCCTCCCTCTTTCTCCCTCTGTCCTGTCTCTCTCTGTCCTCTCTTCTCTCTCTGTCCTCTCTTCTCTCTCCCCCTCTCCTCCCCCCTCTCTGTCCTATCTCTCTCTGTCCTCTCTTCTCCTCCCCCTCTCTGTCCTGTCTCTCCCTGTCCTCTCTTCTTCCTCCCTACCTCTCTGTCCTGTCTCTCTCTCTGTCCTCCCTCTTTCTCCCTCTGTCGTGTCTCTCTGTCCTCTCTCCCTCCCTCTCTGTCCTGTCTCTCTCTGTCCTCTCTTCTCTCTCCTCCCCTCCTCCCCCTCTCTGTCCTGTCTCTCTCTCCCTCTCTTCTCCCTCCCTATCTGTCCTGTCTCTCTCTGTCCTCTCTTCTCTCTCCTCCCCTCCTCCCCCTCTCTGTCCTGTCTCTCTCTCTGTCCTCTCTTCTTTCTCCCTCTCTGTCCTGTCTCTCTCTGTCCTCTCAAATCTCCCTCCCTCTCTGTCCTGTCTCTCTCTGTCCTCTCTTCTCTCTCCTCCCCTCCTCCCCCTCTCTGTCCTGTCTCTCTCTGCCCTCTCTTCTCCCTCCCTCTCTGTCCTGTCTCTCTCTGTCCTCTCTTCCTCCCTCTCTGTCCTGTCTCTCTCTGTCCTCTCTTCTCCCTCCCTCTCTGTCCTGTCTCTCTCTGTCCTCTCTTCTTCCTCCCTCTCTGTCCTGTCTCTCTCTGTCCTCTCTTCTTCCTCCCTCTCTGTCCTGTCTCTCTCTGTCCTCTCTTCCTCCCTCTTTGTCCTGTCTCTCTCTCTCTCTGTCCTCTCTTCTCTCTCCCCCTCTCCTCCCCCCTCTCTCTCTGTCCTCTCTTCTCTTCTCCCTCCCTCTCTGTCCTGTCTCTCTCTGTCCTCTCTTCTCTCTCCCCCTCTCCTCCCCCCTCTCTCTCTGTGGGGAGTGGGCTCTGCAGTCACATTGAAGCACACCTCTGCTCCAGTTCAGGCGAGAGGCGGGACTAATGCAATAATAATGACCTCACAGACCCCGGGGCTTCTTTATGGAGCGTCAGAGCCGTCAAACTGTGCACGAGAAACAGAAACGTGAATCTGAAGCTCAGACCCAACTATGGGCCTAAAGTGGGGATGTTTCATAGTATTCACCAGCATTTTATCAACTAATCGATACCTTGGAACGTCTCCCTTTTTAAAGTGCATGTGACAGGTTTTTATGATTTTCTAATTTTGACTTTAGTCGTGTATTATTCTGCTACGGTGACTTGTTTGAGCTTTAAACCCTGTTCTAACAATGTTCCGTCATCAAAAACACACCTGGAGTAGCATTCAGTTGCGTCAAACCCGAACGTCAAACCCACTTCCTGCTGAACTTCCGTGATTTTCTGTCGTATTTTTAGTCATTTATCAGAGAATCTTCCGCTGTTTTTTGTCCTTAAATCATCGCTAAACTCGTTCTGAGCTTTGTGCTTGTAGACATGATAACTGCTGCAGCAAATCCACGTCATAACGTCTTTTCAGACTTCAAAAGACCATTAATGGCAAAGACCGAGACATCAATGCATCAACATGTCAAAAAACAATACATTATTGCTGATTTTGATCAAGAATACATTTTAATCATAAATATTCTCTATATCTAGAAGCCTTCAATCATCAAATTTTAACCTATTTAGCTGATGATGTATTCTAAACGTCTAAATATACAACAGAAATAATCGTATGACTGGTCGACTCCTAAAATAATCATTAGTGACAGCCCAATTATGAATACATATACAAGCATTCAGCTTCTTCCCAACACTGGAAAAGTGATATGGCCCAAACAATTTTTTGACAATGATAGAAAAGAAAATTGCGGTATCGACACTTAAAGCTGCTTGACAGTGTCTTATAATCAAGGCACAACCATGGCAACTTCTAGAATGCGTAAATAGTAGAATAGTAGAATTTGACTGTTAAAGTCTATAAGAAGGTTCTCAAAAGTTTGATTGGATAGCACCTGCGGCAATTATTTATTAAGTTTTATATTTGTGAAGTTACAGTTTTTGAAGAAATTTCGAAAAATAAAAGTCTAAAATTAAACAAAGTAGTGCTGAGTTCTAAAACGGAATCAAAAAGCGACATTTCATTGTAAATACAGAGACGATTAACACACAAGTGAAAGTTTAGTCGTTCAAACAAATTAAGTTGTCATCGGGTATTACAGTGATCCCTCGTTTATCGCGGGAGTTGCGTTCCAAAAATAACACGCGAAAAGTGAAATCCGTGAAGTAGTCAGCTTTATTTTTTATTATTTTACAATGCAATACTGAACTATGGAATGAAACCAAAAATCAAAACCTGTTTTAAAGCCCAAAATTTGTTTAAAACAATAATTTTAATATAGTAATACAAGGTTGGAAACAGTTGTATTTCACAGTCTGTGCCTCTTGGTCCTGACTCCGCCCCCTGTAGCCTCTGTTTCTACTGAAGGCGCACGAGTCTTTCTTTAGTTGTTGGCGCTCTTTCTTTTTCTGAGCAAGAAGATTTTTATAAACGGATATGCCACCTTCGATTATATTTGAGAACTAGACAACAGTAAAGCCCCTGAGCCAATCAGGATTCAGAGCACAATGCACTGTAAAAATATCCGCACTGTAAAAAAAAAAAAAAAAAATCCGTGAAGCAGCGAAGCCGTGAAAGATGAAACGCGATATAGCGAGGGATCACTGTATTTGTTAAATCATGACCACTGTGCAATGTATGTGGATTTTGACCCTTGTTTTCAAAATGGTTGCTAGGTAACAGTTGTGGAATTTTCTCTGTTATATTTGCTGCTCATGTTCAACCAGGAAACAAAAACTGTCAAACTGTCAAAAGTGGACAAAATGTTTAGTCAAATCTTAGCTATAATCATGTTCTCTACGTTTTAGTGAAATGTGTTGTCTAACTGTCATAGACTTTAACATTTTGAGGATCAATATTTTCTTGTACATTGTTCTTATCCACAGCTGCCCCGGGGTAAACTGATGGGGGTCTTTCAAGGAAAACGGTTGGGAAGCGCTGCCAAATGGTTTTCCCAGCGGTTTCCATCCAATAGACACTTTGAAACATTTTCTTGGACATTCAGACTGATGGGCAACTCAACAGATAAAATGTGTTTCTGTGCTTTCTTTTGCCTCATTTTTATTCGTGGAGCTGTTGATTTGCTCAAATTAACTTCATACGGCCATTGTTGCTCCGACTGTGCAGATCTTGTTTGCTAACAGTAGTTGGAGTTTTAGGACACTTCAACTCGCTCCACGGCATTATTTTCCTGAACAAACTGACTCAGAAACATGTTATTTAAGGAGAGAAAGGTACTGAGTTCAACTGTGAGTCTGTATCAGTGACAGGGGTGGAAAGTAACAAAGCACAAAAGTAAAAGCACTGTACTTAAGTAAAATTGTTAGGAATCTGTGCTTTACTTAAGTCATTTTTACAGTGGATACTTTTTACTTTTACTTCACTACATTTGAGACCAAGTATCGCTCTACATTTCTTTAATTGGACTGAAAAGTAGAAAGTACTTTTCATTGTGTTCGACGGTTATTTTTAGCACTTTCCTAACTAACCCTTCTGCTTTAGGTTTTGAGTAAACAAAAATATACACATCAAATTCTCTTGGATAGACCTTTGTTGACCAAAATTATGCACAAATCTTAACCAAAATTATGGCATTTAATACATAAAACAGGTTTCATAATCTGCATGAAATACTTAAACTTTTTTACTAGGACTGTAGTCGACTAAAGAAATTCTTGGTCGACTAAAGTCCCGTCCTATCGACCGATTAATCGACTAAAAGAGGTGTGGAAAAACTATGAAGCGTCTCTCTGAGTCTGACCCAAACTGCACAAAAAAACCCCAAAAAACACACACAACTGCACTGGAGTTCATGCAAAAAAATAACAATTTATGCAGAAAATTACCAGGAAAGAGTATTTATCTGTTAGATATATATAAATTAGATTAAACTGTTGATTCACTCCAAAATCCAAAACGTTGGTCGACTAAAACGACATCGACTGATTAATGGACTAAGCAACTAAAAGACTACAGCCCTACTTTTCACTCTTAAAGTATATTTTCAAACAGGTACTTCAACACGTGTATTTAAGTGGATTTTTAAATTAGTGTAGTTTTTAATTTAGTGTAATTATTTGCACTCGTATCTGTAATTTTAATTGAGTAACACAATTGAATTCTTCATCCACCACTGATCAGTGATGTGTGAAGTGTGAACTTGTTTATCTTATTTTCTGCAACTGTTCACTTCATTTTCTTCTTTCTAGACGTCAGGCACAAGCAAAATATTTAGCGGAGTTGTAGACCTTTATATTCGCTGTCAGATTTCAGACGCTTTTTCACGTTTTAGTCGTGTTTCGAGGAGAAATCGTCATCACTCACCATTGACTCTCATGCCACTCGCTTTTAAAACTCAGAACGCAGGAGAAGATAGTTTGCCTCCCATTGTGAAAAATTATCAAACCAATCTTTTTTCTAATCATTTCACAGTTCGTTTCCATTTGAAGTCGCATTCCTGTTTTATTTTTCATATTGAACTCTTGCTTTCGCCGCTTACATTTCCCTCTAAACAGGCGCATCTGCAGCCTGTTGGACCTGGATCTGGAGGTCAGCGTTCATGAATACATTTGTGTGTCCCCAAAGAGCAGAAACGGTCTGATGCTGCCCGCACTATAACGTGTTTCTGCATATCCTCCCGCTCCGCGCTCCCGATAACGTTACCGAAGTGTATATTTACCGACGGAAAGGCTTATGTGGACCCCGCCTGTTTCTAGGTCAGGGTTTGTGAATTCAGGAGCGAGATGGGAATAATTCAACCCCCAGTGGAGAGAGAAAGCGAGAGAGACGGAAAAGGAGAAAGAGAGGACGGTGTGGAGGCAGAATGTGGGCTGTGGGGTTCCTCTACCGCTGGGATGGGTCTAATAATAGGACGTTTTGTAGAAGCGCAGCAGATGAGCGCTCATGTAGGTTTTGGGAATAATTCACTCACAGCAGAACAACAGGAGGTGGATGTGTTTTTTTTAACCGCGGGGTTGTGATCTGGGACTGGTTTGGGCCGTGGGTTTCCACAGATGCCTCCCGTTGTCTTTTTATTCCCTCCATTTTAGAAGGCTGTGACGTTGTACTGCCAGACGAAGGGCAAGAAACAGATTCCACCATTGATTATGCTGTAATTACTTAAGGAATATACGCAGGAGGAATTTGTAAATGTTGACCGTGATCATTTCTATAGGCACTAGAAGTAAAGTACAGCTTTAGAAATGCTGTTTAGGGCGGAGAAATGAGACAGTTTGAACCAAGGCTCAGTCAGTTATGTTTACAGCTGTCACTTCTAGGTTTGAGATCGATAAAATACTTGGATGCTGTCTGATTTTGTCGCAACGTGCTACTTTTTTGCAATATCCCTTAATGCAGTGTTTTTCAATCTGTTCTGGTTGACAGGTAACACGGCACACCAGCTACCAAAACAGGGCCATTCAACTTTATTTCATCGAGGACCAGACTTTTCAGATGGTTTTGTTCTCGGGGCCAGAAACAAGTCCAATGCTTTTGAAATACAAAAAGAAATGTAATACTAAAGGCTTTAACAACATCTGGAGAACTAAACCAGGACTAAAGCAGGTCTAAACAAAGTCTAAACCAGGTCGAAAACAGGTTCAAACCAGGTCCAAACCAGGACTAAACAATAACAAGAGATAAAATATTTTCTCTATTTTTGGAAGATGGTTGACGGCTGGATCATGTTCCTTGGAGGACCTGATTTGGCCCAGAGACTTAAGTTGAATAGCTGTACTAAAACATTATAAATCATATCTTTTAAGTACAAACAATCAATAAATAATATGGCAAATAATGTCCGTGCCACTTACTGTTGCCCAACAATAATGTCAACTGTGCAGCGCTTTGAGAAACTTTGACTCTTGAGTCTCTAAAGCACAAATGTAAGGCTTTATTGTTACTATTATTATTATTATTATTATTATTATTATTATTATTAGTAGTAGTAGTAGTAGTAGTAGTAGTAGTAGTAGTAGTAGTAGTAGTAACTGGTTCTTTAAATTTACAGTTTTCCAGACACTCCAAAGTGATACATTATCCAATTAAATCCATGCATGAATCCATTAACGCAAACTGAATATTTTTCAACCTTTTTTAAGTTCTTGGTTTTAAAGATGCCACAGCACACGACCTAAAACATTAGCAAATCAGACCTTTTAAAAAGATTTGGTATATAACGTGGCGAATAATGTCTGTGCCATTGTGTAGTTCTTTAAAGTTGGCATTGGTCATGGTTTTGCTTTCTTTTTGGTATAGAAGTATGTTCACACTCCAAAATGGTAACAATTTCGATGGTGTCAATCCCAACTGGACATTTTTTAAGGCACACCTGGCAATACTTCATGGCACACTGGTTGAAAATCAAGGCTCTAATGGGTAGGGCTGTAGTCGACTAAAGAAATCCTTGATCGACTAAAGACATGCCCTATCGACCGATTAGTCGACTAATCTATTTATCTAACTAAAACTGCACTCAAAAGACCACAACTGCACAAAACTTCATTCAAAAACAACTATTTATACAGAAAAGTACTAGTAAACAGTGTATTTATTTGTTAGATTTATATGTAAGTCAGACTATTCTCTAAAATCTTCAGCTAACTCACTCCATATTTACAAATGTTTGCTGTTTTCGCCATATAATCCTGTAAATCTACATCAAATAACTAGTCGACTAACAAAAAAGTTGGTCGAATAAGACATGACCGATTAATGGACTAAACGACTAAAGAACTACAACCCTACTAATGGGTAGAAACTACATTTACTTTAAAGATGTCTGTGTAAATCCTCAGTTGTCCAGGTTGGTTCCAAACTAAAGCAAGCTAAACTACAGAAGCTACTTAGATGAATAAAGAAATATATTCACTCTGAAATCGTTATTCACTTGACATAATTTAACCTTTATCTTTTGTTCAGGTGTCTCTCTGTTAAAGGACACATATTACGCAAAATGTTTCTTCTTTTAACCAAGTTATAACATAGTTCCCTCATCAGAAACATACCTGGAGGCCTCAGAAAAACACTCACCTTTACAGGATTTGTGACTCGTTCTGCACATTTCTGTCTCAAATCATGTTCATGCGTGCTTACATTAGCGTGTCGAGGCAGACTGTGTTTTGTTTTCCCCCAATGGTAATTCCCTCTGCTGCCAATAGATGGACTGATAACACAAATCCTGTTGAAGGAACACCTGACTGAGAGAAAGTCATGTGGTTTAATGAGTTATTTTAAGCTATAAAACACGAGATGGCAAAGTAAAGGTTCTTAAGAGCTTGTGTAAAGGCCAATAACAATACAATTAATGCATAATATGTGTACTTTAAACCAGTGGTTCTCAAACTAGGGCTAAATGACTTATGGGGGTCTCCAGATAATGGGGGAAAATTGTGTTAAACAAGGCTTGACACCCTTCAAAAGCAGTGGAAAATGTAGAAAGTCATTTTTCTAGGTCTATATTCTCTAAATAAAATCAAACACTAGATATAAGGCTAATTTATCACTTTGCGTGTCGCCTATTTTTTGTGTTTGGGGGTCGCAAATGTGAACTATTGTTATTTAGGGGGTCGCGACTGAAAACGTTTGAGAGCCACTGCTTTAAACCACCATTTCAAATGTACCGCACCACTAAAACCTCAACAAAATACAGTCGTACAACAGAATCATTTGTATTAAAAATAATTTCTACAATGCACTGGACCGTCCTGAAACTGTCCTCTCATAACCTCAATTTCACGACGGCTCCAAACTCCGTCCCAGAAACGAAGCGACTAATTGACAATTGACAAAAACATTAATTTACTCCCTCTGCCGCGGGCGTCCCACTCTTTATTAATTGTTCCGCTGTGTGGAAGTGCCAGCTCTATTCTTCTCCGCTTTGTTTTGTTTAGTTCAAGGTTGTCTATTTTCCCGCCGCCTGTTCTTCTGATGCATGTGCGCCGTCCAGGTCTTTTGTCTGGAGTTCTTCTGCGGAGACTGAAGCTGTCAACATTCGACACTAATGAATTTGCTCCCGGGAACAAATCAATGCGGAGATGAGAAAGAGGAGTTTTATTGTTAAGCAGCGAAGGCCGTCTCCTCCTGATGAATCGTAGTCAATACAAATGCACGGGCTTTTGTTACATGCATGAGCTTTATATTCACTCAGAAGAATGGACTGGCTCTGCACAATGGGCTATTCAGACTAATGCAGCCTCACAATCCCAGAATTATTACAAACTTTTCTTTAAGTTGCTAAAAATAAAGCGCATTTGGAGACACTGTGTTGGTATTTTTTGGATTTTGGGCGGCATTGAGTCCGGGGTTTTAGCGCTCGTTCACCAAGAGATTCCAGACTCTAATATATGAGAGCCTAAATATATCACAATTTGAATGTCCGCAAGTATCAAATCAGTTATTTAAAGCAGAACTATGTAACTTTACAGACAGAGCTCCCCCTGTAGCTCTCTTATGAAACTACACTGCTGGAGAAAGGACGCAAATCCTTATTATTTTCAAGTTTTTTCTTCTTTTTTATTGGAATAAGGAAGTACAATCATATACTAAAACAGAAAAAGAGCCAGGGTTTACCAGGATAGTTGTCTTCAGGTCGATTTCGGTAAATATTGCAGCTGGTTTTCCACCCAGAGACAGCAGGGGGCGACGACGGGAGCTTCAAACGCTCTGAAAATACATTTACAACCACCACACGGACTTACAGAGATGTTTGATAATGTAAAATATTACTTAGCTCCTCTTGAGAGTGAATGCAACGCTCCTGTCCATTTTATAACACAGACAGCAACATAATTAACTAAAAACATACAAAAAAGAATAAATACAAATCCAGTTTTGATCAATATTCGTAAATATTCTATCTAGAAGCCTTCCGTCACAGCATTTCAGCCTTTATTTGGTTGATAATGTATTTAAAAAGTCTCAACGTGCAACAGAAATAATCATTAGACGAGCTCCTTTATTTTCCACTGGGAATACTGGTGTGCCTTGAAGAAAATTCCAGTTTGACTTAATGGATTCATGCATGTCAGGGAAATGAGCTCATAGCTTTTTTTTTAACGTCCGTCTTATTAGTAGAAATTTACAAGTAAAACAAGACCGGATGAAATTGAGAAATATGGGATTCTTGCATGGATTTAATTGGATAATTTATCACTTTGTCTGTGTAACAAATGTCTGTGCCAAAAAAGAAAACCTGCCAAATTTAAAGAACAAGTAAGTGGCACAGATATTTGCCACATTATTTGCCACTTTCACGTCATAAAAAGAGTACATTTTTAGCCTTTTTTCAGTTCCGTTTCATGTTAATAGTTGCAATAGTTGATGACTGAAATGCAGATGTTGAACTAGTTGGAAAAAAAAACACAAAATTATCACGTTTTCTTTGTCATTTTGATATGTCAGAACAATAAAACCTCTTTTTTTATCTTTTATCAGTTTGTTTTAATCTAGGGCTGTAGTCGACGAAAGAAATTCTTGGTCGACTTAAGACCTGCCTTATCGACCGATTAATCGACTGAAAGGGAGGTGTGGCAAGGCAAAACTATTAAGTATCTCTCTGTATCTGACCCAAACTGCACCAAAAAACACAACTGCACAGGAATTCATGCAAAAAAACAACAATTCGTACAGAAAAATACCAGGAAACAGTGTATTTATGTTAGAATTATATATAAATTAGATTAAACTCATGATTCACTCCGAGATCTTCAGCTAACTCACTCCATTTTGTTATTTTTGTCGTATAAATACTAGTTATTTATTATTCGACTAATAAAAATGTTGGTCGACTAAAACACCATTGACAAAACGACTAAAAGACTACAGCCCCAGTATAATCCAGATAACAATTATTCGGTTACTAAATTAGTTGACGATGATCTTGATAATCGATTAGTTGATTGATGGATGAACTTGTTCCAGCCCTAGTTTATCGTCATGTGGCCGTGAATCGCAAACATTCTCCTCTGTCCTTTATGTGGATTGTGCACGATCTAGGGCTGTAGTCGACTAAAGACGTTCTTGGTCGACTAAAGACCTGCCTTATCGACCGATTAATCGACTGAAAAGGGGGTGTGGCAAGGCAAAACTATGAAGTATCTCTCTGTATCTGACCCAAACTGCACCAAAAAACACAACTGCACAGGAATTCATGCAAAAAAATAACAATTTGTACAGAAAAATACCAGGAAACAGTGTATTTATATAGTAGAATTATATATAAATTAGATTAAACTCATGATTCACTCCGAGATCTTCAGCTAACTCACTCCATTTTGTTATTTTTGTCGTATAAATACTAGTTATTTATTATTCGACTAATAAAAATGTTGATCGATTAACAAAACGACTAAAAGACTACAACCCTATAATCCAGATTAACAATTATTCGGTTCTTAAATTAGTTGACGATGATCTCGAGAATCGATTAGTTGATTGATGGATTAACTTGTTCCAGCCCTAGTTTATCGTCATGTGGCCGTGGATCGCAAACATTCTCCTCCGTTTTTTATGTGGATTGTGCACGATCTAGTGTTGTAGTCGACTAAATAAATTCTTGGTCGACTAAGGACCTGCACCGATTCGTCGACTAAAAGGGGGTGTGGCCAAAATACATCAAAACTATGAAGTATCTCCGTGTATCTGACGCAAACTGCACTCAAAAGACCAAAACCGCACAGGAGTTCATGCAAAAATAACAATTTAAACAGAAAAATACTAGTAAACAGTGTATTTATATGTTAGAGATACAGATTTACTCCAAAATCTTCAGCTAACTCACTCCAAATCTTCTAATTTTTGCTACATAAATTAAAAACAAACAAAAATATTGGTCGACTAAGACGCCATCGACTGATTAATCGACTAACGACTAAAGGATTCCCGCCCTAGCACGATCCGATCCTCCTTATCTTTTACACCGATGCGTCCATGATCCAAAGCCGAGCAGGGACGATTACTCACCCTCTCCTCTCCCGCTCGTCGCCTTCCCGCTCTCCCCCGTCCTCTCGCTCTCTCCGTGTGTGAGCGACTTGGCCTGAGTGCTGCTGACGTGCTGAAAGGGTTTTAATCTGCTGCCGGACAGAACATGCTGACAGACATGTTTTAGTCTCTCTCCTCTAACCTCTTCTCCCCTCACGCTTCTCTCCCTCCTCTTTCCTCCCTCCATCGCTCTCCCTCGTCTTCTCTTTCTCCATCTTGTTCCCCCGTGTGTATATAAGGCTCATCTAAGGCGCCATTTATTGTCAGATAAGAGTCGATGCATTTATGGTCGTCTTCTTCTTCTTCTTCTGCCTCCGGGTTGTAGATGTTGGTGACGGTTTTTCACAAAGCTGTTCTCTGCCTCGGCGTGTCCTGAAAAAACAAACAACGTCTTGATTTAGAGTAACTTGGATGGACTTAAAATCCGTCAACTACGCCTGTCACAATAAAAAAAAATTTGATGTGCAATATGTAGTTTTGGAAAATATCACAAAATGCCACACCACAACTCAAAAATCCCAAATGAAACCCTACTGAAAAACACAATAACAAACAAAAACAGAATTAAACATTTAGGGGAACGTCGATAGACTTAAAATCCGTCATCTACAAAAGAAAAAACTTGAAAAGAATAAGGATTTGCGTCCTTTCTCCAGCAGTGTAGTTTCGTAAGAGAGCTGCAGGGGGAGCTCTGTTGCTAAAATTACATTGTTCTGTTTAAATAAACGATTTGATACTTGCGAACATTCAAATTATGATGTATCTTGGTTCTCAAGTTGCCGTACGCGCTGCCGTCTTGTTTCGTTGTAGTTCACACGGAGCAGACGAGCTCAACAGAAAATAAGTTCTACATGGACTAAAAAGCCGTTTTCAGACTGACCAGGAAATCGTTGCGTTGTTGACTTGTTTTTGCTCGTGTTCATTAAACATTTTACACAAATCAATCTAATTTATGTAACATTTTAGCGCAGAGACTTTTCCCTCGTTCGTCATTAGCTTTAACGGAGTTCTCTTCAAACGGAAGTGCGTTTACAACAAAAGTGTGAATCTGTGGCAAAAAGAGGCAAAAGTGGGCGGGGCAGAATAAGGTGAATAGAGTCTCTTGGTGAGAAGGCGCTAAAATCACTGACTCACTGCTGCCCAAAATCCAATAAATACCAACACAGTGTCTCCAAATGTGCTTTATTTTTAGCAACTTAAAGAAAAATTTCTAATAACTGTGGGATTGTGAGGTTGCGTTAGTCTGAATAGTTCTTCCTGAGCAACTTCCTGGATTTTCTGAGCATTTCTGCCTCTAAACATGATAACTGCTATAGAAAATCCGCATCATAACGTCTTTTCAGCCCAAATTTCACTAGATTCTACATAGCGCTGGCGCCATCTGCTGGCTGGATGTGTAATTTCATACTGGCTCATAAGGTCATAGAATGTATAATGTATAGAATGTTTTTTTTATTTTTCCTATAAGCGTGAGACTGTTATTGGCGATGGTTGAAGGGGCCATAGGAGCAGAATGACAGCCACACTTCTGTCAGTCAGGCCCAGGGCAGCTGTGGCTTCTGTCGTAAATGTGGCATGATGAGGGACGAATGCATGGAATGAATAAGTGTTTGTTTGTAGAGAATAGGATTGTTGTGATAACAAAATGTAAAATATCTCAGGAATCTATATAATTTTGAAACAGTTTTGACCCAAAAGCAGCATAATTCGAGTAAACCCTTTGTACAGTTTTGTTAAAAATATCAGCGGCACGTTATCATCTGTCATAGAAATTATTTATTCAACCCTATATACTGAAAATAAAAGAATTCTCATGCAAAGTAAAAGTAAAATTGAGCTCCAAAAATACACCGTATTTAAGTCACTCCGGAGTATAAGTCGCATCAGTCAAAAAAATGCATCATGAAGAAGAAAAAAGAAAAGAAAAAGTCACATTTTAGGTGTGTACGCCTTGGTCATGTCGGTCAGTGTGAATTAACATTAAGAACATATTTTATTTTATATAAGTCGCACCTGAGTATAAATTGCAGGACCGGCCAAACTATGAAAAAAATGTGCCTTATAGTCTGAAAAATACAGTAGTTCCATCTTTCATTTATTGAACGATAAGTCGATTTTCATGCTATAGACCCTTTAAAAGTTGAGAAAAATTCAGACTAGAGGCAAAAGTGAAGCGCAACGTAATGTGATTTCACTGGAGAAATTGGGATTAACCTCAGAATATCACAAAATCTGAAAAATGTAGATGATTTTGGAAAATGAAAAGCACTCAGACACATACAGAGCTGCTTTAAACACATTTATTATTGTATTTTACATTATGCTTTAGGAAATTATGATAAACTCTTTGCATTTTTGATGAAGGAACAATCCAGATTTATGGGTTTTACTGGAAAAATACTCAGAAATGTTGAGCCCACAATCATTTTTCATTTTATCTGGAGATATATTAGACACCATACCATAAATTTGACTTTTTTGAAGCTAAAATACAATTTTAAGGCTAGAAAATTGTATTTTGTCCATCATTTGTTATAGAAAAGCAAACTAAGTGCACTTTCTACCCTCGAAATTCAAATGTGTTGCTTTTTTTCCAACACAAACACTTAACACCAGTATTTATAGATCTAATGTGAGAGAATCATTGAAAAATTTACAGTGAACTTAATTTTGCCTCCAGTCGCCTCCATTGATATCACATTTAAAGGGTCTATTTCTTGTCATTTAAAGTTACAAAAAAGTAACACTTCAGAAATACATTCAAACTACTCAAATAATCTTCTGAAATGCAAACCAATCCAAACTTCTCAGAACTGCTAAAGACAAGACGGATGCTGCAACTTTCACTTATGAACAAATGTTTTTTTACAGCGCCCAAACTAAACGGTTGATATGAAAACAGTCTTTCAGTCACATTGTCTCTGATGGAGAACATCTGGACTCACAGCTGTGCAGGCGTTTGACTCGAGGCTGTGAACTGAACGAGCGCGAGACGTAAAAGAACAGCTTTAACGGCGAGCGGGAGACAATACCGACGCTGTAAATCTGTGAGAGAAGAGAAGACAGGAGCGAGAAAGAGACAAAAGAAGAGAGGAGTCACTGAGTTCAGAGAGAGGACACCAAATCTGGAGATGGGAAGAGCAGTTAGGGATGTGTTCTGGTTAACCGATTCACTGTCCTTAAAGGTCCCATAACATGCAAAATCGACTTTTCAGAGGTTTTAACCTTCCTCCAGTGCTATTTGGGCCTCGTATGTTGTGCCCAAAGTGTTTTTTTGATTGATTCCCTCATGTTTTCGCTAGAGAACTGTCTCTTCCGTCCCCCTCTGGTGAGCAGGCAGACGGGAGCTCCTCACTAAGATGACGCGGCGCTCAAGCCACGCCTCCAGGAAGCGCACAGCCGCAATAATAAAAACAGCTAATGCTAATGCTACACAGTATTTACACGATGGATACGACAGATCGAAGAGTTAGCTTGTTATTTACCAAACGGCAACGTCCGTCGTCGAGGCCCTGGAGCACGTCAAACTCCAGGTCAGATCCAGGACGTAGGACTCAGCACGACGCACTGTCAGGACGGATAAAATGTTTATTCCCGGGTTGGGAGGGGGAGGCGCGCGGGTTGGGTGGGGGAGCTGTGCGGGTTGGGCGGGGGAGGCGCGCGGGTTAGGCGGGGGAGGCAGCCTGCTCTCTGTTCGGGGGGGTCAAATCTCAGAGGGAGCCGTTTGCTTTTGCAAGGAGGGGGGCCAGTCCAAGAAATGGGTGTTTTTTGGAAACTGTTATGTTATGGATATTGCACAACGCAAAAAAATATCAACAAAGCCCTTAGAAAAGACTGTGTAAAGGGCAAAATAGCAGAATATGGGACCTTTAAACACATAACCGAGTGAAAACATTATGCTGTGTTAACTACTGCGTTCATTTGCCTCGTTTTCTAAATATACTTGGTTACATATTTTTACCACCAGAGCGTGCGTAATGCTACAGTTCACTGAATCTCCACTAGTAATGGATTTATCCCATAAAGACTGAGCAAACCTGGGTGACACTGCAGCATAATAAACTATCATCGTCATGTTTTATTCAACTTGGATTTCACATTGTTGAAGTAAACAGTACATTATTCAGCCTTTGTCTGAGATGGGAAACTATCGATCTTAAAACAGTTCAAGCTGAGGTAGTGAGCAACTTTACATTCTGACTCTTTATTTAGGAGGGGTTTATTCATTATATGGAAATCCCGTTGCGTTTGTGTCCAATTTTAAATACTTTGGGTTTTCATTGGACCAAGAGCTCTCTTTTAAAGCCCACCTTCAAAGTCTGGTAAAAAATTTGAAGCTAAAACTGGGTTTGTACTATTGTAATAAAGCTTGTTTCTCGCTCAAAGCTCGCAAACGTCCGGTATCGGCCACGTTTATGCCTCTATGACGATATACTGTACTGTTACGGGAGAATTGCTGTTGTGGATTTCTAAAACAAGTTAAACAATAAAAATGCAGAGAGAGTGAGTCTGATCAATGAGTTGATTTATTCACTGGTACCAAAGTGAATAATTTCTTAAAATGGTCTTAAAATGTAAATATGTTTTTGTACTTTGTTTTACTGTACTGTTACCCTTGAAAAAGAGGTTTCAATCTCAATGGGTTCTTACCTGGTTAAATAAAGGTTAATAAACAGATAAATAATGAGTTAATTATCAGTTCGTGTTGTGCTCCGGTCAAAGATCTGTCTCTGACCCTCTGCCCTGTGTTTAATCTTTAATCAATCCAGTAAAACCGAACAAAAAACACTGCCTTGACGTGATCAGTTTACCGACTATTGACTGCTAAGGGCTCCAACTAATGTATGTATCCTTAATAGTATAAAAATATATAATTGTATGAAAAAGTATAATTGTATACGTAACTTTTTATTGACCTCTGTTTTGATCATACCTTGACACACCGCTCCTAGATATGATTCAGTTGTTCCTCTTGAAAATACAAAATTGCGTGCATGATTTAATGTTTTCTTTCCAGTTACATTAACTTCAAATTATAATTCTTGACTACTGTTTTTTAACTCCTAGTAATATTATTTAAAGTAACCATACACTTGAGTACAATTCTGGGCTTCTCCGCACCTCTGCATTTGACTAAACCTTGCTCTTGCTTCGGACATTAAAGATGTACCCTTTGATTTAATATTCAAGACGTATATATTTTTTGATCTTTTTAATTTCCTTCATTGACACAAGTTGCATGATATTCAGTTTGAGTGCGTTTTGAGAAAGTGCTTGTCAGTTTCAGAAGTGTTTGGAGACCGGATGCTTGGGGCGGCTGCTGTTTGACGTGGTGCAATGTTTACTCTCGCTGATGAAATCCATAGACGATGAATATTTGAGATGTTTTGGAGACAATGTCCAGAGGTGTTTAGTGCTCCGTGAAGTGAACCTGCCACATCCAGCAGCAGAGGAGAGCTACACGGATGGTCTAATACAACAGGTGATTTTGACACACGTCTAAAAAGTCACTCAAGAAAGTCCGTATCCGTTGTTGTGAACCAGAAGACGTGTATTTTATAGCCATGTTTCCACTAGGCCTGGCCCCCAAACCGATTCACGTGCAAGCGGCACGGGCCACTTCTGTTAAAGGACAAATATTATGCATTATTTTTTATTGTTTTTAGCCTTTAAACCTGCTCTTGAGTGTCTTCAATTTGACTTGTCATGTTTTAGAACGAAAAATAAAATGCTTTTACAATGAAAAACATAACTTTATCACTGCGTTGGGAAATGCCATTTTGACTTAGCTGTGGCTCCATCTACTGGCTGTAGAGGCAATTACAAACATAAAAAAACGTAAATATATACCCATAATGCATTGCAGTAAGCAGTGGATCTGACAAAGTTGAAGTTATTGCGATTAGACAGAAGAAATGTTCAGAGCAAGTCTGGCCATGATTTAAGGACTTGAAACAGCAAAAAATTCTGGCATAAATGACGTCAGTTCAGAACACAGTGTTGGAGAGACAGGATTTACAAACCAGCATCATCAAATCAAATCAATTTATTTTTATAATGCCCAAAACCACAACAACAGTTGCCTCGATGGGCCACAGGTAAAAGCAGTTCAGATAACCCAGAACCCAGAATGCCCCTGTCCTTTGACCTACCTGCGAGGAAAAACTACAAAAAACCCCACGGGAAAAAGTAGAAACCTCGGGGAGAACCACAGTGAAGGAGAGATCCTACTCCCACGGACGGACAGGCTGCAGCTGAACTAGGACTGACATCCACTTGGACTGTGGAGCCAGAACCACTCAAGATGGAGTTCGTCCTGGCAGGTATGGCTAATCCAGGGTTGAGGGATTTTCCTCCATCAACAAACGTGAATCAAGCTAAATGTTACTCCAGGTGTGTTTTTATGATGGAACAATGTTAGAACATGGATAAAAGCTCAAAAAAGTCAATTTTGCAACATATTTGTCCTTTGATGGTGGACAGTGTTTCCGTGCAGAGGTCCAGCTCGAAGTATGTCACCCAAACATGACTCATGTTTTCTTCAGGAATAAAATCTATATCGCACCTGAATTACACTTTTTCTTCTTGTGGCTGTTCTCCCCGATTCACAAAAAGACGTTTAGTAATGACACGTTTGTGGCGCTGTAAGACGCGGATAAAGCTTGAGTAAACAAAACACTGCTTCAGTTTTCTCTGCTTTTATTTCACTTCTCTGCAAAGCCTCTACACCACGTTTTAACATCTCTATATGAAATACGTTTGGTTTGGATAGAGTTGGCTGCATTATGCACTGGAAGAATACTATTTTGGGTCTATATGAGAGTGCAGTGCTTCGTAAACAGGAAACAGCTGATGCTAAGCTTTGTTTTGCTAACTCTGTCGGCTCAACAAATAAAGTTTCTGGAAATACGCTGGTTTATCATGAGATCAAGTCAGTGTTTGGTGAGGAATGATTATATTGTCTTTATATCTGCTTTTTGCTGTCTTGTTTTCAGCTGAGTCTGCTCTTTTGTTCTCTCTTGTCCAATCATCTCGCTCTAAACCGGTCCGTGGTCTAAAGTGAGCCAATCAGAGCGAGGCCTAACTAAACACTTTGGTTGTCTGAGATGCAAGAAATCTCTGAGGATAAAAATCCCCTCGAAAACGGTGGATGACTCGTGCTCTTGTGCAGTGTTTTTCAATCTTTGTGAGTCACAGCATACTTTTTCATGCCAAGGCACACCATCCACTAAAGCAATGCTATTCAACTTAATTTTTCCAGATTTTTTGGGAGGCTTTGACCTCTGGGCCAAAGGTATGTGACACGACGGCACTTTGAGGTCACACAAATATCCACAACTTTTGATGTGTTTCAGTAATGATAGAATAACTGATACATTAGATTTTTGTGGAAAATTGTAATACATAATGCTTTACCAACATTCTTCTACAAAATTAGACTGAACCAGAATTAAACTAGGACTGAATAGTACAAACCAGGTCTGAACCAGAACTAACCCAGAATCAAAGCAGGTCTAAACCAGGACCAAAACAGGTCTAAAGTAGAATTAAACAACAGCTAAACCAGGTCCAGACTAATACTAACCCTGAATTAAACCAGTAAACAAGAGAAAATAATGTAACTGGAAGATTGTGGGCTGGACCAGATCGTTTAGAGCAGTGGTTCCCAACCTTTTTTGTCTCGAGTACCCCCTAAACTTTGTCTCATGCTCGGCGTACCCCTTAATTTGATTTTCAGACAAATACATGGGTTTACTAGTTACATATTGTAATTATTGCCATTATATTTTTAGTTTTAATTGTATTTATGGTCCAAGATACTTCAAAAAATATTCTAAATTTACAACTAATGATACTTTTTTATTCAGATAAAAGTACATTTCATCTTCTTAAAAACCTGAAACCATTTCAAGTACCCCCTGGTAATTGCTCACGTACCCCAAGGGGTCCCCGTACCCCTGGTTGGGAAACGCTGGTTTAGAGGGCCTGATCTGGCCCCTGGGCCTTAAGTTGAAGCCCTTCTTGAAAAAATGAAGTAGAAAAAAAAGAGGTAATTTCTTTCAGTGGAAAAGTGCAGTGGCCTTAAATTAATCTTATTTGCTCTTTTGCAGAAGTAATTCCAGTATAAGATCTTCTAACCATTGACAAACAAGTTGCTTACACTTTGGTGGCTTTTACATTCTTCAAATTGCACAGTTAAGGTGAGACACTGCAGGTGAACAGAGTACTATCTTTTAAGTTTTTCATTATGTAATGTTTATTTACATATAAATGAGGCATTTTGTGTGTAAAAAACTGCCAAAATTGCACGCATTTGTGACATATAAATCTGAAAAACGTACAGAACCAGGTTTACATTTCTTGGTTAATTTGTACCCATATTAGTTACAAAAAAATGCACTGAGGAGATTTTAGATTTCGTATTTAGTTTTTGAGTAAATTAGATTAGATTAAATTAGAAAATTGTCTTAAAAATTCAAATTTTGTCTCATTTTTTAACTTGAAACGTGAATAAATCAGGCTTAGAATTAGATCTCAACAAATCCTTGTGTACGTGCCTGGAGTGTCTCGCATTAAAGGAAAAAATATTCTGGATTTTTCATATTGTTATTAGCCTTTAAACGTGCTCTTGGATGTCTTAAATTTGCATCTCATGTTTAAAAAAAAAAATCTATTAATCAGTCACTATGAAATGACACTTACTGAGGGCATCCAGCCAGCAGATGGCGCCAGCGCTATATACAATCTAGTGAAGTTGGCGCTCAACAGATGTCATTGTGTGGATTTGCTGCAGCAGTGATCGTGTTTAGAGGTAGAAATACTCAGAACGAGTTTCGCGATAATTTAAAGACTTAAAATAGCATAATATTCTCTGATAAGTGACGTATGAAGTCTGAAAATACGTCCCGGATGGAAGGAGTTCAGCAGGAAATGTGACTGACGCTCGGAGGAGGAGGATTTTCTGATAAACACTCCTCAAAACAGCGTGAATGCAACTCCAGACATGTTTTTGATGACGTAACATTGTTAGAACATGGTTTAAATCTCAAAAAGTCATCATAGCAGAACGTGTCCTTTAAACACCTAGATTTTAAATGACAAAATAAAGGTGCGCTCCTCGTTCCCTGCTCATCTCTCTACCTTTCCTCTCTCTTTCTCCTCTGCCGTTTGTTATAATGCGTCTCCGTCGTCCGCTGCTTCAGAATGAATGGTCGGCTCTGTTCCTCGGGCCTCGTCCTCGCCTCAGACACTGCCCTCTCAGATCAGACCGGAGTCCATTTTTCTTCATTCACTCCGGAGTCTGTCTCTCTCTCTGTGTCCCGGTGTAAACAAGTGGTCCATCCAAATCTGTGTCTTCGGCTGTGAGCAAATTATCAACAAGCAACAAAGGAAACCGTAGCGTCCTAGACATAACAGCTTCCACAAATAAAGCAAAGGGGCTGGCATTTAATGTTTAATGTGCATGTCTTGACCTTTTTTAATGGGATCAGAGAAAGGTCTGATTGATAAAACAGGCAAAAAATACCATAAATGTTTGAAGGTTTGGCGCACAGCTGTATTATTGTGTCATAGTTTCGATCCTTTTGGCTTCAGCGTGGTTATGTTAATTGGCAGAGTGCGTTTTAATGTTTCTGGACTGCTAAATGTGAGCTACAAATGTTTCCCTACTAAATAAAATCAAATTTGTACATGAACTGTACTTTTGAATCACAGTAAATGTCACAAAAAGTTGTCGTGTGATTCCAAGTTTGTGTCGCTGTGAGACGTGGCTTGAGTAAATAGTCTATCTTAGTCTACTTTATTTTATTTTATCTTAATCTTATGCATGCCTATTCTATGTATTTTATTATATTTTATTCATTGTTTTATGTTGCACCTTACGCCGAAGCGGGTTCCTATGTTTGTGGATTTTGATCACTGACAATGACAATAAACCGATTCTGATTCTGAAACTACTTTCGGTTTGCTGTTAGCTTTTTCTGCTCATTTTACGTGTCTTTTCTGTAATATATATAGAGTTTAGCTGGTGCTGGATGATTTCTGCACCGGAAATATAATGTTTTAATATAAATAGTTTGTTTTTCTGACTGATTATGTGTTGGGGGCCCACCGAGAGGGTTTGTGTCTGGGGCCCAGAATTTGTTGCTACGCCCCTGCCCGGGACAGAGATACTGTAAAAGCAGCTCTTATGGTCAAAATGAGACTACAGTGTGATGTTTGTGTGTAATTATAGAGTGTTTTATTCTCCGAGAACCAGGACATGCGCTGTTAGCATGATGGTTGTTGTTAGCATTAACGTGACGACAAAACCCTAGACCAGTGTTTCTCAATCTGTGGTACATGATGGTACGCAAACTTCTTCTGGTGGTACGTGGACACCTCTTCAGTTGTAATGTTTACCTTATTTAAAGCACGTTTTATTCACATTTTTGCTCTTCCTTTAGTAAATTTCTAGTTAAAACGTCTGTGGTAATGGTGTATTCATACTTAATATCCCTAATTTAGTCCTGAAATAGTCCTGTTGTAGACCCAGTTTAGATTTGGTGGTACTCAGGAAGTCAAATCTTTTCTTTCGTGGTAAAAAGTTTGAGAACCACTGCCCTAGACACATTAATAAGTAGACACGGCGTCCGATCACTTAGCAATGCGGCTAGTCCGGTATGATTTGAAGGGCTCTGGTGCTAGTCTTATGTATTCCCCTATAGCCGTTAGCATTAGCCAAAAAACAAGTACGTTATGAATAATCCAGAGAGTATGAACTCGTTCCAACCCATTGACAACATTTAAGAGAGGTCAAAGCTTTGTTAAAAGTTATTGTTGAGTATGAAAACCTTCTGGTATTTCATTTTAGATAATAGTTAGCATGAAAAACTGTCATCTGAGCTAAAGGCTAACTGACTTTAAGTTGAAATTTCTGATCTCGTGTGCTTCGTAGCATCTAGTCACCAAATATTTTCTTTTACATGTGACTGAGGAGAGCAAAGAAATGACAAAAATATTGTGAAATTAAAGTTGTTTATACTTGCCATTCATTTGTTTGTGGAGGAGTGTTCGATTTGACTTAAGTCCGGGTAGCACTGGCAGCAAAGTTTGAGCGTTTGAGTTTCATGTTTGAGCAACGGGTAGTTCAGTTTAGTTTAGTTTATTGTTTATTTGTGGGTTAGGGTTTGCAAAAAGCTAGTTTGCATCTGCAGTCCTTGGGCAGGTGAACGCACAAGTTAAAAACATTACAGAGAGAGAACATTTTGCCTCTATGTCTATGGACAAAACACTCTGGCCTCTGAAAGTTATGAAAACTACGCCAATAATAATAATAATACTGGGTTTCTAGGAGTGCGTTATGTTGAGGAACAAGTTTGGACATTCACAATGTTTAGTAACTTGAAATGTGCTATGTTTTTCATGTTTTTTGATGTAAATGAGATACAGCACCTTTAAGTTCTCCGGGAATGCGTCTAAAATTGCGCTTTTGCGATAATAGAAATCCCCGGCTCGGCGTCTTTAATAACACTTGAATCCCCCACACGCTGATCTCCCACATGACACAGGCAGACCTCATCTCTGCGCGAAGGGCAAACCAAGAGCATTTACACCGTGACTAATCCCCCCTTTTCGCTCCCACACAAACACATCTATATCATCAATCTGCCCCCTCTCCTCTCGCACACACCCGCCGCCCGGCCTCCCCTCGCTCTCCTCCGTCTAAAGCCGTGCGGTCGATAGCTCAGCTTCGGGGAACTGATCGATACTCGGATTTACACAGCTGGAGGAAATGCATCAGTTTTTCACTCCCACATCAGACCTCCGCCATCAGAACCTTTTCCCTTTTTTATTGAAATGGTCCAGTCTGAACACGTGTAGTCAAATTATAACGCAGACTGTTGTGATATTAGTAAAAAGGCAGATGTTCAAACTCTATTTTCATGCGTTAATCATTTGCATAGTTCGTATTCTGAAGTGCGGAGTCATTTTAGCGATGCCCAACGAGGTTCCCAGGGCTTTAAAGGGCCCCTGACAAGTTGGACGACTCATTTGACAAAAACACAGTTAAGATTAATATGTTCAAATTTTGTTAAAATGCTTTCCAAATTTCATCCCGTTTTCAGGTTTTTTGTTTTACTTCCTTGTTGTAAATGATGACATCACGCTAGGAAATTGCCATAGCAACCACACTGTAAACTGGGCCAAACTCATCTGATGTCACAGGTTTGTATATCTTACAAATAAAAACACGTGTGAACACCTTTATTTTGTTGAATTCATGTATAAAGGGTAAAAAAAACTTAATTATTTTGTGTAAATTATGCATAACGTTTGTCTCCCCAGTGTAATGTCATCAGTTTTTTTACTTCCTGTAATTTTCAACATATTTTTCAACTTTTCTCCACAAACGGCTGCTTGATTGGTGTAAAACTATAATTTATATTTACAACAGGCGTTAATACACTGAACAAAGTCAAAACCAGAAAATCATGAAAACCTGTCATACGCACTTTAAGTGTTATAATGAAACATGACGCTTTAAATTACATGATTCCTGTTCTGTTATATTGTTAAATACAATCATTTCTGTTAAAAATGTACGTTTTTCAGGCAGGAGAAGAATGTTTATGTCGTCATCGTATCCAAGCAAAATGGAGTTAGACAATCTCACACACTTTGAAGACCTGACTCTGAAAGGACATTTCCCATTAATTTTTCCCCAGAACACCACGTCATTTCCCTTGTGGATCAATAAAGTATGTCTAAGGCTTTATTTAACACTTGTAACACAATTTACACTTGTAACACAATCATACCCTCAGAACTGGGGCCAAACTGGGACTAAACCCAAACCCTGAACCTGAACTAGACTAGGACTAAACCAGATCTACACCAGGACTCAAACTGGGCCCATACCTGGACAAACGTGAGTGCGCCCTGAGTCTAATGTCCATAACACGGTTGTATTCATGTCTTTGCGTCACAAAATGTTTTTATATACAATTATAGGTGTTGCGGTCATTATTTACCACAAATCTGATTATCCTTGAGTTGTTTTGGAAAGTCTATTCACTTTATTCCGCCGCGTCCACTTTTGCCTCAGATCCGCACTCCTGTAGTAAAGGCACTTCCAGTTTGACGAGAACCCCGTTCACACAACTGGAGAACTAGGGAAAAGTCCCGCCGCTAAAATACAATATAAAGTAGATTGATTTGTGTAAAATGTAAAATGGTGCACGGTGCACTGTGTTACCGTGGGTTCTCTCTGGGTTCTCTGGCTCCTCCCACCGTCCAAAGACATGACTGTGTAGTTTAATTGGCAACTCTAAATCGACCATAGTGACTGAATGTGAGAGGGAATGGTTGTCTGTCCTTGTCTCTGTGTTTGCTGTGATGCAACTTAGTATTCACAGCAATTCAATTATACATTTTTGTTTTAGTGTCTTTTAAAAATGATTTCTGTTGCTTATTTGCCTTATTCTCACAGACAGCTGGTTCCATGCTGTTGCAGATCTAAACAATACTGTTTTCTGCATACATTTTGATTTTGCAAAAGGAACAACTAAATCACCAGAACTGACCTGCCGAGTGACATGTTGGTGACAATACCCTCTGTACACCAATTTATTTGCAAAGAAATTTGAGTTATTTTTAAAGGTCCCATAACATGCAAAATCGACTTTTCAGAGGTTTTAACCTTCCTACAGTGCTATTTGGGCCTCGTATGTTGTGCCCAAAGTGTTTTTTTGATTGATTCCCTCATGTTTTCACTAGAGAACTGTCTTTTCCGTCCCCCTCGGCTGAGCAGCAGACGGGGCTCCTCACTAAGATGACGCGGCTTCACAAGGATGACGCGGTGTTTAAGCCACGCCTCCAGGAAGCGCACAGCCGCAGAATAAAAACAGCTAATGCTAATGCTACACAGTAATTACACGATGGATACGACAGATCGAAGAGTTAGCTTGTTATTTACCAAACGGCAACGTCCGTCGTCGAGGCCCTGGAGCACGTCAAACTCCAGGTCAGATCCAGGACGTAGGACTCAGCACGACGCACCGTCAGGAGGGATAAAAGGTTTATTCCCGTGTTTGTGTATCGCTGTTTACCGGAGCACACGGCGCATGCACCATCTCCACTCTAGGCTTCGGCACGAGTTGGGAGGGGAGGCGCGCGGGTTGGGCGGGGGAGGCAGCCTGCTCTCGGTTCGGGGGGGTCAGATCTCAGAGTGAGCCGTTTGCTTTTGCAAGGAGGGGGGCCAGTCCAAGAAATGGGTGTTTTTTGGAAACTGTTATGTTATGGATATTACACAACGCAAAATTTTATCAACAAAGCCCTTAGAATAGACTGTGTAAAGGGCAAAATAGCAGAATATGGGACCTTTAAATATGACATCATGCATGTCGCACAGAAGGCTTATCTTTAGTTTGTCCTGTACCTTCAGCCATGATAAAGTTTTGTGCATCTCATTCACACTTGTTCTGTAAGAGCAGCCAAGAGCCAACCTGGCAGCTCGAAAATGAATGAATGAATGAATGATTTGTGTAAAATGTTTAATGTAGAACAACAAGTCACAACGCACCGATTTCCTGGGGACTGAAAACAGCTTTTTAGTCCATGTAGAACTTATTTTCTGTTGAGCCCGTCTGCCCCGTGTGAACTAATACTACGGAAACAAGATGGCGGCGCTTTGTAAAAATGAAGGGTAAATTTGATTCTGGATCCTCGTGGCGGGGGTCACTGTTGAACTCCGAGTGGGTCAGTGTTAGAAAACCTTTGAGCTCCTTCTGCCACCAGAGCTGCCCCTGGAGTTAAAGTACGACTGTCATCCAACCATCATCAGTCACTCACCACAATCACTGATCGATCAGACTGAACATGACATTTGGATGGAAGTCGAAACATCTTGATTTATAAAACAGTGCAGATGACAACCGTTGAAACCTTATTTTATTTTATTTTTTTACCATGGACCACTCCTGGATAAATGAGACAAATTACATCACGTTAAAGTGCGCATGACAGGTTTTCATGATTTTCTATTTTTGACTTTATTTCAAGGCATAAAACAAATTATAGTTTTACAGCAATCAATTAGGAGTTTGTGAAGAAAAGTTCAAAAAGACATTAGAAATTACAGGAAGTAGAGCAGCGTTCCAAAGGGGAGAATTATATCAAATCGTCTGACACATTTTACACACAAGGAGCATTTCTTTCTACATTTTTTAAACATGAATCCAACAAAATAAATGTGTTTCCATATAGTTTTTATTTCTCAACAATAATTTCTGCGACATTGGAGTTTTGACCCAGTGTAAGACCTGTTTGCTATGGTAACGCTTAAAGAATTTCCTAGTGTTATGTCATCATTTACAACCAGGAAGTAAAAATACAAACCTAAAAAAATGCCAAACTGGGATAAAACTGGTTGCATTTTTAGGAAAATCTTAAATGTAATGATCTTAACTGCGTTTTGATGAAATAATTCGTCCAAACTGTCATAGGCACATCAATCTTTTCTTGCTCAAGGTCGCGATGTTTGTTTTGTTGGAGCTGATCTTCAAGTTCAAGCTCTAACATTGAGACACTGCCACTCTTCGTTTAAATGCATCCTGTTAGGTTTTTCTTGGTACTCAACAGCTTTTAATCTGCATTTTTTCGAGTGGAATGTCTCTTCCACTCTTTACCAACATTTAATAACTGTTCAAATAAAGCAAAAACAGGCCCATATGTCCAAAAATAGTATTTTTTTGGATTAATTCATTCATTCATTTTCTACCGCTTATTCCCGTTAGGGGTCGCGGGTGACTGGAGCCTATCCCAGTGACTTTGGGCCTTAGGCGGGGTACACCCTGGACAGTGGCCAACTCATCGCAGCAAACACAGAGACACGGACAAGGACAGACAACCATTCACTCTCACATTCATTCACTAGGGACAATTTAGGGTTGTCAATTAACCTACACAGTCATGTCTTTGGACGGTGGGAGGAGCCGGAGAACCCGGAGAGAACCCACGGTAACACGGGGAGGACATGCAGACTCCACCCAGAGAGATCGTGTGATGTTAGGGTGGTCCAGGATTCAAACCCACGATCTCCTTATTGAGAGGCAGAAGCTCTAGCCGCTCTGCCACCGTGCACCCCCATATTTTTTGGATGTTGTTCCAAATGTTTACCTCTTGGGGATGAATAAAAAAAAGGAATTCTATAAATTGACATCGTAGAGGTTGTCAGTAAATCTAAATGTAGATAATATCGCGTTGTTGTTTTGAAGTAGGTTCATATTGGAAATTAGTGCGATGTGTGAAATGGGTCTCACGTTTTGCGATAAAGATATTGTTGCAATATTTTTCCCTCATTTGCATATCATTTATTTTCCAGGTATAACGGATAACAATTAAATGCTCAACTCTTACTTTGTTATAGCTGTGGTTCTCAAATTTTTTCAGTTACGACCCCAAAAATAACAATACTTCACATTCGCGACCCCCAAACACAAAAAAAAAGGAGACACGCAAAGTGATAAATTAGCCTTATATCTAATGTTTGAATATATTTTGAGAATATAGACCTAGAAAAATGACTTTAATAGGCCAACAAATAGAAATCTACATTTACCACTGCATTTGAAGGTGTCAAGCCTTGTTTAACACTATTGTATACATTTTTCCCATCATCTGGAGAGCCCCGGAAACTGTTTGAGAAGCACTGGATTATAGTATTGTAGGTACAAATATACACACATTGGAGACCTTTGGAGTGTGAAATCTGAAGTTGCTTTGTCCGTTACTCTGCAAATCCATTACTCAGGCAAGTGCAATGACAATGTTTTTTCTTTTTTGATATATTGTGCAGCCCTATTTTGAAGTTATGCAAAATCTGACCATCAAGTTTATTATTTACATTAAAAAATGCTTCAAAGATAGCTGACATTTTGCTGTAGATTTTCAAATAAGGTTATAAAGTGATATTTCTGCACATTTGTGATTCATTTCTAGATTAGATTTCACATTTGGCTGATAAATAAACCTCAAATAATCTGTTTAAAGACACGTTTTGACACATTTCTTTTGGATTAACAATAACAGCACCGGACTTTTCTTCAAAATTATATCGAGATGACTACAAGTGACAAAACGCAACTAAAAGTAACAAAAACATGACTACAAGTGACAGAAATGCGACTAAAAGTGACAAAAACACGACTACAAGTGACAAAAACACGACTAAAAGTGACAAAAACACGACTACAAGTGACAAAAACATGACTAAAAGTGACAAAAACACGACTAAAAGTGACAAAAACACGACTACAAGTGACAAAAACATAACTAAAAGTGACAAAAACACGACTACAAGTGACAAAAACACAACTACAAGTGACAAAAACACAACTACAAGTGACAAAAACATAACTAAAAGTGACAAAAACACGACTACAAGTGACAAAAACATGACTACAAGTGACAAAAACATGACTACAAGTGACAAAAACACGACTACAAGTGACAAAAACACGACTACAAGTGACAAAAACACGACTAAAAGTGACAAAAACACGACTACAAGTGACAAAAACACGACTACAAGTGACAAAAACATGACTAAAAGTGACAAAAACATGATTAAAAGTGACATAAATTTGACTAAAATTGACATTGAGTCATTTTTGTCAATATCGCTCACCTAATCCTGCTGTATTTGTCATTCATGAGCCTGACTCTCCGTGGAGCTGCCGGGTGCTGGTGGAGAATGCATTTGTCTTGATTGTCGACCGTAAACATCAGAAGCGAAGCTCAGAGAAGCGCTTGATCTCGTTAAAACCGCTGTAGCGACTTTACTGGAAATGTCAATATCAATATCCCACCCGTATCTGCGGCCCCTTTTATTTATGTTTGTGCCGCAGCGATGTGTCCAGCGGCTCCCAGGACTTTAAGCCTTATAATACAGGGACGTGGATATGTATTGTTGTTGTGTCACATACTCGTGTAGCCTTTTATTTTTAGAAGTGTGGTTTCGTCTAGAGCTGTGCAGTTAATCCCATTTTAATTGAGATTAAGTCAATAGTCAGTGATCGACTTTGAATCCCGAGGTCCACGGTGAGTAAAAGCGTGTGTTTGGATTAGAGCTGCACAAGTTTGAGAAATGATTGTGATTTAAGTGCTTTAAGTGCCGCAAAAAATTATAATCACGATTTTCTTGGGGCCAGATCATGATTTCGATTTTAACATGATTTGTGTTCACTTTGTTTTTTCTATTGCCTTTAACAGAGCTGCACGGTTTAGGAGAAAATATATAATTGTGATTTATCTCACTTAATTTTCCTGTCAAAATGTTGTGTCCTGTTATATTTTTGGTGCATTATGGTCCAGAATAACATTACATTAAGGACATGTTTATTACATGCGTGTTAGCATGTATGCTAATAACAAAACACTTTTCTGACTCTGTTCTGGTGTTACTCTCTGGTTCTAGCACTGTTTTTTGGAGTCTGAGATGTTTTGAGGCTAACGCTAACTCTCTAATTGAAAATACATTAGTGCTAAACACTTTGTCAAATTAAAAACTAAAAAAAACAACAGACTTAATCAAGGCTAATTTAGACTGAATACAGATAATCAAAAACTGTTACAACATTTTCATATAAAAATAAAATAAAAACCTCAGATGGAGGACCTTAACGTTATTATGATATATTTAGTTGTTAGCTAATATTATGATACAATACTTTTCCAATAAATATACACAATATATTGTGTATATTTAGAGTTCAGACTTCAGAGGAAGAAAGTTGACTGTAAACTGCACTGATTAAAGTCTGTATTGTTTATGGTCAGGAAATGCATATTTAATTGCATATTCAATTTAATTTGTTTTTTAATAAGATAAAAGAAAATTGAAACAGAAACAAGTAAAGAACTTGTCATGTCAGTTTCTTCTATATAATACTGCCTCTGTAAAGGTGCACTATGTAACTTTTCTGGTTTGAGTTCTGCCATTTCTCACACGTGTTATTGCTTTGCTTTTATTTATTTATGCGTGTTGTTGTCCGGCTTCAGTCCTAGTTTAGTCCTAGTTTAGTCCCAGTTTTGTCATAGTTTAGTCCTAGTTAAGTTCTGGTTTAGCTCTGGTTTAGATGTGGTTTAGTTCTGGTTTATATATGTGTGTTGTTGTCCGGCTTTAGTCCTAGTTTAGTCGTGGTTTAATCCTAGTTTAGTCCTGGTTTAGTCCTAGTTTAGTCCTAGATCAGTTCTACTTTAGTCCTGGTTTAGTCCTACTTTAGTCCTGGTTTTATCCTAATTTAGTCCTGGTTTAGTCCTAGATTAGTAGTGGTTTAGTCCTAGATCAGTCCTACTTTAGTCCTGGTTTAGTCCTACTTTAGTCCTGGTTTTATCCTAATTTAGTCCTGGTTTAGTCCTAGTTTAGTCCTAGATTAGTCGTGGTGTAGTCCTAGATCAGTCCTACTTTAGTCCTGGTTTAGTCCTACTTTAGTCCTGGTTTTATCCTAATTTAGTCCTGGTTTAGTCCTAGTTTAGTCCTGGTTTAGTCACAGTATGACTTTAAACTAGTGCATTTATTAATTCATGGATGTTTTATCGCTTTGACATATCTCGCAAAAACTCCACGGATCTGACCTTTTAGATAGAAATAGGGTTTTCTTTTGTTACAGGGATGTACGTGAATGTGTCCTTGTAAGTGGGCGAGGGATATTCACAAAAATGAATGTCTGTTTTTTCAATCCGTCAGAAACGTGCTGAAATGTTTCCACAAATGTCTCGGTTGACATTAAAAAACAAGCATAAATCGACTGTAAAATGATGGACAAAAGACTCCTTAAAAATCTCCCTAAACCCTCATTTGGAAGAGTGCACTTTTATTTTTTATTTCATCATCATTTCATCTTTTTCCGGTGTTTTGCGATTTTGAAATGCATTTACATATCATCAAAACAGCCATTTCTTTTACAGCTGACAATCTTTCAGTGCTTAAAGTTAGCTGCTACTGTTTTTTAGTCTAAACTGCTCCGTACATTTCTCTCCGTCCTGATTCTTTTGCGTTATTAAGCGCTGAGACTGTGCATTATATCTTTATTTGTTATTTATCTATCAGTCATTTGTTGCAGAGAAACAAATGTGCTTTTCAGTGTCGCCTTCTTCACTTTAACTCTTCTAATAACTGCATTAGCATAAAGACTTCACGCCGTCTGACTCGCGATGATGGCTGATTCTGTCTTTTACGTCTCGCGCATAAAACTAGAATAATATCCAGCCTCCAGATTTAACAAAGAAGAAGGTTTTAGCTAAATATTATAGCATCAATTTAGTCTTTTCCTCAGCATTGAAATACAGTTTTTAGTTCAGTTTTAGTTTGTTTATATTCTTTTTATTCAAACATTTGTGCAAAGAACAAGAGCCATACGCATTTGTTTTGGTCTAGCACTGGTTTAGACATAGTTTAGTCCTGGTTTAGTGCAACTTTAGTCCTGGTTTAGTTCTAGTTTAAATCTGGATTAGTCCTTGGTTGTTGTCCTGGTTTAGTCCTTGGTTTTTATTGTGTTGTTCCATGGCTTTAGACCTAGTTTAGTCCTGGTTTAGTCCTAGTTTAGTCCCAGTTAAGTTCTGGTTTAGCTGTGGTTTTGATATGGTTTAGTTTAGCTTTATATATGCGTGTTTTTGTCCGGCTTTAGTCGTGGTTTAGTCCTAGTTTAGTCCTGGTTTTATCCTAATTTAGTCCTCGTTTACTCCTGGTTTAGTCCTGGTTTAGTCCTAGTTTAGTCCTGGTTTAGTCCTAGTTTAGTCCTGGTTTAATCCTGGTTTACTCGTGATTAAGTCATGGTTTAGTCCTGGTTTAGTACTGGTTTAGTCCTAGTTTAGTCCTGGTTTAGTCCTGGTTTAGTCCTAGTTTAGCCCTAGTTTAGTCCTAGTTTAGCCCTAGTTTAGTCCTGGTTTAGTCCTAATTTAGCTTTAGTTTAGTCTTAGTTTAGCCCTAGTTCAGTCCTGGTTTAGTCCTAGTTTAGCCCTAGTTTAGTCCTGGTTTAGTCCTGGTTTAGTCCTAGTTTAGCCCTAGATTAGTCCTGGTTTAGTCCTAGTTTAATCCTGGTTTAGTCCTAGTTTAGCCCTAGTTTAGTCCTGGTTTAGTCCTGGTTTAGCCCTAGTTTAGCCCTAGTTTAGCCCTAGTTTAGTCCTGGTTTAGTCCTAGTTTAGCCCTAGATTAGTCCTGGTTTAGTCCTAGTTTAGCCCTAGTTTAGTCCTGGTTTAGTCCTGGTTTAGTCCTAGTTTAGCCCTAGATTAGTCCTGGTTTAGTCCTAGTTTAATCCCGGTTTAGTCCTGGTTTAGTCCTAGTTTAGCCCTAGTTTAGCCCTAGATTAGTCCTGGTTTAGTCCTAGTTTAGCCCTAGTTTAGTCCTGGTTTAGTCCTGGTTTAGTCCTAGTTTAGTCCTGGTTTAGTCCTAGTTTAGCCCTAGATTAGTCCTGGTTTAGTCCTAGTTTAGCCCTAGTTTAGTCCTGGTTTAGTCCTGGTTTAGTCCTAGTTTAGTCCTGGTTTAGTCCTGGTTTAGTCCTAGTTTAGCCCTAGATTAGTCCTGGTTTAGTCCTAGTTTAATCCCGGTTTAGTCCTAGTTTAGCCCTAATTTAGTCCTGGTTTAGTCCTAGTTTAGCCCTAGTTTAGTCCTGGTTTAGCCCTAGTTTAGCCCTAGTTTAGTCCTGGTTTAGTCCTGGTTTAGTCCTAGTTTAGCCCTAGTTTAGTCCTGGTTTAGTCCTAGTTTAATCCTGGTTTAGTTCTAGTTTAGCCCTAGTTTAGCCCTAGATTAGCCCTAGTTTAGTCCTGGTTTAGTCCTAGTTTAATCCTGGTTTAGTTCTAGTTTAGCCCTAGTTTAGCCCTAGTTTAGTCCTGGTTTAGTCCTAGTTTAGCCCTAGATTAGTCCTGGTTTAGTCCTAGTTTAATCCTGGTTTAGTCCTAGTTTAGCCCTAGTTTAGTCCTGGTTTAGTCCTTCCATTCACAGTAAATAAATCCTGTGGTCTGAACAGCCGAGAATTTAGCGTCTCTGGATGTAAAAAACCCAACAAACAAATCCAATTACTTTATGCAAATGTGGAGCGTCAGCCGTTTGCCCACTTTTCCTCAGCCGATATCACACCAAATGGACTGAGCTGCACTTCCCGCAGCCCAAACACGCGCCGTCGATAGTTTTCCAAACGACTCGGATGCTGCGTCGTTAGCCTAGCGTAGCATGTTAGCCGCCGGAGCTAATGCGGCGTGAAGCGGGTAAACACAAGAGTGAGTTAATTCATTCGGTGCAAAGTCGGACCAAACGAGGCTCAATAAAGGTCCGCGGCATCAGGAGGGGTTTTTCAGCTGCACTTTAGAAACTCATTCTGTCAATTTGTTTTTCAGGGCTGGAAAAAGTGGCTTGTTGAACCAATAAAGTCTTATAAAAGCTTGGTTTCCCACGAGAAAGGCATTGTAGAAACCTCTTGTGTCTGTGAAAACCAGGAAGAATATTACAAAAAACAAAACAAAACTGGAAAATAATCCTGTACTGACACCTGAGAGTTGAGAAAATGGTTGCATAGATGTGTTATAAATGTAATAATTTGATCAGGGCTGTAATGATCAATTGGAATAACCGTGATCAGTCGACACTTAAATTAATTGTAATCGTTTTTTTTAAATTATTGTTATCGTTCTTTAGGCTAAAGTTCAGAGTTTTTGGACTGAACCGCTCATTTCATCGTCAAGTTGTCTTTTGATAGATCGCAAACTCAATGTTGAAAGTCATGTACGCAAGCTTTATAAATAAGACCCCAGAGCTATTGGAAGTATTTACAAGAATAAAGTTGGATTCCCCAAAGAGAAATCTTTTTCAGTTTCTCTCGCATTGGTTGGTACTGTATCGACACTTTAAGTTTAATTTTGTACACAAAAACATTGTAAATTCAGAGTGGAGGAAAAAGTGAAGTGCAACATAATGTGATTTCACTGATAAACTGGGATTAACCTCAGACTATCACAAAATATGACAAATGTAGATGATTTAGTGTCAGTAAAAGCCTCAGACACATGTGAGTGACATCAGAGCTGCTTTAAACACATTTATTATTGTATTTTACATCATGTTTTAGGAAATTATGATAAACTCTTTGCATTTTTGATGAAGTACAATCCAGATTTATCGTCGATGTAATCCCTCATTCGTCCAGGCGTGTTTCATCGTAGAAAAGGTTTCAGGGGTTGTCATCCGGACGCTGTTTGAAAGATCGAGACGTTTCGACTTCTTGTCATTGTCAATCGCACAGTTGACAATGACAACGATTCACAATGACTTCGGGATAGAAGTCGAAACGTCTCGATCTTTCAAACAGCGTCCGGATGACAACCCCTGAAACCTTTTCTACAATCCAGATTTATGTTTTTACTCACAGAAATGTTGAGCCCACAATCATTTTTCATTTTATCTAGAGATACATTAGATACTGTTCCATAAATCCGATTCCTTTGAAGCTAAAATACAATTTTAAGGCTAGAAAGGCTGTAAAGTGTGGTTGCTATGGTAATTTCCTAAAAAAATGGCTAAACTGGTATAAAATTTGTAAAAGAAATTGTAGCTAATTTTGAAATATGATTGTCTGAACTGCATTTTAGTGAAATGAGTTGTCCAACCTGCCAGAGGCACTTTAAGCATATTTTTGTCGCTTTTAGTCACATTTTTGTCACATTCAGTTGTGTTTGTTGTAATTAAGTGAGTCTTTGTCACTTTTAGTCGCATTTTTGTCGCTTTTAGTTGCGTTTTGGTGCATTGAGTTGAATTATTGCACTTAAAGGGCCTCTGACAGGTTGAAATACACATTTAACTAAAATGCAGTTAAGATAAATATATTCACATTTCTACTAAAATCTTTACAAATTTAACTCCAGTTTAGCGATATTTTAGGTTTTAAATTTTACTCCCTGGTTGTAAAGTATGACATCACACTAGGAAATCACCATAGCAACCACACTTTACATTGGCCAAAACTCTAATGTCACAGATTTGTTCATTTGACAAAGAAAAACACATATGTTAACACCTTTATTTAGTTGAATCGATGTTTAAAGGGTCAAAAAAGTTGTTTATTTTGTGTAAATTATGCATAACCTTTGTCCCCCAGTGTGATGTCATCAGTTTGTTTACTTCCTCTAATTGTCAACAGATTTTACAACTTTTCTCCACAAATAGCGACCTGATCGGGGCAAAACTATAATTTGTATTTATGCGAAGTATTAACACACTGAATAAAGTCAAAATTAGAAAATCATAAAAACCCGTCATACGCACTTTAAGACGTGTAAGAGGTAAATAAAGTCATCTGCTTAGAGACTTCAGAGGAGAGAGAAACAGTCAATCACGAAACGACGATGTCATAAAAACAGCAGAAATTTGTATTTGGTCCATTGTATGTTATAGAAACACAACACAAACACTTAAAACCAGTAGAATTTAGATCTGATGTGAGAGAATCATTTAAAAATGTACAGATAATTACATTTTGGCTCCAGTCGCCTTCATTCTGGAATTTTGATGACGTCACATTTTAAAGGGTCAGTATCTGCAAACACCTAAAACCTTGATTGTTGATTCGTTCCACTTTCCATGATTAATTATTGAACACGGGGCCCTTAAACACTCCTCCCTCTTTAGTGCACGGGAGCTGCTTGTTCTGACACACTGTGGGCTGGATACAAATGAAGCGCTCCTGTGAAAACTTCAGAAATCCCGCTCAGATCGATGCGCGCCGTGCTTGGTATTCCGGTGGCACGCCGCGGTCGCGCTTCATCAGATCAGCGCTGCTCGTCCAGAGTGCAGTGTCTGTTTACCAGAGCGCTCTGTTCACTTTACACCTGGTGAAGGAAAAACTCAAATAAATGTGCAGTCGTTTCTCTGTTTGAACATAAGAGCTCAAACTGATCAACGGCGAGTGTCAATGTGGGTTTATTTTGTCTCATTAAACACAACAGAAAACGGCTTTCAATGTTTAATTCCTGAACTTAACTTAACTTGAACTTAAGTGCATATGACAGGTTTTTATGATTTTATAATTTTGGCTTTATTCAGTGTATTAATACCTCTTGTAAATATGAATTATTATTAGTTTTACATCAATCAGGTCACTGTTTGTGGAGAAAAATGGAAAAATATGTTGAAAATTACAGGAAGTAAAAACAAATTGATGACATCACACTGGGGAGACAAAGGTTATGCATAATTTACACAAAATAAACAACTTTTTTGAACATCCTCTAAACATCGATTCAACAAAATAAAGACGTTCACATGTATTTTTCTTTGTCAAATGAAAAAATCTGTGGCACTGGATGAGTTTTAGTCATTCCCAAAGTCAGGACACACACTCACGGCGTCTGTGGAACGGCCTGAGGAGGAGCTTAGGGCCGCAGAGAACGTTCAGGTTTTTAAGAGTAGGCTCAAGACCCACCTTTTTAGCTTAGCTTTTGATTAACATATAATTGTGTATTTATTTATGGTATTTATTGTGTTCACTTATTTTAGGCTTACTATTTTAGATTAATTTATGTCCTAGTTTTACTCTATTTCTACCAAATTGTCTATTTATTTCTTCAATATTTATTTATTTATACTTTTATTCATTTTAGACTCTCCAGTGTTTCCTCTGAGGGGCCCTCTGCACAGGGAGCGGTGTTTGTCTGTGGCTGTGGGGCCCTGGCTCATGGGCCCCTGGTGGAGGTTTGGTTTGTGCCTCATCTCTCCTCTGGGCCCTGAGTCTGTGTCCTGCAGCTGCAGATGACGCTTTGCTCCTGGTGCAGACGGCTCCTCTGATGGTGCTTCTTCAACTGGTGCATCTGTACTCAGCCTCTCCTGTGTGAGTGTGTGTGTGTGCGTGTGTGTGTGCATGTGTGTGTGTGGTATGTATTGTACGGGTATGTATTGGTGACTGACTGTGGGGGGTTTGGTTGTGTGGGGTCTGGTGGTTGTGGGAGAGGTTGGGAGGGAAACGGCATGTGGGAATGTTTTTAATGCACTGTAAAGCACTTGTGTTACATTTTATGTATGAAAAGTGCTCTATAAATAAAACTTGATTGATTTATTGATTTATATAGAAATAAGGCAGGTTAATGTGTAAAAATGATCAAAATTGCACATATTTGGGAGCTTTAAATCTGCAAAATGGGCAGAATCAGGTTTAAATTTCTTGGTTTAGTTGTTTAAACACGTATGAATTACTTGACTTGTTGACTAATAGAAAAAAATCCATTCTGAACTCGTTAAAATAATTGCCCGTCGCTGCTGTGTTAAACTCGTAGGATGTATTTCGGTAGGTTTTGCGCTCTTTACAAACCCACCTACAGCTGTGTTTAGTTTCAGTCTCGGTTGAACTCGTCGTCGGTCTCTGCTGGAGTCTGTCAGTGGGGCCCAGTTTCCCCAGAAGCCAAGTCTCTTCACTTTTCACAGCTGAGTCTCGCTTCAAATCGAAGTGAAAGAGCTGGACCTGAGGAGGCGGCTGCGACAGAGCCCTGTGTGTATCGATAATGCATTCTCTCCACTCCGCTGTCCTCACCTGCACTCCACGCCGAGCGGGACCCGGGAGCCGCCGTTAATTGAGTCACTTTTCCCTGTTTTTTTCAGATGTCATTGCTCCTACTTGAGTTATTTATTTGACAGAGCAACAGGACTTGTACTTAAAGGGACATATTACGCAAAAGCCACTAAAACGAACTAATACATTTCAAATTCTGCGAAGATCTTAACAAATTTTACACCAATTTAGCAATTTTTTTTTAGGTTTTTACTTCCTGTTGTAAATGATGACATCACACTGGGAAATTACCAAGAAACATCCTGTACAGTGGGCAAAAAACTCCCCTAATGTCACAGATTTTTAAATTTGACAAAGAAAAATACATGTGAACAACTTTTATTTTGTTGAATCAATGTTTAAAGGGACACAACAATAATTTATTTTGTGTGAATTATGCATAACCCTTGTCTCCCCGGTGTGATGTCATCAATTTGTTTACTTTCTATAATTTTCAACATATTTTGCAACTTTTCTCCACAAACAGCGACCTTTTTGCTGTAAAACTATAATTTATATGTACAAGAGTAAAGACCTGTCATACGCTTAACTATATCTCCAAGTCAAAATGCAATAGGGATCAGTGCAATATTGGTATGTGCAATAGGGATCAGTGCAATATGGGTATGTGCAATAGGGATCAGTGCAATAAAAGGGTGTGTGCAATAGGGATCAGTGCAATATGGGTATGTGCAATAGGGATCAGTGCAATGTAAGGACGTGTGCAATAGGACTCTGCAGTAGAAGGGCTTATGCAATACAGATGTGTCTTAATTGTTGTCTGTGACTCTTCGACTTGTTCTGTTGAATGTTTGTAGTTGTACTAACATGACAAAACCTTGTTTTCCTGTCTCTGATTAACTGAAGTGTACTGTATGTTCTTATCTTTCTGTGACCTGCAGGGGGTCTGCAGATGGAAATTAGCCTTGGGCTATAATCTGGCATATTTACATTTGTGTAAATGTTCATTAATATGCATTGTTCCCCCTTTTCCTTAAATAAATAAATAAATAAATGCGCACTTTAAAGTTTATATACTATACCCTTGATTTTGAACCAGTTTGCCTTGAAAAATGTCCAATTTGAGTTAAAAGGTTCACAAATGCGGATGTAAATAGCTAATTTATCTTTTTGCAGTGTCCTGAGCAACTTCTGCACCAAAAAATAATGTAAAACCACCACTATTGGCAAATTTAAAGCACCAAACAGTCGCACAAACATGATTTGGCTCATTACATGCCATATTTTATTAACTAAATGGTCTGAATTGGTCATGTTTTTGTTGTAGGTGGTGTGCCGTGGTATCTTTTAAACCTAAAACGTGAGCCGCAGCTTGAAAAAGGTTGAATAACACTGTACTATACTATAATGATAATAGTAAAATGTATATGCTATGATAAGAACATGCAAAATAAACAATGTGGTGGATAAATTAAATACAATACAATATACAAGGTCAGAGCAAAAGTGCATTTGCTGCTCACGTTCAACTTATATCCTACTATTGCGATATTTTAACGAAGCTAACAAAATATAAATATGCTACTTTTTTCCTTTTTAAAGGCGAGAGGTGACCCAGCTGATAGCATATTTTTCTTCTTTTACTCCAATAAAAACACCTCGTCCTCCATGGAGACAAGAATATGTTGTTCTTATGGCGTCTTCCAACAGTATTTTAAAATATTTTCTTTATAAAAACAGTTTAGACCGGTGCAGCCCAGATTTATCACCTCCACAGCTGCCACATTTCTCACTTCCACTTTCTCTTCTTATTCTCCGGTCTGTGTTTGAACTAAATACAGTTGTTCCAGTGCACTCCCTGATGCTTTCACTCTCCCTCCCCCTCTGTCTCCCCCTCTGTCTCCCCCTCTCCTCTGAGAAATGCACACAGCGTTCACACAATTCGGCAGAAGAACTGTTCAAAAGCTGCAGCCCGACTTCCACACCTGACGTCACTGCTGTGGAGACGAACACAAATCAGATTAGTCAATTTATCTCAAATGTTCCACTTCACTCTTTGACTGAACATTCTCACATTTAGGAGATTAGTGTCAGTTTTCTGTATCATTTGGCCGACAGATTTGCACAAGAAAGAGCTGACTACCATTTAATTAATTACCGGTGTATCATTAACTAGCTAAAGTGAATAAATAATACGATGCCAATACAAACAAATACAAAGTTTAAAGGTGCTGTACCTGATTTTTACTGTTTGTGATGTACACAGCAGCAGTGAGACGCTGCAGGTGAATAGGGAAAATAAATAAATGTAAAGATATCAATTGGAAACTTCTCCTTTAGTTTACTCACATAAATGTAATAAAAAATATATTACAAGTTTTTCATCATGTCATGTTTTCATGTAGAAATAAGGCATTTTATGTGTAAAAATGGTCAAAAAATACACATATTTGGGACATTTAAATGGACAGAACCAGGTTTAAATTTCTTGGTTTATTTTGTAACACTCATTCATTCATTCATTTTCTACCGCTTATTCCCGTTTCCGGGGTCGCGGGTGACTGGAGCCTATCCCAGTAACTTTGAGCCTTAGGCGGGGTACACCCTGGACAGTGGCCAACTCTTCACATTTTGTAACATATTAGTGACAAAAAAATGAACAGAGAGGATTTGGGATTTCTTATTTAGTTTTTAAGTAAAATAGATTGGACTGAAAATGGTCCTAAAAATAAAAATTTCTCTTCATTTTTTTGACTTAAAACTTCAATAAATCAGTTTTAAAATTAGATATCAAAAAATCCTTCTGTCCGTTTGGTCTAAATCTTGTTGAGTCCAGATTGTACAGTTTGGTGTAGGATCTACTTTAAGGCTGATCTTTATGTCTCGAGGGAGAAAAATGCATTTTAAGAAAATGTCATTTGAAGTTACAATGCTCAATACTTTAGTGTCAGCTGCATCTATCTGTACACTCTGCAGCCCTGTGCTGTCAGGTGACGCCCTGTCGTCGGTGTCTGAGTCTCATTTACCTTTTCCGTTCTTTGGTTTATGCTCATGTTATTGCCCCTCTCTCCTCTCGTCCCCTTGGAGCCTGCCCTTTAGAGTCCACTGAGACATTTGGTCATTAATGTGAACTTCTCCCTCTGTTGCACCACTGCTCCTCTCTCTCTCTCCCTCTCTCTCTCTCTCTCTCTCTCTCTTTTCTTCTCGTTCCCCCCTCTCTCTTTTCTTCTTTCTCTTCTTCTCTTTCCTCTCTCTCTTCTCTTTTCTTCTTTCTCTTCTTCTCTTTCCTCTCTCTCTCTCTCTCTCTCTCTCGCTCTCGCTCTCTCTTCTCTTTTCTTCTTTCTCTTCTTCTCTTTCCGCTCTCCCTTCTCTTTTCTTCTTTCTCTTCTCTTTCCTCTCTCTCTCTTCTCTTTTCTTCTTTTTCTTCTCTTCTGCTCTTTCCTCTCTCTTTTCTCTTTTCTTCTTTCTCTTCTTCTCTTTCCTCTCTCTCTCTTCTCTTTTCTTCTTTTTCTTCTCCTCTGCTCTTTCCTCTGTCTCTTCTCTTTTCTTCAGATTGTACAGTTTGGTGTAGGATCTACTTTAAGGCTGATCTTTATGTCTCGAGGGACAAAAATGCATTTTAAGAAAATGTCATTTGAAGTTACAATGTCCCAGAGAAATCTATGGATGAAGTGGATTCAATGGAAGAATCAAACATCTTTAGGAGCAGATTGGACAGGGTTGTTGTTTCCACCTCAAAACTGATATGTCAAGAGAGCAAACTATTTTTAAAAATGAGTTTTACCTGTAGTGTCTCGCCTTAAACAGAGGACTCCGATTCTTCTTTTGGCGACACCAAAATCCTGACTTCCGAGCTAAAAAGCACATAAACGCAAACAAGTTTCAAACCCCAGACCCACACGAGCGCAGCATTAGCGTCTGTGTGGGAGGAGCAACTCATCTCAGACCTTTGCTTTTGGAAATAGGATGTAAATATGTGTTTTTCCCGTAAGAATGAAACGTATTTGGCAGTTGTTTTGACAGACACAATAAAGGTCTGTTCAACATCTTCCTCTCTCTCTCTCTGTGTTATTTGTACCTTATACGGCTCAAGTTGTTTTCTCCCGCTCCCCCTCTCCCCCTCCTCACTCCATTTCCTTCTCTGTAGTCCCTTATATACCTCCAGCCGTCTTCTCTTGTTCCTAATTTCCCTCTCGGAGCGACACATTTTCGTCCCGCGCTGCCGTTGTTAAACAGTCATTTGTTTTCGTGGACTCTTAAGTGTTGTTTCTTCACCTCCTCCGGTTCCCTTCCCTCGGTGGATAAGTGCTTTGTTTTTGTGTGCAGTGGGAGTCGGTGGGACATGTCTCAAAAGCCTGATGCGGTCTAGTTGAAAATGTATGTTTTGAGGTAGATCCGTGAGGCCGGGCTGTTATTGGACGTCTGGAGAAATGAAACGGTGCAGGAGTTTAGAATGCAAATGGGTTTATGTGAGACAATGAAACTTTTGTGTCTTATTCAGTTCAATGTTTGTTTGCTCTCTCAACTAGGGCTGTAATCCTTTAGCCTTTGGTGTCTTAGTCGACCAAGATTTTCATTAATCGACTAATAATTTTATTGAGATTAGGGCTACAGAAATAAAAATTGATAATCGACTAATCGTTAACTGAACCGTACAGAGTCTAAAACACGTCAGAAAACCTTTTTACAACAAACACAGTGATATAAATACATCATAATGTCTCTCCAGAAGCCTTCAGTCTCATATTTCAACCTTTGTTTTGATGATACTGTGTTTTAAAAGTCTAAATCAGGCATGTCCAAACTCAGGCCCGGTGGCCAAATGCGGCCCTCAGACCAATTTTTCTTGGCCCTTAGTCTTCCTGGTGAACTGGCCCACATTGTCTTGAGAAGTACTTTTTACAGCACATTTCAGATTTTCTACAATTCAAACCTAAATAACTAACATTTTAGTGCAACACAGACCTGATAAATAGTTACTAAGCCTGAATCATTCTTAATAAACTAATTGTTGATGATGAATTAAGTCTTTGTTCATGCTTTATTAAGGCAGGAATAAGTGGAGTTATTATGAAGTGTTACTGTTAAGTGGACCAAACATGTCACCAAACTATTACAGACACTTGTAGACGCTGCAGACCAACACCAGCTCCATCTGTCTCCTTTAATGTCAGTTACCTATGTGTAACTATAGTTCTGTGAGTGTCTGAAGAGCTCTTAATCCATTAAACCTATTCACCTTATTCCGGAAGTTGTCGTGAGCATCGTTTTGTTTCCTTTCAGCAGAAAATAAGTTCTACACGGACTAAAAAGACATGTGCATTGATGACTTGTTGTTGCACGTGTACATTAAACAAATCAATCTACTTTATTTAATGTTTTAGCTGCAAGACTTTTCCCCCGTTCACCGTTAGCTTTAACAGAGTCTTCGTTAAACAGAAGTGCGTTTACAACAAAAAGAGGCAAAAGTGGGCGGGGCAGAATAAGGTGAATAGTTTGGTCATGTAGCCTAGATTTGCCTGAAATATGAAGCCACAGATTCAACATGAAATGCAATGTCTAGAGTTCAATAGTTGGGCTTTAAATAATGTATTTATAATGTATTTAAAGTGCTCAAACAAAACAAACAGAGCGGCCGGGGGACTACAGATGAAAAATAGCCTCTTTGGCTAATTCTGGCTGTTTTACTCATGTTTTATTCATGTGTTTTATGAAATTGCACTGTCCCCTTTTGGAAAAAAAATTAACTAAACTAAACACTGAACATCTTTAAAATACAATTTAGTTTTTGTGCATTTGTGGTGGATGTCTGAGCTTTTCTTTCAGCTGGATTTAGTTTTATTTCTCGTCTTGTTCCGCTGTTGTCACGTTGTGACCAATCAGCTTCAAATATTCGTCTGAAGGTTCCGCCTTTTTCCGATTCTCAAATTTTTAGCTCAATACTTTAGTGTCAGCTGCATCTATCTGTACACTCTGCAGCCCTGTGCTGTCAGGTGACGCCCTGTCGTCGGTGTTTGAGTCTCATTTACCTTTTCCGTTCTTTGGTTTATGCTCATGTTATTGCCCCTCTCTCCTCTCGTCCCCTTGGAGCCTGCCCTTTAGAGTCCACTGAGACATTTGGTCATTAATGTGAACTTCTCCCTCTGCTGCACCACTGCTCCTCTCTCTCTCGCTCCTCTCTCTCTTCTCTTTTCTACTTTCTCTTCTCCTCTTTCCTTTCCCTCTCTCTCTTCTCTTGTCTTCTTTCTCTTCTTCTCTCTCTCTTCTCTTTTCTTCTTTCTCTTCTCTTTCCTCTCCCTCTCTCTCCTCTCTTTTCTTCTTTCTCTTCTCTTCTTCTCTTTCCTCTCTCCCTCTCTCTCTTCTCCTGTCTTCTTTCTCTTCTTCTCTCTCTCGCTCCTCTTTCTCTTCTCTTCTTCTCTTTCCTCTCTCTCTCTCTTCTCTTGTCTTCTTTTCTCTTCTTCTCTTTCCTTCTTTCTCTTTGTCTTTTTCCTCTCTTATTCTCTCTCTCCCTTCTCTTTCTCTTGCTCTCTCTTCTCTTCCCTGTCTCTCACTCTCGTCTCTCTCCTCTCACTCTCTTTCCTCACTTTCCTCTTTCTCCTCTTGCTCTTCTCTTCTTTTCCTCATCTCTTTCTGTCCTCTCCTCTGTATTCTCTTTTTCTTACGTTTCCCTGCCCACTTTCCTCGCTTTTGTTTCAATCTCAATCTCTTCTCTTCTCTTCTCTTCTCTTCTCTTCTCTTCTCTTCTCTTCTCTTCTCTTCTCTTCTCTTCTCTTCTCTTCTCTTCTCTCCTCTCCTCTCCTCTCCTCTCCTCTCCTCTCCTCTCCTCTCCTCTCCTCTCCTCTCCTCTCCTCTCCTCTCCTCTCCTCTCCTCTCCTCTCCTCTCCTCTCCTCTCCTCTCTTCTTTCTCCTTCTCTTTCCCCTCACGCTCCTCTCTTGCTCTCTGTTTTTTCATTCTCTCTTCCCCTTCCCTGCTCCTCTCCTCTCCCTTCTCCCCCTCTCCCTCCTCTCCTTTCCGTCTCTTCCCCTTCCCTGCTCCTCTCCTCTCCCTTCTCCCCCTCTCCCTCCTCTCCTTTCCATCTCTTCCCCTTCCCTGCTCCTCTCCTCTGTCTTCTCCCCCTCTCCCTCCTCTCCTTTCCATCTCTCTTTCTTCGTTCTTCTTTCCTCTGGCTCTGACCTCCAGCAGAAGGTGACGAGAGCTCAGCTTCCAAATGTCAGTGAGCGCCTGCACCAGGATTCTGTTATTGGGAAAAGTAATTGAATAATATAAAAAAGAGAGGCTGGAAAGTGTTCTCTTCACTGCGAAAAAGTGACATTTTCTCGGATTCTTGATTGGAATAGTCAGGAGGTTTTTCTTTACCAATGAATGCTGGGATGAGAGGACTGTTGCCTTGGAGATTTGCTAAATTATCTTATTATCAAGTATATTATCTTTAGCTGAAACAATTCAAAATTACCTCAAAACGAGCTAATTAAACATAAATTGACCAGAAACATTTAGAATAATCTTCAAAACAACAGTTGAAAGTGTGTAAGACTGTATTTGTGTCCTTTATTTGTTAATTTTACGGTTCATTTACATTTTAGCGTAAACTTGAATTTCATCCAAGTCATTAACAGACGCATTTAACACAATCTAATACAGTGTGAGAATATTGTCTGAACATAGACATCATCGAGAGAATTCAAAAACATATGGAGATATGGCCCACACAAAATGTTCAAATGATAATCCAATTAAAACATTGAGCTTTATTTTAATTAGAGCTAACAGAATTGTAAACCAGGTCTAAAGCAGTAAAATCTCATTAAATAAACCAGATAATCCATTTTGTTTTCAATGACAACTAAAACTCTACCTCTACATTTTTATAATGAAAGGGAATTTCCAGTGTCCTGTCAGATTAAACAAAACGATTGTGTGTGCTGTGAGAGTGAGTGCGATACAACAGATGAGCCCAAGGCTATAATCCAGTGTGTAATCCAGTGTGTTTACAGCGTCATGTATGTTCATTAAAGGTCCCATAACATGCAAAATCGACTTTTCAGAGGTTTTAACCTTCCTACAGTGCTATTTGGGCCTCGTATGTTGTGCCCAAAGTGGTTTTTTGATTGATTCCCTCATGCTTTCACTAGAGAACTGTCTTTCCCGTCCCCCTCGGCTGAGCAGCAGACGGGGGCTCCTCACCAGGATGACGCGGTGTTTAAGCCACGCCTCTGGGAAGCGCGCAGCCACAATAATAAAAACAGCTAATGCTAATGCTACACAGTAATGACACGATGGATACGACAGATCGAAGAGTTAGCTTGTTATTTACCAAACGGCAACGTCTGTCGTCGAGGCCCTGGAGCACGTCAAACTCCAGGTCAGATCCAGGGCGTAGGACTCAGCACGGCGCTTACCGTCAGGACGGATAAAATGTTTATTCAGTGTTTGTGTATCGCTGTTTGCGGAGCACCCGGCGCATGCACCATCTCCGCTCTTGGCTTCGGCCCGAGTGGGGCGGGGGCGGCAGCCTGCTCTCGGTTCGGGGGGTCAGATCTCAGAGTGAGCCGTTTGCTTTTGCAAGGAGGGGGGCCAGTCCAAGAAATGGGTGTTTTTTGGAAACTGTTATGTTATGGATATTACACAACGCAACATTTTATCAACAAAGCCCTTAGAATAGACTGTGTAAAGGGGAAAATAGCAGGATATGGGACCTTTAACATGAACTGTCCCCACCAAATAAATAAATAAATATTAAATTAGGAGTCTTTTGTCCTGAAGGCTGTTACTCTCTTCAAACTGTTCTGACACATGATCTGCTCACTCTACCTGATGAATCCTCCTGATAAAGCTGCACTGTAGCTGTAACGATTAATCGACGAATCGTTCGATCAATCAACTATAAAAATAATCAATTAAAAACTAACTAACTGGACTATACAGACTCTACAGACCCGAGGCAAAAGTCTAACATAATGTGATTTCACTGAGAAACTTTGATTAACCTCAGAATATCACAAAATATGAAACATGTAGATGATTTAGTGTCAGTAAAAGCCTCAGACACATGTGAGTGACATCAGAGCTGCTTTAAACACATTTATTGTTGTATTTTACATTATGTTTGAGGAAATTATCATCAACTCTTTGCATTTTTGATGAAGGAACAATCCAGATTTATGGCTTTTAGTGGAAAAATACTCACAAAAATGTTGAGCCCACAATAATTTTTCATTTTATCTAGAGATATATTAGAATTGTATTACAAATTTACAGAAACTTAACTTTACCTCCATTCCAGAATTTTGATGACATCACATTTTAAAGGATCTAAAACGCGTGTCAAAAGACTTTTTATAATGAAGACGGCAACATCGATATATCAAATGTCAGAAAAAAGAATAAACAATAGCTCATTTTCATCAATAATACACTTTCTCTATGAATATTCTGAATCTAAAAACCTTCAGTCACCACAGTTCAACCGTTATTTGGTTAAAAATGTATTTGAAAAAAGTTTGATGTAGTGGTATAGAGTTTTAGTTGTCATTGAAAACAAACTGGATAATCTGGTTTATTTAATGAGATTTCACTGCTTTAGACCTGGTTTACATTCTGTTAGCTCTAATTAAAATAAAGCTCAATGTTTTAATTGGATTATCATTTGAACATTTTGTGTGGGCAATATCGACAAAAGGGATTATCTCCATATGTTTTTGAATTCTCTCGATAACGTCTATGTTCAGACAATATTTTCACACTGTATTAGATTGTGTTAAATGCGTCTGAAATTCAAGTTTATGCTAAAATGTAAATGAACCGTAAAATTAACAAATAAAGGACACAAATACAGTCTTACACACTTTCAACTGTTGTTTTGAAGATTATTCTAAATGTTTCTGGTCAATTTATTTTTAATCAGCTCTATTTGAGGTAATTTTGAATTGTTTCGGCTATAGATAATATACTTGATAATAAGATAATTTAGCAAATCTCCAAGGCAACAGTCCTCTCATCCCAGCATTCATTGGTAAAGAAAAACCTCCTGACTAAAAACAATCGCTGACTACTCGACTCTTAAAATAATCGTTACTGACAGCCCCACTCCACAGAACCTTTGACTGATGAGACACAAAGGAGACTGAAAAGCGCAGTGAAACTTTTTCTGCAACTTAAGTTTAATTTCCTTCAGGATCAATGAAATATCTACACCTAAAATGTCTATCTGTCTGCTAATTAAAATGTTTAAAGATTTGGTGAAGTTGTCAAGCGAACAGAAAAGTCCAGGCTTTGACTTTCTTTCCAATTTCTCTTCCCTCCAAAAACATGGACTAACTGGACTAGCCCTCCTCTGCAGTTTGGACTTTTTCTATGTGTGCTGTTCATAATTCCAAATGCTCTCCTCGCTCAGTCTCTCTCTCTGTCTCTCTGTCTCTCTGCTCTTGTCTTTGTGAAGTGCTATTACAGAGCGCTTGTTTAATTGGCTGCCACTGTCCCGATGGGAGGCCGGTCCAGCTCTTCTCCCTTAATGAATATTTATGTGGGATATTAACATTTCTGGCTGTTATTTCTGCTCTGATCCGCCACAGTGTTTGTTTCCACATACATTATTTATGGAAAACATGAATTTTTCACCAGTCGAGGAATTTTAGTTTGCTTCGGGAAATTTCAGATGAAGCGACCCGACTGCAGATGTTGAAAACGCGCCGGATCAGAGCGGGCGTAAATGAAGTCCGAGAAATTGATTTACAAAAGTGCAAACTCGTGGGAACTTTTTGAAGTTTTACCCAGGTTTGATTCTAGTCTGGAATCCAACCTGAGAACTTCTTGCTGTGAAGTTAACCCTAATAAACCCTTATAGACCTAGAAATGGTATCACGCCACCTCCGCGTAGTCAATAAGAGTTCTTTTTACTGATGGCTCCAAATAAACTTTTGCCACAGTATTGCCACCTTATGCCACCGTCGAACTAAAAACAAGTAACATAAAGTACAATTAGCATACGTAAAAAAAAGTATAAAACAAAGACATAAAAATGACAAAATAAACACAAACATACCTCGCTGGCTGACCCACACTTGGAGGTAGAATGATGCCCCAAATTGCAAACTAATTAACTTTTAACTATTTAAACTATTGATCAACCTCTTGTATGTATGCCATGCTTTGCTGAGCGTGCGTCTCATTTTGGCGTCTAGCGGAACTAAAAATCTGAACAATGGTTCCTACTAGAATTTCAAAGTAAGAGTGCTAAACTACAAACACATATTACCAAAAAAACAAACATTAAATCAAAAATATGGCAGTAAAAAATGGTGCAATCTTAAACTCCACATTTCAGTTGCGTCACACATCTCCACAGTGGGTCAAATTTAGGACTTTTAACAACTTTTAGCACTTGTTTCTTGGTCTATTATTTATCGGTGTTACTTTCTAGTTGATCTGATTGATTTGCATTCTCTACTACTTTTAAAGTGCGTATGACGGGTTTTTATGATTTTCTAATTTTGACTTTATTCAGTGTATTAATACTTTGTGTAAATAAAAATTCTAGTTTTGCACCAATCAGGTCGCTGTTTGTGGAGAAAAGTTGAAAAATCTGTTGACAATTACAGGAAGTAAATAAACTGATGATGTCATGCCGGGAAGACAAAGGACATGCATAATTTACACAAAATAAACAACTTTTTTGACCCTTTAAACATTGATTCAACAAAATAAAGGTTTTGCTATGCATTTCTCTTTATCAAATGAACAAAATCTGTGACAATAGATGAATTTTGGCCACTGTACAGTCTGGTTGCTATGGTAATTTCCTAGCGATGGTGTAAAATTTAAAACCTAAAAAACAGCTAAACTGGGGTTAAAGATTAGGTTAAAGATTTCAGTAGAAATTTGAATATATTTATCTTAACTGCATTTTAGTTAAATTTTGTTTCGACCTGTCATAGGCCCTTTAAACATTTCAAACATTGTGTTATATGCAGATTTGGACTTACCTTTGCTACTTTTCTGCGCTCATAAGAGAACACACACACACACACACACACACACACACACACACACACACACACACACACACACACACACACACACACACACACACACACACACACACACACACACACACACACACACACACACACACACACACACACACACACACACACACACACACACACACACACATACTTACAGAATAAATGTGTCAAGAAAACACTCCTTTGTTTTATAGTTAGTTTACTCTACAGGAACATATTGGATTTCCCTCCGCACTTCCCTAATTGTGACCAGGGTTTATTGTTTTTGTTTTTTTAAGGAGGATCATTTTTACAAAAATCAGACAAGCCATATTTTGTCTAGAGCAGGGGCGTCCAAACTTTTTCCATCGAGGGCCACATATTGAAATATAGACCAAGCGGAGAGCCACAATCAATCGCGAAACGTTTAAAAAAGCTGCATTTATCTGATGTTTTAAGCACCACCACATCTACATTCAGTCTCGTTGCCTTAATATCAGGTCTGTATTGCACCAAAATGTTAGTTATTTAGGTTAGAATTGTAGAAAATCTGAAATGTGCTGTAAATAGTACTTAACAGGACAATGTGGGCCAGTTCACCAGGAAGACTAAGGGCCAAGAAAAATTGGTCTGAGGGCCGCATTTGGCCCCCGGGCCTGAGTTTGGACATGCCTGGTCTAAAGATTTGACACTCAAAGCAGAGGACTTGGACTTGCCTTTCATTGACTTGGATTTGGATTAGCTTCAGATTTGAGGTCAGAGACTCCCAGAATCCTCTGTTCGATTCGATCATTATGTGCAGATTTGAGTGGAATTTAAGAGTATTTCTTTAACATATCACCTTTTTATTATTTACTTAAATAAAACACAGATTATAACACATATTATTCTTTTATATTGGAATGAGTATTATCTAAATTATCTTTTTCAGTACCAAAAATCTGCCAAACTGAAGCCTCCAGAAAAACAAAACTGAAACAAACTGTGATTTTCGCACAGCATTACACCAGGACTTCAACTAATCAAGTCTATGGCTACATTCAAGAAACCCTGGAAGTGTTTTTTCATAGTTGAAAGCCTTACATAAATCTTCACTTAAGATCATATTGAGTCATAATGTATGAAGGGAAGAATCACATTAAACAGAAATGACATGGTCCCACTGGTGACTGGCCGCTCATTTGCTGATTTAAGCTGGTAATAACTCTTACATCATCAGGACTCTCTCGGCGGCGCAGTTCTGACGAGGATCATTACAAAAGCTTCAGATCCCCATTAAAACAGTGCTGGCATGAAAAGAGCAGAGACACATTGTACTGCGCGTGTTTGATTTCAGCACCACGGACAGCTCCACAAACTCGGATTAAAAGTCTTTGTATCTGCTTCCCACACGGACGCAGAGAAAAAGAAACTGGAAAATCCTAAATGTCACTCGCTTAAACGGATTAAAGTTTGCTAGATGTTTCAAACTGACTTCTATGGGTAGTTTTCTCACATACGGACGACAAATTGAACTGGTTTTTGAGGCCTTAATATTGTTCCCTCATCAAAAACATAGTTGGACTTTCTTCATTCTTGCAGTTTGAGTAATCATGCTCTCGGAGATGAAAATGCTCAGTTTCAGATTGCTTCCAGCCTCATTTACACTGCTTCTGTCCTCAGTGGTGTTTTATATGATCTAAAATCAGAGCTATAGGCTCTGTGTACAGCACCACGCGGGTGGGATAGCTCAAAGCCAGTGTTGGGAACAATGTATAATGGCATTATTTTTATCAGTAAAGAGTAATCTAACTAATCACTCTTTCCTCTTCATTACGCCGTTATTCACCTTATTCTGCCCGCCCACTTTTGCCGTTTTTTGCACTTTTGTTGTAAACGCACTTCTGTTTGACGAGAACTCCGTTAAAGCTAATGACGAACGAGGGAAAAGTCTCGCCGCTAAAATGTTACATAAAGTAGATTGATTTGTGTAAAATGTTTAATGAACACGAGCAACAACAAGTCAACAACGCACAGATTTCCTGGTCAGTCTGAAAACGTCTTTTTAGTCCATGTAGAACTTATTTTCTGTTGAGCTTGTCTGCTCCGTGTGAACTACAACAGAAACAAGACGGCGGCACGTAAGGCAACTTCAGGAATAAGGTGAATAGTTACTGTCAGTGTAACACCACTCATTTTGCTTTGAGTCGCAGACTGAGACTCTGCTTCTCATCTCCTTCAGAAGTTGCAGAGTTTGTTTTGATTGAAGATTTAAATTTAGCAAAGGTTTATGAGAGCCTCCTAACACCTTGGTCTGAATCCTCAGACCAGTCACACACTAATCAGGTGCTCAGCCGAGATGAGGAGCTGCAGCCAGTGAACAATAGGACTGTTCACACGACTAACAGAATAACAACAGATTAGTTTCAGGTGAAACTAGGTTGCGCAAACAAATAGTTTTACAAAGACAGGCCATTATCAGGGACTCCTCCCTGTGGGCGGGGCTTTCAGAGCTGCAGAAGTCAGAGTTCTCAGACTGAGAATGACTTTTGGATGGAAGTGGAAACGTCTTGATTTTCAAAACATTGTCCAGATGACGACCTTTGAAGTGTTTGGTCCGTGTTGTGGTCTGTGTGTGGTCTGTGTGTGTTGACCTGAGGATCCTGTTGAATAAATGAGGTATTCTCAAACACACACTTGTCCCTGCTGGGCCACCGTAGCTCCACACAATCGTAAATAATAAACCTGTTCCATATCTCTTGCCTTCAGACATTGGCATTTTCTCGACTATTGTTTTACAGAAATCCCACAGAGCCACATTTAATCCCCGGTCAGTTTGTCTTTATCCTTCCTCTTTCCCTCTCCCCCCTTCTCCCTCCTTTCCCCTCCTGTCCCTCACTTCCTTAACCCGCTCACATCAGATTAATGCGTGTATCTGATTTGAGTTCTTTACATTAATCAATCTGGAAAGGCTGTCGTTGAAAGTGATCAGGAAAATGCTGGACGTCATAATGAATATTTGAAAATGATGGCACGAAGCGCCTCAACAGCAGAACGAACCGAGAGACAAGGCGTGGTTTGTTTTGGGCGCTTCACCTCTGGCTTCCACCCAAACCACGATGCTGCTCTGTGATTGGTCCAGTCTTCACAACAGCAGATGACAGATATCACGGGAGTCCATCTTGCTGGCCACGTTATCTCACCCTACTCTTCCCCTCTTCATTTTCTCTCCCATTTTCTTTCTCAACTTTCTCTCTTCAACCCACTCACTTCTCTCTCTTTCATTCTGTCCTCTTTCCCTCTTTCTCTTCCCCTTCTCCACCCCCCCCCTCTCCTCTTCCTCATCCTGTCATTTTCCCTCCTTCCCCTCTTTCTATCTTTCTCTCTCTCCCCTTTCCATCCTCCTTTCCTTTTCTCTTCTACTCCCCCTTCTCTTTTGCTCTCTTCTCTGCCTCTTTCTCTTTCTCCCTTCTGTCTCTTCTCACTCTCTCCTCCTTTTGTTCTCTATCCTTCTCTTTTCTCTCTCTCTTTCTGTTTCTCTTTCCTCGATTTCTCTTCAATCCTCTCTATCCCTTTCTTGCTCTCTCGCTCTTCTGTATGTCTCTCTCTTTCTTTCTCTCTCTCTCTTTCGCTCTTTTGTGTCTCTCTCTTTCTTCTGTGTGTGTCTCACTCTCTTCTGTCTCTCTCTCCCTCTTTCTCTCTTCTGTCTGTGTCTCTCTACTATGTGTGTGTGTGTCTCTCTCTTTTTTCTGTCTCTCTCTTTCTTCTGTCTCTCTCTCTCTCCCTCTTTTTTCTGTCTCTCTCTCTCCTTCTTTCTTCTGTCTTTCTCTCTCTCTCTCACTTCTGTGTGTGTCTCTTTCTCTTCTGTGTATCGCTTCTTCTGTCTCTCTCTCCCTCTTTCTCTCTTCTGTCTGTGTCTCTCTCTTATGTGTGTGTGTGTGTCTCTCTCTTTTTTCTGTCTCTCTCTTTCTTCTGTCTCTCTCTCTCTCCCTCTTTTTTCTGTCTCTCTCTTCTGTCTCTCTCTCTCCCTCTCTTTTTGCCTCTCTCTTCTGTCTCTCTCTCTCCTTCTTTCTTCTGTCTTTCTCTCTCTCTCTCTCACTTCTGTGTGTGTCTCTTTCTCTTCTGTGTGTCTCTTCTTCTGTCTCTCTCTCCCTCCTTCTCTCTTCTGACTGTGTCTCTCTATTATGTGTGTGTGTGTGTCTCTCTCTTTCTTCTGTCTCTCTCTCTCCCTCTTTTTTCTGACTCTCTCTTTTCTGTCTCTCTCTCTCCCTCTCTCTTCTGTCTATCTCTCCTTCTTTCTTCTGTCTTTCTCTCTCTCACTTCTGTGTGTGTCTCTTTCTCTTCTGTGTGTCTCTCTCTTCTCTCTCACCCTCTTCTCTCTCTCTCCCTCTCATTCTCTTCTGTGTATGTGTGTCTCTCTCTCTCATCGGTCTCTCTCTCTCTCTTCTGTATGTTTCTCTCTCTCTCTCTTCTGTGTGTGTCTCCTCCTCTCTTCTCCCTCTCTCTCTCTCCCCCCCTTTCTCCCCTCTTCTTCCCCCACTCTCTCTTTGCTTTTTCCCTCCAGAGCAGATCCAATGCATTGCTGATTAGGCGTGGACTTGGTAATTGTTTTCATTGTTCGCTCTCGTCACTACATTGAACGCACTGCTCCCATCGATCTCTCGTTGGGGGAAATTGGTTCTGTTCTCTGAGTGTCCATCTCCGGAGCCCCCGTCCCGCTCTCCCCCCTCGCTCCCCTCTCTCTCTGTCCAGGACGATCTCAGTCACACAGACTTTAGGTGCTGAATCTTACCTCCTTTTGTGGTCAGTCCAATTGGGTTTTTCAATCTTCTTTGCTTCAGTCCTTTGTGCTGATTGGAGTGCCATTATAGGATGGACTGAAAAGGACTTTAGGGTCTTGTATTGTGCATATTGTGTGTAATGTATATAATGTAAAAAACTACTACTACTACTACAAACAAATGCTCAAATAATTTAAAATTGTCAACTTAAAGCTTTTGTCACGTGTAGATTTACTCAGAGTGGGACGAAGAACCAACACTTTTAAGCAAGTCAACGACTGTGACTTCAATTAAACATTATTCAAGCTGGACAAAATTATGGTGTCTGAAAACTACTGGTGTCAGAAGCCCCTTATGTTGACAATAAAAACAAGGCCAGTTACGTCGCCCGGATTGGCGTCACTGGGGCCCCATCCTGGAGCCAGGCCTGGGGTGGGTGCTTGGTGGCGAGCGCCTGGTGGACTTTCCCCACGGAGCCCGGCCGGGCACAGCCCGAAGGAGTGACATAAATCCATCCTGCCGTGGACCCACCGCCTGCGGGAGGATCCGTAAGGGGCCGGTGCAGAGAGATCTGGGCAGCAGTCAAAGGCAGGGGCTTCGACGACCGGATCTCTGGACACAGAGACTAGCTCTAGGGACATGGACTGTCACCTCACTGGGGGAAGGAGCCTGAGCTTGTGCGGGCGGTCAAGCGTTACCGGTGAGATATAGTCGGCTTCTCTTCTCTGCTGTTGCCTGCGGGGAGAGGCGAGGGGCTGGTGTGGGCTTACTCATAGTGTTGGAGTTCCTGGTGAACCTTCGGTGGGGGACAGGTTTCTACGTCTACTCCGAGAAGTGCAAATTCTTTAAAACGTTACTCACATAAATGTAATGGATTAAACCCAGCTCTGTGCACTATTCTAACTTTTTAAACTATAGTTTAATCTGCAAACGGCAAATAGATAACATACATCATAATATAATCACATTATTTTATTTACTTTTCTTACTTTACTACTTCCTTACATTACAGCTCACACTTCTCAGGCTGTCAGTGTCAACACAAAGTAATATTTAATGTAAATGGACACTCTAAGACACTTCACATCATTCATTCACTCCACAGTCGATGGTGATAAATAACCACAGCTGCCCTGGGGCAGACTGACTGAAGGGAGGCTGCCAGTGTGCGCCATCAGCCCCTCCTACCACCACCCACCACACACACACACCACTCTCATACTGGGCAGTGTGGGTGAAGTGTCTTGCCTAAGGACACAGTGACATTTCCTCCTCCAGCGCCCCCCTGTGGCACCTGCTGTTCCAGCGTCTCTATCCAAGAACTAACCAGGCCCCACCTGCTGATCTTCCAAGGTCTGACTGGGCTTTGGCAGGTCTGGCCCAATGTTAAAACATCACAATTGTGCAATGATTCAGGATTATCAGCTCTTTGTCTTCAAACAACGGCCAAATCCTTAGTTCACTTTCATTCCCAAGTTTAATGCATTCCTCACTATCTTTTTGAAATCAAACTTTCTGAATAAAAAGTAATGATACTGTCACATAAACGGCCAGATAATAATGTACTTTTTTGAAGCATTGATTGAACTGAAATTACTGTTGCTGCCTACGATTCTCATTTCATCTTTATTCTCACGATTACATTGTCACCTGAATAATCACTATTATTGATTAACCCTATAGTCCTGAAATAGCTGACAGAATTCTACCCATTATACAACATGGATCTAATAAAAATGGACCAGAAACTGCAGAGAGTTCTACAAAACCATGTACACAGTTAAAATGTGTTGATTGAGTGTTTTATCCCACTTTCTTTTCACATTTTATCTTGCCGGTGATCAAAACTCTTTCCGTGTCTTCTTATCTGAACAGTGCAATGACAACATCCCTGTCTCCAGCTCTCTTGTCTTCTCCGTTTCCCGACTTGAACTCGTCGACAGAAGTCACTGTGTTCTGCTCCTGTGTGTGTTTCTGCTGTCAGTGTCCTGTCTCGTACATCACACCAGGGACTCAATCACCGTTTCTCTCCCCGTTCCTTTTCCTTCCTCTTCCCTTTCTCCGTCTCTCTCTTTCCCTGACACTTCTGGAACGTCGCGGCGGTTTGTGGTTTGTTTTTGCGCCAACACTTCCTCCTCTCTGTGGACTTCACCTTTTCAAACCTCATCGATCCATCACTCGCCGCTACTTCCTGTTTTATCCAATTTCACTTCCTGTCTTCAGACGGCATTGGCTCTGACGGCCAATCACGTCGCTGCCCTGTCCATCTGCCACAGACAATCAATAGTTACCGCAGCTTCTTGTTCACTCAAAACATGTTTGCGGGAGGGGAAACCTGATCAAAGTTTTGTTGTCAAGCTTCGTTATGTACAATTTCCATCTCTTGTTTTAATACATTCTGTGACAGCGGGAACGGAGCGTGAATAAATTGCGAAATAGCAGCCCACAATTAGCAACATGCTGTGAACAGATAAACGCTTTAGTGAGAAGTCCAGTGAAGGTGAAGGCTGCTTTATACTCGAGCTTTAGACGCACCTGACAGCCAACGAGAAGCACAGAACACACTTAAAGCTTTATTTGAACACTTTGATGGCGAAGAGGATGTGGCACAAAACATATTCATCATATTCAGTAACATTTCTCTTAGAGGTTCATGGTTAAACAGGGCTGTGGGTGAGTTTGTTGTGAATTTAAATTGCATAACTTTGGGGAAAATGATTAAACTATCACCTATCGTCCTAAAATATCGGCAGAGCTTACCATTCTTCAGTTTCTCTGGATTGTAAACAATTAGTGAAGGCATCATCCTTGAAAAACAAAAAACAAAACAAAAAACATATCGGTCGATCATATGACGCGTGAGAAAGATATATATATAAGATGACCCAGATATTCACCTTATTCCTGAAGTTGCCGTACGCGCCGCCGTCTTGTTTCCGTTGTAGTTCACACGGAGCAGACGAGCTCAACAGAAAATAAGTTCTACTCGGACTAAAAAGACGTTTTCAGGAAATCGTTGCGTTGTGACTTGTTGTTGCTCGTGTTCATTAAACATTTTACACAAATCAATCTACTTTATGTAACATTTTAGCGGCGAGACTTTTTCCTCGTTCGTCATTAGCTTTAACGGAGTTCTCGTCAAACGGAAGTGCGTTTACAACAAAAGTGCAAAGAACGGCAAAAGTGGGCGGGGCAGAATAAGGTCAATAGGGTAGCATGATTTTGGACAATGAATTGCCATATTTTTAAGAAAGTTTAAACTTCAGGGTTAACTTTTTTCCCATCATAAGGAAGGATATTGTGTTGTTTGCGTTGTTCTGTTGTATTATTACCTTGAAATTGTGATCTCATTATGATTCCAATGGGATTGTTAAGTGATGATGTCACAAGCATATTTCTCTCTTCCATCTGTCGCTGATTGTAAACGTTTTTATTCATGAAATAAAGTAAAATCTGTGATGTCCCAGCACAGATATATTGTAAAAGCAGCTCTCTGAGACTGTCGTGTGTTTAATTATAGAGAATTATAGAGAAAAAACGGAAGTGCGCCGTTAGCATGCTAGTTGATATTAGCTTTACTGTAACGGTAAACTCTTTGGATGGTCAGACTGAAAGAAGTGAGTGAGCAATAACTTTGGAGCTCTACAAACAGTTTATGATGAACCAGCTCTGATGTTCATTTTTTTAGTAACGAAACAGTAGCTAATTACATCTTAATCCACCTTTAAAGACCCCTCATCTGCCTAATTCTTTCTTTTATATAACTTAATACTTAATAGTACCATATCTACAGCGCTTCTCTGTCCAGACCTTTGTTCAAGAGTAAAACAAGTTTTTTAACGGAACCACAAGCTAAACATCCAAACATAAACTCACCACATCAATTGAAGCCGCTTCTTTTTTTATTCTTATGCCACAGAAATCAATGAAAGGAAAGCGTCTCTGTCCTGTTTGTATTGAGTGCTGATATATTTGAACAAAACTGAGCCCAGACTGTGGCTCAGTGTCAAAAACAAAACAAAATCAGCTGAAATTGCCGCTGCCTTAAACCCCGGAAGTGAGTCACACTTAACAATAAACCTGCGTGCTGTGAACCCCAAGTGCTGTGATTGGTTGATCAAGAATGACTTAGGAACAGGCAAGGCAAGTTTATTTGTAGAGCACAATTCATACACAAGGCAATTCAAAGTGCTTTACACAACAGGAAAATCTGCATCAAAATCACAAAACACAAAACACACAGAATCATTTTAAAATAAAGCGCTTTAAAAGAGAAGAGCAGACAGATCTTTCAGTCAAACAAGTACATTTAATACAATTGTAATCGTTTGGATTCCCACAATGCACCTGGACCAATAACAAAATACAAACCAGTGACTTTTGAAACATACATTTGCACATTTGGAGGAATTGTCTTGGTGAACATGACTTTCAAGTTGTGTGGAGGCTGTGTTGAATGTTTTATCCTCCAAGTCCTCAATTTAAAAAACAGAAACCGCTCACAGTTGCTGATGATGGTCTGCGAAGCCCTCTTTGCAGATTTTAGATTGTGTTTTTGTACTGAAAGCGTGTCATTTTGCAACAAACCTGAGAGGTTCAATTATTCACTTTTTTGAGTGTTTTTCCTCTTTTCTTTTCTGAACAATTGTGTCTTTTTTTTTACTACGGAAGCGTAGAACTGTCAATGTTGTTTTTTTTTTTTTTGGGATAGTTATTCTGACTTTTTTTTTTTTCGATAGTTATTCTGAATTTTTTTTGGGATATTTATTCTGACTTTTTTTTTTGGATATTTATTATGACTTTTTTTTGGGATATTTATTTTTACTTTTTTGATAGTTATTCTGACTTTTTTTTTTTTGGGATAGTTATTCTGACTTTTTTTGGGATAGTTATTCTGACTTTTTTTGGGATAGTTATTCTGACTTTTTTTCGATAGTTATTCTGACTTTTTTTCGATAGTTATTCTGACTTTTTTGGGGGATAGTTATTCTGACTTTTTATAATAATAACTATAATAACTATCCCCCCCCCCATAAAAAGTCAGAATAACTATCGAAAAAAAAAGTCAGAATGACTATCGAAAAAAAAAAAATCAGAATAACTATCGAAAAAAAAAAGTCAGAATAACTATCGAAAAAAAAAAAAAAAAGTCAGAATAACTATCCCCCCCAAAAAATCACAACATTGACAGTTCTACGCTTCCGTATTTTACAACAGGTGACAACGGCAGGAGTTTTTGTGAAAAGTGACCCAGACCATGTGAACTTCTGTGTCTCCAGATGTGTTTTGGACGGAGTTATTGCAAACACTTTTTATCTGCATTTGGATTGTACAGATTACAAACTCATCTCATAAAAAAAAAGCAAAAAACAAATTGCTGGCAGTGACTAAATGCCTTGGATGCGCTAACAACGGAACAGTCTAATTTCAAAATCGCTCGTAAATGGTGCAAAATAATTCCAATTTCAGCCAACATGAATATCTTGATAAACCAGCAATCGTCTGTTTTATAATCTCCTCCATATTATGTTTCCTTATCATCTTAATATGGTTTAAGATAAAATCCCAACCGCACGACGAGCCCTTTCTTTGTCTAAATGAAATAAAAACACTGAATTATAGATGTATTAAAAGCCTTCGTGATTAATGTATGCAGAGTAAAGAAGAGGAGAAAATGGGCTGGTTGTGCACAGAGAGGTCAGAGCCCATATTTAATGTTCTCTATAATCAGGCCACAGCTGGATTCTCATATTAAACTTTAACAGTGGAGGAGGTAATAAGGCTGATGATATAAATATGCAGTAAAAGCCTCAGGGTCAGAGAACAGTCATATATTTCAATAATAATAAAATAAATGTCTCTTTGTCTCGTTGCAGTCGGAGTCCAGGAGTCCGAAGAAGAGTCCCGAGCCCAACGTGGATCTGCTGGGGCTGGGTAAGACCTGCTGCTTTAATGGGACTCACGGTTTTCAAATGAGCGATTAAAGAAACATGCGGCGTTCAAGTGCGTTTTTCCTTGGTTATTAAAGTACTTTAGGGACTTATTGTAATTGTGCACTGTCCTTGTTCTGGAAGTCTCACGTAAACCTGGCACAATAACAACTATATCGATTTATTGTTCAATATACGATAGAAAAAACTGTATATTTTTGGAATAATATTTGTTTTGTGTGCGCTTGGGGAACATTGTATTTGGTTTTTAATGCGATTTTAATCATAGAGATTGAATTATGGAACTTTAATGACTCATTATTGACACCAACGAACTAAAAAGGTGTTCCATTCTGCTATTTATTTAATTGTAGCTCATATTTTTTACAATATTTCACATTCAGAATTACTTTGTTTGGGATTATCCAGCTTTACTGTGTCAGAAGCATACATTAGTTTCAATGTTATTGTTTATCGTGATATTTTCCCTTACAATATAGACCCTTTAAAATGTGATGTCATCAAAATTCTTGAATGGAGGCGACTGGAGGCAAAATGAAGTTGACTGTACATTTTTCAATGATCCGCTCACATTAGATCTAAATTCTGCTGGTTTTACGTGTTTGTGTTGGAAAAAAGCAACACATTTGAATTTCCAGAGTAGAAAGGTCAGTTAGTTTGCTTTTCTATAACAAACGATGAACAAAATACAATTTTCTAGCCTTAAAATTGTATTTTAGCTTCAAAAGAATCTAATTTGGAATAGTATCTAATATATCTCTAGATAAAATGAAAAATTATTGTGGGCTCAACATTTCTGAGTATTTTTCCAGTAAAAACCCATAAATCTGGATTGTTGTTGAGTTTATCATAATTTCCTAAAACATGATGTAAAACACAATAATAAATGTGTTTAAAGCAGCTCTGATGTCACTCACATGTGTCTGAGGCTTTTACTTTTCCAAAATCCTCTCCATTTTTCATATTTTGTGATATTCTGAGGTTAATCCCAGTTTCTCCAGTGAAATCACATTATGTTGCACTTCACTTTTTCCTCCATTATGAATTTAGAATGTTTTGTTGTTGAAGGGTCTGTATCAAGTCAGTTTTGCCTCAAGTCCAAGTCGAGATCTAATGGCGTTTCCTCAGAAAAGTAAACGGATTGATCTGCAGATGTTAAAATACGGCACCATCCCTGCAGCGTTTAGCTGGTGATGTTGGATGGTCGTCACTGATGATGGCACTTTGTCTTTGTCTTCTTGAGAACTAGTTGTTGTTTCAATGTGAAAAGTGAGGTGCTAAAAGGTTTGTCTGAGTTCGAAATATAAGAAAAGTTCTTTCTTTTCACGGTTTGAAAATCAGAGACTCCAGCTTACACGGTTCTATATTAAAAAAAAAAAAAAAAAAAAAAACGGTTTCTGAAACCACAAAAATAATCCTAATGAATCTGGGGTGTGGTGAATGAACTTAAAAAATGTGGAGGAGCTTCATTCATTACAAGATTACACCATGTGGGGCCCACGCAATAAAAAGCATTAAGTTCAATTCCCACAGGCATTAAATCTAAAAACAATTTTGACAAAATGAGGAGAATAAATTTGAATTTTACCGTTCAAATATATTTTGAGTCCCAGATGTATTGGATTTATTGAATTTAGCTGTTAAAAGCTTTTACGAAAACATCTAAAAAGTAAAACATAGGGTTTAAAATAGACATTTCCATGGCTTAAATGTCATGTACATAAGCTTTTTGAATATTATATACTAGTTTATTATATTCTTGTCATTCTGCTGCCCAATGGAATGTTTAGAAGCAGTAGTTTTGACACAATTAAAGCATGAATAGTCTTGTTTTGATGTTGATTATGACATTAAAAATCTTGAAATGCGGCATTAAAAGTCATTACATTTGATTTACTGAAACCTGCACAAACGTACACAAATGAAACACAACTCTTGGTTTGATTTTGATCAGAAAACGTAACTGTCTCTTAACATTGAACCTTAAATCCTTCAGTATTTGTGTCTGAACCATGAGTTAATCCTGCCTCTCGTTTCCGCACACATTTTACAAAACCGCACATAACTTCATAACTTGTCAAGCGCTGCTCACACATTCACAAGCGAACCCGACATTTCTTAATTACGTTTTATTATTGCGGGTCAAATATTGTGACATCATCGTGCTCCAGACCTTTTCTTCCTCTTCTCCTTGACGTCTTTATATTGCTCCTGACAGTCAATGCAGCTTTACTGTCACTGCGGCGCCAGCTCGCTCACATTCAATACACTTTAATACACAGGAAATAGCTTAATTTTAGCGCGTGATTGACAGTTTGGTTCAAGCTTATTTTCGCGGATCAAAAGTAAGTAATTGAGCAAAGTTATGGCGACTTTTGCAGTGCCCGTGGAGCTGGCCGTCTAATAAATGTGTTTGTTTGGAAATGTAAAGTGTGATTGAAGTCTGAAAAGATGGCCACAGGAAACAGTGAAATGAATGAACACATATTTCTCCCCAAAAGTCGATTTTATGAAGGCGGCGGATATTGAAAAGTGATTTGTAAATGGAAACAAACACTTTGTTGAAATGCTTTTGAGGTAAACGCTACAAAATATTTCAGAACTTTGACCATTATTGGGTTTATGACAATGGAAAATAATTGGACTCTGCAGTGATACGCATTAAAGGTGATGTATTATGTAAAATCTGCTTGTCTCCATGAGGATGATATTGCTTGGAAAGTGCCATAGTGTGGTATTAATCACATCTAGCTCGCTTCTGTTCAAATACAGGTTGTCTTCATTAGGACTGTAGTCGACTAAAGACATTCTTGGTCGACTAAAGACCAGCCCTATCAGCTGATTAGTCAAGGGCGTGAAGCAAGTATTTATCAAAACTGTAAAGTATATCCATGTATCTAAAACAAACTGCGCTCAAAAGAACACAACTGCAGAGGAGTTCATGCAAAAAACACCATTTATTCACCTTATTCTGCCCCACCCACTTTTGCTGTTTTTTGCACTTTTGTTGTAAACGCACTTCCGTTTGACGAGAACTCCGTTAAAGCTAACGACGAACGAGGGAAAAGTCTCGCCGCTAAAATGTTACATAAAGTAGATTGATTTGTGTAAAATGTTTAATGAACACGAGCAACAACAAGTCACAACGCAACGATTTCCTGAAAACGGCTTTTTAGTCGAGTAGAACTTATTTTCTGTTGAGCTCGTCTGCTCCATGTGAACTACAACGGAAACAAGACGGCGGCGCGTACGACAACTTCCAGAATAAGGTGAATACAGAAAAGTATTAGGAGACAGTGTTTTTTTGACTCCAAAATCTTCAGCTACCTCACTCACTCATATCTTCTTGTTTTTGCCATATAAATCATTTTATAGTAATTTAATATAAATAAAATTGTTAGTCGACTAAGATACCATCGACCGATTAATCGCCTAAAGGACTCCAGCCCAGTCTTCATACCCAGGAGTCCACTGGCTCTTGGCCTTCTGCAGTGTTGATTGCAGAGAAAATGTTGAGTCGCGGCTAAAAATTGCTTGTTCTTGTCTCACAGTGAGACAGCGACGGACAGGAAAAGAACGGTTAAACTTAGACCAGCTGAACGACCAAAGACGAGCTGTGGTTTATGTCAGACTTGTCTGATATTTTGTAATCTCTGTGGCAGACTGAGACCTCCTCTCACTGGCTGTGGCCCTCACCCCTCAATCACTCCACAGTCCTGCACTCTTGAGCAGACTAAATAGTGCACTCAATCATGGAGCGATTCGGACACTCACTACCATCTCATCTGGGAGAAAAAAAAGTCGGCAAAACTCCGACTCTGATTGATTTCTGTAATGAATATGGGTCAAATCCGCCTGACATGCACATGTCTAGGACTAATAATCATCATACATGTTTTATTCATCATGGATCGCACGCGAATCATCAAACGGACTGGATTATTCAACTTTTTGCCTGAGATTTGCGATCTATTCACAGCTCAAGCTAAGCTAAGCAGCTAACGCTAACAACTCTGCTGCTAACGGCTTGTTTAAAGTGTTTTGTTCATAATCTCGGCTCAACAGTTTGTTTAAACAGCTCTTTCTGCTTCATTCAGTCCGTTGTGTTCAGTTAAAGACCTGTCACTGTCCGCTGTTGTTTTTCCGACTATTGCATTGTGGTCAACATTGGCCGGTCTAATGATCAACGCTGGACACTACTTTTCAAGATGCATTGTGGGAAACTTTGAGTGCACTACTTTTTCACCTGCTGGACATTCAGACGGCACTAAAAACACTTTTAAGTGCCCTGTAGAGTGAATAGTGTGGACATTCAGACAAACCACTGTGTCTACGATCAGCCTCAGTTAAACATGTGACCAACAGTAAACATTCTGTTTAGAAACCTGTATTATACTTTTTATTTCACACAGGAGTGAATGAAAGAATCAAAAACTAAGACACTCAGATTTGACTTTTGGATTAAGAAAACATTCAAATTTAATCATTTTTACCAGAAGGCCTTTAACAGAGCTAATATGAAGGGGCCCTCAGGCAGAGCCAGAGCGGCTGTGTTTGGACTGAATCTTCTGCGAGTGTTTTTTAGGTTCAGGTGAGTTCAAGTGGCTGTGTGTGTGTGCGTAAATGTTAATGACTCCTGTTCACACACCTCCACATGAACAGCTCCTGACATTCACCGGGCCAACACCGCACTCAAACTGACATTTCAGAGCCGGGCTTTTCCTATCAGCCGCCAGCACTCGAAGGCAGCACTGTAGTTGACCCACACGTGACCACAAACCAGACCCAAGGCCCACATCTAAAGGTCTCCTGCATTATGCAAAATTGACATTTCTGAGCATTTAACCATGTTGAAATCTCTTGTTCTCGACTAAAACATAGACCTGGAGTTGTGTTTTGTTTCATTCATGTTTGAGTAATGTGCTTTTTTTTGTCTCTATCTCCAGAGCTCCAGATGCTTGTCCTTCAGTGTGAGTCAGCCAGAGCAGCCAAATATAGTGCACAAATAAGAGTAAAGGTAGTTTGAAATAATATTACTCAAGCACAAGTACAAGTTTTAAGGTGAGACGCTGCAGGTGAACAGGAAAAAATCTTAAATGCAAAGATATCAATTGTAAACTTCTCCTGTACTCGCATAAATGTAAGAAAAAAATGTATTACAAGTTTTTCATCATGTCATGTTTTCATGTAGAAAAGACATTTTATGTGAAAAAACGGCCAAAAATACAGATATTACACAAATACACAATTAAATCTGAAAAATGGACAGAACCAGGTTTAAATTTCTTGGTTCATTTTGTAACATATTAGTTACAAAAAAATGTACAGAGGTGATTTTGAATATCTTATTTAGTTTTCAAGTAAAGTAGATTTGACTGAAAATTGTCCTAAAAATTCAAATTTCGCCTCATTCTTTTAACTTAAAACTTAAATAAATCAGTTTTAGAATCAGATATCAAAAAATCCTTCTGTACGAATCACTTGTTGAGTCCAGATTGAACAGTTTGGTGTAGGATCTACTTTAAGTGGTGACCCTTATGTCCTGAGGGGAGAAAAATGCATTTTAAGAAAACGTCCTTTGAAGTTACAATGTCCTGTAGATTTCTATGGATGAAGTGGATTCAATGAAACAATAAAATATTTTTCGGAGCAGATTGGACAAGTTTGTTGTTTCCACATAAAAGCCGATGTGTTGAGAAAGCAAACTGACCAAAAAATAAACATTTGAAAAAAATGAGTTTTAGTAGTGTAGTGTAGTTTTGTAGTGTTGACAGGTTCTTCTCTCCCCAACACTTTTCATTCCATTACTGACTGTGTGTAACTTGTATAAGACAAATAAATCTAGTTTGCAATGGTCCAAGAAATAACTCAAGTAAAAAGTGTTTGGAGAAACTACTACTCAAGTAAGAGTAACTGCAGAAGTGTTTTAATGATGCGCAAAATGTAGTATTATCAAAGGAAAAAAACAAACAAATCATATCTGAAGCAATCCAAGAAACACAAATGTTCAAATAATTTAATATTGTCAACATAAAGCTTCTGTCACTTGAAGATTTACTCACAGTGGGATGAGGAACAAAGACTTTTACTCAAGTAAGAGACTGTTACTGCAATAAAAATATTACTCAAGCAGGAGTAAAATGTATGCTGCTAAAAATCACTGAGTAGTACAATGTCTTTAAAAAGTTGCTCCAGTAAATGTAACTAAGTACCACCCACCTGATGTCAACAGGTTATAATCCCACTTTCCCTCCAGCTTCTACTGTTTTTAGCTTCAGACAAACTGCTTCATTCTTCAGTGTCAAAGATGCAGTGAAGATGTAAAAAACAAAAAACACACTCAGTCCATTTCACTGAAGAAAAGGCTCAATACGTATATCTATTTGCTCAATACTCAATACTTATATCTATTTGCACTTTATACTTTATACTGTATTTTTATTACCATTAATTATTTATCCGATTTTTATTGCATGCAACTATTTCTTTCAGTCCTGTTCAAAACTGTGTGTTGCAACAGTGGAATTTCCCCATTGTGGGACAAATAAAGGATCTCTTATCTTATCTTATTTTATTTTCAGTACCTCAGTGAAAATTAAAAATGCCTTTTAGACAATGTCATTTTCAAGAAAAAACAATGTTTTTTTTTAAATGTTACCATGTGATATTGCACTAGTTCTGATATGGGTCAATACCATTATAAAAATAGTCAGAAAAGGCAACATTTTTTCTTTTTTTTTTCAAATAAGAGTCAGTTTGATTATCTGGGTATCGCGGCTGGTGTTCTGTGTACACGGATGTTGAGAAGGCATTTCTCTTCCACACAGTTTAAGTTGAACTTCAGTAAATGCCACAGAAATATGTTTCCACAGTAGTTAATACTGGACCTTTTACACCAGTATTTCTCCTCTGTGTGAGGTTTAATCCAGAGTCACTGGTCACAGATCCATCCCTGAACTTTGTTTAGTTTGGAATTTTGACACATTTTGATATTTCTGATCTAGAAAGTTAAATAGTGTACATTTAAAGGTCCCATAACATGCAACATCGACTTTTCAGAGGTTTTAACCTTCCTACAGTGCTATTTGGGCCTCGTATGTTGTGCCCAAAGTGGTTTTTTGATTGATTCCCTCATGTTTTCACTAGAGAACTGTCTTTTCCGTCCCCCTCGGGTGAGCAGCAGACGGGGGCTCCTCACTAAGATGACGCGGTGTTTAAGCCACGCCTCCAGGAAGCGCGCAGCCGCAGAATAAAAACAGCTAATGCTAATGCTACACAGTAATTACAAGATGGATACAACAGATAGAAGAGTTTGTTAGCTTTGTTATTTACCAAACGGCAACATCCGTCGTTGGGCGGGGGAGGTAGCCTGCTCTCTGTTCGGGGGGGTCAGATCTCAGAGTGAGCCATTTGCTTTTGCAAGGAGGGGGGCCAGTCCAAGAAATGGGTGTTTTTTGGAAACTGTTATGTTATGGATATTGCACAACGCAAAAATTTATCAACAAAGCCCATAGAATAGACTGTGTAAAGGGGAAAATAGCAGAATATGGGTCCTTTAATCAATGCCGCCCATTCAAAAACAGCTATGGAATCAAGAAAAGATTCCTAAATTGAATTGAATTGCACTGAATTGCACCTATGATTTTTAACTTCCTGTTTAATTAGGCAACAATTCAAAGCCTTTTACCCATAGTCCCCAGTTTTTCGTCACTCTGGAACCCACGGATGATCAAATCGCACATTTTATTCTCTTTTTTTTTACATCATCTTGAGTTTCTCTCTGAACATTCTTCCACTTCTGCTCGGATTTGAACCTTGTGTGTCGTACAAAGCTCCGAAGCCTTAGATCCCGCTGAAATCCCTCTGGTCCGCGGCTGAATCGGTGCAGCCCGGTGCGCTGTCGGAGGAGAGGAGCCGCGATGAGTATAAATAAAAGATGGCGGAGTGCGAGGGAGTAGATGGGATTTCACAGCTGATCGATAAGCGTCTCCTCTGGGCGCGCTCAGGTCAGAGGACGCGCAGACTGTTCACGCTACGGCGGCAAACGTGCAGGTAAACAATGCACGAGAGGCGGGACGTATTGACAAAAATGAACGCACTTTTCATCCCGGTGACAATATTTCAATGGTATTATGGCTCCCCGTCGCATTCGTGCTAAAACGTGCCTGAATGGAGTGTTTGGGTTTCAAAAAATTGTCAAGAAACGTGAATGGACTGTAGAAATGTGACTAAAAAGTGTGGAAATATCACTTTAAACCAGGGGTGTCCAAACTTTTTCCATCGAGGGCCACATATTGAAATATAGACCAAGCGGAGGGCCACCAATCAATCATGAAACATTCAAAAACGCTGCATTTATCTGATGTTTTAAGCTCCACCACATCTACATTCAGTCTCAGTGTCTTAATATCAGGTCTGTATTGCACCAAAATGTTAGTTATTTAGGTTGGAATTGTAGAAAATCTGAAATGTGCTGTAAATAGTACTTCTCAGGACAATGTGGGCCAGTTCACCAGGAAGTCTAAGGGCCAAGAAAAATTGGTCTGAGGGCCGCATTTGGCCCCCAGGCCTGAGTTTGGACATGCCTGCTTTAAACCCTTATTTGGATGATTTTGCAGCAAGTTTCTCTTCGTTTTAGTTTTAATCAGTTTTGCAGCATTTTTAAAGCATTTTTACACCAATTTAATCAGCTTTCCTTTTCTCAAAACAAATCCAGCAATACTATCCACCTGAACGAAAAACAGAATTAACAATATCGTTTCAGTTCTATTTATTTTATTGGTAACACTTTAGAATAACTACACCTTAGTAAAGATTGAATAAAGACTTAATTCATAGTGAACATTAGAATTTATTAAGAATGATTGAAGCTTATTGACTACTTAACTAAAGCTCTAACACAAATTCCTGGCCCTAATCTAACCCTAACCTTAATTAAGGAGTAACTAATCCTGAATCAAGCTTAATAAACTATTTGTTCAGCATGAAATAAGTCTTTGTTCATGCTTTGTTAAGGCAAAATAGTTATTATTATTATTATTATTAACGCCCAAAATCATAAAATATCCAGTTGCCTCGGTGAGCGACAATGAAACGATCATTGGTCAATAATAGAAAAGCAGTTTGAAATAGTGTTTTAAAGAAATAACCAAAAGATGTAGTGGATGTGACCATTTTCCCGCTATATTTATCAAACTACAAATTCTACAGTAGAACAACAAGGATCCGGGTCGTCACTCCGCCATCTTAGCAGGCAACACGTCCATAGAAACACTTTAGCCCAGGCATGTCCAAACTCAGGCCCGGGGGCCAAATGCGGCCCTCAGACCAATTTGTCTTGGCCCTTAGTCTTCCTGGTGAACTGGCCCACATTGTCCTGATAAGTACTATTTACAGCACATTTCAGATTTTCTACAATTCCAACCTAAATAACTAACATTTTGGTGCAATACAGACCTGATATTAAGACACTGAGACTGAATGTAGATGTGGTGGAGCTTAAAACATCAGATAAAAGCAGCTTTTTGAACGTTTCACGATTGATTTGTGGCCCTCCGCTTGGTCTATATTTCAATATGTGGCCCTCGATGGAAAAAAGTTTCGACACCCCTGGTTTAGCCAATACAATATGTACTTTTACTTTTACATCTCATGTTTTAGAACTTAAGTACAAAAAACACCACATTGCTTTCTATCTGTGAGGCGTTCCCACATCAGGATTTGTGATAGAGCATGGTAGGGCTGTAGTCTTTTAGTCGTTTAGTCCCTTGATTTTCAACCAGTGCCGGGGAACACTAGTGCGCCTTGAGGTTTTGCCAGGTGCGCCTTGAAGAAATGTCCAATTTCAGTTTACATATTGACAGTTGTGGATGGAATTGACTCATTTATCATTTTGGAGTGTCCCGAGCAACTTCTGCACCAAAAAACTAGCGCAAAACCATCACTATTGACAAATTTAAAGAACCAGACAGTGGTACAGACATTATTTACCATATTTTTCATGTTTTAATTGTAGTTGGTGTGCCGTGGTATCGTTTCAACCCAAAAAGCGTGCCGCAACTGAAAAAAGGTCAAAAAACACGAGTTTAGTCGATTAATCGGTCGATGGAGTCTTAGTCGACCAACATTTTTACTAGTCGACTAATCTTTTTTTTTTTTTACTTTTAGATTAAATGGATTTATATGATTTTAAAAAAGCAAAAACAGGAAGATATGGAGTGAGTTAGCTAAAGATTTTGAAGTCCAACATATAAATACTATGTTTCCTAGTACTTTTGTGTATAAATAGTTGTTTTTCCATGTTTTTTTCTGTGCATTTTTGTTTTTTTGAGTGTGGTTTGGGTCAGATACATGGTGATACCGCAGAGTTTTGATATATTTTTGCCACACTTTTTCTTTAGTCGACTACAGCCCTAGGACGTGGCTTGAGTAAGAAATGCTCCGAATTTAATAACTCAAAATGGAGACCTCCAAATCTCTTCGCTTGACGTCACAAATCTGAGAAATCTGGCGTGATTTCTGAGGGCGACGCTTTACTTAACCGGATTCATCAAACGATTGTGAATGAAGCTTATTAAACTCCAGGTACATTTGTGATGAGGGAAAACTGTTAGAACATGGTTAAAAGCTCAAGAAAATCTATTTATTATAATACGTGTCCTTAAACCTGTGATTTTACGTCTATGATTGGCAATCACTTCAGTCCACTCATTGTGCAGGGAATTGTCCTTCTGTGCAGTTATTGTTCATAAATGGTTTGTTATTTGCAGCTGCCAAAGCAATCATTAAGACTGTAATTATCTGTCAATCAGGGCACCTGCTCCTGCGTCTCGTCTGTTCTGAGCAAACCCTGAGATTTATAGAAAAGCTGTCAAATGTATGGCCCAAGGACACAACCGCTGCAAGCAATGCAAATGGAGGGGATCTAACCGACAACCTGTGTGTCAGTATTTCCCATCACGTCATATTGATTCCTTTAACGCAGGCATGTCCAATGTAAGGCCCGGGAGCTAAAAGCGGCCCGCAGACCAATTTTTCTTGGCCCTCAATCTTCCTGGTGAATTGGCCCACATTGACCTAAGACATACTTTTTATGGCAAATTTCAGATTTTCTACAATTATAACCTAAATAACTAACATTTTGGAGTGAGACAAATCTGATATTAAGGCACTGAGACTGAATGTAGATGTGGTGGCGCTTTAAAAATCAGATGAATGCAACTTTTTTGAACGTTTCACGATTTATTTGTGGCCCTCCGCTTGATCTATATTTCAATATGTGGCCCTCGGTGGAAAAAGTTTGGACACCCCTGCTTTAAAGTGTTCTCATCAACATTCCTTGGGGGTGAAGGCGACTGTGGAAGCTAAAATCTCTCAAACTGTTCATCTTATTCTGGAAGTTCCCGTGGGCGCCGCCATCTTGTTTCCGTTGTAGTTTACACGGGGCAGACGAGCTCAACAGAAAATAAGTTCTGCACGACTAAAAAAGCTGTTTTCAGGCCGCCCAGGAAATCAGTGCGTTGTTGACTTGTTGTTGCTCGTGTTCATTAAACATTTTACACAAATCAATCAACTTTATATGATGTATTAGCGAGAGACTTTTCCCTTGTTGGCCATTTGCGCGAACACCATTTGCGTCAAATCCGTCCCTTTACTACAAGAGTGCGGGTCTCAAACATAAAAAGAGGCAAAAGTGGGCGGAACGGAATAAGGTGAATAACGTTAAGGGGCTGTACTTTTACTATTTGAAACGTAAAAAACAGAAATAGTTCATGTACCCGAATATTTTACATGTAGTAAAAGTAAAATCTCTGTTGCTCCAGTGCAGATAAAAGCATCTATTTGAGTGAAAATGAGACCACAGTGTCTATATGACAGGTTTGACAACAAATTTCACTAAAACGTTGTGAACTTGATTATATTGAAGATATTACTAAACATTTTTCCTGTTTGTCCCCAGTTTGACAGTTTTCATGATGTTTATAATGTTACTTCCTGGTTGGTCATGGGCACCAAATATGACATAGTTAGAGGTAATTCTACAACTGCTATTTTTGTGAAATCGTCGTATTATGATTGACTGTTTGTGTCTTTAATGCAGCTGTCTGTTCAAACACACTTTTTCTCCTGTTGTTTAGCCTCTGAAGCCTCTGAGCAGATGACTTTATTTACCTCTTAAAGGCCAGAGCTGCACAATTAAACCAAAATCGCAATTTTAATGGATGCAATTAGCAAATCACAAAAGGCTAGAATTTCTGAAGTGCAATAATTTCTTCCTCAAACAACAAAATGTCTTGCTTTTATTTGAACAAAACGGCTAACACTGTAGTTTGGATTTGTACAAACATGTTCAGAAACAAGCGACAAAAGTACAACCAAAAGTGACAAAAATGCGTTCAAAAGCGCCAAAAACACGCCTACAAACAACAAACACGACTCAATGAACCAAAACGTAACTAAAAGCGACAAAACTGCATTCAAAAGCGACAAAAACACATCTACAAACTATCAATGCACCAAAACACAACTGAAAGCAAGAAAAACGTGACTAAAAGTGACAAAGATGTGTTTAAATACAACTGAACGTGACAAAAACACGACAAAATTGTGTTTAAAATGGGAATTTGAACAGAATTCTATTATTAAAACATCACAAATCTAATCACAATCGCACTCGTCAGAAAAATCACAATTATATTTTTCTTAAATGGTGCAGCTCTGTGAACATGAATCGTAATAAAGTCGAAATCGTGCTCTGGCCCCAAGAAAATCGTGATAATCATTCTTTGTGATGAATGTCTTATGTCATGCAGTTTGAATCACGATGTGGGACACAAACGACCTTTGTGATCTGGCCGGACAGAAGATGACTAAAGCTCAGTCAAGTATTCAGGAGCCCAGACATTTAAGCATCGACTTCTTCAAATGAATCCTGACACCGACTTGGAACTTCTCTCAAGCCCGTCTTTTATATTTCCCATTTATTATCTGAGGTGAGCTTAGTTTACAATGACACATCTCCAAAGCTGATTTCCACTTCTGTATTGTGGCTGTATTCATTCTAATGTAATATCCGCTGCTGTACAGACTGCGGAGGCGTTTGATGTCTCCAGGAGATAAATAGACTTTCTAAACTTCCAAAAACACATTTTCTCTGAGCCTCTGCTTCTTCGTCAGTGTCTCTCGCTGTGGACTCCAGCACATGTTTTTTATTTTCAATCGTTTATCGCAATTAATGTTACAAACCCAATAACACAGAAGTAAAGCGAGAGCAATAAGAAATGTCCAAATTTGTTTGTGATATTGACAAAAACGGTTTATATTTTTAATTATTATAAATGTTAATGTTATACTACAATGTCCAGACAGCATTATCTATCGTGTTGTGCTAATGTGTAAAACAAACACAAAATGACACATTTACAGGTTTGTTTTACAGCAGGCATGTCCAAACTCAGGCCCGGGGGCCAAATGTGGCCCTCAGACCAATTTTTCTTTGCCCTTAGTCTTCCTGGTGAACTGGCCCACATTGTCCTGATAAGTACTTTTTACAGCACATTTCAGATTTTCTACAATTCTAACCTAAATAACTAACATTTTGGTGCAATACAGACCTGATATTAAGGCACTGAGACTGAATGTAGATGTGGTGGTGCTTAAAACATCAGATAAATGCAGCTTTTTGAACGTTTCACGATTGATTTGTGGCCCCCTGCTTGGTCTATATTTCAATATGCGGCCCTCGATGGAAAAAGTTTGAACACCCCTGTTTTACAGGATTGCTAAAATATCATTGACAAAACGTGAATTGACTGTAAAATTATACATACAATGGGAGAAAGTTTTAAAAAAATACATATCACTGGAAGTATTTTCATTCTTTTCCAATTTTCAATCAGCTTTTTGCAACCTACTTTTTCTTCCATCAATATTCAATAAAGTTTCTGGACGTCTTCATTTTGCATCTCTCTTTTTTTAGTTCAGTTTATTGAGTCTAATGCTCATGTTTAGTCCACAAGCACAAGCAAAATAAATACAATATACAGTACACTATTGTATTATAGACCCTTTCAAGTGTTTGGGAACAAATGCTGCGTTCCATTAGCACGGTACCATTCCACAAGCTAGCTCTACTGCATTTTCAATCAATGGGAGAGTTAGTGTTAGCCTCCAAACAAACTAGGAAAACACAGGGCTGTTTTGGCGACTGAAACCACTCAAGCATGCATGAGTAACACCAGAGCAGAGTGTAGAAGTGTTTTGTCTAGACTTCCACCGTTAGCGATTAGCCCTGAAATCGGTTCATGTAAACTCCAAAGAAAATCTGCGTAAACTGCTCAAATATTAGAACAGTCCTAATCTTTGCTGTGGGTCTGACAATTATACAACAACAATTTACATCGCACAAAAGCACAGCTGCATTTTTATTAAAAGGCAAAGTAGAAAAACAGTCACAATTTAACCATGAATTTAACTCCATTCTTGAAATGTGACGTAGGTTGCCATGAACTGATTAGCCCACAAATGCTAACAACCTTGCAATAAACATTTTACCGCATTGTTATTTAGGACAATTATTCACCAAAAAACATAGCAGCCACAACAATTTGACAATGAGATGTATGTTTAGTTTCACCAAGTGCCACGAATCCAACAGGAACAAGTGAACATCAGAAATTAGAGGTTGAAGTTAGATATCAATAGTTATCATTTGTTGGTGATTGTGATGCAGCAGGCGCTTAAAGGGAACATATCATCCTACAGTGACTTTTTTGAGTTTTTAACCATGTTCTAACAATGTTCTGTCATCAAAAACACAGCTGGAGTTGTATTCAGCTTCATTCACACTAGTCTGATGAATCCTGGTTAGAAAATCTTCTCCCTCCGACCGCCCAAACGCTCCCAGCTGAACTCCTTCGATTGACAATGTTTTTCTGATTTTAGACGCCATTTCTCCGAGAATTTTCTGCTGTTTTAAGTCCTTAAATCATCGTCTTGCATTTCTGCCGTCTAAATACGATCACTGCAAACTAACTAGCTCACTCGCATTTCCTGACAAACACATTTCTAGCTTGTACTATGCAGCCAGCAGATGGCGCCCAAACTCAATAAGTGCCAGGGCAAACAGAACAAATAAACATGTTTTTTTAAGTTCTAAAACATGAGATGCCAAACTTGAGGTACTCAAGAGGATGAGTAATATAATAATAACAATATAAAAATGCATGATATTTTTCCTTTAAATATAACTCAGCACAAGAATAAAAACTCAAAATAATGAAAGGAAAGCGATGCTAATTGAGTTCATAACTTACGTTTATCCAGTATGTTATCAATATTTTACGAGGAGTTTGAGTTTTGATTCAGTACGTGACGTGGATCGAGGAAAACTAGCTGAGCTCAGATTGTTGTAGTTGATCGTAATGGAAATGATGTTAATACATCAAATAAATGAGTGAATTTTTTGCACGCCTAATCAGTGGCGTCGACAGGGGGGAACAAAAGGGTCAGTTGCCCCGGGTCCAAAGGTATTAAGCCTGTGTCCACTGCAGGATTTTGTCCGTTTGCGACATAAGATTTCTGAAGAATCTTAAGTCGTGGCTCGTAAATCTCAGAGTGTGACAGGAACAAAGACTAAACTTAGACAAAAACAAGCTATGATTGATATCTAACAGGTTTGATATTTTGGAATCTTGTTCGCAGAGTGAGCCTCCTGTTGCTGTGTCTACGATCAATCAAAAGTGTACCGCAAAGTAACAGCAGGAGCTCCGCCACAAACAGGACCTTTATCTTCTCATTTCACTTTCATTTAGCAACTTTTACAAACCTGAAAACACTGCTAGCATGTTGCGCTAGCCTCCGCTTACAGGTACAACTGTGATGACTTTGGTCGGAGCTGCGATTGATCATGTGAACCATTGCACATTGCGACTGTACTCTAAGGACTTTTAACTCATCACGTCTTGCAGAGTGACATCGATAAATCTTACAAGACGAATAAAACTGTGTAGTGGGCACCCAGCTTTAGGGGCCCATCTTCATATTAATTTGCATTTGGGCCATCAAATTTCTGTTGACGGCACTGCGACATTATATCATCTGAATATCATTGTTGATTTTCTCCAAAAATATCACCCGTAGATACAGAACCACTGCACTAGACTTTTTACTTGAATGTATTTCTCTTTGTCGACCTGTCTAAAAGCATGTTCTCATTAACTTCAGGCTCCATCGGGGTCTTTTGTGTTCTCTGAGGACGTCTTCTCTGTTCCTTGCGGTTGTTCGTTTTTGATTTTCTCTTAGGCTTTCAACATTATCAAACGATGTAATTAAAGTGGAACGGACGAGACTGACTCATTCACAAGCTGCGTTTATGAAAGAACTTGACCTGGTTCTGCCCTGACGAGGAGATTTCTGTTTGTGCTTTGGGAGAGTTTACATTTAGAAGTAAAAAACAGAGACATATAGGGCTGTAAGAGTTATCACAATCACATTTTTTAATATATTCCAATTTACAATGTTGACACTTCTTTTGTTTTGGCATTTGGTAGAGTTCCGTTCACTTAAAGGTCCCATAACATGCAAAATCGACTTTTCAGAGGTTTTAACCTTCCTACAGTGCTATTTGGGCCTCGTATGTTGTGCCCAAAGTGTTTTTTTGATTGATTCCCGCATGTTTTCGCTAGAGAACTGTCTTTTCCGTCCCCCTCGGGTGAGCAGCAGATGGGGGCTCCTCACAAGGATGACGCTGTGTTTAAGCCACGCCTCCGAGAAGCGCGCAGCCGCAATAATAAAAACAGCTAATGCTAATGCTACACAGTAATTACACGATGGATACGACAGATAGAAGAGTTAGCTTGTTATTTACCAAACGGCAACGTCCGTCGTCGAGGCCCTGGAGCACGTCAAACTCCAGGTCAGATCCAGGACGTAGGACTCAGCACGACGCACCGTCAGGACGATAAAATGTTTATTCCCGTGTTTGTGTATCGCTGTTTACCGGAGCACATGGCGCATGCGCACTATCTCCACTCTAGGCTTCGTCACGGGTTGGGCGGGGGAGGCATGCGGGTTGGGCGGGGGAGGCAGCCTGCTCTCTGTTTGGGGGGGTCAGATCTCAGAGTGAGCCGTTTGCTTTTGCAAGGAGGGGGGCCAGTCCAAGAAATGGGTGTTTTTTGTAAACTGTCATGTTATGGATATTGCACAACGCAAAAATTTTATCAACAAAGCCCTTAGAATAGACTGTGTGAAGGGGAAAATAGCAGAATATGGGACCTTTAAGTGCAGAACGGGAGAAAAGTTATGACGAAAATATGACGAAACGTAGATTGATTTGTGTAAAATGTTCATGTAACCAACAAGTCGACACTGCACCGTTTCTCTGAGCGGCTTGAAAAGTGCGTTGTGTGTATAACGTACGGTATTTGAGTTCGGCCGCTCTGTGTGTGGCCGAGTAAGTTGAATAGGTCAAATAAAAGCAAAATAGAAGCAAACTTGGGCAATATTGTCATAAAAATCAAACCTTGAACTCACTCCTCTGACAATCTGCCAGTTTGGTCAAATCGACATATTGTGATTCAGTAGTTGAATGTGTTCTGTTGAATGTGCAAAATATCTGTACAAAACCAAACAAATAACTGAAAAATAACTCAAATTACTGAAATAAAAAGGCATTTTGAATGTTTAGAGATGTGGGAAAAAGCTGCTGCTGAAAGGAAGGAAAAAGAACCTGAAAATAGAGAAAGAAATCTGAAAATCTACACAGGGTTAATTGAATGTTGGTTTTATTCTGTTGTGTAAAGCACTTTGAATTGTCTTGTGTATGAATTGTGCTCTACAACTAAACTCGCCTTGCCTTACAAATGTCTTGGTTCAGGTCCAAGTGTTGCATAAAACGTGAATTTTATGGTTCAGAAAATGAACTCCAAAAGGGCAGAAATATCATTTTATACTCTGTTTGGGAGATTACAGCAGACGTTTCTGTCCTTTTTCAAGCTCAGTTTTTTAATATTTCCAAAACAACTGTTGCGGTATGATCCACTTTTTGATCTGTCTCCCATCTCTAATTGTGATGTGGCCCCAAGAAAATCGTGATGTCCATTTTTTGGCATCTCGACCAGACCTACGTGTAATTCTCAAACATTTCTGCACTTTTGTGGTTGATTTTACAGTTCATCTTTTGTGTGCACTGAGAAAAGTATTGCTTTAATTGTTCACTTTAAAATGTTTCCATTTCCTAATTGTGTTTTGTCAACTTTTTCAGTATTTTATTTACTATCAAAGATTTTTTTAAATTACTTCAAACAATTACATCAGGGTTACTAAAAGTTGTTAGAAAATTGTGTTGGGACAAACTCTAATTTATGACTAATCCAACTTAATAATTGAGACTTTTTTTTATTTTACAGCTACTTAAGTGTACAAAATGATATTACTTTCAAACAAAACTGAAGTCTCGTGTTGATCATACAATATATTTTAGTTGCATTAAAACACATTTCAAACCTCTTTTTAAGCATACAATACAGAAAATACACCAATGCAATACAGTTATTACAAAAGTGTAGTATTTGTTCCACAAAATCGAGTATAATGTGTCTAACGTGTCTAACTTTCTTGAACCTAAACCAGCATTTATAAGTTTGCTTTACAGAATTGCTAACATATCATCAGATGGAAATATTAAAAGCAATGTTGATATGTTCATTTTTGTCAATAATGTCCATATCCTGGTGGAGATGGTTAAAATCATCGCTGTAAACTGACACAAATTGATGTTTTTTTTCTTTCTTTCTTACTTTACTGTCCTAAAACAAACTGCAATTGTTCTGTGTAAAAGAACTGCAAAGGTTTGTTCTTTCTTTGTAACAGAAAGTCTTCAGAACTACAGCCCAGAGTTACCCACACGACTTCACTATAATTACAATAATACAATTGTAAAAAGTTCTTTGTGAGTGAGTCTTTCATAGCTGCGTTCCCATGACGACCGCTTCAGTCCTGTCTGAAATTACGACACATTTGGAGCCATTACGGGTCATCGGAGTGCGAGATGTCGGCCATTTTGTGTCATTTTCACAGTTTCCTGGTTTTAGAGCTGCGTCCGACTGCACATAATGACCGTGAATCACCGGAGACCAGGGTTATGGAGGACAGAAGTGGAAATGTGCAGAGAATTTCAGCAATAAACAACAGGCGGAAGTGACTAGAAACAGATATGAGGCTGAAAATGTCCTCGCGCAAGTTTTTAGACGCAGTTTAGAGTCTACGTTATGAGGAAAAAGTGAGATATTTCATGTTGAAGGTTGTTTTTAGCTCTCAATCAAGTACTTTTACTGTTATCAGTGTACTGAAGTTGAAGTATAGAGTAACTAATTATGTTTTGAGTGGATTTTTGGACATTAAGGATTTCTATAACAAAAGAAAATCGTATTCTTTCAACAGGACAAAAGTTCATAAGAGGGAATACATTTCACCACTCATCCAAGTAGTTTCTTCACTTGACAGATTCCAGTTTTATTTATTTTGGACGACTGAGGGATTACACAGACGTAAACGAGTTCTGTTTTAATAGTTTAGTTCAACCAACAAACAGAAAATGAATTAAAAATATTTGAAATTTCCGATTTTTACCTCTCAAATGTCAAACGTTTTGCAGGTATTGACTCTGTGTTTGTCATATTTTTGTCATATCTTTGTCACATTTAGTCACTTCGTTGTTGTTTTTGTTTTGTTTTTGTCACTTTTAGTCATGTCTTTGTAGTTTGTCGGCACGTTTTTTTGTCGTTTTAAACGCATTGTCACTTTTGGTAGCGTTTTTGTTGCACATGTTTGTACAGATTCAAAGACATTTAGTTGATTTCATTTAATTGTGCTGCTCTGGCCTTTAAGAGGTAAATAAAGTCATCTGCTCAGAGGCTTCAGAGGCTAAACAACAGGAGAAAAAGTGTGTTTGAATTTAATTTAATTTAATTTAACTTATTTATTCAAAGGACAGTGTGCAGTTACATTTAAAAGATGGCTGCACCAGATTTAGCAAAAATGCTAATTTCCATCTGTAGTTCTTGACAAGTAAAAGCAAACAACATAAAAATACATATTTACAACATTTAAAGACAAACAATATAAAATACATATTTACAACATTACAGTACCTGGTATAACTGAAGTGCAGCATGCAATGGTATTTAAAGTGCAGAAATACAGCTATCAGATGATACCCACCAGGGTCACATCTGATAGCTCTGTACCTGATGGTATTGTCAATGAACAAGGTAATATTATTACACTATTGGTCTGGTAATCTGGTGGCCATCAGGTGATACCCACAAGGGTAACATCTGATGGCAAGATACCCGCTTGGTATTGTTAGTGTGAGCAGGTTTGGTGCTCCAGAATCCAGTTTTTGACGGCCCGAGAGAAGCAGTAGAAATCAGCCAAATTCTTGAGATTGTCTGGCAGCCCATTCCATTGAACAGACAGCTGCATTAAAGAGACAAACAGAGAATCACGATACGACGATTTCACAAAAACAGCAGATTGTCAGAAGGACGAGCTCACGATTCGATTCAAAGTCTGAGTGAAAGACCAATTGTCCTGCTTAAACTGCTGTATCTAAAACCCCTTGTACTCGGCCCAGCGTGGAGCTCAACAGTGACCGCCCACTTCAAAGCGCGCTCAGGTTCGGGAAGTAATACATTTTCCCCGTAGACATTTGGAAAAAGAAATATGTATAAAAGTTTGAAAGCCTGCCTGGGGCTAATCAGCGGTGTGCTAACTAATGAGCTGAAGATACATCAGTGCTTTTCAAAAATGTTCACACCGAAGAAAATGTTCTGCCTGCCGAGTACCAGCCGATCTAAACCGGTCTAAAACAGGACTATACCAGGTTTAAACAGGGCTTAACTTGGTGTGAAATAGGACGGAACAATTATTTTATTGGGTTTAAAACAAGGACTAATTCAAATGAGTGCAACATTGACTCTAAATTTGTCAAATATTTGAACTGAAATACGTAATTTACTTCACTTACTGCATAGCTGATTAACCTCCATCCTGCCTTTAAACTCATATTTGACCTTTTATTTTTTAAACCTGTTGAAAAATGAAAGGGGGGTTTACCTGTGGACTCCGAGTGAGCTTCAAAGCAGGTGGGACTGTTAAACTTCTAAATGTGAGAGCAGCTTTGTGGAATAAAATGAAACTGGATTCATTTTGCATTTTGTTGCTTGAGAAAAGGGCTGCAAGAAGTTAATCGATTAATCACAACTAATCGATTATAGAAATGGTCAACTAATTAAATAATCGTGTAATCATTAACTGGTCTAAACACAGATTCCAAAATATTGTATGAGCTGAAAGAAGAGGTTTTATGACTCAAACAGAGCAGGAATGACACAAAAAAAACACAGGAAACGTGTTAATTGTGTGTTTTTTATTAAAATCCTTGTTTATCCTTGTCGTCAAACACCTTCCTTCACTTCGTTATCAGGTATTATTATTTGTCAAATCATACTATTGTGTAATTAATTTGGATTTTGGCCCTTATTTTGGCCCTTAATTAATTTGGATTTTGGCCTGGTCTGGGTAAAATTCAGTACAATTCTCATATTCAAGGGTCTTTCGCGTTCTAAACAACTAATTGATTAATCGAAGGAATAATCGCTAGACTAACCGATTAGCGAAATAATTGTTAGTTGTTGTTAGTTGCAGCCCTGCTTGAGAACCATAAGGAATTGGCAGGAACAGACTATTTATCCTGCCAGAGATGCTGTTAGGTGAGAACCATGAGGAAACAACTCTCCTAGACAGTTGTTTCTCTTTCATGGTCCAACGTCCGAGTGAGAGAAGTGAAACATGCTCTTGACTCATGGTTGAAAATCAGCAAATGCAGTGGTTCTAAAACCTTAGAACATTTAGCTCCCCGAGGACCACCAGATGTAAACCAGGTCTAACCCAGGACTATTAACTCTAACTACTCTTAACTCTAATTTAACTGTGCATAGCATTCGACAGCTGCTCCTCCGACCAGAAAAGTCATTTCCGCTGCTTTTCTCACCAGGATACTTTACCAGTGCTAGCTCTTGAGAAGTTACATGAAAAAAGTAAATGTTAGTTGTGTTACTGAAAATGGATTATTAATGAAGGTTAGATAGCTATGTTGCTTAAAAGTGTTGCATGTTACCACATCAGCAACGCTAGCACTGCTCATTAGCATAGACTACTTCCCCTCGTAGTTGTGGATGTAGCTGGAAATGTACAATTTTAAATCGCTTTTCTCGCTTACTCAAGGGAGCAGGAGAGAGGGAATCCACAAGTCTATGAACATCATTTATTGTCATTTATGGCAGGTCCCGGAGGCGTCTGAAAAGCCCGACAGAGATGAGATTTTGAAGACAAACGTAGCTCATCAGCTGGGCTTCAAACTGGACCGGAAATGTCTTTGCCGATAGGAGGAGCAGCCGTTAGCTCGCATCAAGTACACACATGTAGATCTAAACTAATCAGACAAGATTAGTTTTACGTTTTGTGTTTTATGTGAGCATTCGAACGTCATCAGTTATGTCAATAAATCACTTCTTTTTACCGACTTTATTCCCAAAATGGTGGACAAATAAACAAATTGAAATAGGACAAGGAGCTTTTAATTCATCCATGTTGCTAGCGTCTCTTCTATTTCAACTAGTTTAGGTTTGTTTTTAGTGTTATGTATCTGTGCTGGAGTGTAAGATGTCGTTTTTTTTTTTTGTTTTTTTTTTACCAAATCACAGACATGGATGAACCCAGATGACATTTATAATTACAATTTCTCTGAGGTCCTTTAAGTAAAACTAATCCCATCCGAATAGGGTTTTGAAACAGAAATTAGTATTAAATTGACTCTAAATTCAGTATTTTTTTTTTTTACTGCACAATCCATGTACCATAAGAAATACTGGGCTAGACAATCTTTAAAGCGCTATCTTTCTTTTTTGTTTTTCTTCATGATCAGTGCAATTATATTTGTACATCTATAACACATTTTTTACCTTTCCACAGTCCACAGTTTAAAAATAGCACCTATTTCTTCCAGTAATGAGTCTGAACCTTGTGAAACTTCAAAGCGACACTATTTACAGACTGACAGGATTTGAACGGTGCAGGTTTAGGCACTGGGACTGCTCTCTATAAAAACCTCCTGCATAAAAATAAAACCATATATCCACATTAGAGACACTTCATGGTCCAACTGCGGCTGGTATTTTTGAGAATGTCGACCTCCTCCTGAGCCTCTGTGTTTGGGAGAGACGACGGGAGACAGATTTTACACAAAATATTTCAAAACTGGAGTATCCCAACTTAAAAAATACAATCAACAACATACATTATAAAGCAATTCACATTTATTTTGCACTATAATTTATAAAGGGACTATACAATTATTACAAGTAAGAAAATCCATAAAAAATAATAATCATAAAACAAACATGTAAAAGAGAAGAGTGCAGAAAAATAGTAAACAAAAACAATTGAGTTGTTGTAGTCTGGGTTTAATCCTGGTTTAATCTCTGATATAGTCCTTGGTTTAGTTCTGGTTCAGTCCTTGTTTAGTCTTGGTTCAGTTCTGGTTTAGTCCTGATTTATTCCTGTTTTTTTCCCATTTCAGTCCCCGGTTTAGTCCCTGGTTCAGTCCTTGGTTCAGTCCTCGGTTTGGTCCTTGGTCCAGTCCTTAGTTGTGTCCTAAGATGAGTCCATTGTTGAGTTCTTTGTTCAGTCCTTGGTTCAAATCCTTGGATTTGTCCTTGGTTCAGTCCTCGGTTTAGTCCTTGGTTCAGTCCTCGGTTCAGTCCTTGGTTAAGACCCTGGTTTAGTCCTTGGTTTAGTCCTTGGTTCAGTCCTTGGTTCAGTCCTTGGTTCAGTCCTTGGTCCAGTCCTTGGTCCAGTCTTCGTGTTAGTCCTTGGTTTAGTCCTTGGTTCAGTCCTTGGTTCAGTGCTTGGTTCAGTCCTTGGTCCAATCCTTTGTCCAGTCCTTGGTTCAGTCCTTGGTCCAGTCCTTGGTCCAGTCTTCGTGTTAGTCCTTGGTTTAGTCCTTGGTTCAGTCCTTGGTTCAGTCCTTGGTTCAGTCCTTGGTCCAATCCTTTGTCCAGTCCTTGGTCCAGTCCTTGGTCCAGTCTTCGTGTTAGTCCTTGGTTCAGTCCTTGGTTCAGTCCTTGGTTCAGTGCTTGGTTCAGTCCTTGGTCCAATCCTTTGTCCAGTCCTTGGTTCAGTCCTTGGTCCAGTCCTTGGTCCAGTCTTCGTGTTAGTCCTTGGTTTAGTCCTTGGTTCAGTCCTTGGTTCAGTCCTTGGTTCAGTCCTTGGTCCAATCCTTTGTCCAGTCCTTGGTCCAGTCCTTGGTCCAGTCTTCGTGTTAGTCCTTGGTTTAGTCCTTGGTTTAGTCCTTGGTTCAGTCCTTGGTTCAGTCCTTGATCCAGTCCTTGGTTTAGTCCTTGGTTCATTCCTTGATCCAGTCCTTGGTCCAGTCTTCGTTTTAGTCCTCGGTTTAGTCCATGGCCCAGTCCTTGGTTCAGTCCTTTGTTCAGTCCTAAGTCTTTTGTCCAGTCCCTGCTATAGTCCTGGTTTAGTCCTGGCTCTGATCCTACAATAAACTTCTACAGTAAAATAAACAGAACCAGATTCAGCTCATATTAATTTAACGCCACATTTTTCACTGTAATTAGCTGTAAAAACACTGGAAAACTGCTGAACTTTGCAACTTCGCGACCGTGTTAATTATTCATGCAATTAGCAAAAATAATGAGAGTTTTGTGGTCAGTGTTGTCGGGCTGGTAATGAAAACTCTGAAGGACTCACGATGTTCTGCACTTTGTACTGGAACAACAGGCTCTGGAGGTCTAAGGTGAAGATGGAAAGGTCATTTCATTTAATTTCATTTTCATTTATTTATACCGGATTAAAATACTATAATCGGGTCTGACTCATTAAAAAGAAAGAAAACATTTTTGCAGCAGAGGACTGATAAAAGCCAGGAGTTCTGCCATGAATTTTAAAAGCCCAGTTATAAAATCTGGCCACAGGCTCCAGCGCATCGTTGGTGTCGAGGGACCAGACAGTAATTAAAAGACACATATCATGCTACATTTACCTTTTTGACCACGTTATAACATTTTACCCTGATCAAAAACAAACCTAGAGGTGTATTTTGCTTCATTCACGCTTGGTTCATTAATCCTGTTTGCGAGGTCCTCTTCACAAAAACACTCTAATGTCTAATATATGTCTTACTGCTGTAGCCGATAACTAAAATATTTGACCTAATGAGACTTCAAATTAATAAAGTCTGCATGACAGGGACTCATGTTTTTTGTAATTATGACTTCGTTTGGTGGGTGGGCACTTGTGGTAAATATTTATCATAGTTTTACATCCGTTATGTTGCAGCTTGTGAAGAAATTTGAAAAATAAAAGTTTAAAAATACAGGAAGTAGTGCTAAAATGGAATCCCTCTGTGATGTCATCAAAATGCGACATACCTTTGAAAATACAGAGGCAGTTAACACTCAACTGATACATCTGTCTGACAGTTTAAACCAGTGGTTCCCAACCTTTTTTGTCTCGAGTAACTCCCAAGCTTTGTCTCACACACACAGTTCCCCTTAACTTGAATTTTGGGAAAATAAATAAGTTTAGTAGTCGAATATAGTCAATTATTACTATTATATTTATTGTTTTGATTATATTTATGGTCCAACATGCACCAAAAATATGCTAAATTTACAACTAACTAAGTATTTATTCAGATAAATGTACATTTTCTCTTCATTTAAAACTTGAAACCATTCCAAATACCTGGTAATTCCTCATGTACCCCTTGGGGTCCCCGTACCCCTGGTTGGGAAACACTGGTTCAGTTATCAGGTATTATTATTTGTCAAATCATAACTACTGTGTAATTACTTTGGATTTTGGACCTTTTTTTCTAAATGGTTGCTAGGTAACATTTGTGGAATTACCTCTAACTATGTAATATTTGCTGCTCATGTTCAACCAGGAAGAAACATTATAAACTTTACAAAAACTGTCAAACTGGAGACAAACATGTTTAGTAAAATCTTCTGTAATCACATTCACTACGTTTTAGTGAAATGTGACGTCTAACCTGTCAGTTAGTTATAATAAAGTTCTCAAATTGTGATTGTTTCACTATTATTAAAAATATATGAATTTATCTGGGATAGAAAACTATTTATGCCAGGGCTGAGTAAACATACAGCTTATTTTTTCCCTAATTAGCCTTCTATTTCTATTTTTAGACAAAGCTGATGCACTGAGGACAAACGGGGGACTACATTTTGTTGAATTGTTTATTTCTGTGGCTTTAAACCAACTAATTAAATCTCTGCCAACTTCTCCAGTCACTGATAAATTAAATAATACTTAGTCTGTTTTTCCCAGATGCTCCAGACAGCGTCAGTGGGCGGAGCTCCAGTCCGGCTGAGCCAATCGGCAACGAGATGGACCTGTTTGGACCAATGGTATCGAACCCTCTGCCCTCCTCCACACAGCCGCCTCAGGTAATGCTCTTTGAATAAACTTTGTGCACAACTGCTCAGTCCACTTCCATTATAGAAATTTTTTTTTTTGAAGGTCACTTGCAAAAAAGGACAAATATTATGCATTATTTGTATTGTTATTGGCCTTTAAACATTCTCTCATGTATCTCTACTTTTTATCTCCTGTTTTAGAGATAAAAATGTTTTTACAAAAAACAGGATCATTTTATCACTGCCTTGGGAGACACCAGAGTAACTTAGCTGTGGCTCCATCTACTGGCTGCAGAGGCTATTACACATGAGTATACACAATGGTTTGATATGCTGTTGGTATGCTAAGCTATCACACGGTTATAGTCGTAGTGTTTAGAGGTAGAAAAGCTTAGCACGAGTCTGGCGATGATTTAAGGACTGAAAACAGCAGAAGATTCTCCGATAGTGATGTCTAAAATGGGAAAAAACGTCCCACATCGAGGGTGTTCAGCAGGGATGGTGTTTGACACTCAGAAGGGGGAGGATTTTCTTACCATTATTCCTCAAAATAACGTGAATGATGCTAAATGCAACTCCAGGTGTGTTTTTGATGACGGAACATTGTTAGAACAAGGTTAAAAGCTCAAAAAGGTCACTGTAGCAAAATATGTGTCCTTCATTTTGGCTTCCTCTTTAGCAGCACATTTGTATCATAAAGAGGAAACATGAGCAATTGTGCAAACTTGGTGTAGTTTAGATGTAATTGTAACTGAGAATGAGGTGGAACTGGCTTTTAGAAGAAGAAGAAGACATGTATTTATATAGCACATTTCATACAGAAACTGCAACACAATGTGCTTTACAAAATGAAAAGAAAAACAGCAACAGCATACATACATAAAATACATAAAAAGAGGATAAAAGAGAGTAAGTCTATTGAAAGGAGAGTCTGAATAGATGCGTTTTCACTTTACTCTTAAATGAGCTTAGCGTCGGTGAACATTTGACGCCGTTAGGGAGGGTATTCCATTTACACGGGGCATAGGAAGAGAGGGCAGTTTCACGCATTTTTAATTTTGTGCAGGGAATGGTAAGATTAGACATCGTACAGGTTCATATGGTACTGCATCTATCTTATGGTGATAGATGCAGCTGCTGTTTTTAGCCTGTTGTCTACAAGTGTTAGTTTGGTGAAATGCTTGGCCTATTGAACCGCTCTCCGCTGCTCCTCGCTCATAAACACCGGCCGCCAAGTGATCTGCGCTTCTCCACGTGAAGACGGGTGGATCTTATGTGTAAAATTTACCGCGTGATTACAGCGCTGCTCCTGAACCTTCCTCTTCCTTTCAGCCGAAGCCTCTGCGTAATCTTTGATCAAAACAGACAACAGTGTGATTAATCTGCGTCAGTTCATGATTAATACGTCAATTTTCCGTGATTAATCGCAGTTAACTTTGACAGCCCTAATTGTAACTATAGCAGACACAAACACAATAGTTCTACTTTAAAGCCTCTGTTTCACAATAGACCCACTGATTGAAATACAGTCTGCTAACACTTAAAGGGCCCATGACAGGTTGGACCACTCATTTACCTAAAATGCAGTTAAGATAAATATATTTCAAGTTTTGCTAAAATTCTTTACAAATGTTATCCCAGTTTAGCAGTTTTATACGTTTTAATTTCACTTCCTGGTTGTAAATAATGACATCACACTAGGAAATTACCATAGCAACCACACTGTAAACTGGGCTAAAACTCATCTAATGTCATCAGTTCTTTTAGCGGACAAATAAAAATATATCTGAACTTATTTATTTAGTTGAATTAAAGTTTAAATGGTCAAAAAAGTAGTTTATTTTATGTAAATCGTGTATAAAGTTTGTCTCCCCAGTGTGACGTCATCAGTTTGTTTACTTCCTGTAATTTTCAACATATTTTTCAACATTTCTCCACAAACAGCAACCTGATTGGTGTGAAACTATAATATATATTTATAACAAGTATAACAATATATTTATAACATTAATACACTGAATAAAGTCAAAATTAGAAAATCACAAAAACCTGTCATACGCACTTTAATTATTGTTTAAAGCCGTTATAAATCAATGTTAAATGTGCTATTAAAATATGCACATCTCATTGGCGCTTAACTTTAACTAATTGCTTATTTAATTGATTTATTTTGGGGGGGGCAGCAGTCGCTTGTTTTTGGTCTTTTTTTCAAAGGCTTGGTTGCTTGTTACTCTCTGAAAATCTGGCAACCCTGGAGCCCAGCTAGCTCAATAATCAACACGACTTCTGCTTCACGTCAGAGAGTCAGGGCTGCGAATATTTTAGTGTTTGATCCCAGAACTGACATCAAACTTTCTGACACATTAACATGATCTGTATTTTGACTGTTTAAAATGTATTTCTGACCTGTCCTTCACTTGCATTTTAATCTGTTGGCTCATTTGAATGGTTTGAATTCACACAGGAACGACCTATACAAGCTTTGATCGCGCTGTTATCGGCTGAAGCAGACGGGACTGAGGGCCTTTGGGGACTTCGCTGTTCAAATGCAGCCTCCAACACTCCACAGGATCATTTCAAAAACAGGCAGGCACTAATAGGCCACGGCTTTGTGAGGATAAATGAATCAAAGTCCTTCAATACAAAGAGCGCAGAGAGGGGGAGAAAACAGAGGGGAGAGAGTGAGTGTGGAGAAGTCTAGGGGAATATTCATGTTAAAGTGTATTTATAGCGTAGTATAATGTAGAGCAGTGTTTCTGATGCAGACTGTATTCTCTGGGACGAGACGGAGCAAAAGGAGTGAAAGGTTGAGTGTCGTGTTTATATCTCGACTATAGATCAGTGCCGCTTCACTCTAAGATGACTCAAAAGTGTACCTTTGCTTCTATAATTTAAATTTGTAATGGCATGCATTTGTATTGCAGTGCCTTTGGACGTTCAAAGACGCTGAACATCGTATTATTCATTCATTTAGGTTAGTAATGACAGGCCCATTAAGAAAAATTTGGGGGCCCGGGGCAAGAACTCTCACATGGGCTCCTCGCTAATATTAATTAATAGGAAGAGGATCCAATTCTGGGCCCCACAGACCCTGAGGCCCAGGACAACAGACCCCCTTGCCCCCCCTTGTCTACTGCCCTGAATAACGATATCCAAATCTCACCGGGCGCTATTTATTTAGATTTTGTTGTAAGGCTATAATGGAATTGTAGATACTTTTTTGTTTAAAATGTCTTGACAAGCCTTTAGTGAGAATCAAAACTCTCCAAAGAATTAAGATATAAAAGTCCTTAATAACAATTATACTTGTTGCCTGCACTGGAGGGGGGGTCATCACTGGAGCAGCCGCTGCCATGTGTGAAACAGTCTCCACTCCCCGAGGGAAGTGGAGGAAGAGAAAAAACACGTGAACAGCAATGAACAGACTACTATGACTACAGTTGAACTAAAATCTTGTATTGTTATAGGGAAAGGAAGAATCAGAGGATAGTGTTCAAACTCCATACTTCCCCCAGCGTAGTTGCTCCTAGGGCAGCGCAGCTAAAACTAGATTCTTCTACCTCCTGCTGTGCTTTTAGAGACTCTAGGGACCAACAATAGTCCTGCACTTTGAGTGCGAAGTGTTCTGTTTGGATGGTACGCTACTATTGCATCTTTGAGGTCGGATGGGGCCATATCATTTATGGCTTTGTAAGTCAGCAGGAGGATTTTCAATTTTATTCTAAAGTTAACAGGAAGCCAGTGAAGAGACTAACACCAGCGTAATGATCTCTTCTTCTAGTACCTGTTAATAATCTTGCTGCTGCATTTTGGACCAGTTGAAAACTTCTTCTTGAGCTTTTAGGACACACTGCAGGGCGTTACAGTCTGATCTGGATGTGACTAATGTTGGCTATGTTACGCAGATGAAAGTAGGCTGTTTTACAGGCTTGATTTATATGGGCTTTGAATGAGAGCTCTTAGTCAAATAAGACTCCAAGGTTTCTTACAGTAGAGCTGGAGGCTACGGGTGATAATGTCCAGTGAAATTATCTGGTCAGATAAAGAGTCTCGCAGATGTTCAGGGCCTATAGCACAATTACCTCAGTTTTTTGGGGGTTAAGGAGCAGATAATTAAGTGTCATCCAGGTTTTTATATCCCTCACGCAGGCCTGAAGTCTGTACTTGATGGGTTTGGTCAGGTTTCATTGATAAATACAGCTGTGTGTCGTCTGCATAGCAGTGGAAGTTATTGCCATGCTTTCTGATAATCTTACCCAAAGATCATCTTCCATTATGATATTTCTGCCCTTTGTAAGATTCTCAACATTATTTTTATGCTTCTTATTAAAAGTATAATTACCTGTAATACCCAACAGGGATTATTTTTACATTAGCCTCTGCCTTTATAAGCCATTTCATTATTCTCCCTATGGTCTGACTGCTGTTGCTATCATGTGTTGTATTAACCCTGTTATCCCTCGAGCTAAAGCCGGGCTTTTACAATTTTTGGGCCAGTTTTGACAAATTTAGGTCAACCACAGGCTGAATTTGGGCTCCTCCGTGCGTCCGTGTGGCCCAGTGTACGGGGGGTTAGGAGCTGCTCCTGATGAACCCAGGACTGCTGAGGTCACAGGGATTTCAGACACATTTCATATTAGTCATAAATCGTAGGGTCCGAGCGCTGCTGAAGTGGGTGAAAAATTGTTAAATACAGCTGCAGGCGGCAGTAAAACCAGCTCTGATGGGTTGGAGGCACAAAGGAAGGGAACTGGGGCAAGAAGAGCCTTTATTATACGTCCTCTGAACAAATCATTGCACACACAAAAGCCAGAAAAGTTAAAAACCTTTAAAAACATGCATTCTTACCATGTGCAGCGTCGCCTCTCCACAGATCTGGGCTCTCCTTTAAAAAAAGCTTTACATGGAATTCTGACTAAAAGTAAAGGTACAGACAAAACTTCCTCAAACCTTCTGACTGAAATGAGAATGACTCAGATTTCCCTTTGAACCTTGCATGTGTGGGTTTTCAAATATGAGAGTTTTGGGACCAGACTTCACATTGTCAAGTAAAAATGCACATGACAGGTTAGAAAACACATTTTTTCTAAAACAGGACAGAGAAGCTCTCCTTTCATTGATTTTTGTGCAATAGGAATAAAGAATGAAGTGGCTTGAATTGAGTTTATATTAGGCAAACAGAGAAACGTTCTTATATCTCTTGAATCCAACGCCTGGTTTGGGAAATGTTGTATGGTACTGTTAGGTGGGCAGCAGTCCAAAGTTATTGCTCACTTATCTACTTCATTACGAGCATCCAAAGATTTTGTAAGCGTTTTTCCCAACATTCGAAGCAGAGTTTACCCGTTACAGCAAAACTAACAACATGCTAAGGGTGCACATCTGTTTTTTCAGACACTTTTTAAAGGAAAAATATTCTGAATGAACACGTTTTTCTGCTGTCTGCCCTGACCTTTACCCAGTGTATTCAGCCAGTAGACACAATTTTGTTATGTTATTACTTACTGTCACTTTAAAAGACGCCATGATCAGGTTAGCAGTAGCAGTCATTGTGTTTAGTCAGCAGAAAAGCTCAGAACGAGTCTGGCGATGATTTAAGGGCTTAAAACAGCAGAAGATTCTCAGATAAGTGACGCATAAAATCTCAAAATACATCCCAGATCGAGGGAGTTCAACAGGAAGTGTTTTTGACAATCGGAGAGGAGCGGATTTTCAAACCAACATTCCTCAAAATGGCGTGAATGCAGCTAAATGCAACTCCAGGTATGTTTTTGATGACGGAACATTGTTAGAACAGGGTTAAAAGCTCAAAAAAGTCAATGTAGCAGAATATGTGTCCTTCAATTAAGACGCAGACAAGTCACGGTCAACGGTATTATATGAAAAAAAAAAAAAATCAATTGACTGACATGCATGGACCCTTAACAACCCCATGACCGGACCTGGTGCTGTCGTCTGCTTGTCTCCATGGCGATAGATGCGTTTGATACTACGGAACATTGCGGGCAAAGCAATAACATCTCCATGTAGACGAGCAGGAAAGTTATACTGAAAAATCCTCATATCACAAATGAATCATACATATTCAGTGAGACGGAACCGACTCAAATTGCGGCGTTGAAAATACAATTATTCCCAGAAATGTGAGAGCTGTTGATTTAACGTGACTATAAAAACGGACTTTACTTCGACGGCTTTAAAAATGATCTGTGATGTTCCAACAACTCCAGCAATACCACGACACATTTGATTTAGCGCCTCAATATAACACAATAGCTCCATTTCTCATTTCTGCCGCTACAATGGACAATAACCCTCTTTAGTTTTCAATATCAGGGGAAAGCTGTGGGTAATATGTATTCATTGGGAGCAGAGAGGAGCTGTGCGGAGCTGGAATGATTAAATGCAGATGATTGAAGGAGATGGAGGGCTGGAGGAGAGCGAGTTAATAGAACTGAGACCTCCCAGTGAGTGCTACTGTGGTCACGAAGGACGCGTTTCATTTTGTGGGTAAATAAAACAAAGGGAAGAGGATGGTGTATGGCGAGGTGTGAAGCGACGCGCGAGGCAGAGGTTATTTTCGACATGCGTTTGTGAAAAACAGGGCATGGACTTGTTTTGTTGTGCGGTTCTGGAACAGTGGAAATCCTGGAAGATAAAAGATTTAAGAGAATACTGCATATTGTTTGATAAGGCTAGTGACTAAGGATGTAGTCGACTAAAGAAATTCTTGGTCGACTAAAGCCATGCCCCATCAACTAAAATAGTGTGTGGCAAAAATATATCACAACTCTGGTGTATTTCCATGTATCTGACCCAGACTGCACTCAAAAGACCAAAAATGCACAGGAAAAACATGAAAACACAACTATTTATAAATAAAACATAAATAAATAAAAGAACAAAAGAATGAATGACCTATATGTTAAATGACAGGCAAATGAATCAATTAAAAAATAGGTCACAATGTTTATTTATTACTAATTATGATAGTAATATAGCCAGGCCATATGTTGGGAAGAGAAGACTGGTGTTGCTTTTTGTAATTATTTGTTATTAATTGTTATTGTTATTTGTCTTAATGTTTTTGTTTTGTTTTTTTTAAGTTCTCTTGCTGTTGTCTGTTGGATGGGGATTCTGTCTTGGTATCTTGTGTGGGACATTTGTCTGTGTATTTGTTTGTTGTTGTTGTTGTGTGACAATAAAAAATAAATAAAAATAAAAATACTAGGAAACATGGTATTTTATATGTTGGACTCCAAAATCCTCAGCTATTTCACTTTATAGCTTCTTGTTTTTGCGTTTTGTGGTCATATAAATCCATTTAATCAAAAGATTAGTTGACAAATAAGAATGTTGGTCAACTGAGACTTCATCGACCGATTAATCGACTAAACCACTGAAGGATTACAGCCCTACAAATGACCACGTTGGTAGGAATGAGTAAAACGAGACTGACAGAAGCAAAGACACAATAGCCAGATTAGCTTTACCTCGGGACGTGTGTAAAGCATAAATTACCCCACGACGTTGGAGTTTTTTGTAAGCGTTCTCATGGGATCAGCAATTTCAGCAATTTGCTTGTTTTTCCAGAAATGTCAGTAAATGAGTAAGAAAAATGTTTCTCCCAAAGAATATACTGTAGAAGCAGAACATTGTGACAAAAATGAGACTGTTGCACGCCCAATAATTGGCAGATTTTAGGCAGATATTAAACAGAATATTTTGTCATTTATGGAGGAAATGATCGCTCTTGTCCGTTCAAATTGCGTTTTCAATTGCAATTAATCTCGCAGCCCTAAATACCATCAAGCCCACGGCCTATTTTCCCATGATTGCCTGAAACCACTCTGTGTTTGTTAATTGATGGCCCAGTTTCAAGTTGTTCTTCCCCCAGTGGCTCTCTGGTCAAACTATATCTTCTTCTGTAGCCATTAAATTCAATTAAATTCATTATTCATCAAGAGCACAGAGCGTCTGGTTTATAGTATAGTAATAATATACATCATATATTATTAAGCATACAAGCAAGATCGCAAACGTCTCCATATGTTTGAGTAATCTGGTTTGACAGACTCAAGACTCGACCTTTAAATTAATAAATACAAACTCTGACTGTAGCAGCACAGGAGCTCACACCACAGATTACAAACATTTGCACTGCTGCCTGAACATGTCTCTGTCATCTGAGAGGTCAAAGGTAATGTAGTGTCCAAGATCTCATTTGCGAGTTGGAGATGAACACAGAAGGCACTCAAATTCAGGTTTACAATCAGCCGTCCAGCTTCATGTTAAAGCCACAAATCATTCATTTCAAAACACACATGCACATTTTCATCAGGAAAAAGGCCATTTTGGTCAGAAAAAAGATGCGAGTGTGTACAGTGTGCATCTACCTTCTGTTTACAATGCTGTATTCAAACTATGACAGAGATCAAACCAGTCAAAGGCCACGTAAAGGACACATATTCTGCTACAGCGACTTTTTTGAGATTTTAACCACGTTCTAACAATGTTCCGTCATCAAAAACATACATGGAGTTTCTTTCAGTTGCATTCACGCTGTTTTGAGGAATGTTTATTAGAAAATCCTCTCCCCTCTTAGCGTCAAAAACGCTTCCTGTTGAACTTCTTGGTTGTGGGACATATTTTCAGATTTCATACGTCATTTATCTGAAAATCTTCTGCTCTTTTAAATTCTTAAATCAGCGCCAGGCTTGTTCACTGCTGCTGCTCACCTGCACCATAATGTTTGTTGACTACTAACTTCACTAAATTGTGTGAGTAATAGGCGCCATCTACTGGCTGGATGTACTCAGTAAGTGTCATTCCACACTGGCTGTTAAAGTCTTTTAATCTTAATGAATAAGATGGCACATTTAAGGTACTCCAGAGCATGTTTAAAGGCTGATAACAGTATGAAAAATGCATAATATTTGCTCTTTAAGATATATAGCTGTCAGGGAGAACTACTCAAAGAACAAAGCAAGAGTAGTTTCAGGTAATAACTCCATTATGCTATGTTCTAGGGTACTGCGATATTTCCCATGAATGTTACGTGTTCTGACCTCAGAGCGTTCCAGCTGAGTAAACTCTAATGTCAACAAATATGGCTAATGCTGTTGGACTTAACCTGCAACAAATGTTTGCATTATTTATGTGTTAATTACCGACTCAGATACATTTTCTGTGCTAATAATCCTTGTTGTAACACATCAGTTTATGTCGTTTGTGAAGTGGGAGTCTCTTGAACAGCTCCCAGTTCACAAGTAGGAAATACTCAGGAACTTGGACTCACTACAGACATTCAAATCACTCCTTAAGACCCACCTGTTCAAACTGGCTTTTGTGTAAATTTATGTTGTTTTGTTTGTTTATGTCAAGCGTCTTTGAGTGTCCAAAAATGCGCTATACAAGTTTGATGTAGTAGTATTATTATTATACCAGTTCTAACAGTGTTCCATGGCATTTTTTCAAGTCGGAGGTGGGAAAAATCTCAGTTCCCGTTTGCCTGGAATGCAGCATCAGAGCAGAATAAATGTTACCCCCTCAGAGCTTCAGATTGAAAATAACTTTAAAAAACATGGCAACCTATACTATTAATATTTGGTTTATGTATTTATGTAGAGAGAGAGAGAGATGGATGGATGGATGGATGGATGGATAGATGGATAGATAGATAGATGGATAGATATATAGATAGATGGATGGATGGATAGATATATAGATGGATGGATGGATGGATTGATAGATATATAGATGGATGGATGGATGGATAGATATATAGATGGATGGATGGATGGATGGATGGATGGATAGATAGATAGATGGATAGATATATAGATAGATGGATGGATGGATAGATATATAGATGGATGGATGGATGGATGGATGGATGGATAGATATATGGATGGATGGATGGATGGATAGATATATAGATGGATGGATGGATGGATGGATGGATAGATATATAGATGTATGGATGGATGGATGGATAGATATATAGATGGATGGATGGATGGATGGATGGATGGATGGATGGATAGATATATAGATGGATGGATGGATAGATGGATAGATGGATAGATAGATATATGGATGGATAGATAGATAGATAGATGGATAGATAAATGGATGATTGGATGGATAGAGCATTTTGCATTTTATACAGCATAATAATTGGAATTCATAGCGTTTCGAACAATTATAGAAGATGAAATTATCCTTTTTTTTTCAATATATCATTTTGAATTTGGAGACCAAAAACAGTGCTGCTAACACTACCTCCGTCCTACAGTATTTTGTCTTGGAGGTGAATTATTAAAACAAAAGTATGATCTCAGATGTGCCTCGGAGGTAAAACCATGTATGAAAACACATTTTTAAACAGCGCGCAGTGACAACAGTTGTGTTCCGCTGCTCCCTGAAGTGTCGACCTTTGACTTGTTCTGGAGCTGAAATGAGGGCGAGGAAAGTATCTAACCTTTTATTGTGCATATATTTCTCTTGTATAACCATTAGAATTGTATTTATGTAAAACTGGTTTAGTGACTTCTTGGTAAGCTGCATAAGGCACTGAAATGATATAAATACAGTCTCTACGATGGAACTTTTCTGGTGGAAAATGGAGTAGAATACATTCATTTTTAGCAGTTCTTGTGGACTCAGTTTTGAAACTATATTACTGCCTCACATTTTTGCTACTTTGCTATTTTTCTACTACTACTTCTACTATTACTTATTCTCTAGTAGTTGCTAAGAAATAACCATAGACTGTAGATATCAGTGGACTATGGGATTGTGACGTCACCCATAGCGTTTGGCTACAGCCAAATGAAGCCCATCGCGGCTAGCAGTTATAGCAGCTAAAGTGGAGCCAGACTCCATATTTGGAAATCCGAGTGCGTATCGTGGCAACAACATGGACCAATCAGGAGCGAGGTTGCTAACGGTATCCGCCCCTCGGCGAGAGGAGACGGCGGCAACGTGCGGCGCTAGCTGTCAATCAAACCTGTTGCTAACACGAGCGAAAACGGCCCCTGGAAAAGGAAGCACCTGATTGGTCAGTTATTATTGCTAATAACTTGATTTATGAACAATCAACGAAAAAAAAAACAACAAGATCATGTAGAGTGTGTCAAAACAGACATTTTACTTTCAAGATGGTGAGCTTGACAGAAACAGTTACAGAGTAAAGGGCACCAGTGTCACAATAGAAAGTGAATGGCAGCTCGGCTTCATGGAGCCAGGAGCCTCCATAGCTGCTTCCTATTTGGAACGCGGCGGCTAGAATGCTAACATGGTCCACTGATATCTACAGTCTATGGAAATAACAAGGAACGTTTTCAAAATAACTTAAAGCTGTTCCTTTTTACACCATAAACAATTCGGAATGTGAATATGAAAATCTACATCATTCATTTAGCTTCATTAATGAGCCCTTCTTTAATTAATGTAAGAATACGTATTGTTGTGTGTGGGTTTGTTGCATAAAAATATAAAACTAAATGCACGTAAATCATTTTAGGAGACCCCAGGAAGAATATAGTGATTGATCTCAGGAACTAATTGGATCTTAATAAACTAAACTAAACTGCTGGCCTTGTTTAAACTGACCTGTATTCAGGATATTAATCTTAAATTGTGTGTGTGTTGTGGAATTTATGACAGCAGGTGAAATGTGCTGCTCTAAACTAGGCACTAGCACTCATATTTAAATCTATATTGTACTATCGATGTGTATTTTAATATGTGTGAGATTTATACTGACTTTGAAGGGTTCTGCGAAACAATATCTCGTTTTTATGTGTGCATACAAATGAGAATAAATTGAAATGAATGAATAAATTGAACTGAAATTGAGTAGTTATGACTTTTTGAATGTGACGTAGGATATTTCACTGGTTTTAAGTCATTCCTGGTTGGTTACAAGATAATTTAACTTGAAATAAGAACGTTACTTTTTCCTTGAGGTAAGTCAAATGCTTTTATCCCATTGGCAGATAATTTGGCTTGAAATAAAACTGAAATACTTTTGAAAAAGCCACGACAAACTGCCCCATCAATTAAGGACTGGACTGAAATGACATAACGCTGGGACTAAAGTTGAAAATGGACCTCTTTGACAGACTAAAGGAGACTTTTACTTTATTTGGGTGTACCGTAAATTTGTTTATTTTATTTCAAGGAAGTAAGGAAGGAAGGAAGGAAGGAAGGAAGGAAGGAAGGAAGGAAGGAAGGAAGTAAGGAAGTAAGGAAGTAAGGAAGTAAGGAAGTAAGGAAGGAAGTAAGTAAGTAAGTAAGTAAGTAAGTAAGTAAGTAAGTAAGTAAGTAAGTAAGTAAGTAAGTAAGTAAGTAAGTAAGTAAGTAAGTAAGTAAGTAAGTAAGTAAGTAAGTAAGTAAGTAAGTAAGTAAGTAAGGAAGGAAGGAAGGAAGGAAGGAAGGAAGGAAGGAAGGAAGGAAGGAAGCACGTTGGTAAGGAAGGAAGGAAGGAAGGAAGTCAGCACGTTGGTAAGGAAGGAAATCAGGAAGGAAGGAAGGAAGGAAATCAGTCAGCAAGTAGGTAAGGAAGGAAGGAAGGAAGGAAGGAAGGAAATCAGTTAGCATGTTGGTAAGGAAGGAAATCAGGAAGGAAGGAAGGAAGGAGGGAAGGAAATCAGTCAGCAAGTAGGTAAGGAAGGAAGGAAGGAAGGAAATCAGGAAGGAAGGAAATCAGGAAGGAAATCAGGAAGGAAGGAAGGGAGGAAGGAAGGAAATCAGTCAGCAAGTAGGTAAGGAAGGAAATCAGGAGGAAAGGAAATCAGGAAGGGAGGAAGGAAGGAAGGACGGAAGGAAGAAAGGAAGAAAGAAAGAAAGAAAGAGAAACACCTTTAAACATATAAAATAATCAAGATCCATCAGGTAAATATATCTTAAGTTATCAAACGTATCGTGTCAAGTCATTTTAACCATTTATCAAGAAATATCTTAATTAATATCTCTCGTGCCCTCTGCAAATATATCACGTTGAGACTTCTTTTCTCTTCCCATGTAACTCCCAACAAAACACGCTCCAGCCTTGATCTGCTCTAATCAAATTACTTTCCCTCTTTTGCACGCCTCGTCCGTCTTTGTGAGGAAGTGTTTTGAAAGCTCCAGGAGTGTTTTCTTCTGAGACGTTTCTGTGGAGAGGAGGCACTTAATCAGACCAAAACAACTCGACTCCTCCATCTCCATCAGATGTGGTTCACACTGAATGTCCCGAAACCACCTCGAAAAGACGGCCGAGGGCAACTGTGAAGTCCCCTGAACACAGACAGACCTCAGACGGAGGCGGAGGGCGAGGTTCAGGGCCCCACGTCGATTAATCGCTTGATAGCATCTCAATTAACCACATATTTAATTGGTATTTTAACGATATGTATGTTAGTTTAAAGCAGCGTTTTTCAACCCGTATTGGGTTTAAAAGCCACCACGGCGCGCCACCTACCACTAAAACATGACCAAATCAGACCATTTAGTTAAAATATTGTATATAATGAGGCAAATAATGTCTGTGGCACTGTCTAGTTCTTTAAATTTGGTAATAGTTATGGTTTTGCGTTCTTTTTTGGTGAAATTGTTGCTCAGGACACTCCAAAAAGGTAAATTAGTTCATTAATCCGCATTTGTAAATCTGTTAACTCAAACTGGACATTTTCTCAAGGCACACCTGGCAAAACCTCAAGGCGCACAAGTGTTCCCCGACACTGGTTGAAAATTAAGGGTTTAAAGAGTTCATTCTGCATTTTTAACAAATCTAAGAGGAGTGATGTCCGTTTAAACACATTTACTATTGTGTTTTGCATTATTTGTTTGATTAAAAAGTGTTTATTATAGTTTTTGATGAAGGTAAACTCCTGATTTTTCAGTTTTACTGGATAAATGTATCTACAGAAATATGACACTCTTTTGCACAAATTATTGTTTTTGTGAAGTTCAAATACAATTTTCAGGCTTTCTTCATCCTTTGTAATAGAAAAGCAAACTAACTGACATTTCTACCCTTGAATTTCAAACTTGTTGTTGTCAATTGTTCAGGGCCCTCTTCCTGTTTATTTGAATCAGAGAAGGGCCCATGTGAGGCCTCTTGTTCCGGGCCACCAGGACAAGAAGTCTGGATTTAATGTATTTTTAATTTTCACTAAAATATACTGTATATTTGACTTTATTTGTTTGAAAAGGGGACATTGTACGTTCATTGTAAACTAATACAGCGGAAAATCTTTTTCGATGTCCCACTGATACGTCATTACCTTGGCTCCTCCTGTGTGCAAATGTAAAATACAGAAGAGTAGACTAAGGCTGCATAATATATCAAAAGTATGGATATCACAATATTGGCTGAAACAAAAATGATATAGCAGCAAACAAAATATATCTTCATCTGAAAAATAATGAATAAAATGTAGCTTTTCAAACTTAAATAGTCTTAGTTTTGTATTTGTTGGTTTTTATTTTAATGTAACAGACATCACTGCATCAAAAACAAGGCTGCAACAATTAGTAGAATAATCGTGAAGTCGACTGTAAACAATAATTAATCGTATTTTGATGATGGTCGTCGTTCTCTGGACTAAACAGACTCTAAAACACAAACTTAAAGACTTTTATAACAAAGACAGTGACATTATTGTTATTAAGTGATTCAAATTAAAGAAGTCCAGACCAGGTAGATGTGAAAATAGTTTACTGGATCCAGGACACATTGTCTGTGGATTTGCAGACGCCGCGATGAAGAAGCGATGAAGAGACACCAGTTTATACGTCTATGCAAAACAGAGTAAAAGTGGGCGTACATAATGAGTGCTAAGTACAGAACATAGGTTGCTAAGAATATAACAGTACAAAAAGACATGAATCAAAGAAGCCCTTACGTGCCATGTTTGGACGTAAATGAGTGTAGGGGAACCTAAAATAACCAAAGGTTGTCTGAGGACGACACCATACAGGGTCACACCATATGTGAAGCCAGACATGGATGACCTTAGCTCCCGTAGAAGAGCGTTTCCTCTTATGGACTAAAACATGCTTACAATTATTAAAGAAAAATGGCAAAAAAGCATAGACCATTTCTGATTTTCCTCAATTATACACTTTATTCACAAATATTCTCTGTCTCTAGAAGCTTCATTCACAATATTTCAACAATAACATCTAAGTCTCAATCTACTATAGAAATAATCACTGACTAAAATAATCATTAGTTTAAGCCTCATTAGTCCAAAAGTGTATTTAAATATCGCAATAATATCGATATTGCAGATCTTAAAAGCCACAATTTCCAATATTGTGCAGCCCTGGTGTAGACTACAGAGCAGGAGTGGTTTGTAAATAGTTTGTAAATGGTTTCTGTGTAATATCTGATGGACTTTTAGCGGTTATTGGGATGTTTTATCAGACATGTTTTACGGGAGACAGTAGCTCAGTTGGTCGAGTGTTTTCTCGTCCTCTGATTCGAAGGATGTGCGAACGTGTGTGTGAAAGGGTGAGTGTTTCCCGGAGCGCTCATTGGAAGTAGAAAAGCTTTATATAAATGTAGAATTGGGAATAGCTACACGCCAAGTCTGTGTGGATGGAAAAGACTGAGAAAAGACTGTTCCTGCCCTCACCGGGGTCGTGACCGGAGCTCAGCGGACGTAAAGGACCGGCAGGAGCGCCCCTCTTTCTGTGAATTACAACAGGACAAATGAGAGGAGCAGGAGGGAGAAATAAACATCTGAATTACAACAGGACGAATGAGAGATGAGATACTACACTTCAAATTAAATCAAATCAAATCAATTTATTTTATAATGCCCAAAAATCACAACAGTTGCCTCGATGGGCCACAGGTAAAAGCAGTTCAGATAACTGTCCCAGAATGCCCCTGTCCTTTGACCCTCCTTCGCGGCGAGGAAAAACTACAAAAAACCCCATGGGAAAAAGTAGAAACCTCGGGGAGAACCACAGTGAAGGAGAGATCCTACTCCCACGGACGGACAGGCTGCAGATGAACTAGGACTGACGCATCCACTTGGACTGTGGAGCCAGAACCACTCAAGAGGGAGGTGGCTTTAAAGAGTTCCTCCAGGCGGACGAGGAGCAGTCCACCAGTGTAGAGAAAGCTCCTCCAGCATTGGAATGGTTCATCTAAAGTAGATGGAGTTCGTCCAGGCAGACGAGGTATGGCTAATCCAGCTGTCCAGGCGGGTGGAGCATAGATCCTCCAGTGTAGAGATCGATCCTCCAGACAGATGGGGGGGGGGGTCGTCACTGGAGCAGCCGCCGCAGTGCCTGAAACAGTCTCCACTCCCCGGGGGAAGTGGAGAGAAAGAGAAACATGTGAACAGCAATGAACAGACTACAGTTGAAGTAATATTAAATATTGTTGATAGATAAAGTAGGAAGAACCAGAGGATAGTGTTCAAGCTGCCATACTTCCCCCAGCAGAATTGCTCCAAGGGCAGCGTAGCTAAAACTGTAGGTTTTTATTTCTGTTCCTAACTGGCCTGACCATAAGCTATTTCAAAGAGGAACGTTTTGAGCCTGGTCTTAAATGTAGAGACTGTGTCGGCCTCTTTAACACGAACAGGAGCTGGTTCCATAACATAGGAGCTTGGTAGCTAAATGCTCTACCTCCTACTGTGCTTTTAGAGACTCTGGGGACTAACAACATTTCTACATATAGTCTTAGTGTATCTTAGTCTTGTTTATTTTATTCTTAATCTTATGCATGCCTCTTTTATATACTCATTGTTTTATGTTGCACCTTACGCCGAAGCAGGTTCCTATGTTTGTGAATTTTGATCACTGACAATGGCAATAAACCGATTCTGATTCTGAGAGGAGCAGGAGGGAGAAATAAACATCTGAAAAGCCGTCTTACTGCCTCTGTGTCAGGCCAACCTGATCCCTGGGTGTTTGTCTGGGGAATGCAGTGTATAAGCAAATTTAGCAAGTCGATCTCACAGACCTCTCCCTCTGAAATTGATCGTCGGATTCTCTTTTGCATTATTTAAAATGTAGTTGTATGTAAGGCTGGGCGATATGGCAAAAATATTATTATTACAGTTTTCTTGGGGCCAGATCATGATTTTGATTCATGTTCACGTTGTGTTTTTCTGTTGTCTTTAACAGAGCTGCACGATTTATGACAAATACTGTATCTAATTGTGATTTTTCTGACCAGTGCGATTGTGATTAGATTTGTGATTTATGTTTTAATAATGGGATTCTGTTCAAAGTCACATTTTAAACACAATTTTGTCGTTTTTAGTTGTGTTTTTGTCACGTACAGATGTGTTTGTCATATTTAAACACGTCTTTTAGTCTCGTTTTTGTTGCTTTTAGTCACGTTTTGGCGCATTGGGTCACGTTTTGTTATTTACAGGCGCATTTTTGTTGCTTTTGAAAACATTTTTATTGCTTTTTGTTGTGCTTTTGTTGCTTGTTTCAGAACACGTTTGTACAAATCCAAACTACAGCGTTTGCAGTTTTTATTCAAATCAATTCAAAGTTAGACATTTTGTTGTTTGTGGAAGAAATGATTACACTTCAAAATGGCAGCCTTTGCGATTTGCTAATTGGTTCAAGTATCACTCAAGACGTGAATGGACTTTAAATTTATCACAACTGCGCAGAAATATCACTGCGTTAGGCCTGTAGTCGACTAAAGACGTTCTTGGTCGACTAAAGACCTGCATTATCGACCGGTTAATCGACTAAAAAGGGGGTGTGTCAAGGCAAAACTATGAAGTATCTCTCTGTATCTGACCCAAACTGAACCAAAAAACACATCTGCACTGGAGTTCATGCAAAAAAATAACAATGTATACAGAAAAGTACCAGGAAACAGTGTATTTATATGTTTATAGATTAGATTAAACGCATGATTCACTCCAAGATCTTTAGCTAACTCACTCCATATCTTTACTTTACTACTCCTATAAATACTTTAAATCTAAATAAAATAATTAGTCAAGTACTAAAAATCTTGGTTGACTAAAACACCAGCACCTGATAATCGACTAAACGACTAAAAGAGGCTTCTATCGCTGTTTGAACTCATTTTCTACTCAAATTTTTGCAAAACAACTGTGATATTATCTTTTTTTTTGGTATTTCTTCTTCTTCTTCGTGTACTGTGATAAAGACGAAATTGTGATCTGGCTCCAGGAAGATCGTGAGATGAATTTTTTCCGATATCGCCCAATCCCTACTACATATTTTTTGGTGAATACAATTCAATCGGGCTACACGTCAGCTCTTCCCTCTTCCCTCTTCCTCTCTTCTCTTTTCACCCATCTCCATCCCTCCATCGCAGCTGAAGACGGTGCTAATGAAACGTGCTCCTGACCTGCTTCAGACTTAATAGAAAAGAGTGTGCGGTCTGAAAAAGCCCTCGTCGTGCGCTCTAAGTGAGACCGACGTGAGCTGTGTGAGACCGGAGCAGAATGTGCAAAGAGACAAACGTGCAGGCTGCATGTTTCTGCACTTTTTTTTTTTTTGTTATTTTCTTTTCAATTGACACATAGGCAAAGAATCCTCACATTGTTCAGCCTTGATCCAACAGTTTTAATCTAAAGAATGTCATTATTTCGGTTGAATCAGTGTTCTGGTTTCTGGCATGGAATTCTTGATGTGGCACCAGAAAGCAATATCTATTTGTTGAGCACAATTTGTACAAATGCAATTCAAAGTGCTTTACAGATATTAAAGGAAAAATATTCTGCATTTGTCATATTGTTATTAGCCTTTAAACTTGATCTTGAGTACATTAACTTTGCCGTCTCATGTTTTGAAACCACAAAAAATGTTTATTATAAATGATCAAATTTCTCTGCTTACTGAGAGTATGCAGCCTGTAGATGGCGCCTAGAGCTTTCACGATTTAGTTATGTTAGCACTTATTATTACACGATATTATCAGGCTAGTAGCAGCAGTGATCGTGTTTAGAGGCAGAAATGTTCAGAACGAGTCTGGAGCTGATTTAAGGACTTAAAAAAGCAGAAGATTCCCAGATAAGTGACGTCTAAAATCGGGAAAAACGTCAGCGATCGAGGGAGTTCAGCAGGAAGTGTTTTCGACGGTCAGAGAGGATTTTCAAATTCACGTTCTTCAAAACATCGTGAATGCAGCTAAATGCTACTCCAGGTGTGTTTTTGATGATGGAACATTGTTAGAACATGATTAAAAGCTCAAAAACTCACTGTAGCAGAATATGTGTGCTTTAAAACACATTAAAATCACAAATACAAAAATAGAAATAATTACATTAAACTATAACTTTTCTGTTAGAGAGTCTTCAACATGAATATCATTGCTTTGCCCAGAATGTTCCACAGCACGAAAACAGCTGATCATCCAGTGCAGTCATTTGAAATGTTTTAGGTTATGATTTTGGCTTTCGCCGAATCTTTTGTGTATTTTTTTAGCTTTTTCAAACACTGGATGGGAGTCGGGGGGTGCATGGTGGCAGAGCGGCTAGAGCTTCTGCCTCTCAATAAGGAGATCGTGGGTTCGAATCCCGGACCACCCCAACATCGTGGTTTCAAGTTCCGAACCACCCTAACATCACATGATCTCTCTGGGTGGAGTCTGCATGTCCTCCCTGTGTTACCGTGGGTTCTCTCCGGGTTCTCCGGCTCCTCCCACCGTCCAAAGACATGACTGTGTAGGTTAATTGACAACTCTAAATTGTCCATAGTGAATGAATGTGAGAGTGAATGGTTGTCTGTCCATGTCTCTGTCTCTATGTTTGCTGTGACGAGTCGGCCACTGTCCAGGGTGTCCCCCGCCTAAGGCCCAAAGTCACTGGGATAGGCTCCAGTCACCCGCGACCCCTAACGGGACTAAGCGGTAGTAAATGAATGAATGAATGAATGAATGGATGGGAGTCACTTTACCTGTGCCTACCTCCTCCTCTTTACCGTTTGCTGCAGTTTGATGGAGCTATTTTAATGGCGTTCATTTTAATGATCTCTGTTTTTGGTTTTGGAGTGTGAGACAAATTGACATATTGAATGACTTGACAGTGGATCCTTGGATCGGAGGGCAGACACTGTGACCACAGCAATGAACTCGACACAAGCTCACTGACCAAGACAAACCCACACCAGAGCGCGTGCGAAAGGAGCGCTTCTCCGGTGTCATAGGCATCGGTACAAACAACGTGGTAGTTAATATAATACCAGTGCAGTATATTAACCTTGCCAACAAGATAAATTCTTCAGTTGTGATTTTTGTGACTTCACAAAGTCTTAGACTCCATTTTATCAGACTTCCACTGTGTTTGATGTGATTGAGACTGAACCAACAGTGGTGCGAGAATGGACCAATCACAGGGCAGCATTGTGGTTTGGGGGAGCCAGAGGTGAAGCTCCCAAACGGACCAAAACAAACATAGCGGCTCAGATGGATGTACTGCAGCCTGTTTCAGCAGAAATACACTCTATTTTGTTTTTGAAACCTGAACATAGAAGTGTTTCATGTGTTTGTGGGTGAGAATAATGGTTGTGCTTTTCTCTCAAATGAATTTAAAGGTCCCATATTCTTCTATTTTCCCCTTTACACAGTCTATTCTAAGGGCTTTGTTGATACATTTTTGCGTTGTGTAATATCCATAACATAACAGTTTACAAAAAACACCCATTTCTTGGACTGGCCCCCCTCCTTGTAAAAGCAAACGGCTCACTCTGAGATCTGACCCCCCCGAACAGAGAGCAGCCTGCCTCCCCCGCCCAACTCACGCGCCTCCCCCGCCCAACTCGTGACGAAGCCTAGAGCGGAGATGGTGCATGCGCCGTGTGCTCCGGTAAACAGCGATACACAAACACTGAATAAACATTTTATCGTCCTGACGGTGCGTCGTGCTGAGTCCTACGTCCTGGATCTGACCTGGAGTTTGACGTGCTCCAGGGCCTCGACGACGGACGTTGCCGTTTGGTAAATAACAAGCTAACTCTTCTATCTGTCGTATCCATCGTGTAATTACTGTGTAGCATTAGCATTAGCTGTTTTTATTCTTGGGCTGCGCGCTTCCTGGAGGCGTGGCTTAAACACTGCGTCATCCTGGTGAAGCCGTGTCATCTTAGTGAGGAGCCCCCGTCTGCTCAGCCGAGGGGGACGGAAAAGACAGTTCTCTAGCGAAAACATGAGGGAATCAATCAAAAAAACACTTTGGGCACAACATACGAGGCCCAAATAGCACTGTAGGAAGGTTAAAACCTCTGAAAAGTCGATTTTGCATGTTATGGGACCTTTAACAAAACTTAGACTTCTCTGTTACTCTCCAACCAATCAGTGTTAAGTATTCTTTTGGACGTATCGACTAATAAATGTGAAGAACAGAGTACTTTACATAATTTTTACGTAATTGTCAATTAAAGATTGTATTTGCTTTTGGTAAATATTGGCCAAAAAACATATTTGTAGCATTACATCATCCATCTCTGTTCACAGTGAAGTGTGAACCCTCAGGAGGAGCTGATCAAGGCTTAAAATGTGAAAACTGTGATACACTTTTTGACCTCTGGGTTGTATGTGTGAATGCCTAACTCACCGGCGCCCAGTGTGGAGCGTCTAATACATAAAATGTTCTCTTTCAATTAGGCGTCTGTGGGTGGCTGGAGCTTTGAGCTGCAGAAACACGCTCAGAGGGAGTTTTGAGAACAAGAATCTCTCATCTTTACAGGAACATACACGCAGCCCGGCCCTGTTCTGCTCAGCCAACACGTCTTCATAATGCATTTCCACTGTAGTTCACCTGCTCCCTTCTCCCCGCAGACCGCCTTTCCTCTCGCTCTGGGCCGCGCTGTCCTCCTTTGCACCTCCCTTCACCTCCATCCCATTCATCAACGCTCCTTCTACAAACATATGCATAAATTACGCCGCGCGCCAAGCTTACAGACTAATTTATTGAACCTAGATTCACGCTTGTTTGGGCCTTATTTTCTCTCCCGCAGCCTCAAAGCTCGGTGCAGAGAGTCGGAGAAAGTAGGAGAAACGGCTGATGAGAGAACGGAGCATAAGGCGGCTTTACAGAAACATAAACGAACGCGCTGATTAGAATGATGTATTGAATATAGAGTTGTAATTGCGCTCATTGTTGCCGTGATGTTGATTTGAAATGAGGCAATCAAGCAGATGGGGGACGCCATTGTCTCCGGATCAGAGTTAATACGAGCCGTTATGGCAAAACACTGGTGCGTAAAATGGAAAATAATTATAATAAAGGGGTTGTGTAACTTATCAACGCATTTTAATGGTTATGTTTTGGAAGAATTGATTTTAAGTGTAGTGTTTTGTGTTTTAACAAAAGCTTCAATTCAATAATCAGTTTGTCTAAAGCTTTAAGGTGCACTGTGTAACATCTCTGGAGAAAAAGGATGCATTAGGAAAGTGAACAATACATGTGGGCTGCTGCAAAAGTTTAAATTAAAGCAAGATACTACAGGAAAAACTGCACGACAAAACAACAAACGTGTCCAATCTGCTCCTAAAGTTGTTTTATTATTTCATTGAATCCACTTCATCCATAGATTTCTCTGGGACATTGTGATTCAAAGGCATTTTTCTTCTGTAGAGGACATAAGATCAACATTGAGTAGCAGTAGTAGTCCTAAGGATTTCCAATACTTTTGTAAGTTTTGTAAGCAAAAGAAAAAGAAAGAGGCAAAATTTGAATTTTAAGGCCAGTTTTCAGTCAGATCTTGTTTACTCAAAAACTAAATTAGAAATAGGCAAAACCCCTCTGTACATTTATATGTAACTAATACGTGTACAATATGAACCAAGAAATGTAAACCTGGTTCTGTTCTGTTCATTTTTTAGATTTAAATGTCCCAAATATGTCCTGGCTGTGTTTACACATAAAATGCCCTATTTCTAAAAAAAAAAAAAAAAAAAAAAACACATTAAAACATGACGTGATGAAAACTTGTTATATATTTTTTTCATTACATTCATGTGAGTAAACTACAGGAGAAGTTTCAAACTGAAATCTTTAAATTTAAGGTTTTTCCCAATTCACCTGCAGTGTCTCACCTTTGGTTAAAAATCAGGAACAGCATCTTTAAAGCAGAACTAAGCAACTTCAGCAACAGAGCTCCCCCTGCAGGTCTGTTGTGAAAATACACTGCCAGTAAAAAGACACAAAAGCTTCTTTTTCTCCCTTCTTTTTTATTGAAATAAGGAAGTACAATCACATACAAAACATTTCATGTCGGCAAATATAAAAAAGAGAGCCAGTGTTTCTCAGGAGAGTTGACTTCAGGTCCCAGACTCCCTTTGAGCATTAGAACAGCACAATCTTTGAATATTTTTAAGACTTTGTTGAAAACCCATTTGTTTGCACAGGCTTTTAACACAAGCTGAGCAGAACATTTGTATTGCTTTTTATTTTAGCTCGTTTCTGCATGTTCTGTTTTTGTCTTATTGTATTTCATATTGTGTCTGTACAGCATTTTGGGCAATTGTGGTTGTTTTTAAATGTGCTTTATAAATAAATTTGACTTGACTTGACTTGACTTCAGGTCGGCGTCAGGAAAGTTGCAGCTGATTTTTCGCTCAGAGACAGCAGGGGGCGACAGCGAGGGCTTCAAACGCCCCCAAAATATATTTACAACCACCACACGGACTTAAAGAAATGTAATAAGGTAAAAATGTTACTTAGTTCCGCTTTAAGGATTAGGGTTTAGGCAAGTAAAGTGTAAGGTTAGGATCCGTCTCCAGAAAGTGAATCTAAGCCAATGTAATGTCTCCAAAAAGAATAAAACCCCAACGTGTGTGTGGCGTGTGAGAATAACGTCGACTGGTTTACAACACTGATGTCAACTCTGCTTTTCGAATTTCCCCGATGCTAATGCCGCTGCAGTGTATATTTACCCATAGTGCCGCGGTGTCTCTGGAGGGAAGCGCTCAGGAGGAGGCTGTAAACAGGAAAGTGGAGGATACGGAGGAGAAAGAGCAGCTGAAGTCAGACTCTTTCCTCTGGGACTCCAAATCACGGCAGGTGCGGGGCTGAAAAGACCAAAACAACGTCTCATTATGAAACGTGGAGGAGCGGCTTGAGTAGCACCACGCAGATAAGGTCAGAGCGAGAGAAAGAACGACCACCTGCCAAGCGCAACCCAACTCCAGTGAACCCAGATACAAAGGACTAGTATATTTTTTTAAGACACAGTGGGGTGCGAGGTGAATTCCAGTGCACTGCGATAACATTGGCTTCCAGGATAAAGTTTGTTGTGACTTTTCGGTGCAGTTTTAGAGACTTTCAGAGCCCAAAACCCAACTAATTATTGCAGATTCCCAGACTAAACTGACTGAACTTGGACTGAACCAGGTTTTTCGGTGATTCTTGTAGATTTTTGAGCGCTCCTCTTGACAGTGTGAGGTGATGTGATCGGCACATCTGATTTTAGAACTGTTCACTTTAAACTGCGACAACTATTGCTTTGAAAGTCTTTATTCTTCAGTCCAATCCCACATTTCATAAAAACGAGACTAAAAACACTTCACCTGTTTTTGTTACAGCTTTATTCACGTCAATTTATAAATGTTGAATGTTTTTCTTCTCTTTCTGGTCGTGATCTTAAAAACAGATTTGGAAGTTGACGAGTAGAAGTTTTTAAAAGTTGAATACTGTTGAGTTGTTTTGGTTTAAAGGTGCAATATCTAGCAAAGTTTGCCCCAAGCTAATACAAGCATGCAATCAGAAGTACTTTTATTTCTCCACAAGGGGAATGTTTAGATTGTTTTTTGTTTTTTTCACGCAATGAACGTGATTTGAGGCAGAAATGCTCCGAACGAGTCTGGTGATGATTTATGATTTGGAGAACAGCACAAAAGTCACAAATCTGGAAACATTAAATGCTGGGTGTTTTTGTGAGGTTCAGAGAAGGCTTAGAGAAGAGGACCTTGTAAACTGGATAAATGAAACAAACAAGAATGAAGCTAAATACAACAAATAAACAAAAGATAAATAAGTCACTTCTTTGTCTCCTCAGTGTAAAGCAAATTGGTATCCTGAAAATATCTTTACAAGCGCAATAATTAAATGCCAAACCTCAGAACGTCCCAGGAACAGCTTGGTGTTGGACCTTCCGTAAGAAAAGTTGCAAGTTGTACCTTTAAAACATACAGTTTTATTTGCATTTAAAGTCCATATGACTGGTTCTAAAAAAAATCTGTTTATGACTTATGATAGCACCTGTGGCAATACTTTATTATTGTTTTAAATCTGTGAAGTCAGTTTGTGAAGAAATTTTGAAAAATAAAAGTAGAGCTGAGTTCTAAAACCGAATCCCTCTGTGATGTCATCAAAAAGCGACGCGCCAAATGTTTAGTTAGTTTAAATTCAAGAAAATAAATGTGTTATCAGGTATTATTATTTGTCAAATCATAACTTTTGTGTAATTTATATGGATTTTGGCCTTGTAGTTAAAATGGTTGCTCGGTAACAGTTGTGGAATTTCCTCTAACTGTGTCATATTTATGGCTCATGTTCAGGAAGTAACTATAAACTTGACTAAAGCTGTCAAACTGGGTAAAAATAGGCAAAATGTTTAGAAAAATCTTTAATGTAATCATGTTCATGCGTTTTAGTGAAATGTGTCGTTTAAAAACTGTCATATAGATCAGTGTTTCCCAACCAGGGGTACGGGGACCCCAAGGGGTACGTGAGCAATTACCAGGGGGTACTTGGAATGTTTTCAGGTTTTAAAAGAAGATGAAATGTACTTTAATTTGAATTTTAAAAGTGTCATTAGTTGTAAATTTCACATCTTTTTGGAGTATATTGGACCATAAATCAATAAAAAATGTATAGATATTAGTAAAGATTGATATTTGGAAAGACTGGTTACTTGCTGTTAGTAAATATAGATCTGACTTTGTATAGGTTAAGTTAGAAAAATCGCACTAGAGGTGATGGTCATTTCGAATTTGAAGGGGCATAAAATAAATTTAAGTGAAGATTATATAAACAGTTATTTGTTACTTAATGAGGGGGAAAAAAACGGGAAGATCCTCACACCCTGGTTCTACGCTACACTTTTCTTTTTTGTTTATGTTTGTATGTTTATATATGTAAAAATGTATAGAAAGCTAGACTGGATCTGCTAACATTGAGGTATAACAGATGTGAAATATTTAAGTTGGAAAATCCTGTAAGTATGTATGCTTTGATTGTGAAATAAAATACAAAAAAAAAAAAAAAAAGATATTAGTAAAAATTGACAATATGCGACTACAAAACCCATATATTTTACTCAAGTTAAGGGATACTCTGTGCGTGAGACAAAGCTTAGTGGGTACTCAAGACAAAAAAGGTTGGGAACCACTCATATAGACTTAAACAACAAAAGATCCTGACATTTGGCGATGAGCACTGGTTAAAGTATGGCTCTAATGGAATTCTTTGTTTTTAAATTTCCTTTGTTACGCTTTTGTTTTGTACTTCAAAATGGCGGCGTGTTGTGCGACAGTGGAACACGGGCAGACCTTGGTGATTGTTCCTGTAAACATGCGCGATGGGCCGTCCTTTGTGTTCGATGGTCACGGCTTCACAAACACGAGAGCGAAACGTAACGCAAACAAATATTCGCCTCTGCAGCTGATTTTCACAGGATCGCATGCATTATGCAGCAGCGCCATCTTTGAATTTCAAATGTTTCCCGTGTCCACTCTTCAAACAGACAGCTTTTCAAACAGAAATAACTCACGCTGCAACTCTCAATATATAGGAAAATAACAAACACACATCTGTCCAGCGGGGATTTGTTCTGATGGATTCTGAATTTATAGACCGGCTTGAAAATATAGACAGATTCTGCTGTAAATCTACTGGTGTTATTGCCTTGAATGTTCCTTAGTATGGCATTACACTGATCTAACACCATAGAAAAAAGCTATTGATGCCACACTGCAAAAAGTGCCTTACTAGAAACACGAAAAAAAAACTAAAAAATTTCTTGCTTAGAAAACTTGTTTTAAGATTTTTTTTCTGATGATCAAGAAGAAAATAAGTCAAAAAACAAGAAAAAATGTCTCAATTTAAGCCAGTTGCTCCCTGTAAATGGCTTGATTTAAGCAAAATGTTCTGAATGAAGGGGAAATTCAAGGAAATTATACTCAAAAAAGAATAAATCAGTAAAGATTTGTTTGTAAGTTGCTCAATTTAAGAATATTTTTCTCATTTTAAGACTAGATGTTGGAAAAATATCCTTAAAATTGTAAAATGTAAGCAATAATTTCTTATTGGATATCACATTTCAAGGACATTTTGCTTGATATAAGTAAAATGGTCTAATTTATTCCCATGAATTACAGCTTTTTTCTTGATAATGATATCAAGACATGTTTGTGTTCTTACTTTTTCTCAAATTAAGAAAAATACTCTTAGTCTACAGTTAAATAAGATTCAAAATAACCTTTGTATCTTGTTACAAGCAAAAATATAACAGATTTTAGAAAATATATCTTAATAAGAAAAGGCTAGGTTTTATTTCTTAAAATAAGATTTTTTGTCTCAAGATTTTTTTCCTAAACGAGATTTTTTTTCTTTTTAGAGAAAAAATAAGAATTTATTTCTTGTTATAAGACTTTTTTACTTTCTTAAAATCCACTTTTTGTAGTGCACCAAGTCAAGTTCCAGGTAAGATCTGTGGATATGCGACCACGCTCACAGGAAAAAGGAGGATTTTCAAGGTGCAGAAATAACGTCTGTAACTTCATAAATTCAAGATGGATTGTTTAATGGTTCAGTGGTGAGTGCTCTTCAAAAATTGCAGCCTTTGCCATTTGCTAATAGCATCCATTAAAATTGCGGTGTCGTGTGGATTTGGTTTAATTGTGCAGCTCTGGTCTATAAGAGGTAAATAAAGTCATCTGCTCAGAGGCTTCAGAGGCTAAACAACAGGAGAAAAAGTGTGTTTGAACAGACAGCTGCATGAAAGACACAAACAGTCAATCACGATACGACGATTTCACATAAACAGCAGATTGTCACAGGGAGCTTTCTATTTTTATCACTGTATCACCCAATCTTAGGTACAGCCCCTTTAATGAAAGTTTCTTTGTTCCGCTGGCTCTTCGCCCAATCAGCTTGAAATATTCATCATGATGTTCTGCCTTTTCCCGATTACTTTTAGCTAAAGCCTTTCCAGACTGATAAATGTGTGAAGTTCATTCAGAGTAGGGATGTAACGATACTGGCGATATCACGATATTGTGATATAAAATTGATATCGTCGTTGTCATGTTACGATATGAAAAACAGCATGTCTACGTGACAAAAAAACAATGTTTTAGCCTGCTCCATCAGTTTAGATAGCAGTCATTGTTGTTGTCCCTGACATAACTTGAAAATTGCACTTTAGAGTTGCCATCATTTCTATAATTCTGGTTCTAAAATGTGACTAATGACCTTATTCCGGAAGTTGCCATACGCGCTGCTATCTTGTTTCCGTTGTATTTGTTAACACGGAGCAGACGAGCTCAACAGAAAATAAGTTCTACATGGACTAAAAAGCCGTTTTCAGACTGACCAGGAAATCGTTGCGTTGTGACTTGTTGTTGCTCGTGTTCATTAAACATTTTATACAAATCAATCTACTTTATGTAACATTTTAGCGGTGAGACTTTTCCCTCGTTCGTCATTAGCTTTAACGGAGTTCTCGTCAAACGGAAGTGCGTTTACAACAAAAGTGCGTATCTGGCAAAAAGTGGGCGGGGCAGAATAAGGTGAATGAAGGCCTAATTATTAATGGCAGGAGCATATTACATTGTCAGTCTTGTTATGAACATGGATACATTATTTAGAGCTCTTCTACAATATCGTGAGCTTCTCCATGACATCGCGAAACATATTGTATTGTGAGATTCATATCGAGATAATATCGTATCGTGAGATTTGCATATCGTTACGTCCCTAATTCAGAGTGCTACATACAGTACATCAATCTGGCAATACAGAGCATAGTCCTGCTGTAGACCTGGTTTAGATCCACACGACTGGAATAGCCTTCCTGCCTCTGTCAGCTCAATAACCTCATTCCAGATCTATCGAAATGCACTCTTATGCCATCTGCAAAATGTTTGTTCTTGTTTTTGAATCCCTTATAAATCTTTTTGTTTGCTGGGTATTTTATTCTTTCCTGTCTATTAAGTTTTATTTGTACTACTGTAAATGAGTATTGTGAGGGGGTAATATGAGAGCTTGAGTATGTGGTGTGAGTGTGAGTATTTGTGTAAGTTAGTTGATTAAGTATTGTTTATGATTATGTTGCTTTGTTATATGTTCTGCTATGGCACTGCTGTTTGCTGTTGTTTAACTTGTTTAAGCTTACACAGTACACATAATATAGGGCAGCATAGGATATGGAAAAAAATGTTCGGAGAGGGGGGAGAAATAATGTTTAAATCATCATCAACAATGATAATGTTTAAATCAACAATAATAATGTTCAAATCATCTGTGCAATTGGTGTTGGATTTGAAGTGGGGCGACAGCGGTGTTGTTGATGGTCGGGAGGTGTGTTAGGGTTTCGTTGTCCCTCTCTGGGTGCGGCGGCTGTCCCTGTGGGGTCCTCTGGAGGATTCCTGGGTGCTGGTGGTGGTCCGGTTTGCACTCTGGGTCTGGCCGGTTCATTCCTTTGTGGCGCCTGGGGCGGGTCCTGGGGGTTTTCCGCTCGGGTACGCTGGCTGCCTGATTAAATCCAGTGCATGGTTGGGGGGCGGGCGGACGCCAGTGTGGGCTTGGCCTCCTTGGCAGAGGTGTGAACAATAATAAAAAAAAAAATATATATATAATAATAATAATAAATAAAAATAAATAAAAAATAAAGTTGTGATGGTGATGCGGAGGGGGCGCTGGTGCAGACGGGGGAGGGGGGTCACGGAAGGAGGGTTTGGGGGGGAGTGAGGGTGTGTGCCCTGTCTAGGCTACCTCACTTTGGTGGGACACAGCCCAGGTATATAGATAGATATAGAACTTGTTTTAACTTTTTTAACCTGAGGACCCCCTCGAAAACGAGAGGATTCATCTCGAGGGGTTTTTTCCTCTTGGAAATGTTAAATAAATAAATAGATCTAGTGGTTCTCAAGGAGCTAAATATTTTCATAGCACTGAATGTGAAAAACAATCAATTCATCTGTCTTTGGATGATGGAAGAGGTTTTAATATCGATCAATAAACCACAATCTACCTGTATCTACTGTAAGTTCTGACTCTACAGGCTAAACATATGCTTCCTGCACTCTGCATTTAAAGGTAATTTCATTGGTGGCTTTTCCTGGCACGGATCAATACCTTACCACGTCTCCCTCCTCTCTGCGTCTTAAGCATTCGGTAATCGGATATGACTTGGGCCGCGTGATTAACTACGTGTGAAAAATCAGCCGTCTGCTCGCTCGTGGCGCTATTAACCTGCATTCAGACACACTTCCTATCTCCCGCAATTATACCCAGCAGATTACAGCTGCAGACCAGGGGATTTGTGTTATCCTTATGGCGCTGCACTACTTTCATTTGAGATAGTTGTGCTGTGCTTGGAAAGGAGTTAAAGAGGACATATGCTTGACTTGTGGGATTTGGCAATAGTTTATAGTTTACGTTGAGTCTTCCGGTGTTTGTGAACAGCTGCATTCTAAAGGCTGGCACGGCTTCATACGTCGGCTCTGATGCGTTTTCAGTTCACCTCCAAACACCATAAACTGTTAAACACCACGACTGTTTGGAAAAGGAAGTGTTCATTTACAAAAACAGACAAGTGTCATTGTCGAAGGCTGACAAGTTATCTTTTTCTAGCATTGTTTTCAAAATCCAGATCTAGTATGAAATTAACGCTTTATGTTTTTTTGCGTCCGACGCCCTTTTTTTCTCCAACTAACTTATTCCGAGACCTGGTTAGCTTACCTGCCCCAAAGCCCTAAACTTAACCAAATTATCTGTTCCTAAACCTAACCCTAATCCTAACCTTACCCTAATTGTGGAAAATAAAAAAAGAAAATTAAAAATAAACTCTTGCTAGCATAGCCTCCAATGCAAAGTCTGTGGCATAAGTGGGTTGGGAGAAAAAAAGAAGTGTTGTCGACGCAGCAATTAAGCATTACGTCCAAGCTTTTCTTAAATGTATTGTTTTGCTTGAAAATATGGCACCAAAAACATAGCGGAGCAACAGTTTATTCAATCACCATAAATCCCAGTTCGTAAACTTTAAAAAATAAAGCTGTAAGTTAGATGTTTACTCTAAATACTTCCTCCCAAATGTACCAAAGATATGCACAACAAAGATGAGTCTGAGCTGTCTGTAAATGTTACAGTTTTTATTTTATTTTACTGCCACATTAAGATCAATGGGATAGAACGTTTATGTCAGTACCAGGCTGTGTGTGTGTTCTTATTCTAAACACGTCGCTCCTGGAGGTGTCTATAGATCATTTAATTTTGTTTATTGCAACTCAAAATATTCATCTACAGTATGTTTATGGAGACAGGTCCATTGACGTGCTGCTGCTGCTGCTTTACATTGTGGTATTTCACAATAGCAAGCAGCAGATTTTCATGAACGTGTTTTTATTTTTCAGAAAATGGCTACATATTATTTCTGAACTTTAGTGTACGACCTGGAGTCTATGAGGTTTCTGGACAGGGACAGATGACGACCTTTGAAGCTTTTGTTACGATGGCCCAGCCTTGGACGAATGAAGGATAAAAGGACGAAATGATACAGAAGGATATTTATTTAGTTTTTATGCTGTAATTATAGGTACCTATACTATGTTTTTTGATATTTTTGTGCAAAATCACTGCTGTTTGAAAAAGCTTCTTAAAGGGGGTGTTAAAAAAGGAATAACAACATACTCAGGAGAGCTTTTAACGTTGCAGAAAATGTCTACCCACTTCATCGTACTTCTATATATTTCAAAAATAAAACCCACGTAATTGGAAATCTACTGCTTGCTGCGATGAAATGCCACTCGGACGAGGAAGAGTCTCAGCTGTGCATCTTTGAACAGAACTCGTGTCTATTATTAAGCTGTTTTAGATCAATATTTCAGCTCACAGTGACCAAAACGTAAAAAGAACTGTCTAAATACCAGGAAAAAAGCAAAGTGCGTCTTCTTTTGTCACTGTTTGAATGAGCTTCCACTGGTTTCTCTCATCCACCTCCGGCTAAGCACTCCATCGCTCTAGAAAGAAGTCTGCTCTTTGCAAATGCTTCTTCTAAATCCATTAGACGTTGAATTTTCCAAACTGCACGTACGTAGCTTTTCCGTGCCCTGCTTTAGCTGCAGCGGCTGCCAAATGAAAGCTGCATGTGCTTTGGGGTCCGCTGTACTTCTGTCTGCTCATGGTTTTGGCCCGAGAGCCGACACGAGGCGGGTGAAGGGGGTTAAAGCGAAGACTCCGCTATGAATATGGATCTGTGTTTTGGTTAATGAGGTGAAATTAAACAGGCAGCGAAAAGAGAGCGGGAGAAAATGATGAGAGAGAGATCGTTAATGAGAGAGGCAAGGAAAAGAGAAGAAGAGATGGAGTAAAGGAGGAAGGAGAAAGGGAGGGAAATGGGAGAGAGTGTCGGAGAATATTGAGGGAGAGATTGAGAGAGGGACAAATATATAGGCAAATAGATAGGCAGTTGGTTAAAAGAAAGACGGGAGAGAGAGAGAGAGAGAGGTACTTAGAGAGAAATGAAGAAAGGATTTAAGAGATAGAGGGAGAGAGAAAGACAAATGAATAGAGAGAAAAGGGAGAGAAACGGGTCAGAGCAGAAAGAGACATAATTAAATAGTGAGGGAGAGGGATATTCAGGGATAAAGAGAGACCCAAGAGAAGAGTTAGAGAGAGGCTGTAGAGAGAAATATGCAAGAGATAGAGAAGACACAGAGGGGGGAAATGGAGGGGGAGGGAGGGAGGGCAAAAGGGGGTTAGAGAGATAAAGAAGGAGGTTGAGAGAGAAAGGGAAGGAGATTGGGAGAGAAAGAGAGAGAGAGAGGAGGGAATGAGAGACAGAAGAAGATTGGAAGGGAAGTGTGAGAGAGAGGGAGGGAGCGAAGGAAAGGGGGAGGTGGGGAAAGAGGGAGAGAGTAAAAGAGAGAGAGCAAAGGAAAGAGAGGGAGCAAAGTAGAGAGAGAGAGGGAAAGAGAGACCGGAGGAAAGAGAATGAAAGAGAGAGCGAAGTAAAGGGAGAGCGAAGGAAAGAGAGAGCGGAGGAAAGAGAGTGAAGAAAAGAGAGAGAAGGAAAGAGTGTAGAGAAAAGAGAGAGAAGCAACAAGAGTAAAAGAGAGAGTGCAGGAAAGAGAGAGTGAAGAAAAGAGAGTGAAGGAGAGAGTGCAGGAAAGAGAGAGCGGAGGAAAGAGAGTGAAAGAGAGGGCGCAGGAGAGAGAGTGAAGGAGAGAGTGCAGGAAAGAGAGAGCGGAGGAAAGAGAGTGAAAGAGAGAGCGCAGGAGAGAGTGCAGGAAAGAGAGAGCGGAGGAAAGAGAGTGAAAGAGAGAGCGCAGGAGAGAGAGTGAAGGAGAGAGTGCAGGAAAGAGAGAGTGCAGGAAAGAGAGTGAAAGAGAGAGCGCAGGAGAGAGTGCAGGAAAGAGAGAGTGCAGGAAAGAGAATGAAAGAAAGAGAGAGTGAAGGAAAGAGAGAGTGCAGGAAAGAGAATGAAAGAAAGAGAGAGTGAAGGAAAGAGAGAGTGCAGGAAAGAGAATGAAAGAAAGAGAGAGTGAAGGAAAGAGAGAGTGAAGGAGAGAGACAAACAGAGGGGAAAAGACTGCATGAGGGAAAGAGAGAGATTGAAGGGCAGAAAGACTGAGAGATCCAGGATTCGAGAGAGAGAGAGACGGACAGGGGAGATGGAGAGGGAAAAGGGGGAGAGTTGGTCCAATTTGGATTGAGTTCCACAGATGGTGAGTCCGAGGGGAACACGGAGGATCTGAAGTCCAGAGGGGAACAGTGTGAAGGAAATAGAGAGCGTCCAAGAGTGAAGTGTTTGTCAAGAAACAGCCGGGTCTGGAAGTCACAGTCTGTACCAGCAAAGGAAGAAGCAGCTTTTTGGACTTTTAGCATTCAGATTAGATGCTTATTATTTTTACGTATCAAAATAGTCAAGCCAGCTGTCTGATACTGTTGTTATGGAAGAATTTTGATGTATTACTATTTCTGTACGATTTGTCAAAAAAATAAACAAAAAACATTATTGATCTACAGTAAGTCAGGCTAAAGGCAAACGGTTGCAGTATTACGATGATTTGTGAAGTGAAAGCGACTCATTGGCCTCTGAAATGAACTAGTGAACATATAAGGACCACTTCATGATGTCATCAGGTGGTGGAGAATGTTTTGTAATCTTTAAAGACACATTATGCAAAATGTACTCTCTTTTCACCAATATTGTTCCCTTATCAAAATGATACCTATAAATAAACCTTTTAGCTTCATTCTCGCTTCTTTCATTAATCCTGCTTACGAGCTTGTCTTCTCTGCTCATTCGCTGAGCCTCAGAAGACACTCAGTTCCAAATTTCCCAGATTTGTATCAAAGGTAGAGATCCAGAGGTCTCCTGTGCTGTTTTAAGACCATAAATCATCACCAAACTCAAACTGTGTTCATAACAGCTGTGAGCTTGTATCAGCCCCGGACAGGTTGTTGTTTAATGGCTAACTTTTGTTTCATTTCCACGATAGTTTCCTTTTGCTGCCAATCCTCATGAGTGAAGGCCTGACTAATAGAAAACAATGTGTTGTTTTTTATTGATTATTTTTACTTCTAAAACATGACGTGCAAAACTAAGACACCCAATGCATGTTTAAGGCGAGACGCTGCAGGTGAACAGGAAAAAATCTTACATTTAAAGATATCAATTATAAACTTCTCCTGTAGTTTACTCACATAAATGTATGAAAGAAATATATAACAAGTTTTTCATCATGTATAGTTTTCATATAGAAGCACATTTTGTGTAAAAATTGCCAAAAATACACATATTTAGGACATTTAAATGGAAAAATGGACCAGGTTTAAATTTCTTGGTTCATTTTCTACAAATTTAGTTTTTAAGTAAACTAGATTGGACTATAAATTGTCCTAAAAAATCAAATTTTGCCAATTGTTTTTTTTTTTTTTTTACCTCAAAACTTCAATAAATCAGTTTTAGAATTATATTTCAAAAAACCCTTCTGTACGTTTAGTCAAAATCTTCTTCAGTCCCAGATTGTACAGTTTGGTGTAGGATCTACTTTAAGGCTGATCTTTATGTCTCGAGGGAGAAAAATGCATTTTAAGAAAACGGCCTTTGAATTTACAACGTCCCAGAGAAATCTATGAATGAAGTGGATTAAATTAAACATTTTAAGAGCAGATTGGACAAGTTTGTTGTTTCCACATGAAAGACGATATGTTGAGAGAGCAAACTGACCAAAAAACAAACAACTGAAAAAAAAAAAAAGAGTTTTGCTTGTAGTGTCTTGCCTTAAAAGCCAGTTACAATACAAAAAAATGCAAAATATGATACAAAAATGCATCTTTTAAACATGCATGAACTGCTTTTATTGTTAAGTGGGACCACCTTTAAATCCTGAACAGTAACCTCCTCAGAATGCTGGCCCTTTAAATAGCCTTGCCTCTGTGCGTTCTGTGTACATCCTCTGAAAGGCTCCACACGGCAGAGAGCGAAGGCCGTGTGAATGTTCCCATCCACTCTGAAGAATGGGCCCTTGTTCGGACGGTTCCTCCCCGCCGTGCGCTGCTAGGAGCCGGGGGGCACCGCTCCTGGTATGAGCCTGCGCCGAGGTAACGAGCTCCAGACAACAGACGAATGACAGCGGAGATGCACTTTAGATGCCCTTAAAGGCGAGGGTTTGGATTGATCTGATGAGGCCCGAGGATCGAGAAGAATAGAGTTAGTTATCGTGCACTGGGCATTTCAAGGAACAACAGTCGATGGGATCTGCTCAATTGTACATGTGATATTTTCAAATGCAATTGTTGTGTAATGCGCTCAAAACAAGAAGGTCGCGTTATTGATTCTGGGAGTGTACTGTGCATTTCCTGCCGGGGTTACAGTGGTGCTCACATTAGAGAGGTTTTTGGTCAACTTTAAGCCCAGTTTGTCTGTCTATGACAGGGGTGTCCAAACTTTTTCCATCGAGGGCCACATATTGAAATATAGACCAATCGGAGGGCCACAAATCAATCGCGAATTGTTAAAAAAAGCTGCATTTATCTGCTGTTTTAAGTGCCACCACATCTACATTCAGTCTCAATGCCTTAATATCAGGTCTGTGTTGCACCAAAATGTTAGTTATTTAGTTATTTAGAATTGTAGAAAATCTGAAATGTGCTGTAAATAGTACTTCTCAGGACAAAGTGGGCCAGTTCACCAGGAAGCCTAAGGGCAGTGGCGGATCTAGGATTTTTTTCTTAGGGGGGCCAGGCAGGGGCACAAACTTTATCAGGGTGGCATGTAAAATAAGTAATTATATTGTAATTATGCTAATTGAAGTAAAGAAAAACACCTTTTCAGTTGACACATTTAGCAAAACACCACATTTAGTTAAGACAAAGCTATGTTAATACCCTTCCTAACTATAAATATTAATGTACTGTAAAGAGCACAATTAACACAGACTCAAACTGAGAAGAGCATTAATACTTTCTATCAAGAATATCAAAGTATATCATCTTATTTTAGAATCTAAATTAGAAAACTAAAAAGTAGAGGACAATGCTAGATACTAAAAAAATGAGCAATGGCAGTGTACTGAGGAGAATATAATATTATCTGGAATAATATCACAATACTCCATAATACTTTACTTTGAATTTTATTCAAGTAATCAGCAGTGAAAACTACAACTGCATTTCAGCATTTGCATATTAAAGTGCTTTTTGGTCAACACTGTTGGGTTAAAAGTAAGATACTAATATGTATTTTCTGTAAATAAATAAAATTTTAAGTAATTTGGTAGTGTAATTAGAAAATGCCTGTAATGAAATGAAATTAGCAAAATAACTAAATACTCAAGTTACTTACTTTTTAACACCAACAAGAATATCTAAGAGAATTAAACCTTTCTCTGCAAGAATACAGATTAAACAAAGAACAATGTTATAATAGCAGTATACGTCTATTGCAATGGTGATGAGCAAACCGGTCAACAAAGTCATCAAGATTTAATTGCCTTGCTCTTCTCCTCTCAATACTGAGCACTCCAAGATTACTTAACCTGTCATCCATCATTGTTGTGCGCAGATGACTTTTTATAAGTTTCAGTGCAGAGAAACTGCGCTCGCAACTAGCACTGCTCACTGGCAAAGCTAGAGCTACTCTGCACAAGAAAAAAAGCTGATAGAACACTTCTTTGTAAGGTTCAATAAAAGTGGTGAAGTCTAAAATACTCAATATTTCAGTGCCACTTTTTAACTTCCTCTGCACTACCTTCTTTGCTTGGTAAAGTTCATGCTTGAGGTCATCAATGTCACAATCATAAAGACCACCAAAACGTAAAACTATGGCCTCTTCCAGAAAGTTTTTAGCCTTCGGGTTAAGGGCTTGTATCCCCTTCATTATGTCACAGTTGTTTTTACTGAAACGCAACTTCAGTTCAGCAGTCATGTGATCAAGAATGGGATAATAAACCGATATTTTGAACTTTTCTTTGTCCCCGTCTTTGCACATCCGGTGACCCACAGTGGACTCTACACAGTAAGAGCCAAGTCTGGAGCTCTCTTTTAGGGACCTTTTAGAAACAACCTCAATTGCAATATTACATTGCTTTGCCGTGTCCACAGTGTGTTTCCAAAGTTCTTCATAACAAGATCCAACTCTGCAGTCCTCTAGAGTCTCTTGCAGTGCATCGACTAGATCTACAGCCCTGGCAAGATCAAGTGATGGAGCTTGAAGCATATCAGAAAGACATTTAAAGTCACCAAGTGTTTTTTTTAAAACCACCAGAGTACCAATAAATGCAAGATCAATCTGGTTAAGTAAACCTCGTGCTTCGACAGATCGATCCCCACGCCGCTCAACATCAATCTCATGTAGAACACGCAACACTGCTGGTAGTCTGTCCAGAAGATTTTTGCAGGCTGAATAGCGACATGCCCACCTAGTATCACTCAGCCTCTGTAACTCTCGAGGTGCCTCTTTAAACATGTCCTTTTGTACAGACAACCACTTTGCATGCACATAGGAGCCTGACATAAATACATATAATTTCTGCAGCAATGAAAAAAAACAGTCAACTTCAGGCACAGCTTTCACAGAATCAACAATAACAAGGTTTAGACAGTGTGCATTACAATGAACATAAAAGGCATGTTTTGCTTCTTCTTTAATTCTAGCAGCAACTCCACTACACCTCCCAGACATTACTGATGCACCATCATATCCTTGACCAACAAGGTGAGACTTATAGTCCAGTCCATATTTTTGCAGAGACTGTATTATTTTCGCACTTAGGCCTGCCGCATCCAGTTCAGTGACTCCCTCAAAATCTAAAAAACTCTCATGCACTGCCCCATCATAGTAATACCTCAACACTAATGAGAGCTGCTCTTTCTTTTTAAGGTCTTTAGATTCATCTGCAATTATTGAAAATACCTGGTTCTCTTTAACTTCTTTTATTATGTCATCACGGACCATATCAGATAAGCACTGTAATATCTCATTTTGTATTCCGTGGCTAGTATATTTTGCATTTTGTTCAGCATTCATTTTCTTGGCCACCAGTGGATTATACTTAGATATTAAATTTAGAATTTCAAGAAAATTGCCTTTATTTTGAGAGTCTTCGGATTCTAAGTGTCCTCTTAATGCAATGTTTTGCATGGATGCAAGCCTAATAACTTCTGCAATACTTTTAATGTAGCTTCTATTTTCTTCAACTTTCTTCTTATAGCCTTTGTTCAGTGTCTTTTGAAGTGACCAGTCTTGGGATTTGTTTTTTTTGTATTCGGTCCATGCAAACATTGAATTGACATGAATGTCAGACTTCTCATGCCATTTAAACCCTCCATCCTTGTACATTGCCTTTTTCCAGTTTGCAAATCCTTCTTTAGCTGTGAAAGGACTTTCAGTTGCACCAGGTAAGCTAAAGTGCCTGCAGGCAAAGCAATGTGACGAGTCTTGGCTCTGTGAGTACTCCAACCATGTGAATTGTTTGTACCATGACCTGTTGAATGCCCTTTGTCTTTCCCCTTGAAGTGTCCTTGGAAAAGTCCTAATCTGCGGCTGAGTCGGCCCATCTGCAGGAGATTGGGAAATATCTAACAAAACAAAAAATAAACATGTTAAATTCATGCAAATACCCAAAAGTTGCCATATACACTGCACTTTAGAGGTGGAAAGAGTGAATCAAATCAGTGTTGCATGCCTAAATATGTACTCAAATATAAGAACAGCTGCCAAAATTGTACAATAGAAAAAAGTAAAAATCAATTAGTAACTAGTACTTAATAATAATAATTTTTCATGTGTAAACAGTTTAATGGCATTTTGAAAAACAATTTTGAACAGTTTGAAAAATGAAATTATTTAAAATGAATTAACTTGTTTTAAACCACAATTCACATATTCACAAGCCAGGAGCAGAACTGACCTGAAAAGAATAATGGTATAAGATGTTTAAAAGCTCAAAATAGTCAACGTAGCATGTGTCCTTTTAAAATCCACTCATAATCTTTTCAATCACAGTAATGTGAATATATGCAATTATTAAGCATACCCAGTGGTTGAAGGGCTTTGGGTTTTGAAGTGTGCAGGGCGTCTTCTGGTGACGGGGCGTCTTCTGGTGGTGGGGCGCCTTCTGGTGACGGGGCGCCTTCTGGTGACGGGGCGCCTTCTGGTGACGAGGCGCCTTCTGCTGACGGGGCGCCTTCTGCTGACGGGGCGTCTTCTGGTGGTGGGGCGTCTTCTGGTGACGGGGCGTCTTCTGGTGACGGGGCGTCTTCTGGTGACGGGGCGTCTTCTGGTGACGGGGCGTCTTCTGGTGACGGGGCGTCCTGTGGCAGTGGCGAAGTGTCTTCTCTGAGATATTGTGTGAAATTTCGCAAAGTACGAATCAAAACTCCATAGTGGTTTTGTTTTGGCCGATTCTCCTTTGCCAGCTTTGTTTTCTTTGGGTCCTGATAGTGGCTTTGTAAACAATGTCTCTCAGATGTGACTTTCTCAGCAACTTTCTTTTGCAACATCAGTCATTGTCTTTGAACTAAATCTTCTTTGAGGTGGCACTCATCCACCCGTGTTAGCTTTATTGTCCAATATGCAATGATTTGTTTGGGCGATGTCATTGAGATAATGGCAGTCCGTTTCATTTGTGCCCAGCTTAGTGCAGCTTGTAGCACAAGAGGGCATCTGGGTCGTTGGTGGAGGAATGGTGTGGCAGTGGTGTGGGTCTTATTAAGCTTGATCTTCTCCAGAGTCCGGTCCACAGGGTCTGGTCCACAAGGCTGGACAGAGCGTGTTGACCCTCGTGCAGTGGTTTGGAGCCCGGCGCTCGCAGCAGTCAGAGGGAGGTTGTAACAGAAACAAAAACAAAGATAATGAGTGACGTGTGAGTGCAAATGTGTGCAGAGTAATTCTTTACTGTTGCTTAATTTCTATTCCTTCAATTTAAAAAAAAAATATATATATATATTATTATTATTTTCTCTTTTTCAGGTCTCCTTCTTTAACGTTATCAATGTTTACGTTATAATAAGTCTTTTAACTTTAATTTGCTTTAATTTTTCTTAGAAATCAGTGCTCAGTGATCCTTCTTCAGGAAAGCTATATTTCTTGGACCACACAGTTAATAATTGAATACATTCCTTGCCGTGTTTGTCTGTCATGGCTTGAATTAGAGGGCTAGTAGGAGCTTCCTCCTCCACCACTGACTGGTTTGATCCCATTTTATCTCCCAGATATTTTATCTCCCAGATATTTAATATCTCCCAGATTTCTTATCTCCCAGATAAAAATGGTAGTGCGCACCTTTCACCGCTTTACGCACGTCTCTGCGTAGCGTGTATCTTTAAGACGCTTTTACCTCCGTCCCAAAACTCCCAAGAGCTTTCTCCACTTTTCCTAAGCTGGGCTCTTTTAAATTCCCAGGTTAATGTGTCACTTAATAACAATATTAGTGTATTCAATTCAATAAATTAAGTACTCTGAGGTATTTTTAGCCTGCTTTGGCTAAAAACTCTTTTAAAGGTTCCCCGAAGAGATCTATGCTCACTTATCTTCCCTTTAAAGGTCAAAGTTCTTGCAATAGATTATACTCTTAACCCAACCTCTCGTTTTCTTTAAGATGTGACACAAACTTAAACAGAGCTCACTCTTAAATCAAGATTTCTTGCTCAGTTAAGTGGAAAAAGTGAGCCAGACTCACTTTCAGCGTCTGGACTTCCCGACAGCCTGACCCCCAAGAAGGTCTACCTGTCCAGTCTGGTCCAAGGAGGATTCCTACCCCTTCAGATATTTAATCAAATATATTTAGCAGAGCTATCTCCAGCAATCGGCAGACAAACAGAAGGAATGCTTAGTAACTATTTAGTATTACTCCTAGAAGTTTTCAAATTGCAATTAATTTTAAAATCAAACTAAATTTCCCCCTTTAATTTTATTAGATTGTGATAGGACTATTTTAGGGCTCTAAACGCCTATACATCTAATAAAAACTTAAAGATGCAGACTCACTCACCACAACAAAGTAGGATGTTTGGTTCGGAAACCTTGCGCCGGTGGTCCTTGTAACCGTGAGACAGCCCTCCGTCTCAGAAAGCAGATGAGGTTAGAGGCTGGAAGATCCAGGTGGCCTGACGCTGACTCACGCCGGGAGAGAACCCAGACCGGGCGAAGGCCGCTGTTCGTTGACGCCAACTGTTACAGGAGAATTGCAGTTGTGGATTTCTTTAAAACAAGTTAAACAATAAAAATGCAGAGAGAATGAGTCTGATCAATGAGTTGTTTATTCACTGGTACCAGAGTGAATAGACGCCTTTCCCTGACATAGTGACCTCTCCCTGGTCGACGGAGGTACATGAAAATCAGAACACATGCTTTTTATACACAAGACATAGGTGGAGACATAGTTATCACATCATGAGGAGACAACATGAAACATCAGTGTGAAACAAGAGCAAGGACATATGTGACATCAATATTCATGAAAAACAACAGCTATCAGTGGTGTTTCCAGTTAAAGCCAGATTTCAGCGTGAAAGGACGTCATAAAAGGATTAGATGCCCATTATCTATCTTTGTGACCGGGACTGGGAGCTGACAAAACAGGTGCTAAAGAGATGTTAAAGTTGAAGTTAACCTTAGCAACGTAGAATGAGTGAAACCCCAATTTCGGCTATTACAGTCCACCCCATGTCACAGATAAAAACATTTTACTGTTACACCCAAAAATCTGTAATAGAATACATCATTAGAATAACATATCCTTATTCATTCATGTGTCAAACAATCAAATTAATCAACCTGTAGTCAAAACTTAAAAAACACCTAAATGTAAAGATGCCTTCGAATAAACATGTTGAAAACAACCCGAGCGTCCTGGTTCAGTTCTGTCCAAGTCCAGGTCAAAGTCACCAGACAAGTCCCAGTTAACTGTCAGGCTCATGGCCTCTGCTCGGTTCTGCAGAAACAAAACTGGGAAGAAACTAGATTATTCACCATTCTAAGAATGCAGGGAACAAGACAGGAAACTAAGATAAAGAAGAATGCAATATTTATCAACAACTCTTTCCAGGATGAGAGAAACCAATCGAGAGTGAACAGCGAATAGCCCTTCGCAGTCTCACCCTCCATCAGGTCTCGTAATTTAGTGAGATTAGCTATGCCCGTGCTATCGCCACCCCCTTTATCATTAGCAGGTCTGTAGGTCCAACAGGTGCTCCCCAAGGTCTGACAGACCCCCCCTTGGCTAGTGATGATCTGATCTAACACCAGGCGATTTTGAGGAGCCACAGAGCGTAAGGCATGTTAACTCCTCCCTCGTAGAGGCTAAAACAGAGAGAGTGTTATTAACAAATGATGAGAACACTTAACTGAGAGTTTAAACCCTTAACATTAACTTGCCTATCCCCCATGCTGGGGAATAGGGCCAGCATGACCTTTTGACCTGAAGTCCAGAGGTTGTGGTCGTCTGGCACAACAGATCCCCAAATCAGGTCATGTGGAGCCAATTTGCGTTCTAAGTCTGTGATCAGAGTGTGGGTGTGGAAATATGATGTATGAATGCTCCGAGGAGACCACGGCCACACATCCAGCCCAACCCACCGGAAGACATCCACACATCTGATATCCACACAGAAAAACATATTCACAGAACAATAAATGTCAGCAACAAATTAAAAAAAACTTAGAACCGGGCTTGATGTGAACCGGCCCAAATCAAGGTTCACGACCGGCATTGTCAGGAACTTTAAACCAGGGTCCAATGTGTGGCAAGATTCTATGCTGCTGCTGTAGCTATGGGCAAACATGTACAGATGACGATCAGATCAATTATGACTCTTTACATATTGATACCAGTAATTTAAAGTGTGGACAGTCGAGTGGTTGTAAGACTTAGTCAATGCTTCTAACCAGGCCGTCTCGTCAGAAGTCAGACTACGGGTGCTTCGTTTCACGCCATGTTTATTTGAGTAAATGAAACCAGGCATCAAACTTAACCATATTATCAAAATTGTCAGAAATAAGGCACACATGAAAACACAACAAAATCTGGAGATTCAATTTCTTCACCATAAGCTCACCCTGGTCCTCCAGCAGTGGGTTGCTTACTCTCTGACGTCTCTCCTCCCCTTCCAGGGAAGAGCAGATGTGGTTCCAGCGGTGGGAGCTGTCTCCCCACACGCCCGTGCGGCTCAGGAAGTTGTTTTGTTTCGGGAGCGTTGGGCGCCACAGTGTGAAGCATGGATCCATGTGCCCCCTCGGCTGTCCCACAGCGATGTCGGGTGTCAATCAGCGTTGCCTCCTATGTTCAAAACCAGGTCTAGCTCCAGCTCTGCAGCTTCAGCCGTGTTTTGACCTGAACAGAAACAAAAACAAAGTGCACTCCCCCCTTTTTTCCTGTGAGTGCCGCTAGTTAAATTTGCCCTCCCTTTCCCAAAAGGAGAAAATAATATAAAACAAAGGAATGAACAGAAAGGTGGACCTGATGGGCCGGCCAAAAAGAACAAACAGATGATGTGACACCGGGCCAACCCTGTACAGGGCCGCAGGAGCCAGTGCCAACACCACTAACAACCTAAGGACAAACCCATCCCCAGCTAAATCTGAGCAAAATAAAAGCGAAAACGTGACTACCGTCCCACCAGGTCAAACAAAAGCTAAGTTGGCCTGAGTGTGGCTGGGCAGAGCCATAAGTGCACCAGCTACAGGCGACTTAATTAAAGGCTCAGAGCAGACAAACTAAACACAAAACTTAATTCATATCAATAGACCAAATATGGAAAATGTCGTTAAAAACCTTCTCTTGTCTAATTTTCTCTTTTCCTATTACTATTCTTTTAACAATATTTTATTTTAAATATTAATTGCCACACTCATACCTTAGTATTATAATTCGATTTATATATATATATATTATTTCAATGGGCCTTTTCTGAATCAAATTCAAATCAAAGATCACATATGAATGTCTTTAATATCTTTAATGAAAATATATATTCTGAAATTTTGTCTAATTATATCATAGCCTTTTAAAAAACAAAAAAAACAAAACAAAAAAACAAACATACATTTTCATCTTCTGCCAGGAAACCTGTGGAGGAATAATTTCATGCATTACAATCAACCAGCTTCGACTGGTTTATCTTCTTGGTCCATAGTTGTTTCTGGTAAATAGGAAACATCACAAATAACACACAGACTGTTACACCAGCCCCTGTTTGGGCTCAGGTCCTCCGTGCATAAATGCCACCTGTGCTGTGTCAGTCTCTGCAAAAAAATTATCATTACCAACCTGAGAAGAAAAATAATCAAATTAGACACACATTTAAAGTATTACTTTATAATTGTTTGTTCCACTGTACACACAGATCCACTCTGTTTGGATGTATGTGCTCCTTTGGGTCATCTGCTGAAACCTGTAAATTTGAGATTAAAATAACCTTTGTCTTAGTTATGCCAAAAGAAATCTATAAAAAAACTTCAGAAAATGCGTAAGTCCATAAACAAAGCAGTAGAAAGTGGTTAATTCATTCATACACATTCACACAAACAGACGTTAGTGAAGCTTCTTTAGTCCAAGAGCTTTACTCGTCAAGTCCAAAAATGTCACCATGTTCATAGTTTGAGTTGTGCACAACCTTTAAAATGACGTCATATTAAAACACATTTTTGTGACTGTGTGGGTACAGGAAGTGTCCTGTCTGTGATCACATTCCCCAGAACATAGACCATGTTTCAAAATCAAAATTGTTAGTTCTCTCTTGTTGCAACAAGTGTAATAAATCCTTTAGACTTGATGACTTTTCATCAACCCTACTCTCAATCTGTAATAATCTAAGGAGCTCTCCAAAATTGAGTTTACACCAGCTGAGTTTTCCTAGTTTGTTATCATTCTGATATTGCTTTTTGTTATAGACACGCTGTTGAGTTTATTGGTTCATTTTTCCCTATTTGCATGTCCCCCAATTATTTATTTTTTAAAATTCAACACCACCAATGTCCACATCTATAACTGACCTGTGTATGTTTTTTACGTCACCTGGTTTTGGGTGATACTCCTTGCAGTTTTCAATTGTGTCCTTTGCGTCAGCCGAACCGTTCGCGATGTCCTCCCGCTGCTCCTTGACCTCCTCATCCCCTCCGTCTGCCCCGCCCTCTGAGCCGCTGTGACCTGGACCTTCTCCATCCACATTTGATCTCTGTCGCTGTGTGGCACCTCAGTTTTCTCTGCAAAAGTCTCAGAAGGAACACAAAAATCACCATCATGCGCTAAAGCACCAACCACACAGAAAACACTTTGTGATCTGCAATCTTAGTTTGAACTAAATAAATATATGAAATGACATTCAGGGCCTGGTAAACGATGCCATTTTAATGTTATATTTTTGCAAACAATTTTTGAAAGAGGGTGTTCCTACCTCTTTTACAAGTTATAGATTGACTTTTAACAAACAAAGTAAAGGCATTAATTTATTTTGGGATGTTTTATTTTAAAACCATGTCCTCATCTTTGTTTCTTATTCAGCATTTGGCAGATCTCAATTTCTTCTATTTATTTGTTTTAATTAATTAAGCTATTTAATCATCTAAAATGTTAAATTTGCTCATGTGAGATATATTCCAAGAGCTTGCATGAATTTTGTAAAATAGTTCAACTTAAAACGACTCTAGAACATGTAATAAGTTTAAATACTATTTAGGTAAACCAGCTCCATGGCTGGCCGTACTTAAGATTAAGCTTTAAATAATCAGTACTTCCCGTTGTGGCCTCAGCTGGGTCCAGTCGATGGTCAGAGAGCGGAGGCAGAGCAGGCGGTGAAAAGGAACGGGGTCAAGGATCGACAGCAGGAGCCTGTACAGGAAATAAGAGCGCTCACACAAGAAAATATTAGTTGTGCATGCAATGTTAACATAATTGTAAATTTGCTATGTCTCTTTGTTCAATACTTTAAATACTCCAATGTCAGTATTGTGTTTGAATCTGCTGTGATGACCTCTCTCACAGCTGCCACCTTTATCTCTGTTTTGTCTGTGGCCTGTGAGGAGTCAGGTTTTTTCTAGTTCACAGGCTCATGACTAAAACTGGCCGGGACCTCAGGGTCGCGTGAAGGAAAAAAAGAAAACAGTATCAACCTAATTCTTGTAATCAAAATGTTATGTTAGACAATTTGGAACCTCCAAGATGTGAATTTGGGGAGGTTTTAACTCTTTCGAAAACATCAAATCCATTAAAATTTCCATAAAACCACTGTTTGTTACAGAAAAAAAAAGATGAGCTCATTTCAACCAAAAATTCAAAATCGAAAAACAGGAGCAAAACCAGATCCTATTAAAGTCCTGCAGGGTTTCCGCCTAAACTTCTTGTCAAAACAAAATGTGCGCAAAAAAAATCTTGGCCATAAAAAAAAACATACTCAAACAAACCAAACAATATTCAGTTGCAAAACAAAGCTCTATATTTCTCTTTTAATATAGCTATTTATTTCTTCTTAGATGTAGCTCTATATTCATTATGTCACTCAGTCTAAGCTGTAAGCAGGTTTGAACTGCGTTTATACGGAGACCAAAAACTTTTACGATAAGACGATCAGACATATCAAAGTGCATCGTGTGCTATTCTTAAAGTGAATCAGTGCAAAGCATTTCTTCGTTGCGAGAGCATGTGCTGTGTATGTGCTGCTGATGACGTGACTGATTTTCAGGAAATGCATTCTCCATTAAAAAAGGCTTTTAAAGTTCTAAATGCCGTGTGATGTTACCTCTCCTTTTTGTCTGTCTGCTGCACGGCCGGGCTCTGCTCCACCACTGCTGCTGTCAGAGGGTCACGCTGAAGGCCCAGACTCTGTTCAGTGTCCTCTTCACTGCCTTTAAGCAGTAGCTTCAGATGTTTATCTTCTCCCACGTCCATGCCCTGCAGGAGCATCTCCACAGTTAGGTCCATATTGTGTGAAATTTCTAAAGTACGAATCAAAAACTCCATAGTGGTTTTGTTTTGGCCGATTCTCCTTTGCCAGCTTTGTTTTCTTTGGGTCCTGATAGTGGCTTTGTAAACAATGTCTCTCAGATGTGACTTTCTCAGCAACTTTCTTTTGCAACATCAGTCATTGTCTTTGAACTAAATCTTCTTTGAGGTGGCACTCATCCACCCGTGTTAGCTTTATTGTCCAATATGCAATGATTTGTTTGGGCGATGTCATTGAGATAATGGCAGTCCGTTTCATTTGTGCCCAGCTTAGTGCAGCTTGTAGCACAAGAGGGCATCTGGGTCGTTGGTGGAGGAATGGTGTGGCAGTGGTGTGGGTCTTATTAAGCTTGATCTTCTCCAGAGTCCGGTCCACAGGGTCTGGTCCTCATGGCTGGACAGAGCGTGTTGACCCTTGTGCAGTGGTTTGGAGACCGGCGCTCACAGCAGTTAGAGGGAGGTTGTAACCGAAACAAAAACAAAGATAATGAGTGACGTGGTGAGTGCAAATGTGTGCAGAGTAATTCTTTACTGTTGCTTAATTTCTATTCCTTCAATTTAAAAAAAAAAAAATATATATATATTATTATTATTTTCTCTTTTTCAGGTCTCCTTCTTTAACGTTATCAATGTTTACGTTATAATAAGTCTTTTAACTTTAATTTGCTTTAATTTTTCTTAGAAATCAGTGCTCAGTGATCCTTCTTCAGGAAAGCTATATTTCTTGGACCACACAGTTAATAATTGAATACATTCCTTGCCGTGTTTGTCTGTCATGGCTTGAATTAGAGGGCTAGTAGGAGCTTCCTCCTCCACCACTGACTGGTTTGATCCCATTTTATCTCCCAGATATTTTATCTCCCAGATATTTAATATCTCCCAGATTTCTTATCTCCCAGATAAAAATGGTAGTGCGCACCTTTCACCGCTTTACGCACGTCTGCGTAGCGTGTATCTTTTAAGACGTTTTACCTCCGTCCCGAAAACTCCCCAAGAGCTTTCTCCACTTTTCCTAAGCTGGGCTCTTTTAAATTCCCAGGTTAATGTGTCACTTAATAACAATATTAGTGTATTCAATTCAATAAATTAAGTACTCTGAGGTATTTTTAGCCTGCTTTGGCTAAAAACTCTTTTAAAGGTTCCCCGAAGAGATCTATGCTCACTTATCTTCCCTTTAAAGGTCAAAGTTCTTGCAATAGATTATACTCTTAACCCAACCTCTCGTTTTCTTTAAGATGTGACACAAACTTAAACAGAGCTCACTCTTAAATCAAGATTTCTTGCTCAGTTAAGTGGAAAAAGTGAGCCAGACTCACTTTCAGCGTCTGGACTTCCCGACAGCCTGACCCCCAAGAAGGTCTACCTGTCCAGTCTGGTCCAAGGAGGATTCCTACCCCTTCAGATATTTAATCAAATATATTTAGCAGAGCTATCTCCAGCAATCGGCAGACAAACAGAAGGAATGCTTAGTAACTATTTAGTATTACTCCTAGAAGTTTTCAAATTGCAATTAATTTTAAAATCAAACTAAATTCCCCCCTTTACTTTTATTAGATTGTAATAGGACAATTTTAGGGCTCTAAACGCCTATACATCTAATAAAAACTTAAAGATGCAGACTCACTCACCACAACAAAGTAGGATGTTTGGTTCGGAAACCTTGCGCCGGTGGTCCTTGTCCCCGTGAGACAGCCCTCCGTCTCAGAAAGCAGATGAGGTTAGAGGCTGGAAGATCCAGGTGGCCTGACGCTGACTCACGCCGGGAGAGAACCCAGACCGGGCGAAGGCCGCTGTTCGTTGACGCCAACTGTTACGGGAGAATTGCAGTTGTGGATTTCTTTAAAACAAGTTAAACAATAAAAATGCAGAGAGAATGAGTCTGATCAATGAGTTGTTTATTCACTGGTACCAGAGTGAATAGACGCCTTTCCCTGACATAGTGACCTCTCCCTGGTCGACGGAGGTACATGAAAATCAGAACACATGCTTTTTATACACAAGACATAGGTGGAGACATAGTTATCACATCATGAGGAGACAACATGAAACATCAGTGTGAAACAAGAGCAAGGACATATGTGACATCAATATTCATGAAAAACAACAGCTATCAGTGGTGTTTCCAGTTAAAGCCAGATTTCAGCGTGAAAGGACGTCATAAAAGGATTAGATGCCCATTATCTATCTTTGTGACCGGGACTGGGAGCTGACAAAACAGGTGCTAAAGAGATGTTAAAGTTGAAGTTAACCTTAGCAACGTAGAATGAGTGAAACCCCAATTTCGGCTATTACAGTAGAAAGGGTTTCAGAGGTTGTCATCCGGACGCTGTTTAAAGATCGAGACGTTTCGACTTTTATCCCAAAGTCATTATCAATCAGAGAGCTGGTATGGGAACATGGTCTTATATGCTACTCTAAGTACTGGGAGTCCTGCCCCCAGGGAGGAGTCACTGAAACCTGTCTTGTAAGAAAATTGTTTGTTTGTCACCTGGGACTTGATTAATAGGTCTATCTTGTTGATTAATGGTTGGCCTCACCTAGTTTCACCTGTGACTAAGGTCTATTGTTATTGATAGTTGGCTGTAGCTCCCTCCTCACCACTTTGGGATAAAAGTCGAAACGTCTCGATCTTTAAACAGCGTCCGGATGACAACCTCTGAAACCCTTTCTACGATGGACCACACCTGGACGAATGAGGGTTTACATCGACGAATTGTTAAGAGGGTTATATAACATCACAAAACCTCAACAAGAACAAACAATCAATAAGGGGTTGGATGCATAATATATACAAATGATACGTTAGAATCAGTAATATGCGCGTGTGCGTCTTCTCTACACAGTTAGAACTTGTGGATTAAGCAGAACCGCACATATGGTTAGAGGACAAATACGTTCACCTACATGGCTATTACCTAAATTACACTTAGCTATATATGCAGCAGCTTCCGTGTTTTTGATCTATGGTTTTGTAGCGCTAAAAAGCAAGCACCATGCACTAGCCCGACTGTCGTTTAGCGAGGAGGGCAGGAGGCTAAAGCGAAAAGAAAGCTAAAGTTAGCCTAACAACCGGTCCGGGTTCAAAGTGTAACGTTACTTAAGTCGTGAAAAAACACAACCTGCAAGTCAATTACAAGTTTACTTACACTTGTTGTAGCCATCCAGCCGTCGTTGTGTCGTAAACAAATCCTCTAGCGTTACCAATTCCTGAAAAACGGTGCGTCTTGTGGCGTGGTCGTCGTTTCACTGGGGACTACCTCACCGGTACACCGGGTGCATGGGAATCACTTCCTGTGCGCCAACAGCAGCCAACCGCGTTTTCATTGGAAATACACATTTCCACATTTCCCTCTCTCTATATATACAAAACATATATAATTACCGTATAAAATTGAATTTATAAAATTTTACAATTATATACAAAAATATGTAACTTTCAGCAGCTTGAACAGGGTGGCCGGCAGGGTGGCCAATCAGATTGTAGGGGTAGCCGGTGCCACCCCCAGCCACCCCGGTGGCTCCGCCTGTGCCTAAGGGCCAAGAAAAATTGGTCTGAGGGCCGCATTTGGCCCCCGGGCCAGAGTATGGACATGCCTAGTCTATGAGTTCAGAGAGGCAGGGCCCCAGCTGCGTTTCTCGTGATCGATTATTTGTGCCGACGCTTTACATCAGGGATATTCCACTTTGTTTGACCGAGGGACAGATGTTTCAGATGGTTTTGTCCTCAGGGCCGAACATGAGCTCAATGTTTTTGAAATATGAAAAACACGTGACACAAAAGACTTGAAGAACATCTGCAGAACTGAACCAGGACTAAACCAGGATTAAGCCAGGTCTAAACCTGGTCTAAACTAGGTATATACCATGTCTAAACCAGGACTAAACCATGATTAAACCAGGACTAAACCAAGACTAAACCAGGTCTAAACCAGGACTAAACCATGATTAAACTATGATTAAACCACGACTAAACCACGACTAAACCAGGACTAATAACAGGTATAAACCAGGACTTAACCAGGTCTAAACCAGGACTAAACTAGGACTAAGCCAGGACTAAATCAGGACTAATAACAGGTTTAAACCAGGACTAAACCAGGATTAAACCAGGACTAAACCAGGACTAATACCAGGTTTAAACCAGGTCTAAAGCAGGACTGCGCTGCAGTGGCTGTACTCCAGCTGAACACACGGCTCCTGTGGCTGTTAAAAGCAAGGTTTAATCCACACACGTTTATGATTTTGTTTCATTTTTGCTGTAAATAAGAGTGCGTGGAAAGTCAGCTCATGCCTCTCGCCTCGTATCTTCATGTATTTGTTTCTTTATTGTTTCTTCTTTATTTGTTTCTGTATTTGTTTGATCATGTGACTAGGGCTGGGTGATTCAGTGATAAAAATGGAATGTTGAGCTGGTCCCTGTGACAATCTGCTATTTTTGTGAAATTGTCGTATCGTGTTTGACCTATTTGTGTCTTTAATGCAGCTGTCTGTTCAAACACACTTTTTCTCCTGTTGTTTAGCCTCTGAAGCCTCTGAGCAGATGACTTTATTTACCTCTTATAGACCAGAGCTGCACAATTAAACCAAATCCACACAAAATCGCAATATTAATGGATGCAAATCCAATGCAAATTGGAAGTGCAACAATTTCTTCCACAAACAACAAAATGTCTTGCTTTGATTTGAATAAAAACTGCTAACACTGTAGTCTGGATTTGTACAAACATGTTCTGAAACAAGTGACAAATTATTGTGCAACCAAAAGTGATAAAAATGTGTTCAAAAGTATCAAAAACATGCCAACAAACGTGACTCAATGCATAACGCAACTAAAAGCAATAAAAACGTGAATAAAAGTGACAAAGGCCTTTTAAATATGACAAACACATCCGAACGTGACAAAAATGTGACTAAAAGTGACTAAATGGACTGAACGAACTGAATTCTATTATTAAAACATAAATGGCAAATCTAATCACAATTGCACTGGTCAGAAATCACAATTAGACACAGCATTTGTCATAAATCGTGCAGCTCTATTAAAGAAAATCACAAAGTGAACATGAATCGTGACAGAATCAAAATCATGATCTGGCCCCAAGAAGATGGTGGTAATAATTTTTTGCTGTATCATCCAGTCTGAAAACAAGGTGTGATGTTGCTGTCCTTCATGCAAGTGTGAGAAAATAATTGTTTCAAAATGTCGTTATCTAGCTTTTATTATGTCTGTTATCCTTACTTGTCTTATCCTTACAGGGTTTGTCTCCTCATCTCTCTTTCTCTTCATTTCTTGGACCAAATTGTCCCTTCTTTGCATAATATTTTTCTACAACAACTTTGATTTATTATTCATATGTGTTTTTCTTTTTACGTAGACAGAGGACATTTTGAACATGAATCTCTCTGATGCAATTTTTAGTAACAGCCCTGACCCTGGAGACATGCTTCAGTTTGACCTTGGCTTTGACAGGACAGTCTGTTTGTGGTCCGCTCTGCTTCACTTCTCTGTCTGAAAAAGCAGTTCTAAAGCTGTGCACGAGCCTAAAAACATCTGCGTGTGAATAATAGAAATGCACCGAAGGGTTTGTGAGAGCTACGGACGACTCTAAATACATACTTCCTCCTTTTACGGTTTGAAAAGCGAGTACATCAACTAGATTCTGTCCAACATGGATTCAGGCTGTGCTGTTTTATATGTATTTCTGTTCTGGTTTAGTCATTCTTGTTGTGCTTAATTTAATCATAGTTTAGCTCTGGTTTGGACCTGATTTAGTCTGTGTTCAGTTCTAGCGTAGAGCCTTTTGTAGCACATTTTTGTGGATGTAATTCATGGTTTAGTTCTTTTGTGTGTGTGTGTGTGTGTGTTATCATCTGGACCTAATTCTGGTTTGTCCTCATTTCATTCTAAGTTTGGACCTGGTGTAGTTTTTGTGTCTTTGTTTTGTTCTGGTTTAGTACTTTTTTGGTTATTGTTTGAACCTGATTTAGTTTTCGTTGTACATTTGGCTTTAGCTTTGGTTTAGACTTTTTTTTTTTGTTATCGTATGGACCTGGTTTGTTCTGTTTTAGTTTTTTGTTTTGACCTTACGTTTTGGCCTGTTTTTCTCTGGTTTAGCCCTTTTTTTGATTATCGCTTGGACCTGGTTTAGTTTTGTATTGCCTTTATTCTTATGATCTTTAAGTTGGGATCTGGTTTAATTCCGAATTAGTCTGTTGTTGGTTATTATTTTGACTTGATTTAGCTCAGGTTTTGGTCCCTTTTTGGTTATGGTTTTTGACCTGGTTTAGCTCTGGTTTAGTCCTTGCTTTGGTCTTAATTTTGGACCAGGTTTCATTCTTTTTTTTTTGGCTTTAGGTTTGACTTGGTTTATCTCAAATTTAGACCTTGTTTTGGTCTTAAGATTGGACCTGGTTTAGCTCTGGTATAGTCCTTTTTTTGGTTATCGTTTGGCCTTGGTTTAACTTAGTTTTAGTCCTATAGTTTTAGCCTTAAGTTTGGACCTGGTTTGTTCTGGTTTAGTTCTTCTTTGGCTTTACATTTGGACCTGGTTCAGCTCTGATTTAGTCCTTGCTTTGGTCCTACATTTTCATCTGGTTTCGTTCTTGTTTTGGTTTTATATTTGGACCTGGTTTAACTCTGGTTTAGTCCTTTTATTGGTTATCGTTTGACCTTGGTTTTAGTCCTATAGTTTTAGTCTTAAGTTTTGACTTGGTTTGTTCTGGTTTAGTCCTTGTTTTGGCCTTAAGTTTCCACCTGGTTTAGCTTTGGTTTATTCCTTTGTCGGTTATTGTTTGGACCTGGTTCAGCTCTGGTTTAGTCCTTGCTTTGGTCTCAAATTTGTACCTGATTTCATTCTTGTTTGGACCTGGTTCAGCTCTGGTTTAGTCCTTTTTTTGGTTATCGTTTGGCCTTGGTTTAGCTTAGTTTTACTTAGTTTTATTTATTTTATTTGTTCCTTTGTCGGTTATTGTTTGGACCTGGTTCAGATCAGATTTTGTCCTTGTTTTGGTCTTGGTTTTGTTCTTGTTTTGCTCCGAATTAGCTCTGGTTTAGTCCTTGCTTTGGTCTCAAATTTGTACTTGGTTTAATTCTTGTTTGGGCTTTACGTTTGGACCTGATTCAGCTCTGGTTTAGTCCTTGTTTTGGTCTTGGTTTCGTTCTTGTTTTGGCTTTACCTTTGCACCAATTTAGCTCTGGTTTAGTCCTTGCTTTGGTCTCAAATTTGTACCTGGTTTCATTCTTGTTTGAGCTTTACATTTGGACCTGGTTCAGCTCTGGTTTAGTCCTTGTTTTGGTCTTGGTTTCGTTCTTGTTTTGGCTTTACCTTTGCACCAATTTAGCTCTGGTTTAGTCCTTGTTTTGGTCTTGGTTTCGTTCTTGTTTGGGCTGTACCTTTGCCCCGATTTAGCTCTGGTTTAGTCCTTGCTTTGGTCTCAAATTTGTACCTGGTTTCATTCTTGTTCGGGCTTTACGTTTGGACCTGATTCGGCTCTGGTTTAGTCCTCGTTTTGTTCTGAAGTTCAGACCGGGTTCGGCAGTTTCGTAGCACATCCATTTTGATGTAATTCGTGACTTTTCTTTGACTCGTCTCCAGGTTATTTGAGCTCCTCTTTTCGCCGTTGGACCCTCGTCGTCTCATTGAAAGTTCTTGTGGATCTAATTAAAAGTGCGCGCGCTGGCAGGCATTTCCTTCAGTTATCTTTGACTCTGAATCAGCGCCTCTTATCAAACGCCCCGAGCGCACACACTCTCAGACGACATTCACGAGTTTGAGTGTGTCTCAATGAGCTCTGATTACGGCTCCTCTGCTAAATGCTAAACGCTAAACGCTGCTTTAAATGTCGTGCCGTCTGATTGGCTGTGTGTGGAGGGATTCAGTCGTGGCATTCTGTGTTTTCTCCCGAGGTTGAAGTATCCAATAATGACTTAAATAGATGTACATTTTCTGGGTAATTTGACATATTCGCGTTTATTTTGAAAACGTTGAGCTATTTTGTGTCCTGTGGCTCTCGTCGACTAAAGACATTCACAGTTGACTGAAGACATAATCTGTGCACCGATCTGACCCAAATCCAATAAATCCACGATGAGAAACATTAACAGTGTCACCATTGTTCCTTTCTCACCAAATATTAACCTAAAAAAACCAAAATGATATGTTTTATGCTAATTTTTAATTGCTTTTAAAAATATTGGATGGAAAATAGCGCCTCCACGAAGAAAGTGTGTTGCTCTCTGCTCAGATAAAATAACTGGAGCCACTCGATCTGCCTCAAATGGAGAAAGCTGTGTCCTAAATGTATGACCTCTTTTACTACAGCTACCTTTTCTTTCTCTGATACTTGTACTTGTATTTGTACTGATAGTATTACTTAGTGCATGTAGGTTTAGTGGTATTTGCAATGGTAAATGGAAAGGGTTTAAAGTGCGTATATAATTTTTTATGATTTTCTAATTTTGACTTTATTTGGTGTATTAATACTTCTTACAAGTATTGACCTTATTCTGCCCCGCCCACTTTTGCCATTTTTTGCACTTTTGTCGTAAACGCACTTCCGTTTGACGAGAACTCCGTTAAAGCTAATGACGAACGAGGGAAAAGTCTCGCCTCTAAAATGTTACATAAAGTAGATTGATTTGTGTAAAATGTTTAATGAACACGAGCAACAACAAGTCAACAACGCAACGATTTCCTGAAAACGGCTTTTTAGTCCATGTAGAACTTATTTTCTGTTGAGCTCGTCTGCTCCATGTGAACTACAACGGAAACAAGACGGCGGCGCATAAGGCAACTTCAGGAATAAGGTGAATAAATTCTCTAATTTTACACCAATCAGGTCGCTGTTTGTCGAGAAAAGTTGAAAAATCAGTTGAAAATGACAGGAAGTAAACACATTTATGACATCACACCAGGGAGACAATTATTATTTGACACTTTAAACATTGATTCAACAAAATAAAAGTGATCAAATGTAATTTTCTTTGTCAAATAAAAAATCTGTGAATGAGTTTTGGTGCAGTGTACAGGTTGGTTTCTTGGTAATGTCCTGTAGTTTACTCACATAAACGTAAGAAAAACTGTTTTTCATCATGTAAGGTTTTCATGTAGAAAAAAGGCTTTTTATGTGTAAAAACAGCCAATAGTGTACATTTTTAGGACGTTTGGGACAGAAATTTCTTGGTTCATTTTGTACAAAAATTAATTTTTAAAAAAATTACAGAGGGGATTTTGGATTTATGGATCTTCTTTGGTTTTTGAGTATACTTGAGCCGACAGAAAATTGTCCTAAAAATTCTAATTTCACCAAATTTTTTAGACTTAACACTTTAATAAATCAGGTTTAGAATTAGATACCAACAAATCCTTCTGTACGTTTTATCAAAATGGTCATCTTGTTAAGTACAAGATGTAAAGTTTGGTGTGAGAAGATGCTCCTCTAAGGGCTGATCTTTATGTCTCTGTGGGAAAAATGCATTTTAATAAAACGTCCTTTGAAGTTACAATGTCCCGAATCTATAGTGGATTAAAAGAGGCAATAAAACATCTTTAAGAACAGATTGGACAAGTTTGTTGTTTCCAGGTAAAAGTCGATATGTTGAGAGACAAAACTGATCAAAAACACATTTAAAAAACTGCCTGTAGCGTCTTGGCTGTATTTTTGTTGTTAGTTTAAAAGAAATGTTGTTAGTTTGTATACTGAAATCCGTGAATTGTTTTTTGTTTGTTTGTTTTTTTGGCTCTGAGTCTTTGTTTGGGGGAGAGGAGGAGAGGGGGCACAGACAGTCAAATGTTGAGGGCTGGACTCAAACCCGCGACACTGCGGTGGCTTCAGACGGTCCTTACCCGCTGCAAACGCACACAAAAGTGTTTTTAAATATCATTGTTGTATTGAATTTGGTTTGTACTGCTTTGACACTGAATCACACGCTTCACTTGGTGTAGGCGATATTGGCAAAATCATTATCTTTTTTTTCCAACATCTCAATAACAATGTGCAAAATGTTTCTATAAATGTCTTGTTTGAGGTTCAAGTTTCACACAAAACATGAATCAATTATAAAATTAACCATAAAAGTGCAGAAATATCACTTTATACTCTTGTTTCAGAGATTACACTTCTGTTTCTGTCTCTTTTAATGTCATTTTTAATCATTTTAATCATAGACTATATACTCAATATTCTAATTTTGCAGGTCTCCAAAACAACTATTGCGATTTTATCCATTTTTCCCGATACATCTCCCACTTTTACTCTGGATTTGAGACGTTGTGAGAACATTTCGTGTCTGTTGTTGGCTCGGCTCATGTCTAAAGTCATGCTAATGCTAATGTGCGGTGTTATTATTAGCTCGTCCTGGTTCACCTTAAACTGGCTGCACTTTGAGAAACCGTCCCCAGAGAAGCGCCGCACACATCCAGCTCTCATCCTCCGCTCGCTCTCTTTCTCTCTATTGTGTCTCTTCTTCTTCTTCTCCGTCTTTTTCTGCATCAGCACCATTCGTCCTTGTCCTGACTCCAGCTCTCACCTCATTTTACTCCTGAAAATCACATACTTTTTATTCAATTTAAATGCAGTTGGATGTTTTGAATATTTAATAATTCAGGACTGTTGTTTGAGGACATGGTTTGTTCTAGTTTAGTCCTTGTCTTTTAGTCTTACCGTTCTTCTGGTTTAGTCCTTTTCGGTTGTTTTTTGGACATTTAGATCTGGTTTAGTCCTTTTTTGTTTTAGTTTGTGGTGTAGGTCTGGTTTAGTCCTTGTTTTGGTCGTAAAAGTAGGCCTGGTTTCGATCTGGTTTAAATCTTTTTTGGTTATCGTTTGGACCTGATTTAGTCCTGTTTTGGTGTTAATTTGGATCTAGTCTATCTAGTTTTGTCCTTGTTTTGGTCTTACGTTTGGACCTGGTTTAGTTGAGGTTTAGTAGTTGTTTGGGTCTTTAATTCGGACCTAGTTTAGCTCTAGTTTAATCCTTTTTTGGTTTGAGTATGGACCTGGTTTTGTTCTAGTTTAGTTCTAGTTTAGTCCTTGTTTTTGGTCTTAATTTGGACTTGGTTTTGTTCTGATTTAGTCCTTGTTTTGATCCTTTTTTTGACTTAAGTTCTGGTTTAGTGCCTGTTTTGATTTTTTTTGTTTTAGACTTGGTTTAGTTCAGGTTTAGTCTTCGTTTTGGTACTTTTTAGACTTGGTTTAGTTCTGATTTAGTCTTTTTTTCTAATTTAGAGTTTAGACTTTAGATTTTGTTCTAGTTTAGTCCTTGGTTTAGTCAAAAAAGTGGGGTTTAGGTCTAGTTTAACCCGTATTTGTTTATCGTTTGGACCTGGTTTAGTTCTGATTTAGTCCTTGTTTTGGTCTTACATTTGGGGCCTGGTTCACTTCAGGTTTAGTATTTGTTTAGATCTTGGTTTAGGTCTCGTTTAGTCCTTTTTCAGTTTGAGTTTTGACCTGGTTTTGTTTTAGTTTTGTCCTTGTTTTTGGTCTTAATTTGGACATGATTTTGTTCAGGTTTAGTCCTTGTTTTGATCCTTCTTTAGACTTGGTTTAGTTCTGGTTTAGTCCTCGTTTTGGTCCGTTTTAGACTTGGTTTAGCTCTGATTTAGTCCTTTTTTGATTGCAATGTGGACATGTTTAGTTCTGATTTAGACCTTGTTTTGGTCTTACGTTTGTGCCTGGTTTAGTAATTGTTCTGAACTTAAATTTGGACCTGGTTTAGCTCTAGTTTTGTCCTTTTTTGGTTTGAGTATGGTCCTGGTTTAGTCCTTGTTATAATCCTTTTTTAGACTTGGTTTAGTTCTGGTTTAGTCCTCGTTTTGCTCCGTTTTAGACTTGGTTTAGCTCTGAGTCCTTTTTTGATTGCAATGTGGACATGGTTTAGTTCTGGTTTAGTCCTTGTTGCACGTGGACTTCCTGACTGAATGTTCATAGTTTAATTTATTTCCTTGAGAAACATAATGAGATTTGTGGAATTACGTTGACATTTTATCAAAACTATGCAGGGAATGTGGAAACAGTGGAAGATAAGCGCTGAAAGATAGAGCTGTACATTTCTGCCCAACAAGATAAAGTTTAACTTGGAAATGGAACAGACTCGTTACATTATCAGAGACACCACAGGCTCCAGATCTGCTCCGATCTCCAGCACACTGATGAAAAAAGGAATTACATGAGAAACATTATATTGAGCTTGGACAATGTGGCGGTAAATAACCTCAGCACTTAAAGGTCCATGTGGAGACGCATATTTTACAAACAAATCCATATTTTCCGTTCCTCACATCCTGCCGGGTCCAAACGACGATGTTTATCCATTTATGAAAACTACTATTTGCACCTCACTCATTTGCACACACAGAGCGACTAATGCTGCCTTCATGTCGTCCTCGGGATTCTGAGATGAGGTCAAGGTTTCGACTGTTTCCACTCATGTACTTTTATTTTGGAAAATCTGTCACCCATAATAAAATGACAGAGCTCGGTCTTGAACAGTGTTGTTTACCTGTATTAGCGCGCTTCGAATCAGAAAATGTTTATGCCATTGTCAGTGAACAAAATTCACAAACTAGGAACCTGGTTTGGCATAAGGTGCAACAAATAGTAATTAATAAAACCAGGGTTCGGGACGCCATTGGGGGTCGTGAAATGATTTCCGGGGGTCCCCAGATGATGGGGAAAAACTGACACAATAGTCTTAAACGAGGCTTGACACCTTCAAATGCAGTGGTAAATGTAGATTCCTATTTGTCGGCCAATCAAAGGCATTTTTCTAGGTCTGTATTCTCAAAATAAAATCAAACATTAGATATAAGGCTAATTTATCACTTTGCGTGTCACCTATTGACTGAAAAAGTTTGAGAACCACTGGGTTAGACAGTACTACAATTTTGGCAGTGCAAACAGAAAGCTGCTTTTATTATACGATTGTTAAAGTGGCAGATGTATAAAGTTCGACTCGTTCACTTTAGAAACGAATCGGGAAGTGAATCGAAAGTGTCTCTTCTGTCATAAGTGTGGAGATTCTGAATCTCAGTATGACTTTCCTGGTTGAAAAAAGGTTGATAAATAAAAATAAGTGACCCGTAACGGCCCATTTGGGGGTTTGAAGGGGAATGTAAGAGTACTGGCTCGCTTTGGGCCTCGAAACGTTTCAAATGATTGCAAAATGATTGGACCAAAGAGAACAAGAGAGCGCAGACTCAGGTGAAAACAAAACAGCAAAAAGCAGATGTAATTAAAACCAAATTAAATCATACACACTCAACAAACAATTCATCTTGCCGTGTTTCCAGTGATGATTACTTTATTTGTTGAGCCAGCAAACTTAGTAAAACAAAAATAGCACACATTAGCATTTCTGTTTCGTGTTTATCGATGCAAAATGAGGCTCAATACCCTGGACCTCTGAACGGAAACACAGTCCGTCATGACACTCCCAGACGCTCTGAAGTGAACCGGTCTGAGGAACCAGCGCCAGTTGAAGATGTGCTTAAGATTTATTGTTAACCTTCTCAAAAACATTTTCTTGCACCAATCTGTTACTCTTGTGATATGGACGACTGACAGTAAATTCATAAATGTTGTAACATTTAGTCAAAGAGCGCAAATGTTGAAGAGAAATTGACAAATCCGCTGGTTTTCCAAGGGACAGCTTTTGACCTGACTTCCTTTACCGTCATGTGTATGTGGTTAGGGGTTTTCTGCCTCAAAACAAAACAAAACAAAACACCAAATGAGCACAGCATCACCAACAATATTCTGACAAAGCATCCACATCTCCAACAAGGAAAGTCACATGGACAAGTTCCCCTTTAACGTTCATTTAAGATTTGCATGGCTAAATATTACTACCTGATTTAGTCCTTTTTTGCTCCTAATTACTTTTCCTCCTACGATGCAGTTGGGTTATCGTTTGGACCTGGTTTAGGCCTGGTTTAGAACTTTATTTACTCTTAATTTGGACCTGTTTTTGTTTTACGGTTTGGACCAGCTGTAGTTCTGATTCAGTATTTCAGTCTGTAATTGTCTGGACCTGTTTAGCTCTGGTTTAGTACTTATTTTGGTCTCACGTTTGAACTTGGTTTAATCCTTGTTTTGGTGTGTCTTGTGTAAGTGGTTTAGGGGTTTTCTGACTCAAAGAAAACATTTTCCAAAGTTCCCGAGGACCAAATGAACACAGCATTAGTGACGACATTGTAAAGCAACAACACCTCCAGCAAGAAAAGTCACATATACAAGTTACCTTTTAACCTTCATGAAATATTTGCATGTCTAAATATTTCTACCTTGACTTTTCCGATGGTTGACGTATATCTCCGCTTTTTATACTCTCTGCTAAAATTCTTCCTCATTGAGTCAGTTTGCGATAAATGTGGCAGAATGTCTGTCTGAATTGATGCAATGAATGAACCTTCTATTCTCTGTTAGGTCTAAAGTGACTGGTTTTATCACTTGCATTTGGCGTTTTCGAGTCCATTATCCCTCTCAGGAGCGACCTTGTCTCTGCACAAACTGACTTTATTTTAAGCGTGGAGCGCATTGTAAAATTTAACAGCTCTCTTGGACAGAACAAGCCAAATTTTCCGTTTTACCTGCGAGAAATAGTCTTTCAGCCTCATAAACCATCCTTTTTATTATTCGTCTAAAACCTTGAAATGTTCTGTTTTGCAGTGGCCAAAATATACTTGGTTTGGGATCTAATGAAGGGCTATTAAATCTCACATTGACTGTTAAATCTTGCTCAAGTCTATTTCTCCACATTTCAACTTTGGTAATACAATTTATAATATCGCTGGGTTTCAGATGACGTCATAACATTCTATAAGTCGATAATATTGAATACAGATCGGGAGCAGCTTAAATTAGAATGGTTAAACTAATAGAAATGATCAGGTTCAACATTTGTGAATTTACTTTTTGGATTTTTCACGGCCAAGCACAATATAATCAATAATGGAATCTGGCTTTTGCTCAGATTATCACATTCTAGAATCTGAAAACCACCAATTAATAATTTGCACCACAACAATCTAACTCAGACTTTGACAGGCAGAATATATTTTCTTAAAGTGGAACCAAAGAGTGTTTTTACCTTATCAAACGTCTTTGTTAGTCCGTGTGGTGGTTGCACATGTATTTTCGTCGCCCCCTGCTGTCTCTGCGCGGAAATCCAGTTGCGACTTTTCCTGACGCCGACCCGAAGACAGCTCTCCTGAGAAACACTGGCACTCTTTTTTATATTTGGTGACATGAACTGTTTTTGTATGTGATTGTATTTCCTTATTTCAATAAAAAGGAAAGGGAAAAAAAGAGAAAAACATTTGCGTCTTTTTACTGACTTATTTTCACAAGAGGCCTGCAGGGGGAGCTCTGTCAATGAATCTGTACATTTTCTCTGTATTTTTTATAGAGATACAGATGGCCATAATTGACAAGTGGAAACGCATGCTCTGTCTGTGTAGAAACAAACATGATCACTTACAAGGAAAAAAATATCACAGGGGATGAAAAACATTGCAGATTTCTTCAGAATCAATGAGCAAAACACAAAATTGTGAGGTCAGGGAGGTTTGATTTTGTTCTAAATGACAAATGAGCTTCTTTGTTTCATATGTGTCACTGAAATAAACAAATCTGATTGCATGTTTCTGTTTGAGTTTGGCTCTAAGCACGACAGAAGGCGGGGTGACCATAAATCATAAATCCCATCAATGACAAAACAATGACACAGCATTTCAGCATTTCTCTCGAGGAATCATTTACCGTAGACTTTTATAGTCCCATGCCGTCCATTTTCAGGTTTTAACATCATAAATTAAAGAACAGGAAGCCAACAGTCACATTATATTCCATCTGATGAGCTGAACTTTTTCCTTCTTATCGCAGGCCGGCAGTGGAACAGCGCCCCCTACATCCCCGGCTCCCGTCTCCTCCTCCAGCTCCACGACCTCCACCTCGTCCTCCTCTGCAGCTCCGAGGCCCGAGGAGAAGAAGCTCATGTCCAAAGACTCCATCCTGTCTCTGTACAGCAGCAGCAGCGGCAGCAGCGGGAGTCAGCCTCAGGGGGCGCCGCAGCAGCAGAGCGCCACAGGACAAGGTAACGAACCACACCGGTCCACTTTATTTATACAGCACATTTTACAAACGAATGTGTTTCCAAAGTGCTGCACACAAGAAACATCAAATACACTCGCTCACAGCTCCCGTAAGAATACAATATAAACCAGCAAATAAAGTAAAATAATGATAAAAGAGTAAATAAATAATCTAAAAATAATAGTGGCTAAAACAATAAATAAATAGAATACAATAGTAAAAGATAAATACAAATAAATAAAGCAACAAAAACACAGAGGACCACACACTAACGGTGTTAAAAGCCAAGGAATAAACACCACCTGGACATATTTTATTTGGAAGAATTATTATCATAGATGTTTGTTTCAAGTTGTCTGTTTTTTCATGTTGTATTTGTAGACTAAATTGTCCAAATTGAATCTATCTTCAGATCTTGACATAGTTCCGTAAACAGGAATACATACTAGGCATTTAAATCTATGGGTAAATCCGCATTGCCCTGAGGAAGTATTGTATAAAGGTTATACAGAGACATCTTTGCCGTTTCTTGCATTTTTTGGCCAAATTTTTGTATGTGGCGCTTTCTTCCCTTAAATCAAGTTTCAATAGTTTCTCTGTTGTTGCTAGCTTGTTTGCCGACCGTAGTTGGATATAAAGGACACTTCAACTGCAGCACATCAATCAATTTTCTCAAAACACAGACCCAGAAACATGTTATTTAAGGAGAGAAATGTCAACTGTGTGTGTGATCCCAAAGTCTGTATCAGTGATAAATGTGAGTGTTCCTGTTGTTTATCTGGTTTTCTACAACTTGATTTTGTCAGGTACAAACTATTCATCATGGTTGCAGACTTTTACATTTGCTATCAGACTTAAGCAGCACATTTTACTTGCGTTTTGAGCTTTTACAGAAGAAAATGTCAGCACTATTCATCTTGTATGTACAATTACAAGATGTTTTTGTTGCTAAAAATAATTTAAAACGCCTTCTTGCTGCGTGCACGGTCCGCTCTCCACAGATCTGACTTGTGTCTTGGGTGATTGCTTAGCTTAATGCCATACTGTGGAGCATTCCAAGTAAAGTATTAACATCTCCATGGAGACAGGTGGCACATCCTCTACTGCTTAATAACCTGAAGCAAACTTTTTAACTCTTTTTATTTGTATATTTTGGAATTCTATGGAAGGAAAAATGGGAGATTTTGGAAGCAGAAATGTCATTGGCACAAATATCCAAACAGATGCCTATGCCAAACATAGGTGCACAAACAGGATTTCACCTCCAGGTTAATGCCCGTGTAAATGCGTTCTCTCTACACTCTGCTAAAAGCTTAAACGCTGAATATTTCATCTGCAAATCTGTGCTGCTGTTTCTGTGAGGTGTTAAGAGCAGAGGTGCAGTGTGGGTGAGAGGGCAAGAGCGTTCAAAGGAAAAACAATATACTCGATGTGTTATTATAATGAATTTTGTTTGGAAGTTAATTTTCTCCTGAACTCCAGCGCCTTTTCAAGCCGCTCCCCAAACCCCCAAAACACTGTGTAATGTTTTTATCGCAGTGTTAAAGATTATTTTTTTATGTTTATGCTTTGTGAAGTGTCCTTGTGTGAATAAAAGTGTGTTATCAGGGTTTGTGCGCAGCATGAAAAAGCATTAAAAGTCATGCAGTTAATTTAGGCAAAAAAGGTCTTAAAAGCATTCAATTCAATTCCCAAAGGCATTAAATCTAAAAAACATTTTGACAAAAGGTTTATCCATCAGAACGGTAACTATAAATGTTATAATAATAATAAAATAATTATCGCAGTCCGTGTCTCCAGAGCCACTGTATCAGAAGTACGCTCACATTCAAATATATTTTTAATCCTAGGTTTATTTAAGATAGATGTTCATATCTTGGATCAAATTATCTAAAAAGTAAAAGGTAAGGTTTAAAACATACATTTCTAAGTTTTAAAGTTCATGTAAATTAGCTTTTGGGATATAATTAAGTCGTTCTTAATATTCTGTTGAAGTGGAATGGTTAGAAGCCAGTAGTTGACATGTTAAAGCGTAAATGTCTTCTGTAGCGGCCAATTTAAACGTTCATCAGCCACAGAGAGCTACGTGTATGAAAGTTTTCTTACGCTGAAGGATGAGGAGACATAATTCCATTCTGATTGGTTTTTAATGAAATATATGAATCCAACAGACAGGTAGAAAATCTGTGCGCTCCCACACCTGGCGTAGCTCTACTTAATTCCAGCGTGATGACATCACACGCCTTTTAAAACAGGAGTGGTGGAACGGATACAGATTCTTTTCATACATTTTTACCTGTCTTTAACTCAGATTATACATTTAACCATATTTAAACTTATAATACATTTTAATCGTTTTTATCTTAAATTAAATTATGCTTTTAACCATCAACAAAAACTTTCTTAACTAAGAGACCTAATGGCTCACACATCTTCTTTTGACATTGATTAGGGCATTAAAAACCTTGAAATGCAACATTTAAAAGCATTACATTTGATTTTATATTATTGTTTCCTCCCAAATTTACGTTTCTTCAAATTATTAAAACAATACTTACCATTAGGCAACATGTCACTATTGATAATAAGATGCCCTTCCCGATCATCAAAGACTCAAGGAAACTGTTCTGTTCTCTCAATATCACAGTAAAGTAGTGCAGTGTACTTATAGACAAGAAAAAGGCCAACTAAATAGGCTGGGATCGTCAAATGTTACTATTTAGGACATATAAAGCTAAACAGTAAATAAACAATAACATTATAAAATTACAAATGAGAACTATGTATTAAAATCAGCTGCACATGTGTTAAAATGCACCAACATATGGGAAATATGGTCAAATTTCAGACTTTTTTTTTTATGTGGAAGGCCCTTGAAACCACCCCGTTTGTTTAGAACATGTAAGCTATTGCACAAATTAGTCAGAATTTTACAATAGTTTATGAACCTGTCCAGCCACAGCACAAACAAGAAACACAAGCTTTTATCAAAAACAATTCAAGAGACATGACAGAAAAGTTATAGAAAATCACCCTTGAGAAGGGGCTTGTACTTAATTTTGCCTTGGGCCCCCAAATTCCTAGATCCACCACTGACAAGACCCAATTATACATCGAAATGTGGCAGAGGGCTTATCCTGCCGGTAGCCCGTTGTCAGATAACTTAATTTAAAATGAGAATTATGGAGTCAGAAACACCTGGAATCAAGTCAAATGTTCCAGATTCAATAAGTGATAAATCAAAACTAATTAAACCAGCTCTAATCAAGATGTGTCTTCTAAATTGAAGCCAGTTTTTCCTCACGTAGACGTTCTTCTTTTGCAGTGTACATGGGTCAGCCGCAGTTTGGGGCCGGGGCAGGAGCCATGCCCAACGGAGGGTACATGCAGCCGGGCGCCATGGCAACAGGGCAGAACCCGTACGGTGCGCAGCCGGGACCTCAGCCGTGGGGCGTCAACCAGGTACGGGCGATCCACTGAGCACATGCACGGTCTCAGAGCTTAGACCAATAACTCTACACAAACTTCAAAACCTCAGAAAATATTGCACTTTTCATGTACCACTGTCAATAAACGATACTCACAGGTTTAAACAAAACCTTTTACCATAAATATACTTTATCCAGCTTATGTTATTAGTTGCTTTTTAAGGTGAGGCACTACAGGTGAATAGGAAAAAATCTTAAATTTAAAGATATCAATTTGAAACTTCTCCTGCAGTTTACTCACACAAATGTAAGAAAAAATATATTATAAGTGTAGCTTATATTACAATGTCATGTTTTCATGCAGAAATAAGGGGTTTTTATATGTAAAAACGGCCAAAAATACACATATTTGGGACATTTAAATCTGAAAAATGGACAGGACCAGGTTTAAAATTTTCGGTTCATTTTGTAACATTAGTTCCAAAAAAAATTTCCAGAGGGAATTTTGGATTTCTTATTAAGTTTTTAAGTAAACTAGATCTGACTGAAAATTGTCCTAAATATCTAAATTTTGAACAGTTTGAAAATCCTCTCCTCTCTGACCGTCAAAAACACTTCCTGCTGAACACCCTCGATCAATGACGTTTTTTCCGATTTTATACGTCACTTATCCAAGAATCTTCTGCTGTTTTAAGTCCTTAAATCAACACCAGACTCGCTCTGAGCATTTCTGCCTCTAAACACGATCACTGCTACTGCTAACCTAATCATTGCGTCTCTTAAAATGATAACATAACTAAATTGTGCAATTGCTAGGCTACTGGCTGTATATATTCAGTAAGTGCCAGGGCAGACAGCTGAGAAACGTATTCATTTAGTCCATAATAAACGTTTTTTCTTTTTTACAAAACATGAGATGACAAACTTAAGGCACTCGATGTTGTTTACAGGCTGATAACAATATGAAAAATGCATCATATTTTTCCTTTAACTTTGACAGCCCTAGAGTAAACATCACCAAACACCACCACTACCTCTGCTTCATACCACTGACAGTCTAAGGTAAAAGTAGGGTACATTTGACACTCAAAATTGTTGGGTAGAATGATTTCAGTTCCGACCCTCTGTACTCGGTGAGTGAGTTTGTATGCAGGTACGTTTTCATCTAAATTTCACTTTGTTTCATCATTTAGTTTCAAACACTTGAGCGCAGGGAGGGACGACCTTCTCTTTTAAATTCTTGTGTTATTTCAGCCCTCTCACAAAGACTAAAGTCCATTAGAATCAGAAAAGCTTTAATGTCATTGTGAATAAACATTACTGGCTGCTCTCAGAGTTTTGTTCAGGAGGGAAATTGCCCTTTTTATGTGAGTTTTTTTTTTATGTGAAACGCACACAAAACAGCCCTATCTGCTCTGGAGAATCGAACCTGGCACCTCCATATGCTTTTCTATTATAATACTGACACTTTGGGCTTGGTTTGGCCTCATGCAGTCTATTCAAAAACAAGTTAATCCTTATTTTCATAAAGTATTTTGCACTTGCACACTCCGTCTCTCTGAAACACTTAGGGGATCTTATTCTCAGAGCAAACTTATGATAGATTTCACATAAACCCTCTTTCCAGAGCTTTCTTCGCCCTCCGCAGCCCTCGTTCTGTGGCTGTGGCTGATTGAACACTTACAAACTCTGCTCCACCAGGCTCGGTCCCAGCGCACGCAACACGCTCAAGTTTGATAGATTTATCCCAAACAAAAGTGTTCACACAACACTGCGCTGTTCAGAGCACAAACCCAGATTCTAATCTCTGTTTTTTATTATTTTTTTTCTTTGCTCTTCCATTTGACACGCAGACTTTGTAAAATTCTATAACATATAATTATTTAATCAGGTTGATGTTGTTGTAAAGAATACGCTAGGCTTTTATCTGCCATAATTAAACCGGTGGATCAATATATTATTCATTTAACGGCCCGTGCTGGGTACATTACTTTTAAAAGTAAATCATTTAGTCTGTGCGAGGCTTTGGGAGCACATAAAGTCTGCCAAAATGAACCGCTGTCAACCAAGCAGTGGCTCTATTTTACTCCTCATTTGTTTGTAAATGCACTTTGATTTAGAGGCAGGTACTTGTCAAAAGGAGGTGCAGAGTGCAAAGGTGGGTTGTGTAGGGAGTGCTGTGTGAGGGGGAGGAGGAGTGCATGAGAGGAGGTGCTGCGTGAGGGGAGGAAGGTGCTGTGTGAGGGGGAGGAGATGCTGCGTGAGGGGAGGAGGTGCTGTGTGAGAGGGAGGAGGTTTGTGTGTGAGAGGAGGTGCTGCGTGAGGGGAGGAGGTTCTGCGTGAGGGGAGGAGGTGCTGTGTGAAAGAAGGTGGTGTTGTGTGAGGGGAGGAGGTGCTTTGTGCCTGAGTGGAGGAGGTGCAGTGTTCACAAGGGAGGAGGTGCTGTGTGTGTGCGACAGCGGGAGGTGCTGTGTAAGGGGAGGAGATGCTGTGTGAGGGAAGGAGGTGTTGTGTGAGGGCCTGAGGGGAGGAAGTGTAGTGTTCACAAGGGAGGAGGTACTGTTTGAGGGCAGGAGGTGCTGTGTGAGGGCAGGAGGTGCTGTGTGAGGAAAGGAGGTGCTGTGTGTGTGAGGGCAGGAGGTGCTGTGTGTGTGAGGAAAGGAGGTGCTGTGTGTGTGAGGGCAGGAGGTGCTGTGTGTGTGAGGGCAGGAGGTGCTGTGTGTGTGAGGAAAGGAGGTGCTGTGTGTACCAAGGGAGGAGATGCTGTATGTGCAGGGGGAGGAGGTGCTGTGTGTTAGGGCAGGAGGTGCTGTGTGAGGGGAGGAGGTGCTGTGTGTGTGAGGGCAGGAGGTGCTGTGTGTGTACAAAGAGAGGAGATGCTGTGTGTGCAGGGGGAGGAGGTGCTGTGTGTGTGAGGGCAGGAGGTGCTGTGTGTGAGGGCAGGAGGTGCTGTGTGTGTGGAGCAGCCTGCAGGTGTGTTCGTGGTGCTCAGCTGCACAGATGTGTGTATTTAAGAAAAAAAGGAGAACAAAGTAAGGCTCATTCTATTCTACTTTCCCTCAGTGATAGACTGTATCAGAGCTTGTCCTGTGAGGTTTTCCTGCTGTTTTGTCTCCGTTTCGGTTTGACTGAAGCACAAAGCGATCGGCTGATTAGTTCCTGCTCATATTGATTTCTTTAATAGCTTTATGGTGGTCCCATTTTTTTTGCTCTGGTCGATTGTGCAGTGCTTTGTGTGCAACTAAATCTGACCGGTGTAAAACATAGATCACACTGGGCCTCAAAGACTTTCAGCCCACAGACTGTTACTAAACTAAAATGTTAATGTTCACGGCTTTCACAAGTGTTGCCTAAGCTGGTTTCATGCTGTTTCTTGAATTTATTTGGAGTAAATTTGTGGAAAAATACATAAAATGGGAATTTTTAAAAGAAGTCTGTCCAGTTTTAAACTTTCATGTCAAGTGCCTTTAAGAACAGCCCAGGGCCAGTTTGGTTTAGACTATTAAAGTGTGTATGACGGGTTTTTATGATTTTCTAATTTTGGCTTTATTCAGTGTATTAATACCTCTTGTAAAAATAAATTGTAGTTTTACACCAATCAGGTCGCTGTTTGTGGAGAAAAGTTGAAAAATATGTTGAAAATTACAGGAAGTAAACAAACTGATGACATCACACTGGGGAAACACTGGTCATGCATAATTTACACAAAATAAACTACCTTTTTGACATTTCAAACATTGATTCAACAAAATAAAAGTGTTCACGTGTGTTTTTCTTTGTCAAATGAACAAAATCTGGGATATTCGATGAGTTTTGGCCAGCGCACAGTGCGGTTGCTATAGTAATTTCCTAGTATGATGTCATACTTTACAACCAGGAAGTAAAATTTAAAATCTACAAAAAAGCTAAACTGGGGTAAAATTTGTGAAGATTCTAGCAGAAATTGAAATATATTCATCTTAACTGCATTTTAGTTAAATGAGTAGTTCAACCTGTCAGAGGCCCTTTAATCTGTGGCACCTGTAACACATTTGTCTTGCCCAAGGACTCAAAAACAGTAACAGCAGGGATGGATCAACCCTCTTTATCTTCTTTTCTCAATCGCTCTCAAACTAGCTTTACATGAAATATATTGAAATTAGTCTTGTTCTTACTGGATATTTTGTTTTTATATTCAGTCAAAGTACATTTTTTATTCTAACACCTTATTTTATGCGCGCTTTTATTCTGTCATAGTTAATTTCACTCCATGTTTTATGCTGCATCATAAAGCAGAAGCAAATTCCTTGTTTGTTGTTCAATTACAACAGCAGTAAATGTTGTTTTTCTGAATCTGAAAATATGAATTGCCGAGAGAAAACATTTGGGAGCCACTAAATCAAGTAGAGAATTTTAGAACGGCTGAATAACTTACAATGGATTATATTAATGTTGTCACGTATTTTGTGTCCTGGAAAGATTAGACCGTCAAAACAGAGAAAGCGGAGACAGTTTTCATGCAATGTTTAAAAAAAAAAAAAAGCGCAAAATAGACTGACGCATCTAACTCCGCGTGCTCTTTTCCCCGTGTGATTCTGCCTCCTCTGCTGTCGTCCTGTCCTGTCCTGCCTGATTATACTCCATATTAACTCTCCATCTGTACTTCCTGGTGAACTCCGACCTCTGCCTTTTTCTCCGCGCGTCATTGGCATTTTAACGAGGCAGCGCTATGCTAACGAGCGCGGCGTTCCAGCGGCGGGTCACGCGGGTTCGCTGATCCGTGCGGGGTTTAATTGCGGAGTAGTTAATTATAAAAAGTAAGTACAGCGAGCTACTTTACGACGGACAATTTGAAGTTTATAAAAGGTAAAATATGATGGTGGCGTTATAATTAAAATGCTCTGTCCCCATGAAACCTTCATTACTGCAGACGTGGCTTTGGAGCGCGGAGATTAATTGAAATTGAAATAGCAATTTAAACGTGAGCAAATCACAAAGGCTGCATTTCTGGCCCTTGAAATGCCGGGTTTATGGGGGAAATAATTTAAAATCGTGTTTAAAGTCATGTCAATAAGCTATTCCACTGTCTATGTCTTTCACTCGCACTTTCTGAACCACGGACTTCTGCGAATCAACCGGATGTCCGTGGAGTTCTCTGCTAATTCACAGTAACATGAGATTTTTGTGCTTACCGGACTAATTAGACTTTTCTTATGAAGCCATTTACCATAACGAATACCGCAGTGAGTACTCTGAGTAAGATAAAGATGAGGAAAAACGTTTACGGTGTGTTCCAGACAACGCCGCTCCCATTCCGTCCATCACTCTCGGTGCACAGAGCGTCAAATGCGCCGAGGGCAGCAGCTCCAGGCGGTTTGGTTTGAATGACAAAATGTACAGCGTTTGTGCTACTGATGGGAATCTCAGATCTCTGCCCGAAGAATGCTAAACTCCTCCACAGCACAGAGCTCCCGGTAACAGAGCCAGGTGACGCTTTAGGTGACGCTCTGTTTCTAAAGGCAAAGGTATATTTCTGGATATTGTTGATGTTTGAGGACGGTATAAAGATGAGTGCTTAAAGTGCGTATGACAGGTTTTCATGATTTTCTAATTTTCTCTTTGTTTGGTGTATTAATACTTGTTATAAATTAAAATTATAGTTTTACACCAATCACGTAGCCGTTTGTGGAGATAAGTTGAAAAATCTGCAGAAAGTTACAGGAAGTAAACAAACAGATGACATCACACTGGGGAGACAAAGGTTATGCATAATTTACACAAAATAAACAACTTTTTTTTACCCTTTATACATTAATTCAACAAAAAAGGTGTTTACATCTATTTTTATGTGTAAAAATGTAAAAAAAATCTGCGACATTTGATGAGTTTTGGCCCAGTTTACTGGATGTTGCTATGGTAATTTCCTAGTGTGATGTCATCATTTACAACCAGGAAGTGAAGTTAAAAGTCTAAAAAATAGCTAAACCGTGATAAAATGTGTAAAGTATCTTGGCAAAATGTGAAATATATTTATCTAAACTACATTTTTGTGAAGTGCGTAGCTCAACCTGTCATGGGCCCTTTAAAGTGTTTTTTATCATTTTCTAATTTTGACTTTATTTGGTGTATTTATACTTGTTGCAAATATGAATTATAATTTTTACACTAATCAAGTCGCCATTGGTGGAGAAAAATTGAAAAACCTGTGGAAAGTTAAACAAATTGATGACATCACACTAAGGAGACAAAGATTACGTCCAGTTCACACAAAATAAACAACTTTTTTTGACCCTTTGAACATTAATTTCAACAAAATAACGGTGTTCTCATGTATTTTCTTTATTTGCAAACTAAAAATCTGTGACGTTAGAGGAGTTTTTGCCCAGTGTACGGTGTTGTTGCTATGGTCGTTTCCTAGTGTGACGTCATCATTTACAACCAGGAAGTAAAATCAAACACCAAAAAAATTGCAACGCGAGGATAACATTTGTAAAGTAGTTTCGTACACTTTGAAATATATTTATCTCCACTGCGTTTTAGTGAAGTGAGTAGTCCAACCTGTCAGAGGCACTTTAATATGCAGTAATTTGCAGCCCTGCTCCGCTGCCAAATGGACCAAAGTTTGGATTTAACTTTCAAGGCTCAGTGAAGACAACCACGAGGTAAAAAAAAAAAAAAGGAATAATAATGAAGTTGGGGAGCGCCTCATGGATGTGAAAATGTTGAAAATGGGAACCAGTCAGGTGCTCTTTGGAGGCTGGTGACTACTATCCTCATTTCAGCACCAAAAAAAAGTAATGTCTGTTAATAATGATGTTTTAGCTGTGTAGAGCCTCCTCCGTGAGCGTTCCAGTCTGGATAAACCTAGATTTAACTGAGACAACTAGGGCTGGAATCGAAGAAATTCTTGGTCGACTAAAGACCTGCCCTATCGACCAATTAGTCGACTAAAAGGGGGTGTAAAAGGCAAAATATATCAAGTATTTCCATGTCTCTAATAGGGCTGTAGTCCTTTAGTCATTTAGTTGATTAATTGGTCCATAGTGTTTTAGTCGACCTTTTTATTAGTCGATTTAAAAGTATTTATATGACAAAAACAGCAAGTGAAGATATGGAGTGAGTTAGCTAAAGATCTTGGAGTGAATCTTGAGTTTAATCTAACTTATATACATATAAATACACCGTTTCCTGTTACTTTTCTGTATAAATTATTATTTTTGTGCATGAACTCCAGTGCAGTTGTGTTTTTTTGGGGAGTTTGCCTTGCCACCCCCCCCTTTTTAGTCGATTAATTGGTCGATAACGGAGGTCTTTAGTCGACCAAGAATTTCTTTAGTCGACTACAGCCCTAGTATCTGACCCAAACTGCACTCAAAAGACCACAAGTGCAGAGGAATTCATGCAAAAACAGCTATTTTTACAGATATGTACGCGGAAACTGTGTATTTATATGTTGGACGCCTAAATCTTCTCACTCCATATCTTCTTGTTTTTGCCATATAATCCCTTTAAATCTAAATAAAATAATTATTCGACTAATAAAAATGTTGGTCGACTAAGACACCATTGACTGATTGATCGACTAAACCAGTGGTTGCCAAAGTGGGGGTCGGGACCCCTCGGGGAGTAACGAGGGGTGAGCTGGGGGTCGCGAGATGATTTCAAGATCTCATTTGAATTAATATGACATTGTATTTGCTCTATTTTTAAATTAAAAACAGTATCTTTAAGTGAAATAGGGTCCAATAAGACAAACTATTCAAGTAACAAATATTAAACCTGATCTAACAGGCTTTGACACTTCAAATTATTGCTACTGTCATTTTCATTTCGCTTTGGGGGTCCCGAGTCGATTGCATGGCTCATTTGGGGGTCCCAGGCAGAACTTTGGGAACCCCCAGAAGTTTGGGAACCCCTGGACTAAACGACTAAAGATGCACAGCCCTAGAGACAACAATAGAAAGTCTGATAAACTCTACTTTTGACTCTTGAATTGCATCGATGTATCACTTTTGTACCGACGCATTCGTATCCCACATGTGCCATTGGTGCAAATCGGTTCATCTTTCCATCACTAGTTTGCGTCGCTGCTGTACTGTTCCTTTTGCAGTTTAATACGGAGCCTTGCAGACCTACTTTGTGTTGTGTTTATTTCTATATTATTTCAAAACTCACTAAGACTGTTTTCTGTGACTCTGTGGCTTGTACAGCGCTGCCCGAGTGCATCTCAAACACAAACACAGACGTATCAGAGGCACAGTTGGGAGCAGTTTTGATCCAACATACTGTGCATATTCTTCGACACACAAGGAGCAAAACGATCTTTAGGTCGTGAAAACTGGCCTCATATTCACTTAGAAACAGTGAAGAGAGACATTCCGTTCGTCAGCTGTCGAGCCGAACCTCGGGGCCGACACCAGGCAAGTTGTAAAGTCTAAAACTTGCCGTCTGTAGAGTTTCCCGGAGCCTCTGTGTCAAGTGCAAATCGTGATCGAGCGGAACAGAGTGTGAGCGCTAAAGCAGGGGCTGATGGGAGATACCAGGCACTGCAGGGGGCTCTCACAATTAAAAGAGTAATGCTTAGTGCTTAGAATATTACATCTAAAATGAACCAGAATCCAGGAAATTATACGTTTTTTTTGACCAGACCTGACTTAGGGATGTAATTTCTTTTCAATGAAAGGACATACACTTTCAAAGGCGGAAGGGGCCAAAGGGCATCAGTGAGTATTTTTGCTCAGGGCGTCCGAATGGCTAGCAGCAGCCCTGAGGCAACTAACTGGGATTTTTCCTACCTTTGATTCGAAAAAATGCCCTTGAACACCGCTCGAACGGGTAATTCCTACCTGTGAACTTCACGACTCCCACTTCCCGAGATAAACAATGCCGTGTTACAGCAAAGGTCAGAACAAAAACAGTGCATGTGGATTGGTTTATGAGACATTATTCCGTTATTGACACGTTAATTCAACTTTTGCAATTCAGCTGAAACGCTCTGAAGTTGGAATTTGCAGCTTCCGAGTGGGAAATATTGTAACTAACCTCCCTGGAACACAACATTAGGACATGGTTAAAGCTCATAAAAAGTCTCCTTAAATCAAGAGAATGTTAAAACTAACATGCCCTCAGTTCTTAAAACCAGTTTGCTTTGTTATTGGTTTAGTCCTGGTTAAATCCTAGTGTAACACTATGTTTTGTGTTGGTGAAAGTGTTACTGGTTGTAAGAGGTCGTGGGTGAAGAAAGAAACACCAGGAGAGTGACAGCTCCTCAGAACAGCATATTTATTAAGTTTTGTTAACTCTCACTCTCTAGCCCGTTCGACCTTTTTATATCTCCCCGTCCGTGACCTCATCACAGCGGTATTATTACGCCCCAAAAATAGTTCCATCCATGTAGCCATATTAGAACATAGAAAATGGCAAACAAAAATATAAATCATCTTACATACTTCCCTCTCTTTAAATGAAATGTCCTCATTTCACATGAATTCCCAGAGAAAAATATAAATCACACCCAAAACAAAATACGGCAAAATTACAGGCAATAATGAGAGGAACAATGCCAACTAAGGTAACCATGGCCAAAACAAAAAAATTATTTTATTTTATTTTATTTTATTATATATATATTTTTTTTTTGACAACAAACACTTTGTCATAAGAGAAGGCGCTGAGGCTTCCGGACTATGCGACCACTTCTAGTAGCAATATCTCCACTAGAGGGAGCTAATGTCCCGTTTTGTGGTTGTTGTGGAGGCCCATGAGAGACTCGTCCAGTCGGTCTCCTTAATAAAGGGACAGAAGGCCTGCCAGTCCCTGCTGCCTGGTTTGTAACTGCTTGGCCAAAATCCAATGGAAGTGAACCAGACAGAGCAGTGTACCTAGGGGCCGTGTCCACAGGTAGAGATGACATCACAGCTGAACCAGTTTCTTTAGAACAATAAGGTTTCAAACGATCATAGTGAATGACTTTTGGTGCAGCTTGAGGATGTTTTAAGTCCAACAGCTTGTACAGAAGACCATCGTCATCCACACATATAACCTTAAATGGTCCAGTCCAGTTTGGGCAAAGTTTCTGTCTCTGTGTAGTGGGGTCATCTAACCAAACATAATCACCACACACATACGGCTTGAACTTAACTTGTTTGTTGTAATAGTGCTCACGCTTTAGCTGTTGTTCCTCACGGTGGAGGCGGACAGCCTCGAAAGCAGAGTCCAAGCGTGAAACCAGTTCAGAGCCATAGTTTTGTGGGTTGTCAGGATCGCTGGGTGATGACACGTGAACATGAGCAGGTAGCCTGGGCTCTCTGCCATGGGCCAGAAAATAAGGTGAATATCCTGTGCTTGAGTGAGGTGTGGAGTTAAAAGAAAGAACCACAGATGGCAAATAGTGGTCCCATTCACCTCCATTGTCCTGTAGAAGTTTAGACAGCTGTCCTTTCAAAGTTCTATTGAACCTTTCCACCATGCCGTTACCTCTTGGGTGATATGGAGTAGTCCTTTTCTTTTTAATGTTTAATCTCTGACACATAGTTTGAATGATTTCCGACTCATACTGTCGACCCTGATCAGAAAACAATTCCTCAGGAACGCCATGTTCAGGAATAAACCTTTCACAAAGTAACTGTGCTACTGTAGCTGCTTTTTGATCACACATAGCGTAAGCATTCACATATTTAGTGAAATGATCCTGTACTACAAGCACATATCTGTTTCCAGCAGAAGTTACAGGAAGCTCAGTAATGTCAGTGCAAACAAACTGAAATGGTCTATCAGCCTGAATAGATTGTAAAGGTGCTCTTCGCTTTGGCACCGGCTTTCTAAAGGCTTCGCATGACTTACACGTGTTACAAAAGTTCTCAATATCTGATCTCATTCCTGGCCAATAACACAGTGTCAAGGCTTTCTTAAATGTGCGTTCAGCACTGTAATGACCAGAACAAGGGTTACCATGCAGTAAATGCATAGTCTCTGTAACGAGTGCATCTGGTATTAACACTTGAAAAAACTCGGGTTTCCCTGGTTCACCATGACCTTTACGACAGAGTAAATCATCACGGAGCATTAGCTTAGGAAACTGCCACCAAAGTTTTCTCTGAGCTTTATCTTTGACCTGTTTGAGGTAAGGGCGCTTATTGTCGCGTACCCAGCTATACACTTCCGAAATAACCGGGTCAGCAAGTTGTGCAGATACAATATCAGCATTGTTAGCAGAAAAAGTCTGTGGTACTGTGGCAAAACCCGTAATAACCGCCGCAGTATCAATGTCCACAAAACACACCTGTGATGGTACTTTAGGATTACCAGGAGGCTCCAGAGCGGAAACTGGCATTTCTGAACATGGTTTGTCTTTTATAATAGTATGAGAGCTACACAGATCAGTAGGGGGTGAAACCTCAGGTCTGACAGATGGCATCCGCGACATAGCATCAGCGTTTGTGTGTTTCTTTCCATCTTTGTGAATGATTGTCCACTGGTAGGGATCTAGCTCTAATGCCCAGCGACCCCGGCGTCCGGTAGGATCATGGGTGATGTCCATTTTCCTTAAACTGAGGAGAGGGCGGTGGTCAGTAATGATGTCAAAAAGATTACAACTCAGGTAATGTCTAAAGTGTCTAACTGACCACACAATAGCATACAGTTCTTTGTCATATGTAGACCACTTTCTCTCAGTCTTTGAAAGTACATGACTCGCATAAGCCACAACCCTTTCCTGACCATTTTGTATTTGTGAGAGCACTGAACCAACTGCAAGATTGGAAGCATCTGTACTCAAAATAAAAGGCTGGTCAAAATTGGGAAAGGCCATTATTGGAGGAGATGTTAGTGCGTCCTTTAGTGTCTGAAAAGCAACAGAACAGTCATCAGTCCACTCAAACACAACTTGCTTTTGTGTCAGTCTGTGAAGAGGTTGTGCGATAAATGCATATCTGCAGACAAAACGTCTGTAATACGAACAGAGTCCCAAAAACGCTCGCACCTCAGTTGGTGAGCGTGGTACCGGCCAGTTGCTTATGCGCTCACTGTTAACTGGATCTAGAGTCAATCCTTCACGAGATACAACATGTCCCATGTACTTAACTGTTGCCTTGCAAAAGTCACATTTCTTAGGGTTTAGTTTTAACCCTGCTTGTCTAAACCGAGTGAGAATGTCCGTCAGGTTGTGTATGTGATCTTCAAAGTTTTTCCCCATGCAAATAATGTCATCTAGATAAATGACACAGGTTGTCCAGTGAAGTCCCCTTAACACAAGTTCCATAAGTCTCTGAAATGTGGGCGGTGAGTTTTTAAGACCCATTGGCATGACCTTAAATTGGTAAAGGCCGTCACCAGTGGTGAATGCTGTTTTAGGTCGGTCTGCGGGATTCATTTGCACTTGCCAGTACCCGCTTGACATGTCCATTGTGGAAAAGAACTGAGAGCCAGACAGTGCGTCCAAACTGTCGTCAACTCTTGGTAAGGGATGCGCGTCAGTTATGGTAACAGAGTTTAACTTCCTAAAATCCACACAAAATCTGTATGAGCCATCTTTCTTTCTCACCATAACTACAGGACTGGCCCAGGGGCTCGTACTGTCTTCTACCAGGTCCTGTGCTTTAAGAGCTTCCACCTGACGGCGGATTTCCGCTTTTATGGCTGGAGAAGTGCGATAGGCTCTTTGTGAAATGGGCGTGTCACAGTTAGTGGTTATTTTGTGAGTCACTAAATCAGTTCTGCCAAAATCATGTGAATGTTGACTAAACACATCAGCAAATGATGTCAGTGTATCTTTGAGTTGATTTTGTTGAGTCTCTGTCAGATCAGAGTTTTTAAGATCTGGGATGGCGACAGATTTAGGAAGTAGAGGTCCTGCAATATTAACATTACAGATTGAATTGTCCATTATAGTGAACTCACTTTGGCCATCTCCTGAAATAGCGTGAAAATTACCTATTTGTGTACCACCATATAACTTGAGATCACCATGTGCAAGATTAGCCACTTTAACATAAATAGAACCTCGCTCTACTCTGGCTACAGTCCATGCAAAACCTGCAGAAGTCTCCTCTGAATACTGTGGTTCAAACACACCTGTATAGCCATTAGGTAGGAGTCCTTTGAGGGGTGCATCCAAAGTAGCGGGGATGACCCTCTCAGACATGGCTGGAATAGTCACTGTGGATGAAACTGACACACCAGTTAGAAAGGGAACATATTGGCGGGGACTAACCAAAGGCACAGCTCGTCCTTCAACATCTAGTGTCATTTTTCGTGTGTCCACAATAATGCCATTGGCAACAATAAAGTCCCAACCTAAAATGATCGGTTTAGTACAGTTCCTGACAACTTGGAGTGTATGGGTCATAGGTTTATGTGCTATGCTTAGATTAACTGAAATGGAGCCTAAAGAGTCAAGTGGGTAACCTGTGACTCCTGTAAGGGGAATAAAGTGCTTCACAATTGGCTTTCTGTGTAGCGCAGGTGTACTCATTCTAAAGTCCTCACTAATGACTGAAACGTCAGCCCCTGTATCAACAAAAGCGTGCACTATTGTGTTTTCAATAACAACCGATACATATCTTTTCTCCACATCCATCACAAATGTAATGTCACTTGCAGCTGTTTCTACAGGAGTATCAATGTCATTCTGGACTTGGGTAGGGTCAGTAGCTGACAATTGGTCCTCATTGTCAACTACTCGTAGTTTACCTGACTTGGTCGTGAACGTGACGGCGACTCGAAGCGTACTCGCCCAGGACTGGGAGAGCGTAGTCGACCACCCTCATAGCGTTTTGGAGAGTGGGCATGGTCTGTGTTGCCCTTCTGCGAAGTGTAGCTCGGACGTGGGAACCGTTCTGAAGAACCCGATCGTGTGCGTTGACCCTGACGCCCGTAGTTGTCCTCTTCGTGTCGAAATGACCGGTGAGAGCTGCGGTTGTAGTCGTAGAAGTCTCGGCGTCGTGGCGAAGATCCGTAGTACCTGTTGGAGTAGCCGTGGTCCTCACGACGTCCCTCAGGAGTGTAGCTCCTTCGACGATATACATAGTCATGTCTGTCCTGGCTTTGGCGGTCCACTGCCAGCTGTAGCTGCTCAACTTTGTCAGACAGTGTTTCAATAGTCTTTAACATTTTCTTCATGTCATCTGCATTGGCTGAGTTGACACCCAGCGGAGCAGTTGCAGGCAGAGGAGTAGACACAGGGTAAACTGGGGTAGTCGAAAAATACTGTAAAGGACCAGGAGCAGCAAACATTTTACTAGCCTGATGCGCAGCCTCAATCTGTGTGGCGATCTGAAGAGCAGCCTCCAGTGTTTTTACACCCTGTTCATGACACCGTAATTGTAGGTAGGGGTCAAGTCCAGCAATAAAGCGTCGTAATTTCTCACCTTGTTTCGCATTATCACCATAAGTGGGAAAAGCTTCATCCACTAAACGACTGATCTCAGCAGCAAACACGGGGAGAGCTTCACCCTGAAGACGAGTGCGTGCATTGATGTAGCTTTGAAAAGTTGATAGATAGGCAGTTTGTCCAAAAACACTCTTGAGCTTCTCCTTCACAGCCTCAAAGTCAGATTTCACAGCCTCTGGCAGACTGTCCCAATAACTGAACGCAGCACCACCCAAGCACGTAGGTAGGAGTCTTGCTAAACCGCCTTCCTCAACATCGGGGTTTGTACTGACTGTGACCTCAAAACGGCGGCACCATATTGAAAAATCTTCCTTACCGTCCCCCAGAAAGATTTGGCGGTACGGCGGAATGGCGCGGTTACTGCCAGAATGAAAAGGCAACTCGTTCCAAAAGTTACTAGCCATCGCTGAAAGCAATCAATCCAAAGTATCTTGTAATTCAGAAGAATGGCAGGCAAAGTCTTTATCCGTTGAAACGCGATGAAAATCGTGTAATACGTCCTTGTAAGCACGTTACTGTAGTCCTACGTAGTTACCGTGAACTACACACCGCCCCTTGCAGACAACTCATCAACGGCGTGAAAGTGTAGAACATCCACAGGGCTCATGAAAATGTAACTCACGGCAGCACAGTCTTAAAACTTACAGCCACATATGCCGTTGTTCCTTGCTGTTGCTGAGTCCGTTGTCGGCGCAGCTAGCTTAGCATGCGTAGCGCTAGCTCGTCCCGGAGTAAAAATCCAACCTCTCCAACGGCGAAAAACGTCCACAAACCCGCTGCCACCAGTGTAACACTATGTTTTGTGTTGGTGAAAGTGTTACTGGTTGTAAGAGGTCGTGGGTGAAGAAAGAAACACCAGGAGAGTGACAGCTCCTCAGAACAGCATATTTATTAAGTTTTGTTAACTCTCACTCTCTAGCCCGTTCGACCTTTTTATATCTCCCCGTCCGTGACCTCATCACAGCGGTATTATTACGCCCCAAAAATAGTTCCATCCATGTAGCCATATTAGAACATAGAAAATGGCAAACAAAAATATAAATCACCTTACACTAGTTTAGTCCTGGTTTAGAGCTGGTTTACACCTGGTTTAGTCCTGTTTTAGTTCTGGTTTAGACTTGGTTTAGACCTGGATTAGACCTGGTTTAGTACTGGTTTAGTCCTGGTTTAGACCTGGATTAGACCTGGTTTAAACCTGCATTAGTCCTGGTTTACACCTGGTTTAGACCTGGTTTACACCTGGTTTAGTCCTGGTTTAGTTCTGGTTTAGACTTAGTTTAGACCTGGATTAGACCTGGTTTAGTCCTGGTTTAGACCTGGATTAGACCTGGTGTAAACCTGGATTAGTCCTGGTTTAGTTCTGGTTTAGACCTGGATTAGTCCTGGTTTAGTCCTGGATTAGACCTGGTTTAGACCTAGTTTAAACCTGGATTAGTCCTGGTTTAGACCTGGTTTACACCTGGTTTAGTCCTGGTTTAGGTCTGGTTTAGACTTAGTTTAGACCTGGATTAGACCTGGTTTAGTCCTGGTTTAGACCTGGATTAGACCTGATTTAGTCCTGGTTTAGACCTGGATTAGACCTGGTGTAAACCTGGATTAGTCCTGGTTTAGTTCAGGTTTAGACTTGGTTTAGACCTGGTTTATTCCTGGTTTAGTCCTGGTTTAGACCTGGTTTAGACCTAGTTTAAACCTGGATTAGTCCTGGTTTAGACCTGGTTTAGACCTAGTTTAAACCTGGATTATTCCTGGTTTAGACCTGGTTTAAACCTGATTTAGACCTGGTTTAGTCCTGGTTTAGACCTGGTTTAAACCTGATTTAGACCTGGTTTAGTCCTGGTTTAGTCCTGGTTTAGTCCTGGTTCAGTTCTGCAGATGCTTTTAAAGCCTTTTACATGTTTTTCGTTTTACAAAAGCGTTGGACACATTTCTGGCCTCAAGGACAAAACCATCCGAAAAATCTGGCCCTCAGTGAAATAAAGTTGAACATCCCTGCAGTCGATCCTTGACAAACTGTGATATAACCATTTACAAATGGCTGTCAGTCCTGGTCCATCTGTCCGTCTGTGGGAGCAGCATCTCTTCTTCACTGGTTCTACCCCAGGTTTATGCTTTTTCCCACTGGTTTTTAGATAGTTTTTCCTTTGTACATTGTTTATTTAATCGATTATTGACCAATGACTGTTTCATTGTCATCCACCGAGGCAACTGCTGCTGTGATAATGGACGTTACAAAAATAAATGTAATTGAAATATTTTGCTGGGGCTGGGCAATATGGAAAAATATTATTATCACGATTTTCTTGGGGCCAGATCATGATTTTGATTTTATTATGATTCATGTTCACTTTGTATTCTTCTGTTGCCTTTAGCAGAGTTGCAGGATTTAGGAAAAATATGTAATTGTGACTTTTCTGACCCGTGCGACTGTGATTAGATTTGCGATTAAGTTTTAATAATAGGATTCTGTTTAAATTCATATTTTAAACACAATTTTGTCACTTTTAGTCACGTTTTTGTCATGTTCAGTTGTGTTTGTCATATTTCAACGCGTCTTTGTGGTTTTTAGTCATGTTTTTGTCGCTTTTAGTCACGTTTTGGTGCACGTTTGTTGTTTGTTGGTCTGTTTTTGTTGCTTTTGAATCCATTTTTATCGCTTCTTGTCATGCTTTTGTCGCTTGTTTCATGTTTGCACAAATCCAAACTACAGTGTTGCAGTGTTTCATTCAAATCAAAGCAAGACATTTTGTTGTTTGTGGAAGAAATTATTGCACTTCAAAAATTGCAGCCTTTGTGATTTGCTAATTACATCCATTAAAATTGTGATTTTGTGTAGCTTTGGTTTAATTGTGCAGCTCTGGCCTTTAAGAGGTAAATAAAGTCATCTGCTCAGAGGCTTCAGAGGCTAAACAACAGGAGAAAAAGTGTGTTTGAACAGACAGCTGCATTAAAGACACAAACAGTCAATCACGATACGACGATTTCACAAAAATAGCAGATTGTCACAGGGACCAGCTCATGATTCCATTTTTATCGCCCAGACCTACGAACATCGCCGTTTCTTTTTCTGACGGAGCCTTTACCTTCTCCGTTGAGCAGCGCGGGGTCCAGCAGCTCCATCATGTTTTTCTCACTTTTAGTCATGATTTTGTCACTTTCAGGCACGTTTTTGTTGCTTTAAGTTACATTTTTGTCACTTTTAATTATGTTTTTGTCACGTTTTTGATGGTTTTAGTCACATTTTAGTTACTTTTAGTCGGGCCCTTGTCACTTTTTGTCACGTTTGGGTGCATTGTGTCACATTTTTGTTGCTTTTGAACGCATTTTTATCACTTTTGGTCGTGCTTTTTATCACTTGTTTCAGAACATGTTTGAACAAATCCAAACTACAGTGATACCAGTTTTTATTCAAATCAAAGCAAGACATTTTGTTGTTTGTGGAAGAAATTATTGCACTTCAATCACTACAGCCTTTTAATTGTGCAGCTCTGGCCTTTAAGAGGTAAATAAAGTCATCTGCTCAGAGGCTTCAGAGGCTAAACAACAGGAGAAAAAGTGTGTTTGAACAGACAGCTGCATTAAAGACACAAACAGTCAATCACGATACGACGATTTCACAAAAACAACAGATTGTCACAGGGACCAGCTCATGATTCCATTTTTCATCTCGCCCAGCCCTAAGTCGGCTCTTCTCTTCTCACTGTGGGGCTGATATTATTCCTGGTGCTGCTTTTTACATACTGTATTTTCCCTCAGTGTGTGGCCTTGGTTTAGACTCCGCCCCCAGCGTTTCTAATGTGGTTTTGACGAGAACTCTGCCTCCTTCATTATTCATCGTCCTGTATCTGGTTGTTTTCAGGCGGTGAATGTGCTGTTGGGGGTGGTGACTGGGTTTCTTGAAGTGTTTTGCTTCGGGGTTTCTTGGTTTTGAATGTTTTTCTTTTTCCATATTTTCATTGTGTTGATTTGATTGAAAAATATTGAAAATACATGGTTTAAATCAGAGAAATTCACTTAAATGGTTGTTGCTTATCTCAGGTTTGACTGTAGTTTTGCACCAGTAACATCAGTAACTGCAATTGATTCAGTGACAAAAAATAAATATTTAATTTTGTGATATGGTAAGATAAAGTACACTAGGCCTGTCACAAGAATTACTAAATCGACTTCAATAAATTAGACCTGGAACAATATGTTTTGGGCCTCAGTATTTATCATCTGTATATTTTCTTTGCATTGTTGGGCATATTTGTGTTCGATTATTGTAAAATTATCCAATTATGAGCTTTAGAGAGTAAATAAAAAGTTCAAATTTGTCTAATTTTGGCGTTTTATTTGTTGCAATTCATGATTTTTACTAATACTGTACGTCTAAAAAGGAGTTTACTGGGGTTATTCTGCTTTTGGATTATTGTTTCAGTGGCATGAAGTAGTCTCAACATTATCATTTATCGTGATATTTTTTTCTTTGAAATGTGTTATGGTGACAGGCCACTACATTTATCCTGCCAAGAGAACACATTTTAATAGTAATTTCACCTGCTCCATCTCAATAACGTCAAATATTCAGGGTCTATATCTATTGTTATAATAATACGTTGTGATGGGGTTCAAATCAAATCAAATCAAATCAATTTATTTTTATAATGCCCAAAATCACAACAGCAACAGTTGCCTCGATGGGCCACAGGTAAAAGCAGTTCAGATAACTGTCCCAGAATGCCCCTGTCCTTTGACCCTCCTTCGCGGCGAGGAAAAACTACATAAAACCCCACGGGAAAAAGTAGAAACCTCGGGGAGAACCACAGTGAAGGAGAGATCCTACTCCCACGGACGGACAGGCTGCAGATGAACTAGGACTGACATCCACTTGGACTGTGGAGCCAGAACCACTCAAGAGGGAGGTGGCTTTAAAGAGTTCCTCCAGGAGGACGAGGAGCAGTCCACCAGTGTAGAGAGAGCTCCCCCAGCATTGGAATGGTTCATCTAAAGTAGATGGAGTTCGTCCAGGCAGACGAGGTGTGGCTAATCCAGCTGTCCAGGCGGGTGGCGCATAGATCCTCCAGTGTAGAGATCGATCCTCCAGACAGATGGGGGGGGGGGTCGTCACTGGAGCAGCCGCCGCAGTGTCTGAAACAGTCACTTTTGGATTATGTCACTTTTTGGTGTTGCGTTTGTCTTGTTTGTCTCTGTAAACCCTGCTCCTTCTGAGAGGCGGACGTCTGTGAGTGCATCCATCATAATCTCATTTAAAACAGCGTGAACCCAGACCAAGCCCCTGGGGTTCAAACATGGCAGCCAGTTTGAGTCACCGGGCCGAGCTCACGCCGTCCGGTGGTGGAACGGCCCACAGACCATGACCGAGAGTGGGCCGGAGGGGCAGAGCAAGACAAAACCAAAGATTAAAAAGTGAAAGATGTCAAAAAGTCGGATTTTGAAGTGAGAAAAAGTGAATGATCTGAAAAAAAAGGCAAAACTTGTGACATAATCTGGACTTTGTGAAAGCTGTAGGTCCCTGTCAGCCAAAGATGAGCAGATTTTTTTTTTCTGGGCTGCAGAGGTTTTTTTTCTGGATTTCTTGAAGTGTTTTGCTTTGGGGTTTCTTGGTTTTGAATGTTTTTCTTTTTCCATATTTTTAAGTTGTTGATTTGATGAAAAAATATTGAAAATACATGGTTTAAATCAGAGAAATTCACTTAAATGGTTGTTGCTTATCTCTGATTTGACTGTAGTTTTGCAACAGTAACATCAGTAACTGCAATTGATTCAGTGACAAAAAAAAAAATTAAAGGACAAAAACAAATATTTAACAGAAATTTAGTGATAAGGTAAGTTAAATTACAGTAGGCCTGTCACAAGAATTACTAAATCGACTTATCGTTCAATAAATTAGACCTGGAACAATATGTTTGGGGCCTCAGTATTTATCGTTTGTATATTTTCTTTGCATTGTTGGGCATATTTTTGTACATTTTGTGTAAAATTATCAAATTTGAGCTTTAGAGAGTAAAAAAAAAAGTTCAAATTTGTCTCATTTTGGCTTTTTATTTGTTGCAATTCATGATTTTTACTAATACTGTACGTCTAAAAAGGAGTTTATTGGGGTTATTCTGCTTTTGGATGATTGTTTCAGTGGCATGAAGTAGCCTCAACATTATCATTTATCGTGATATTTTTCAGGAGGCAATTTATTACACTTTGAAATGTGTTATGGTGACAGGCCACTACATTTATCCTGCCATGAGAACACATTTTAATAGTAATTTCACCTGCTCCATCTCAATAACGCCAAATATTCAGGGTCTATATCTATTGTTATAAGAATACGTTGTGATGGGGTTGGATTATGTCACTTTTTGTTGTCGCGTTTGTCTTGTTTGTCTCTGTAAACCCTGCTCCTTCTGAGAGGCGGACGTCTGTGAGTGCATCCATCATAATCTCATTTAAAACAGCGTGAACCCAGACCAAGCCCCTGGGGTTCAAACATGGCCGCCAGTTTGGGTCATCATATCCAGTTCATTTAATACATCCATGGTGGAACCATGGATGTATTAAATGAACTGGATAAGGTACGCCCCCTCTGTCCGTGTCCCAGATTGATTAGTGGTCGTGTGAGGTACTGCAGCCTCTTGGAACCAGCCTTTTTCTAAAATTGCACATTATAATTGCAGACAGGACTGAATTATTATCAGTATTTAAATAAAACAGAAGGAAATGTTCTTTTCTACCGTTTCTAAAATCACCGAAATTACCGTTTTTATGTGAAGTGGGGGATTGTCGTCATGTGGCGCCCTAAAGCTAAGATGGCAGCCTCCGTATCAGGAAGTAAAACAAAGATGGCAGCCATCGTATCAGGAAGTAAATGCGGAAGTAAGAAACTTTTTTGGGGTCATGCGCCAATGAGCTCACTCCATAGGGATAAACAGGGCGGCCATTTTGGATTCATCTTCCAGGTTTTATTATAGTTCTATGGGTGGAACGGCCCACAGACCATGACCGAGAGTGGGCCGGAGGGGGGCAGAGCAAGACAAAACCAAAGATTAAAAAGCCAAAGATGACAAAAAGTCTGATTTTGAAGTGAGAAAAAGTGAATAATCTGAAAAAAAGGCAAAACTTGTGACATAATCTGGACTTTGTGAAAACTGCAGGTCCCTGTCAGCCAAAGATGAGCAGATTTTTTTTTTTTTTTTCTGGGCTGCAGAGGTTTTTTTCTCTGCAGAAGCTCTGGACTGTCCTCTAAAGTTCAACTCATGATGGGCTTAAGCTGCAGCACCACATCCACATCTATGACCCGGACCTGCTGCAGCACACGATACACTCTGGATCCACGTCTCTCTCTTCTCTTTATCTCTATCTCTCTCTTCTCTTGCTTCCTCTCTCTCCCTCTTCTGTTTCTCTTTCTGTCTTGTTCTCTCCTCTCTCGCTTTCTCACATCCTCTCTCTCCCCCTCTCCTTTTTCTCTCTTCTCTCACGTGCTCTTCTCCTCTCGCTCCTCTCTCATTTTATCTCTCTCCCCTCTTTCTCTCTTCTCTCGCTTTCTCTCTCACTTTCCTTTTTCTCTCTCTACTCTCACATTGTCTCCTCTTCACCCTCTCCGCTCTCTCTTTCTCTCGCTCGCTCCTCTCACTTTTCTCTCTCTCGCTATCTCCTTTTTCTCTCGTCTCTCACGTTCCCCCGTCTCTCTCTTCTATTGTTTTCTCTCTCTTTCTTCTCTCTCTCTCGCTCTTCTCTCAATTTCTCTCTTGCTTTCTCTCTCACTCTCTGTTTTCTCTCTCTACTATCACATTATCTCCTCTTCACCCTCTCCTCTCCTCTCGCTCTCTTCTCTCACTTTCTCTCTCTTCTCACATTCTCTCCTCTTCTCTGTTTCTTCTCTTGCTTTCTTTTTCTCCCCTTCTCTTTCTCTCTCTTTTCTTCTCTCACTTTCTCTCTCACTCCCCTCTTCTCTCACTCTTCTTTCTCTCTCTCATCTCTCTCTCTTCTCTTGCTTTCTCTCTTTCTCCCCTCCTCTTCTCTTTCGCTCTCTTTTCTTCTCTCACTCTTCTTTCTCTCTCTCATCTCTCTCTCTTCTCTTGCTTTCTCTCTTTCTCCCCTCCTCTTCTCTTTCGCTCTCTTTTCTTCTCTCACTTTCTCTCTCACGCCCCTCTTGTCTCACTCTCTTCTTTCTTTCTCTCATCTCTCTCTCTTCTCTTGCTTCCTCTCTCTCTCCCCTTCTCTTTCTGTCTCTTTCTTCTTTCTCTTTCTCTCGCTTTCTCGCCTTCTCTTCTGTCACGATTTTTCTCCCTCTACTCTTCTCTCTCTCTTTTCCCTCCCTCTCTCTCCTCTTCTCCTCTCCCTCTCTCTCCTCCTCTCCCTCTCTCTCCCTCTCTCTCCTTCTCTGATCCCGGATGGACAGATAAGTGAAGCTCGCTGCATTGAGAGACATCTATAATAGATTACAGACAGCAGGCAGGAGCAGAGCCTTTTAGAGCCAGAGGTGAGGAGGGAGAGGTGCATAGGAAAGACCCTATAGAGTGTGTGTGTGGGTGTGGGTGTGTGTGTGTGTGGGGTGTGTGTGTGTGTGTGCGTGTGTGTGTGTGTGTGTGCGTGCGTGTGTGTGCGTGTGTGTGTGTGTGTGTGCGTGTGTGTGTGTGTGTGTGTGTGTGTGTGTGTGTGCGTGTGTGTGTGTGTGTGTGTGCGTGTGTGTGTGTGTGTGTGCCTGTGTGTGTCGACTGTGGAGCTGCAAAAAGACATACCTAGACTTGTCGAAATGCCATTTATTCAAAATTTTAAGCCGAGTTAGTTTATTTATTAACCTTTGAGATAGAAACCTCTTTTTCAAGGTTGACATGGGCAAAGTGAAAAACATAGCAGCAACACAAAGTACAAAAACATATTTACATTTTAAGAGAATTTTAATAAATGAAGACAAAATCTATATTTAAAGGCACTGACATTTTTTTGAAAGATTCACACTCTCTGTTTCTCAAACTTGTGTGAAAACGTCGAACTGAGACCAATCTCCGCGATATGTTCTTCTTAAAGACAAATTAGGACATGTATTTGCCTTGTTTTACCTTGACATGTTTCTGTTTAACTGTGAGCCTCTTCAGAACTGTCACAGGCGTTGGTGACATGTCACTGATCACCTGATGTTACGTCCTGAGGCGTGATCAGCCTGATGGACCTGGCAGGTCGCTCAGACTGACCCCACCTCCTCAGACTGACCACGCCTCCTCAGACTGACCCCGCCTCCTCAGACTGACCCCGCCTCCTCAGACTGACCCGCCTCCTCAGACTGACCCGCCTCAGACTGACCCCGCCTCAGACTGACCCCGCCTCCTCAGACTGACCACGCCTCCTCAGACTGACCCCGCCTCCTCAGACTGACCCCGCCTCCTCAGACTGACCCCGCCTCCTCAGACTGACCACGCCTCCTCAGACTGACCCCGCCTCCTCAGACTGACCCCGCCTCCTCAGACTGACCCCGCCTCCTCAGACTGACCGCCTCTCAGACTGACCCGCCTCCTCAGACTGACCACGCCTCAGACTGACCCCGCCTCCTCAGACTGACCCGCCTCCTCAGACTGACCCCGCCTCAGACTGACCCCGCCTCCTCAGACTGACCACGCCTCCTCAGACAGACCACGCCTCCTCAGACAGACCACGCCTCCTCAGACTGACCACGCCTCCTCAGACTGACCACGCCTCCTCAGACTGACCACGCCTCCTCAGACTGACCACGCCTCCTCAGACTGACCACGCCTCCTCAGACTGACCATGCCTCCTCAGACTGACCACGCCTCCTCAGACTGACCACGCCTCCTCAGACAGACCACGCCTCCTGCCACCCGGTGGTCTTTGGAGTAGCGTGTTCCATCTGTGGGACAGAAGGAAGGCTCAGTCGTCCTGGTTGATGCTGTCAGTAAAAAATACACATATTTAGGACATTTAAATCTGAAAAATGGACAGAACAAGGTCCTAATTTCTTGGTTAAATTTGTAACATATTAGTTACAAAAAAATCACAGAGGGGATTTTGGATTTGTTATTTAGTTTTTAACTAAACTAGATTGGACTGAAAATAGTCCTTAAAATTCAAATTTCACCTCATTTTTTTGACTTAAAACTTGAATAAATCAGTTTTAGAATTAGATATCAAAAAATCCTTCAGTATGCTACATCAAAATGTTGTTGAGTCCAAGATTGTAAAGTTTGGTGTAGGAGCTACTTTAAGGCTGATCTTTATATCTCTGTGCAAGAAAAATGCATTTTAAGAAAACAGCCTTTGAAGTCACAATGTCCCAGAGAAATCTATGGATGAAGTGGATTCAATGGAACAATAAACCATTTTTAAGAGCAGATTGGAAAAGTTTATTGTTTCCATATTAAAGCCGAAAAATGACTTTTGCCTGTAGTGTCGCCTTAAATCAAACTGTACCCCTCTCACTCTCTCGCCTCTGTCTTTCAGATGACTCTGCAGATGTCCGGTGTGGCCCTCGCTGGCACAGGCCCGTCTCCTGGGGGTGTAGCCCAGCCCGGAGCTCCGTCTGTGGGATTCCTGTCTGCCGCTCCAGCCTCCGGACAAACCCTCAGCACTCAGCTCTGGAAGTGACCTCCTCGTCTCCGTGTCCTCTTCTTCAATCGAACGCACACAGCCCCACGACCCTTAAAAGAAGACAAAAACTCAAACTGGCAGCTGCGTGTCCGTCTCCTCTCGTGTTGCTTTGGTGCTGTCTGAAGAGTGAGGTGCGCCGTAATCAAAAAGAAAGCTGCAGGACTTTAATAAACGTGTAAAGTGAAATATAATCATGGTAGTGTAGTGTTAATATCTGCTGTAGAAATGGCTGTGATCGTGTGAATGGACTTGGCCTCAGACTGGACAGGACCGTGAGCTGGAGAAGCCAAAAGTAGTAAGTGCAAGAAAATAACTAAACAAAAAAGTAAATGCACTACATCACATCTGATTCATGCTTTAGTGTTGACATATCTAGTCAACAAAACAGCGAATAAAAAAGGACATAAAGGACACAAATGCAAAAATAACAAATGCTATAACACTGTTCTCTCATTAAAAACATACCTGGAGTTGTATTAAGCTTCATTCACAAATGTTTTATTAATCCTGTTTATGAGCCGCTCCTTCTCTGAGCCTCACAAAAACACTCTGTCTCAAATTTCCCCAGATTTTTGACATGAAAGGTAGAGATCCTGTGCTGTTTTTAAAGCTGGGGTACCTAATTTTCAATCAGCAAACCAGGAAGTAGGTATGGATAACTTGTGTCTAGCTCTCATAAGCCTTTTGGCGCATTGTTAATATCCACAAGCACTCCTTTTCAGGCGCATTAGAACCGCTTTTTTCAGACAGTAAAGGGAAACTCGTGCTACCGCCCCAAGCACGACCAATAAGAGCACTGCTTTCAGCTCATATTTCTGGGTTGACAAGACTTAAAAATAGCCCTGCGACGAGTTGGCCACTGTCCAGGCTGTCCGCCGCCTAAGACCCAAAGTCACTGGGATAGGCTCCAGTCACCAGCGACCCCTAAAGGGAAAGAGATGCTGACAGAGAAGTACTCAAGATTAAAACAATACAAATGCATAATATGTGTCCTTTAAACATGCTCTTGAGTGCTTTAAATTCGCCGTCTTTTGTTGAAAAAAAGTTTCTTATTCACTCTATGACCTGTGTTATCAGTCACTATGAAATGACACTTACTACACTTGCATCCAGCCAGCAGATGGCGCCAGTGCTAAATACAATCAAGTGAAGTTAGCGCTGAAAAGACGTCATTGTGCGGATTTGCTGCAGCAGTTATCGTGTTTAGAGGCAGAAATGCTCAGAACGAGTCTAGGGGTGTTTTAAGGACTTAAACCAGCAGAACATTCTCTGATAAAAACGTATGAAGTCTAAAAATATGTCCCAAAATCCCGGAAGTTCAGCAGGAAGTGTGTTTGATGCTCAGAGGGAGAGGATTTTCTAATAAACATTCCTCAAAACAGCGTGAATGCAACTGAATGCTACTTCAGGTGTGTTTTTGAAGATGGAACAGGATTTAAAGCTAAAAAAAGTCACTGTAGCAGAATATGTGTCCTTTAACGAAGACCTGCTGTTTAAAAATAAATACATACGTTAAAAAAAAAAAAGTTTAAATAAACACATACAGCAAATATACAAAACACATGCACAAATGAGATAATAGCTGAAGGTGCTTTTACTCAATTCCCATATAATGTATAATGTATCAAAAAGGGCATCAGTTGTTATGCATTATTTACACTGAGCTCTTTCCTCTGGAGTCAAACCATCGACCTCCAGCTGAGCACATGCTTCGCTCTCTCTGCTGGAGAAAACATCACGCCGTACGTCCAGTGTCCCGTCTGGTCTGAGCCTCCGCCCTGTACAGACCCTGTCCTTTGTGTAGAGCAGGTATCATTTAAACAGTACTGTATTTAACTCAACGTGATGTGAACCAGGAGTGAGCGATGGAAGGACGTTCAATCGAATCATGATCTGGGACGACGCCAGGTTCAGTTTTTGGTGCTCAAACTCAAACTATGTCCTGCTCTGAGTGATCGACAGCTGGGTGTAACCAATCACAGTATCTGCCCTGTGCGTCGATTAGTGTGACTAAAAGTGGAGAAGCTTTCAAAACTATCTCTGTGACCCAACGTGCACTGACAAGACACGAAACGTACAAGTAAATTGCATATTAATATGTAAAAAGCTGAGTAAGTTCATAATTAATTCCCAAATTTCCAGCATCAATTACATATTTCGGTCGACTAAGACAGGGGTTCCCAAACTTTTCTGGCCGGGACCCCCAAAATAGCCATGCAACCCACTCGGGACCCCCAAAGTGAAGTGAAAGTTACAGTAGCAATAATTTTAAGTGTGAAATCAAGTTTAATATTGGTTATTTGAATAGTTTATTGTCATAGTGGACCCTATTCTCTAAAAGACACTGTTTTTGATTAATAAAAAAGAGCAAATACAATGTTATATTAATTAAAGTGTGATCTTAAAATCATCTCGCGACCCCCAGCTCACCTCTTGCGACCCCCCGGGGGGTCCCGACCCCCACTTTGGGAACCACTGGACTAAGATGTAACTGACCGATTAGTCGACTTTAGGGAAGTGATTTCTTTGCCTGGAAGATTTCAAAGTATGGTATTTAAATTGTGTATCTTGCATTTATTCAGTTACAGACATTTGATTATGTTTAGTTTTTTTGTTAAAGGGGCTGTACCTGATTTTTACTCTTTTGAAACATAAAAAACAGATCTAGTTTGTTTTAAGCTCTTTACATCAGTCACATGTATCGCTCACTTTCCTATTGCAGTCCCAGCATCCTAAATATTCACCAAAATAAGAGCAAGCTCTGCCGTCACGCTAAAGCTAACAAACATTAGCATGCTAACAGTGGACTTCCTGCTTCTTGTAGAATAAAGTGCTGTATAAATAGATGCAAAGAAAGCGCTGTGGTCTCATTTTCACCCGAATAGATGCTTTTATAATAGATCTGTATTCTACTTTATTACATGACAGTAAAAAAAACAGTAAAAATCAGCAGCACCTTTAAAGACACCTCATAAAACCAGATCCAACTCGACTTCACGGAGATACACCATACTGCGGAACATTCAGGAAAAGGAATAACCTCCCCAGCGTGACGAGCGGGTGACGGACGCTCCTCCTGATACGTTTGTGCACCTTCAAAGGCGTCGGAAAGCCTCTGAACCAGGGTGAAATCCAAATGATGATTAGATTCTCCTCCTTATCGCTCGCTCCTCTCGTGAACTCCCTCTCAGAGCCATATGAGCGACCCGTGCTCTCAGATGCTTCAGATTCGGCGGTTAATCGCGTTGCTGGGCTGCGGGGGGTCGCCCTGGAGCTAACGGGATCGCGGACACGGTTTCGTCAAAGATGCTTAACGCTCTTACTTCGCGCCGACATGATTTGACTGGCTCTTAACTGGATAATGCGCTCGTACAAAAACACGCGAGGTCACAGCCATCAGCTCGGCTTCATCAGCGCCGCCTGAACCAGAGAACACCAGTGGGTTTGACAATGACGTGACAATTGTGTGAAAAGATGTGATTGTAACGGCTCCTGTAAAGCTGCGACGTACTGATTCAACCGGAAAAGTCAGATTATTCGAGATTCTTAGGTTTTGGAAGGAATATTTGTCTGTTCAGTTTAGCGCTGCAGTTAAAGGTCCCATAACATGCAAAATCGACTTTTCAGAGGTTTTAACCTTCCTACAGTGCTATTTGGGCCTCATATGTTGTGCCCAAAGTGGTTTTTTGATTGATTCCCTCATGTTTTCACTAGAGAACTGTCTTTTCCGTCCCCCTCGGCTGAGCAGCAGACGGGGGCTCCTCACTAAGATGACGCGCTTCACTAGGATGACGCGGTGTTTAAGCCACGCCTCCAGGAAGCGCGCAGCCGCAGAATAAAAACAGCTAATGCTAATGCTACACAGTAATTACACGAGATAGAAGAGTTAGCTTGTTATTTACCAAACGGCACGTCCGTCGTCGAGGCCCTGGAGCACGTCAAACTCCAGGTCAGATCCAGGACGTAGGACTCACCACGACGCACCGTCAGGACGGATAAAATGTTTATTCAGTGTTTGTGTATCGCTGTTTACTGGAGCACACGGCGCATGCGCAACATCTCGCGGGTTGGGCGGGGGAGGCAGCCTGCTCTCTGTTCGGGGGGGTCAGATCTCAGAGTGAGCCGTTTGCTTTTGCAGGAGGGGGCCAGTCCAAGAAATGGGTGTTTTTTGTAAACTGTTATGTTATGGATATTGCACAACGCAAAAATTTATCAACAAAGCCCTTAGAATAGACCGTGTGAAGGGGAAAAGAGCAGAATATGGGACCTTTAACGATTATTTTGGTAATCGATTAGTCTGGCGATTATTCCTTTGATTAATCGATTAGTTGTTTAGAACGCAAAACCCTTGATTATGAGAATTGTACTAAATTTGACCCAGACAAAGCTGAAGTGAATCTGTTTGACGACGTCCTGGTGGAAAACATTTATAGACAAACAAGTATTTTAATCAAAAACACACAATTGACATTTTCCTGTGTGTTTTTTGTGTCATTCCTGCTCCGTCTGTGTCATAAAACCTCTTCTTTCAGCTCATACAATGTTTTGGAGTCTGAGTTTAGACCAGTTAACGAGTACTCCATTATTTAATTAGTTGACGACCATTTCTATAATCGATTCATTGCGATTAATCAGCCCTATTTCAGTTTAGTTTTAACGTTTTAAAGGTAATCACGTGGACAGTGTTTTTGGAATTGAGACGTTTTGACCTTTATGTGGAACTTATTTTCAATCTAAAGGTCCTGGTTTCAGAGGCTAGAACTTGTAGTCTTCTGAGATAATTATGCTGCGTTCCAATTTATGGAGTTTACGTTCCAGTGGGTTAGTTGGAAATACTATGAGCAGTACATTACAGAGTATTGACAGTCACAACTCAACTCATTCAGATTGAAAATTACAATTTGATTCACAGTTGAAATGCCTAAATAATAAAAAAAAGTCTACTGTGGACCACTTCTGGACAAACCAAATGCCCTGATTTAACTGTGACTGTACCATAATGGAGGTGTCTTGCTCACAGACACAACAACAATACAGTATGTGAGCAAGATTTCATCCTAAAAAAATAAAATATAAATGTTGCCGCTTGATAAATGTACCATGTCGCCTTTTTCAATTTGAATATTTCATGTGGAATTACCATTGAAACCCTTAGTATTTGATTTGTATTTGTATGAAGTATCTAAATGGAAAAAGGTGACACAGTATTAGGTCAGAATTTAATCATTTTTCTGAAGGATCATATCTTTTCTGCTTATTTTTATTCTGCAACCTTGCTTTGTTAGAGGATCTGAACTTGCAGCGATGACTTAAAACAAAAGTCGTACTTGACTTTAACAAACCCATCATTTTTCAGCTCTGCCTCTTCCAGAACTTTCAAAACCATCTTAAAAGAAAGCAATAACTGTATAATTTAAATTGCAACTAACTTGTACAATATTTAATGATCACTTAAACTAATGGTATAATGTCGTCTTTTCCATTAAAAAATATCTGGATTTAATAAATAATTTGTTCAAGTGGCATCAAATATTTAAATGGGAAGATGACATTTTAATTATTAACTCAAGGCAACATTTTATTCATCTATTTTAGTGTCGTTCGGCTGTGATTTAAGGTGCTCTTTGACTTTTTTGATCTTCTGCTGTAGCTTTTCTCTTGCAATAATAATAATATGTGTAATTGAATGAATGGGCGACACCAGAAAAGTGACATGGTGCACCTTTATTGTAGTGTTTTTATGGAAATGCAGGGTAGAAACGTTGGGGCTAGAATCCCCCGTCTTCACTTTATTGTACATAACTAATTAACTATAACTATGGTGCTTTTTGAAGTCAACGTAGCAATAGTTTTGAAACGTGTCCTGCGTGTCGTTTGTAGATGTGCTCGCTGCTCTGCTCTCTTTAAGAATTGATGTGACGCTAACCTTTTTGCGGCTAACTTTAGCTGCGCCGCCTTTCTCTAAAAGCACAAACGGAGACGGCGAAAATGGCCCGAGTCCTGGAAGAGGCCAGCGCTCTTTTTGTCAGCGGAACGTAAAAGTACCGGCCAGAAATCAGTCTCGTCCGAACAATTTTGTAATCACCGGCAATCATAGACTCAGAAAGAGAAAGGGAAAGGACGGAGAGCGCGAGACTGCAATTTAGTTTGACTGCAGCTATTCTTTGCTGCTTTTATGGATTTTTAAACATCTAAAACTGCAGCGAGACTTCAGACTTCGACCTAGCTTTAGAAAAGTTTCCTCAGGTTATTGCATACTATCTAAATTGTAATAAAGTTCTGAAATAAGCTGCAATTTGAACGGTCACTATTGGCAATTTACGTGCCACGATTGTTTAAAAGTCTGTCCAAAAGCTGCTAACAATATTAAAATCTCTACAAACAGAGAGCAGTTAAGTATCCAGGCCCTCCAAAAACTATAAGCTGATGGAAGGGCACCTGTGCTAAATATTTATAATAGTTTTACATTTGTGAAGCTGCAGTTTGTGAAGAAATTTTGAATAATAAAAGTTTAAAATTTAGTAGTGCTGAGTTCTGGAATAGAATACCTCTGTGATGTCATCAAAAAGCGACGTACCGTTGAAAATACAGAGACGATTTACCGACAACTGACACATTAACACAGTTTAAACCATCATTGAACAAAATAAAGGAGTTATCACGTATTATAATTAGTGAAATCATAACTATTGCATAATTTATATGGATTTAGGCCCAAATTTACCCAAAACTTAAAGTGCGTGTGTGTGTGGTTTTAATGATTTTCTCATTTTGATTCGGTGTATTAATATGTGTTGTATGTAAAAAAAGGTTTTACACCAATCAAGTTGCAGTTTGTGGAGAAAAGTTTTAAAATCTGTCAAAAGTATAAAACGGATGACATCACACTAGGGAGACTCATCCAGTCCATCCAAAGGTTATGCATGATTTACCCCAAATAAGCACTTTTTTTTTTTACCCTGAAAATATTAATTCAACTAAATAAATATATATTCACATATATTTTGGTTTGTCAGACTAAAAAAATCTGTTAGCTGAGTTTTAGCCCAGTGTACAATAAATGAAGGGTTCCCAGGGTGATGTCATCATTTACAACCAGGAAGTGATATTGCAAAAGTTAAAAAACATTGTAAACCGTGATAAAACGTATGATTTTTTAAAGCAAAACTTTAAATATATTTATCTCACCTGTATTTTAGTTACATGCGTAGAAGTCTACATCTGTGCTTCTGAACCTCTGTCAGTTCAACTTCCATTTGCAAACCCAACACACAAAGGCAAAGACAAAATGATGAAATATAACCAGCAATTTTCTTTATAATAGGGCTTAAAGTCTCTGTGACAGGGTTAGACAAAAACAAAGTGATTATATTTAAGATTTTACTAAGCATTTGCCTTTGCATTTGACAGTTTTTGTAATGTTTATAATTGTACTTCCTGGTTAAACATGAGCACAAATATGACATAGATAGAGGTAATTATACAACTGTTACCATAGCAACCACTTTGAAAACAAGGCCCAAAAGCCAAATAAATTACACAATAGTTATGATTTGACAAATATAATATCTGATAACGGCTTTATTTTGTTGAACGGTCGTTTAAACTGCCAGAAAGATGTGTCAGTCGAGCGTTAACAGTCTCTGTATTTTCAATGGCACGTCGCTTTTTGATGACATCACAGAGGCACTACTCATTTTATCAAACTTTTCTTCACAAACTGCAACTTCACAAATGTAAAACTGTGACAAATATTTACCACAGGTGCCCTCCCACCAAACTAAGGCATATTTAGACAAACATGAGAACCTGTCCTTAAATAATTAACGTTATCGACCGACAAATAGGAATCCCCAACTGCACTGGAAGATTGAATTTTGTCATTTTCACCTTATGATCCGACACCTCCCTGAGAATACTGAGTCTGTGCAGTCTGCGTTTGCTAAATATAGACATTTCAGCCCATTTTTCTACCGTTTAGTCCACGTTTCCGCCTCAAACCCGCTGCTGTACACTGGCCGCGCCGCCGAAACCATTCTAAACTCTGTAAACGCCGGGTCGTCCGTGTTCTCGCGGCTAATGGCTGCTCGGGCCTCTCCCTTGGGTGCAACTTTGTGTCGCGGTGCTGCTGCTGCTGCTGCCGCTGCTGCTGCTCTGAAGCTTTGACCCACTTTAGACTCTCCTTGTTATTGAAATGAACCAATTTGCCTTGACTCTCTCCCAGGCAAATTACACCGTGTCTCCTGCTGCGACCGTAATGGCGTGCGTGTCTCCTTCTCCGGGTTCTTCGGTCTGTTTCGGTCTCAAATACGGGAGAAACTAGCTAAATGTACTTTGTCGTGAGCCCAAATGTCGTGTCGTTACCTTTGCCGCTCTGTCGTCGGACATCTTGGTGTGGTGTTGTGATGTGTACAAAGACAAAAAGCACAATTTAATCTAAGGTACGTAAACCTAGACAACCATTCAGGATTCACAGAAGAAGAAAACAAGCCGTGGGGGTTGAATTTGGAGAAAGCCATGAAAGAAATGTTCCAGTTTTTTAAAGGGGACATATTATGCTTTTTTCTACGTCCTTAGTATTGATGTATGGCAGGGGTGTCCAAACTATTTCCACCGAGGGCCACACACTGTTCCAAGTCAATACAGGATTAACTCAAACAAATACAACCTTGACTAAACTAATAATGAGGAAACACTGTTGTAACAAGAATAAAAGCTCATTAAAGTGGAGTTTGCATAATACGTCTCCTTTAAAACATGTCCTTTAATTCAGAGGTGTCCAAACTTTTTTTTTTTTCCGCAGAGTTCCACGTCTTGAAGCCGCAGACCAGTTATTATAGTAAATAATCCAGATTAACAGAGCTACTTCTAAGACTTGAAGCTTTAATTTTAGGTTTAAGTCACAAAAAAATCTGAATTTATTGAGGTTTTGGTGGTTGGATTACTTAAATATGCCACCGTACATTGGTTGGGCCATAGTTTGGACACCTCTGCTGTAATATTTTGAATGCTATAGATGCCTCAAGTATATGTTTTGAATAGTTTGCAATTCTAAAAACGCGACACAAGTCCATGAGTTGTTAGGTGTGTTATGTTTGGCAAAAATGTGCTGATACTTTTGCTGCTTTTGGAAAACAAGAAGTAATATTATTCAGACGTCATTTAATGTTTAATTGAGCTCAACCACGTCAAACCAGAAGAAAATTCCCCAATCGTTTTCCCCATAGACTTTCCCAAAAATATAGGAATAAATTAAAAGTTTGAAAGCTAGCTCGGCTCTAATTGGCGATGTGGCAGCTAATGAATTCAATTTGTTTCTGAAACCGCTAATTTGTGACAACATTTTGGACTGAAAACAACAGTCAGTTATGGACATTAGTTTCAGTAACATCTGCTGTGCTTTTAAACTCTTTTTTTTAATAAAAAGTCTATGGGAAATATGAACTGGAAATTTAAAGTGCGTATGACAGGTTTTTAGGATTTTCTAGTTTTGACTTTATTTGGTGGAATAAAACCTGTTGTGAATATGAATGATAGTTTTACACCAGTCGGGTGTCAGTTTGTGAAGAAATGTTGAAAAATGTGTTGAACTTTACAGGAAGTAGAGCAGAGTTTCAAAACACGATGACATCACACTAGGGAGACACACCAGGGACAATTTACAACCAACAAACACATTTTTCTGATCCTTTAAACATTAATTCCTCAATATAAAGGCGTTCCTATGTGTTTTTATTTGTCAAATAATAATTTCTGTGACATTTGAGGAGTTTTCACCCAGTGTGCGACATGGTTTCTAGGCAACAGTTACAGAATTCCCCAGTGTGATGTCATGATTTACAACCAGGAAGTCAAAATTGAAACCTAAAAAACTGCCAAACTGGGATAAAAACTGTTTTGTTTTTAGCAGAATCTTGAATATTATTATCTTAACTGTGTTTTAGTAAAATGAGTACTTCAACCTGTCATGGGCCCTTTAAATCTGGAATCACAGTGGGCTTTGAAGTGGGCAGGACTAATGTATAACTTTCTATTGATGGTAAAATCGTCAGATAAGGCCATTTTTCAGGTCGCAAAAATGACACGTTTTGTTGTGTGTCCATTGAAGTGTGTTGTGTTAAATGTTCTCCATTGAAAGCAGAGTCAGAGTCCCAGGCTCCGGCTCTGGCTGCAATAACAGACGCTCTGAACATCACCGTCCATCGAGTCCCTCTTTGTTCTGTTTACATTTCTGGTGCCTAGAGTTCACACAATAAAGGTCTCCATGTATCAAACCTTTTCACGTCGTTTGTGTGGTTTATGTGTCGTGTTTTGCAGTTTTATTGTAGCCATCAGTCTCATATTTACAACACTGTTATGGAAAATCAATAGTGGTTAATAATACATATGTTTACTTATATTTATTAAATGTTAGAATTGCAAACACTTTCCATATTACAAGATCAGAAATTTCCACCTGCTCAAACTAATACTGAACAGATACTTACATTGTTTTCAGAATTTTCTAACTTCATGAGCTTTTTATAATGTTTGATAATGTCATTTAATACTCAATACAAAAGAAGTAATACAAAATGTTTTCATGAGGTTTTTGGGCTTTCAGTGTTCATGTTCATATGAGGCTAACAAATAATCCTACAGTAGGACTAATCCAATTATATTTTTAACCCACAATGATTTCAGGTTGACAATTTAAAGTCTATATGCCTTGACTTGATGGTTAAACTACACATTTCACCAAAAAGTAGTGAATATGCTTCTATTTAAGATGTCACTAAATTTTGCCATTTTGCCTGTTTGTCCCATAGAACTATAATAAAACCTGGAAGATGAATCCAAAATGGCCGCCCTGTTTATCCCTATGGAGTGAGCTCATTGGCGCATGACCCCAAAAAAGTTTCTTACTTCCGCATTTACTTCCTGATACGATGGCTGCCATCTTTGCTTTAGGGCGCCACGTGACGACAATCCCCCATGATTGTCGTCACATTGTGATTGTAATTGTGTTCTTCATGTTAGACACACGTGAAGCGTCTGAAATGAAATAAAATACAACTTACAGGTGTCTCTAGTCGAGCCTTTTCCACGAGCTTCTGTTTGTATTGTCCGACGCTCGTTCACGTGACTCGCACATGTTTGTGTGACGTCACTTCATATAAAAACGGTAATTTCTGTGATTTTAGAAACGGTAGAAAAGAACATTTCCTTCTATTTTATTTAAATACCGATAATAATTCAGTACTGTCTGCAATTATAATGTGCAATTTTAGAAAAAGGTTGGTTCCAAGAGGCTGCAGTACCTCGCACGACCACTAATCAATCTGGGACCACAGACAGAGGGGGCGTGTCTTATCCAGTTCTTTTAATACATCCATGGTTTGTCCCCAGTTTGACAGTTTTCATAATGTTTATGTCACTTCCTGGCTGAAAATGAGCGGCAAATATGACATAGTTAGGGGTAATTCTACAACTGTTACCTAGCAACTATTTTAAAACAAGGGCCAAAATCCATATACACTACAGTTATGATTTGACAAATGACTATATTTGATAACTACTTTATTTTGTTGAATGAATTAAATGAATGAATGAATTAAACTGTCAGAAAAGTGTGTCAGTCGTCTGTAAATTGTCTCTGTGTTACGTCACTTTTTGATGACATCACAGAGGGATTCCGTTTCAAAACTCAGCACTACTTCCTTCAATTTTAAACTTTTATTTTTTCAAATTTCTTCACAAACTGCTACTTCACGGATGTAAAATTATGATATATATAATTACCACAAGTGCCCTTCCAACAAACTAAGGCATAATTAGAAAACCTTGAGAACTTCTCATATAGACTTTAATATTAGACAAAATTCCAAAATGTTTTATAATTGTCTCTTCTTCATGTAAAAACAAAACTAAACACATAAATCTTTTTTTTTTCATGTTCGTTTATATGGAATTACTATCACAGAATGTATGAACAGTGGCTCAGTGGTAAAGTACGTGGCCACTAACCTAGAGTTGACTTTTTAATGTCCCACTGATGTATCAGAGGACAGTAATGTTATTGTAATAAGATGAAAAGGTTATTTTTTAGAAGAAAAAAAATGATAATACAATGATAATAATTGGTGGTTTCTTGGATATTTTCAAACTATTTCCAAGAAACCATTATTTATTTGATTCAAAAAGTATAAGTCTTTTCCTCTGTTATTACATACTACTACATTTTCATGAATAAAGTTGAACCCACGCATTTTGTAAAAACGTTCTCAAACTGTAAGTGTTGTTTTTTTATTATTATGGAGGTGTACAGGGTCAACTCTTTGAAATCATGGGCTTTTCAACTGGATTTTTTTGCGTTTTATTCTCATTCTTGACATCAAAAACACATGCTTCTCAGACCTTTGTGACAGAAACACATTTTGAGACAACATTTCATCTTACATTTCAGACACATTCGAGACAAAACCGTCATTCTTCTGTGTGTTTGGCCCGCTCCTCTGCAGCAGGTGCGCTCCTCTGCGGGGACATTTGTCTTTTGTTGTTTGTGCTCCAGAGTCTAAATCATCGATGGGTTCTTGTGAGCGCTGGGAGATGTGGCTCGGTGCTTGAAAAGAACTGGTTTTCGATTTGATCCGGGCCTTTGACGGAGCGCCGGGAGGTCAGGGGTGAGTCGGCCGAGCTCTGACGCCGCGGAGTGGGGTGAGCTGAAGGAGAATTGCCTTTGCGCGTCAATAAATCATTAGCACATCGGCACGTTCTTGGCTTTTAACGGCAGAAAAGTCATATATTACACACAGACAGTGACTTAAGATGTAAGCGAAATGTGCACAGTTTGACAGATCACCTTGATTTAAACAAGCAGTCAATTGGGAGCAAGTTGTGTCATAAAAATCTGAAAACTGCTTTTGTTATTAAGCTAGTTTAAAGGAGAACTATTCACCTTATTCTGCCCCGCCCACTTTTGCCTCTTTTTGCCACAAATACACACTTTTGTTGTAAATGCACTTTGAACTCTGTTAAAGCTAATGGCGAACGAGGGAAAAGTCTCACCGCTAAAATGTTAAATAAAGTAGATTGATTTGTGTAAAATGTTTAATGAACACGAGCAACAACAAGTCAGCGACGCATCAATTTCCTGGGCGGCTTGAAAACAGCTTTTGAGCCCGTGTTGAGCTCGTCTGCGCCGTGTAAACTAATACAACAGAAACAAGATGGCGGCGTCCACGACAACTTCCGGAATAAGGTGAATAGCCATGTTTCCACTGGTTCACTTTGTCTCCTTTGTCTTAAGCGAACCATACTGACAGATATAAACAGACAAAAAAAATTAATCCCAAAATGCTGCACTGATCTTATGATAAAATGCTAACGTATATGTTGAGCCCACAGACTTTGCTAAACAAAGCTAGCACACATTAGCATCAGCTGTTTCCGGTTTATCGACTCAACACATTGTCCAAACACAATGCATCACAAAAAGAGAGGTTAAAACAAAGGGCAGAAGCGCTGCAGAGGTGAAATAAATGTAGAAAAGGCTGACAATAAACCAGAATTAGATTTTTAGCCACGTTGGAACATCTTGGTATAATCTAATTCAATTAAAAAGAACAAGGGCTTTCGTAACATTTGTGCAGTGAGGGACGTCCACGTGTCGAGATGTCTCCAGGCTGTTCGTTTGTCTGGATGTTTCACAGTTTGGCAGTAAATGTATCAATCCAAACTCTATGAAGACGATCATGTGACGCCACCAGGCCACGTTATAGGTCAGATCTGTGGAGAGATGCAGGTTTTCAAGCAGTAAAACGCATGTAATTGACACAATGTGTAATGCCAAACTGTGGAACATTCCAAGCAATGCAATGCCATCTCCACAGAGACCAGAAGGTGGCACATTTCAAAAGTTACACAGTGCACCTTGTGGTTTAATTAGCTGTTACTTGGGTTTGATGTAATGGCATGTTTTTTTTTCTTTTTTCAAAATAAGAAAAAAAAAAGACAACAGACGACAGTTGGAAACACATTTAGGAAGGAAAAGTAATAAATAGCACAGAAATATTTACTCCACATTGTATTTCAACAACCTTATTGTTACGCTTTATCCTTGGACATTTTTTTTTTTGTAATTTGACTCAAAATTGCAGAACGGTTTCATGTAATGTGTGTAAAAATGTCTCGGCTTAAGTTTCAAACATAAGTAATATAGCTCAAGTTGAGAAATTACTCAAAGTAAAAGTTAAAAAAAGTAAAAATTATATTGGAAAAGTTCATTTGTAAAAACAGATATCTTTCCGTTTGAAAATGTGTCACAATGTTTTCTGTTATTTTTGATAATAAACTCTTTATTAGATGAGGGGATTCGCTCAAAAAGCAATGGGAACGTACTGTATTTATTGCATTAAAATAAATTGGACTTTTGAAAACACTGATGGACAAAGAGTAAATTACAAGCCTTTAAGAATTTGGTCAAATTGCAATTGTTTTTGTTTTGTGTCTTTGCTACAATACCAGAGTAAGAGAAAATTGCATTGTGTAATTTGAGGTTAATTTGATTGGAAGGATGCACAAAATCTGGTATTTTTCAAAGAATGGACAAAGAAATGAGAAAGAAGCAGTGCAAGAAACACAAATCGTAACAAACTAATTCTATAACAATAACACCAAGGTTCTCCGTCCGACAGAAATGTGTTTTTTTAAAGGAAAAAACTGGGGATTTATTGAGAAATTTCCTTACTCAATCTAAACTAGCCTTGAGTTTGTTACGTTTTTATTTAAGTTTGACTATGGCATTAAGGCATCTAAATATTTGCTTTAACATAAGTGAAGTTATTGTATCAAAACGTATATTACAATGTTGAAAAAATACTGATTTGACAGCACCTACAGCCATTCGCATATACCAATCATTTCTATTTTTGCACAGCTCTGGTTCAAATTATTAAATATCGCCAACATAAAGCTTTTGTCAAGAGAAACCTAAACTTTTTCTCGAGTAAGAGGCTGTTACACTGTCAAACATATCACTCAAGTGTAAAAGTGTAGTCTGAAAACTACACTGAGAAGTACAATTTCAACAAAAGACTGGAGTTTGTCTCCCGCAGCAGTTTTCTTTGTTGAAACGGTGATGTCTTAAGCTGCGTTGAACACCAAACGTCTTCACACCATTAACTACAGCGACTGAACGAGCGCTCCGAGCTGTAGGCGACGATAGACTCCGCTCCCGTATGGATTTTCTCACACGGTTTGACTTTTATTATGTTTAAACCTTTGGGCTTCTCATCTGCGACGGCCACTTATCCAGACACACCATCGACTCCTAATGTGCTGCAGAGGAAACAGGTCCAGGTAAACAACCATAAAGTCAAATGTGTTTACAGTAACCGGGCAAAAAGGTTGGAAATGTGTTGAAATGCTAAAGTGAATAGACACTTAAATTTACACTTAATTGATAGATTGTACTGCAAGTTTGTTTTCTATTTCATAATAATATGCGTATTTTGCAGCCTTTTTAGTCATTTTAATTAGTCGTTATACTAGTATTTTAGGTAAGTTTAGCTTGATTTGTGTCCTTGAGCAAGACACTTACACAGGAGTGGAAAATAACTAATTACAAACACTCATGTTACTGTAATTCAGTAGATTTTTGGGTAATTTGAGTAGATTTCCACACTTGTTCAAGTGGCAATATGATTCAAGATAAATGTAATGATCTATTAAATCTCCTTTTTCTAAACTAAAATTCAATTCAATGAAATTCTGACAAATAATAAAATAAACCAGTCAAATAAATGATTTTATACCAGATTTTTAACATTTTCCACTTGAAATTATTATTGTTTAAGTTTACATTGGGTTTTCATAACTATTTTGGGGCTCTCGACCTGAACAGTAGGATACAGTCGACATGTTTTTATATTATGGGGCGCGGTCAGGTGTTGATTCTTTGGGAAACACAACTTTTTCCCACAACAAATTCATGTCGAGTCACAAGTGAGTCTTAATCGAGGTTGTTGATGTGGTGTTTCCTCAGAAAAGTAAACTGATTGTTAGGTAGATGTTAAAATAGAGCAGTGCTAGCATTGTGGTAGCATTTAGCCCGCAGCTGCCGTTAGCATTCATGGATAACTAGACACATTTGGGACGTTTGACCACTTTATTTTTCTTCGAGCCCGTATAATTCTTTACGTCTGTGTTTGCTCTTGTAGTTGTTGAACAGTGGGACAGAGCAGCTCTTCTACATTGAAATGAATGGATTACGTCTCCCACAGAGGTCTGTTTGTGGCCGGTAACTCAGACGCTGACGGCATCTACTGGAACATATACCTCAGGGGCGGTTTTAGGTCTTTTGAGGCCCTAAACAAGACCTTGGTTGTGGCCCATCAAACGACACATTAAAGAAATCGACAGAACAATGGAATAAATGGGAAAAAATGTGAAGCAGGTGTTATTGAAATTGTTGATCTTGTTGAGTCAAGACAACTTAAACGTTGTCACATCTTGTTTGTATGATCAGACTTCCGGCAGCCCTTCTGATCAGGTCAAGAGTTAACCAATGGTGTGAAAATGTCTTGATGTTCTGTATTCCTGTCCTTTGATGGATTGCAATTAACAATTAACCACTCTTCGCTCAGGAGACACAGCTGGTATTATAATCACATCGTCCCGGGGCCCCCTGTACACTCTGAGATGTTTGTACCACAGTGTAACTCCTTACCCCCCGTGAATCATCTGATTACCTGGTTTTCATCGGTCCTTTGTGAGCCGGCCCACATATGACTCCAGGGAGAGACCACTTTGTCAGGGACGGGTGGCATTCACTTGGTACCAGTGAAGAAATGCTTATTGACTCATTCTCTTTGCATTTTTATGGTTTAACTTGTTTTAGAAATCCACCAAAACAGAATTTTTCCACAACACAAGCCACAAAGAGGGGTTTGAGGGTCCTCTCTCAAGACAGTTTGAATAAATCATGTGTCATCACTGCAAAAAAGGCCTATCAAAAAATAAGAAAAATAAACTCAAAATAAGACCTTTTTTACCCTAATTTAAGTGAAATTATCTGCCAGTGGAATAAGATTATTTTACTTATCAAGTTTACTTAAAACAAGTCAAATAATCTCAATTTGATGTAGTCCTGTCAAGTGAAAAAATCTTAAAATTGGACTTTTAAGATTAATTTGCTTAATTCAAGTAAATTTAACTAAATTAGATAATCCCTTTTGCAGTGATATTCAGTTGGATTTCACTGATTATTTGATCTAATTACTCATTTGAAACATCACAAAATATTATTATTACTTTTAGGCTCCGTTTAGAGATAAGCTAGAGTTTTAGGGTGGTGCATAATTGTACATAGATAGATATTAATTTTATATTTGAACTTTATTTATTCATTTTCTTCATAGTCTATTCCGATCCAGTATCTGTCGTGGCCCTAAACATTTGCTTTTCTTGTTTATTCCTTGTTGTTTATTCCCTGGTCTGCCTTTTAAACCTTTTGCATGTTCTTCCTGTGATTGGGTGAGTTTATAGCTTTACCTCATCAACCTAAAACATAAACACAATGCTAATCCAGCTGTAGGTTCTTCTGACCAAGATCCTGGCTCAGATCTGGTCCAGCAACATGGAAGGACGGGTCAAATGCAGGGGACTGATTTCTCTGGGACAAACACTCGGTGCACTTTGTCTTTCAGTGTTGGACCAATTCCTGAGCCACAAAACTCAAACGTGAAGCAGCACAATCGAACGTTTCATTCAACATTGACCTGTATTGACAAAAATGACGAATTAAATTAAATCATTCACGTGGCACTTTTGAGTTTTCACATAGAACGCAGCACATTTTCACATCGACAAGACGAGAGAAAGGAGCGTCCGTTTTGTCCGTGTGGCGGCGCTGTGCAGTTTTTGAAACACTTTAAGTTCAATTCACAATTTGTGCAGAGTGAAAGTACTATTGTTCATTCGTTTAAGTCCATTTAGCAGTCTGGAATCCTTTGTTTAAGAATGATACATCAGTCTAATTGTTTCGTCATTTGTTCAGACTTTGACGTCTTTGTGTTTTTGAAATTCTTGAATTCCAGTCTCACTTTGTACAATCCATTCAAGTCAGTTAGAAAGTAGTACAGTTCAAGTATTTCAGTCGATGTTTACGTCCGTTTTCCTTCTTTTACGTTGGATTTCGAGCACGTTTAGGCCCGTTTCGCGGTCCGTTCCAGGCTCAAACCTCGATGACCACAGTGTCCTTGCGGTGCTTGGGTTCGTTGGCGAGATGAGGCTTTTCCGTTCGCGTGTGCCACACCAGCACCTGCAAAAAGAAGCACAAAGAGAGAATGAGACGAGTTCTGCTGAGGTCTACAGGGAGTAAAGTAGGACACAATGTAAAGCAGTGACTAAGGAGTTTTACAGAGAAGAAAGAAACTGCTCAACTGCAACGGAAGGATCGCAAAGTCAGTTGTCTTCGGTTAAAGCTGCACTACGGTCCGTCATCTACTCCATGGAGATGTTATTGTGTTTTATAGACCCTTTCAAGTGTTTGTAAAGAGAACTCCTGGATTCTAATGAATGATTTTCAATGACAGAGTTAGCGTTAGCCTCCAAACATCTCAAATGATGAAAAACAAGGACTGTTTTGGCGACAACCACTCGATCTCGGCCTTGGGTGAAACATCAATACATGTAGAAGTGTTTTGTTTATTAACTTTAACGATTAGCATGTGTAACAAGGTTAAAGTGTTAAGTGTATTGAATATCATCCAAATATGTATCACACCCCCATTTTATTTTGAAAGTTCTGCTTCTGTAACTGGTAGTGGTGGAAACCGTGGCAACCCCTCCCCCCGCTCTGCCCCTTCTACTGTTGAGAGACTTGAAAACGGTATGTTACAACTTTGGCTCTGTGATTTTGGTATTATTTTGAGTTTGTACATCTATGTTAACATGTTTTAATTCACTCAATATGTAACCTAAGATTGTACAGTATTATTTGAATGTGGTTGGTGAAATATTTACTTCTATTTGGTAATGTTATTTGAAGAAGTTGTAGTCTCTCAGTATCGGCAGTTGGCTTGACAGGGGCAGAAGCTGATGTCACCACAAGTTTACCAGTTCCTGTATTTTTTGTGTGTGATTTCAGTCTTCTTTATAAAACTCACAAAACCTTCAAGACTGGTGTCGTCTATGCAACCTGGGTGAAAGTTCAGGGGTTACACATGCAAACAACCGCGTTATAGACATTTCTCAAATCAAATGTTATCCCGGCCCTAGTTGTGACAAGTTTTAGTTTGTCGTGCACCATAAATACAACGAACTTTAGAAAGTAGAGCTAGACGTTATAGATTCTTCCCTCTCCACAAGTAAATCGACTAAGAAGTGTGGCTTGGGCAGTTAAAGGCAATGTACCTCAGTTTTGGAATTGAAAAAAATAGAACAAGTTTATTTTAAAGCCTTTCAATCACGCGTATCGCTAGCTTTCACCGCAATGAGTTTATGAGCACTTTTCATGAGTCCAGAGCGCCACGGACCTAAAGCTAACAAACATTAGCATGCTAACGGCGCACTTCCTGCTTCTCGTAGAATAAAACACTCAACCAAAAGATGCTGAGAAAGCGCAATAGTCTCATTTTCACCAAAATAGATGTGTTTATGATAATTTATATGTACTGGGGCGACACAGTTTTTACTTTTTAAATATTGGGAACATGAAGTATTTCTGTTTTTCTATCCAGGTACAGTGCCTTTAGGACTGATGTGTGAAATGAGCTTTTTGTTCTTCTCGTAACCATGGAGACTGTGCAAGGAGCTAGCCATAGCCTTTTTTCCATCAAGTGCAGCTGCAGATCTTCAAGAGGAAATTCCTGGAGCGAACGACCGCCTATTCACCGACTGAAACAAGAGAGAGCGAGCCAGAGGGTTTTTCCTGTTTCCAGAGTTCACCTGCTCCACCTGGACTTGTGAAGCATGGGCTGCTGGACTTCCTTTGTCCTGAGGGCTGTTACTCACCTCCAACTGCCCTGACACACGATCGGCTGAGTCTACCTGACGAATCCTCCGGCTAAAGCTGCACCGAGACCTTTGACTGAGACACAAAGGCGACTGGAAATGCATTTGCAGCTGAATCTGAATTTCCTTCGGGTTCTGAATGTGTCAGCGCTGGAATGGTCTACTGTTCGCTGATTAACTAAACAATTACGACCAAAATTATCATACGACTTCATAGTATGTGTCTTTAGTCAAACAACCATCAATTGCTGTCAAAGCTTTCCATGAGCAGATGTTCTTACGTAGAAAAAACAAAACAGTAAAAACAAACTTGAGTTACATTTGACAGCTCTTTTAAGTTGGATCAGCTAATCATCAGAGCGATTCAAAATAGCTTTTGTCATCTCAGAGCCCACTGCTTTGGCACATTTGATATCTTTTACACGTGATATGTAAATTGATTGAAAATAACTCTTTGAATAATCTGACTTCACATCGTTTTAGGTCATAATTACTTCTTATAATGCCATTTCCTGCTGCAAAACTCCCCTTTAAACATCTGCTATACTTCTTCAGACAGCACCTATAGCGGCTGTGTGCCTGATGTTTATTTTTAGCCGTCGTTAATGAGGCTGTAAATCAGTGAGGTACTTTTCTTCTTTTCCTCAGTCTGGAGCAGTGTGGAGGTGCAGGAGTGATTTATGGACCTCCTCCCCAGGCCCGCACCACACTTTTGGGGCGTTTTCAGGTGGAACGTGTCACTGGATCCAAACTGAAGCGCTAATTGGCCGTTTTGCATTTCTAACGAGGCTAATGTGGCGGCGACGCAGAGCGGACATATTTTTAGCAGCAGCATTAATCAGATATGGATGAGGGGGAGTCGTATCAGCAGTCAGGGGGAAATCTGGTCCAAAAATAAATAGGTAGGCACTTTTTGAGCAGAAACTTTGGGCAGATGCAGTCAAAATGTTACCACAGCTTTGCAAGATTATTTATTCAAACTAATTCTATTAACCATTCAACTTATTCTCTTTCTGTGGTGTGAATAAATGCTCAGTGCATGAATGTGGCTTAATTAGTTTGTCAAAATTATTCCCAAATACTAATCCACAGTATTAAAATGATAGATACTACTTTAAGAAGACACTGAAAGTATTTCAATGATACTGAAAAAAATATTACATTTATGAGACAAATGTGACATTTCTTAAATAATTTTAGTCTTAACTCTTCACCTTATTCCTGAAGTTGCCGTACGCGCCGCCGTCTTGTTTCCGTTGTAGTTTACATGGAGCAGACGAGCTCAACAGAAAATAAGTTCTACATGGACTAAAAAGCCGTTTTCAGATTGACCAGGAAATCGTTGCGTTGTTGACTTGTTGTTGCTCGTGTTCATTAAACATTTTACACAAATCAATCTACTTTATGTAACATTTTAGCGGCGAGACTTTTCCCTCGTTCGTCATTAGCTTTAACGGAGTTCTCGTCAAACGGAAGAGTGTTTTTACAACAAAAGTGCAAAAAACTGCAAAAGTGGGCGGGGCAGAATAAGGTCAATAGCAGAACCAGTAATAAAAGCAGATTGAATTAGTAGGAGTCAGAGGTGGGACCGTTTTGCAGGTCTCAAATAAGTGTAAAGTCTTTGGCCTCAAGTTCAAGTAAAGTCAAAATCCAAGGACTGACAAGTTCCAATCCTGGTTTGTGCCCCCGCAAGTCCAATTGCAGTTTTTATATAATATTTGTTATAGTTCCAACCTAAAAAAATCACAAACAGAAGTGGAAAGGAGCATGTTCCTGTTCTCTCTTAGGATGAACCTCAAGTCACAGAAGTCCAAGTCAAGTCACAAGTCGAAGTCTTTTTATCAAGTCAAGCTTCAAGTAATAGACATAACAACGGAGGCCACACCCCTGGTACAAACTACGTAGATTTGGTCTTGAAAATAATAAAATACTATTGTACTGTAAAAAAGTGCTTTTATTATTGTGGGATCCAAATCTGTATCAAACCTTTCACTGTACATTTTTTGTAAATATTGTATTATATTTTGTGTTGATGTTGTGTTTTATTAACCATGTCTGTTTTTGTCCGTTTTATTGCCATTTTGACATCATGGCCGGGGGACTACAGATGAAAAATAGCCTCTTTGGCTAATTCTGGCTGTTTTACTCATGTTTTATTCATGTGTTTTACGAAATTGCACTGTCCCCTTTTGGAAATAAACTAAACTAAACTGAACTAAACTTTCATTAGTATCAAAATTACGTGTTTAGTATCAGGACAATAAGATGGTCAGTTCACACCGGTCCATGTGAAGATGAGAGTGTGACTGAGGAACACTATGACTACGACTGAGGACAGAATGAATAAAGCAAAGTAAAACACTGAACGAAACCCAAGTCATTATAATCAGTATTTCATAATATTTCTCTCATTATGGTGGAAACAATAAAAACATGTATTTTCTTTTTAAACAGATCACAAACAATACAAATGGAAAACAGAAAAAAACATATACTGTATTAGGTCCCAACATCTGAATGTGCATGATCTAATCTTTGGCAGAGCAGATTTTAAAGTGCGTATGACGGGTTTTTATGGTTTTCTAATTTTGACTTTATTCGGTGTGTTAATACTTCATGTAAATACAAATTATAGTTTTACACAGATCAGGTCGCTGTTTGCGGAAAAAAGTTGAAAAATCTGTCGACAATTACAGGAAGTAAACAAACTGATGACATCACACTGGGGAGACAAAAGGTTATGCATAATTTACACAAAATAAACAACTTTTTTGACCCTTTAAACATTTAATTCAACAAAATAAAGGTGTTCACATGTGTTTTTCTTTGTCAAATGAACAAAATCTGTGACATTGGATGAGTTTTGGCCAATATACAGTGTGGTTGCTACGGTAATTTCCTAGAGTGATGTCATACTTTACAACCAGGAAGTAAAATTTAAAACCTAAAAAACAGCTAAACTGGGGTTAAATTTGTAAAGATTTTAGTAGAAATGTGAATATATTTATCTTAACTGCATTTTAGTTAAATGTGTATTTCAACCTGTCAGAGGCCCTTTAAGCCAGATGCCCTTCCTGTTGCCCACCAGCCACACGCTCCACCAGCGAGCAACAACCTAACCTGCTACACCACCCAGTTACAGCATATGTCGGACCGGAAGTTTAAGAACTATTGGACTTATTTGAATGTAAAAGACTCTCCTCTTATGTTTGCTCTGACATTTTAGATCGACAAATTGAAAGCTTTTAATTAATTTAAAGGGCCCATGACAGGTTGAGCTACTCATTTGACTAAAATGCAGTTAAGATCTGCAAAAACTTTACAAATTTTACCCCAGTTTAGCAATTTTTGTAGGTTTTTAATTTTACTTCCTGGTTGTAAATGATGACATCACGCTAGGAAATCACCATAGCAACCACACTGTACACTGGGCCAAAACTCCTCTAATGCCACAGATTTTTCATTTGACAAAGAAAAATAATTATTACATTTATTTTGTTTAATTAATGTTTAAAGGGTCAAAAAAGTAGTTTATTTTGTGTAAATTATGCATAACCTTTGTCTCCCCAGTGTGATTTGTTTACTTTCTCTGATTTTCAACAGATCTTTCAAATTTTCTCCACAAACAGCGACCTGATTGGTGTAAAACTAATTATTTTTTACAAGACGTATTAATACACTGAATAAAATCAAAATTAGAAAATAAAAACCTGTCATAGGCCCTTTAAGTTCCCATTAGTGTCCTCTAAACTGTTTTCTGTAACAGCAGCTCTCTCTCTCTCCTCCAGCTCCTCTTCTGTTTTAAACCCAGCTCCAGTCCCTCTCCTCCGTCTGCGTAAAGACTTCCCTCTCCCCAAGGCGCTTCCCCCGGGCCCGAGTACAGCTTCTATAGAGCAGATTTACAGCAGGTTTGGTCATTAATACTGAGACTGCGGAAACAAACTGAGGCGAACACACAGGAGGGTTTATGTGAGAAGAAACCTCCAAAGCACCACTGTCTACATCTGCTGCAGCAAAACTCGGCCAAGACGGGTTTGTTTCTCCTAAAATGTGCATGGATTATAGACACAGCTGCAACGCGTCATAGTAGGGGGTAGAAATGCAACTTTTTCACTCTTCTTACACGTTTAACTGCTAAATGATGTGTATTTTAAGAACAACTAAGAATCAAGCCATAACTGAGTCTTAAAGTGCGTATGACAGGTTTTTAGGATTTTCCAATTTTGACTTTATTCAGTGTATTAATACCTCTTGTAAATTTAAATTGTAGTTTTACACCAATCAGGTCGCTATTTGTGGAGAAAAGTTGAAAAATCAATTGAAAATTACAGGAAGCAAACACACTGATGACATCACACTGGGGAGACAAAGGTTATGCATAATTTACGTAAAAGAAATTACTTTTTTGACCCTTTAACCATTGATTCAACAAAATAAGGTGTTCACGTGTGTTTCTCTTTGTCAAATTAACAAAATCTGACATTAGAGGAGTTTCGGCCAGTGTACAGTGTGGTTGCTATGGTATTTTCCTAGTGTGATGTCATACTTTACAACCAGGAAGTGAAATAAAAAACCTAAAAGAATCGCTAAACTTTGGTAAAATGTGTACAGATTTTAGTAGAAATTGAAATATATTTGTCTTAACTGCATTTTAGTTACATGAGTAGTTCAACCCTTCATAGGCCCTTTAATTGAGGATGAGAACATGGTGTTACCCCAGAAAACGAACCAAATTGTTCAGTAGATGTTAAAATACAGCAGACGACACTAGCATCAGGGATAGCATTCAGCACGCAGCTACTGTTAGCATTCCTGGATGTTTATACAAATTTGGGCTTGTGTTTGCTCTTAAGCAGCTCTTCTACATTAAAATGAATTGATTGCTTCAACTACAGAGATCAATTGCAGCCGTTCCCTCGGATACTGACTGTATCTACAGTAGGTGTTAAGGATGTCATCGCTTTGAGTGGAATGTTACACAGTACGACATCAGCTGTGTTTACGATAATGTGCAGAAATGCATTTACAAAATGTGCACATCCGTTTATGACTTTAGCTAAATCCAAAGGGGTCTAGACGTCCTCCCCCAAGAAATTGAGTAAAATAGTCTTGTAATTTCCTGTATTGTGGTGCATTTTAGATTGTTATTATTCCTCATTATTCATCACTTTCCCTGCTTCAGCGTTCACACACTGCTCTCCCTCGCTTCTCTCCTCTCTCCTCTCTCCTCTCTCCTCTTCTCCTTTCTCCTCTCCTCTCTCCTCTCTTCTCTCTCTTCTCTTCCCCTCTCCTCTCTTCTCTCTTCTCTCTTCTCTCTTCTCCTTTCTCCCCTCTCCTCTCTTCTCCTTTCTCCCCTCTCCTCTCTTCTCTCTTCTCTCTTCTCCTTTCTCCTCTCTCCTCTCTCCTCTCTTCTCTCCTCTCCTCTCTTCTCCTCTCTCCTCTCTTCTCTCTCTTCTCTTCTCCTCTCTCCTCTCCTCTCTTCTCTCTTCTCTCTTCTCCTTTCTCCTCTCTCCTCTCCTCTCTTCTCTCTTCTCCTTTCTCCTCTCTCCTCTCCTCTCTTCTCTCTTCTCCTTTCTCCTCTCTCCTCTCTCTCTCCTCTCTCCTCTCTTCTCCTCTCCTCTCTTCTCTCTTCTCTCTTCTCCTCTCTCCTCTCCTCTCTTCTCTCTTCTCTTTTCTCCTCTCTCCTCTCTCCTCTCCTCTCTCCTCTCTTCTCTCTCTTCTCTTTTCCTCTCTTCTCCTCTCCTCTCTCTTCTCTCCTCTCCTCTCTCTTCTCTCTTCTCCTCTCTCCTCTCTCTTCTCTCCTCTCCTCTCCTCTCTCTCCTCTCCTCTCCTCTCTCCTCTCTTCTCTCTCTTCTCTTCTCCTCTCCCCTCTCCTCTCTCCTCTCTCCTCTCCTCTCTCCTCTCTCCTCTCTCCTCTCCTCTCCTCTGAGGCTCCAGGAGACACTACAGGCTGCAGACCATTTGTCAGGACATCTGAACTGAGGCTTTCCGTTTAATTTATAAAACCAGATTTTAGACATTCGTAAGAACCACTTTGACTTTGTCTCGGTTCGGCTCCACAGCTGGATGCGTCGCACGTCATTTCAGCCGCTCTTTTTCAGTTTCCTAATTGAACATGAGGCCAGTTTTTGCCAGCTTCATACTCTTTGCTCCTCGTGGACGGAGAACACGTGTGGAGTCAAAACTGCTCCCATGTGTGGCTCATCTGTCTGTGTCTGTTTAAACTGTGGAGCTGCCCGTGTGCATCTCAAACATGCACTGTGTGGATAGTTTACGTTAGAAATGGCAGAAACTGAAAAGTAGGTGTTACTGTAGAGCCTTGATTTTCAACCAGTGTGCCAGGGAACATGGCTTAAGGTATTGTCAGGTGTGCCTTGACAAAATGCCCAACTTGGATTCACACATGGATTTAAATAAAAAATACTATTTGAAGTGACCGGAACATATTTCTATAGCAAAAAACAAAGCAAAAAAAAAAACAATCACAACTGCAAAATGTACAGAACTATACAGTGCACAAACACGTTTTGACCAGTGGGCGAGGCTACCGCGCTCAAAGTGAGCCGCCGACTGCAGGCTGCCATGTTTGCAATCTGCTGCTGACCACTAGGGGCCGCTGCGGAAGTAGAATTATTCAATGCAAGTCAATGGGGAGTTAGACGTTTCAAAACCTACTTTAGAGCCTGGCTCAAAATACGGCTTTGGTCTCAAACGTTAGCTTACGGCTCCGTGACAACGCTGAATTTTTTTGAACCAGGCTGGTTTAGCCGCTGTGATTTTTTAAAGTTCCTGCATATCTAATGAAGAAGGCGGGCTTTACGCGCCGGAAATGTCAGGACGCAGCCATACACCTACGAGTGGGTGGTAACTATAGAGGCTACGACGGCAGTACGTCAGCAAAAGGCCGCCCCAAAGTCGCCCTCCCCCGCCTCCCCACCGAGGGGGGAGTGGTGGGGGCTAACCCGCGGCCATTTTGAATTCTCCATGACTGAGCCGCATTATCATGAATGGGGCGGAGTGACGATCGTCTGTCCACTATTTTTATGTCTATGGTTTTGACTTATTACACCAGGCATGTCCAAACTCAGGCCCGGGGGCCAAATGCGGCCCTCAGACCACTTTTTCTTGGTCCTTAGTCTTCCTGGTGAACTGGCCCACATTGTCCTGATAAGTACTATTTACAGCACATTTCAGATTTTCTACAATTCTAACCTAAATAACTAACATTTTGGTGCAGTACAGACCTGATATTAAGGCAATGAGACTGAATGTAGATGTGGTGGTGCTTAAAACATCAGATAAATGCAGCTTTTTTGAACGTTTCGCGATTGATTTGTGGCCCTCGGCTTGGTCTATATTTCAATATGTGGCCCTCGATGGAAAAAGTTTGGACACCCCTGTATTACACAGTAGACCAGACTTTTTTTTACCAAAAGGTGTAAAAGGTGATGTGCCGTGGTAACTTTTCAACCAAACAAAGTGTGCCGCGACTCAAAAAAGGTTGAAAATCACTGCTGTAGAGTATGTGCCCTGTTTAAAAGAAACAGCACATCTGCACACTTCCAAACATAATGGGAGTGGCAGAACTGGGTCTGACCTGCATGTTTTTCAAGGATTTCTTTTCGCTATAAAAACATCTGTAATTAAATAAATGCAAGATAAGTTCAATGCTGTAGTGCAGAACATTCCTGGTAAAATAATTCCACGAATACAAGCAGCAGACGGGCCGAGAAAGTTGTACAGTGCACCTTTAACAGCCTCACATATTGCAAACAATCTTGTTATTGTTCAAAGTGGACACAAAACTAAACCGTACACAAATGGTTCACAAATTCTGATGATATGACTTTATAGATTGGATAAAACTGTGACACATTATTAAGTGAAGAAGTAGAGTAGAAATAATTTAAAATCAGATTGAGGCTGGGGTGAATAAAAACAGATTTAATAATTAATACTGATCAAGTTTATTTGGAAATGTAATGAGATTTTCAAATGAGAACAACATTAATGAATATGTAATGAGTGCAATAAGCCTCGGTAAATGAGTCTGTGACAATGTGAGCTCAGACACACTCGAGGCTCTGGATTTACTCATCTGAATATTTCATTTAGGGAATAAATAAATATTGGAGAATGTTACGCATTTCGAGCCCGACACATTTATGTGCAGTATATAATATAATATAATAGACATAAATGACAAACATTTAAAGGTGCATTTTGTACGTTTTCTTGAGATGTTTTTGGTTTGGCTGGACAGTATGATATTAAAGTGCGTATGACAGGTTTTTATGATTTTCTAGTTTTGGCTTTATTTAGTGGAATAAAACCTGTTGTGAATATAAATGATAGTTTTACCCAAATCAAGAGTCAGTTTGTGAAGAAAAGTTGAAAAATATGTTGAACTTTACAGGAAGTAGAGCAGAGTTCCAAAACACGATGACATCACACTAGGGAGACACACCAGGGACAATTTACAACCAACAAACACATTTTTCTGATCCTTTAACCATTAATTCATCAAAATAAAAGCGTTCCTATATGTTTTTATTCAAATTCAAACCTAAAAAACTGCCAAACTGGAATAAAACTAGCTTTGTTTTTAGCAGAATCTTGAATATAATCATCTTAACTGTGTGAAATGAGCACTTCAACCTGTCATAGGCCCTTTAAACTTATTTATCAAGCAGTTAATTATTATACTGGCATTAAAGGTGCTAAAGAAAATACCTGCTTGTTTTCTACCACACTGTGAAACATTTCAGGCAAAAAAAAAAAAAAAAAAAAGTCTTGCCTCAGATCCAGAATACACACTTCGCTAATACTTTCCAAAAACTTTTTTTTTAATTCATTGTTTTTTTATGTTTTATCCCCCCTTATTTATTTACTTATTTATTTCCATTATGATTATTATTGTATATTGGTTGCACTATGTTCATGTTGTTGTTTTTTTATTTTGTTAAAATGGGAAAACAAGTGTACATGATGGCTCTTTCTGTTAAATGGAGATTCATATTTCTTTGTACATCAATAAAATATATGAAACAAACAAAAAAATGTCTGAGTCTGGTCCCAGGTTTCATCCCGAGTTGAGATGACTGTGATTGACAGGTGAATTGGCCAATCAGGGACACGTATGGGCTGTATCCGAATTATTAGAGCACTAAATGGGGGTCACGGCATTTTAAATTGCTGTCTGAATGTGCAGCAGGTGAAAAAGTAGTGCACTCAAAATGTCTCAGTGTATCGTGAGAGATTGTGTCCAGCGCTGGAAACTAGACCACGATGCATTGCGAGAGTTGAAAAAACAACAGCGGACAGCGACAGGTCTTTAACTGAACACAACACGACTGAAGGAAAGAACGCACTGTTTTGACACTTAAAACAAAAATCCTAAACAGGGGCGGACCTAGGAATTTAGAGGCCTAAGGCAATATTGAGTACAGGCTCCTCCTCATTAAGTGCCCTGCCACAACCACAAGAAAAATATATACATCATATTAATTAAGCAATAAATATGAATAAGTTACAGTTCCATTCTGTTGTGATTTTGGGCAGTATAAAAATAAATTGATTTGATTTGATTTTTGCTGAAATGCTGGACGATACAAGGGAGAGAGAGTGCATCCACATGAATAGTTTACGAGGCAAAAGTTTCAGGCACAGATCGTTGACAAAAAAACAGAACCGGGATCCTAACTGCGCTCCTCCCATTCGCTCCGATTGCTCTTCAGTGTTTTGACAGCTCGATAAGCGCCGGTGTGTTGTCTGTGTTGCCGTGGCGCTGACTGATGATGTCACCGGCCCAGTGCTGTGCTGCGGCGGGCCATGACTGATGATGTCACGGTGCTAATGCTCTGTATTGATAGCGGCGGCGGAGTGGCTCCATTACGGTAATGAGGCTGGTAATGATGATGACAGCAGGAGCGGCGCTGACAGATGGGCCTCCGCCGGACTACAGTACCCACAATGCACTGGTCCTGTGTATGCGCTCGACAGGTGCACAGTGTTTGGCGCTATCACCTCACAGCTTTGTTTTGTGTGATATTTACCAAATGTTAAGAACTATGAGTATCACGATATTAACTTTATTTACACCTTAATAAAGCATGAGCAAGATTTGATTAATAATGAACAAATAGTTTATTAACATGAGACAGGTGAATGGAAAAAAATCTGGGTAACACTTAATAACTACACTTATTCATGACTTAATAAAGTATGAACAAAGACTTAATTCATAAACAAATAGTTTATTGAGAATGATTCAGGCTTAGTAACTATTTAACAAATATTCTAACCCTAATTTCTAACCCTAACCTTAATTAAGTAGTGACTAATCCTGAATCATGCTTAATAAACTATATATTATTAATGCTTTATTAGGGCAAAATAAGATGTAGTTATTATAAAGTGGTACCAAAATCTTAAATTTAAAGATATCAATTTGACTGAAAAAAATGTATTACAAGTTTTTCATCATGTCATGTTTTCATGTAGAAATAAGCCATTTTATGTGAAAAAAATGGCCAAAATAACTTTTTTTTTTGGACAATACTATCTAAAAACTGAACAGAACAGAGCTTTAAATGTCTTTGTTCATTTCGTTCACATATTACAAACACTTTACAGAGGGGATTTTGGATTTCTTATTTAGTTTTTGAGTAAATTCAACTGAATCTGACTGAAAATTGTCCTAAAAATTAAAATATCGTCAAAATCGTGTTGAGTCCAGATTGTACAGTTTGGTGTAGGATCTACTTTAAGGCTGATCTTTATGTCTCGAGGGAGAAAAATGCATTTTAAGAAAAAGTTACAATGTCCCAGAGAAATCTATGGATGAAGTGGATTCAATGGAAGAATCAAACATCTTTAGGAGCAGATTGGACATGTTTGTTGTTTCCACATGAAAGACAATGTTGAGAGTAAACTGACCAAAAGTTTTGCCTGTAGGAGTTAAGGTATTAATAAAGTAGTTAATTATGAATTAAGTTTATTAAGGCTAGTTCAGAGTTTGTTAAGGCATAGTTTCTCAGCAGGTTACTCGCCTCCAGGTCCAAGGTGCATCCATCAGATTAAATGTTTTCATGCAGTAGTAAACTTTTTTTTTTGTCCCAGATCAGGCCTAATAAAAAAGCATCGCTTAAAGTGAAAATCAGACCGCTGTGTGCTCTCTGCATCGAATTAGTGTTTTATTCACTGCTAATGCTAATGTTTGTTTGGAAAAATTGTTAAAAGCGCTTTTAAATCACATCGGTGAATAGTTAGAATGTTAAGAATGCATTAAAAAAAGAAAGATGGGAATAATAAATACACGTGGATTGCTGCAAATAGTTTTAAATTGATTTGCTATGACTTTTTAAACATACATTAGAACAAGATGAAGCTCAAACTAAGCTTTGATATACATTAAAACACATTTATGTAGCTATTAACATTAGTGACATTAACACATTTGTATAACTTTACTTAACATTGATTTCATGAATGGATATGGATTACAGCCACAATATAGAGGTTATGCACTCATTTTTTAAACACGCAAATTCAAGAAAAGTGAAGTAATCAGTTCAAAGATCTCAAAATCTATATCAGTAATAAATGTGAGTGAAGCTGCAGTGTTTTCTACCTTTGTTTTTTTCGATATAAAGCACAAACTAAACTCAAAGCAGAGTTGTAGACTTTTGTATTTGGTATAAGACTGGCAGCTCCTCTACATTTTTAGATGTTTTGAGCTTTCACAAGAGCAATTTTCATAATCCACTGTTGCCACTCGCTGATAAAACTGCAAATGCTGTGATGTCATCTGCAAAACCTCAACACAAAATGCGTTTCAGTTTTTATCGTTTGCTCAGATTGAACCAAACTGTCAACACTGGAAAATCGAGCTTTCTGAAAGTGTTGATTCTATAATATTCCCAAACATACTGTATTAGTTTAAAGTGCGTATGACAGGTTTCTATGATTTTCTAATTTTGACTTTATTTAGTGTATTAATATCTGTTGTAAATAGAAATTATAGTTTTACACCAATCAGGTCGCTGTTTGTGGAGAAAAGAAAATAAACAAGTTGAAAAATACAGGAAGTAAACAAACTGATGACATCACACTGGGGAGACAAAGGTTATGCAGAATTTACACAAAATGAACTACTTTTTTGACCCTTTAAATATTAATTCAACAAAATAAAGGTGTTCACATTTATTTGTATTTGTCAAATCAAAATAATGTGACATTAGAGGAGTTTTGGCCCAGTTTACAGTGTTGTTGCTATGGTAATTTCCTAGCGTGATGTCATCATTTACAACCAGGAAGTAAAATTAAAAAGCTAAAAATTGCGAAAACGGTGTAAAATTTGTAAAGAATTTTAGCTGATTTTGAAATATGTTTATCTGAACTACATTTTGGTTAAATGAGTTGTCCAACCTGTCAGGGGCACTTTAACCTTGTATCAGCGGCAAGACGAGGGTTTTCTGAGGACACAAAGCGGTTATTTCAGCGTTTGCAGATGTGAGCGCTGATGTGGAAGACTCTGGAGACATGAACTTCTTATGAAACACAGACTCCTGTCACTCAAGGTTATTCTACACAAAGCAATCGACCGCGAGCAGAGAAGGAGCTCGTATCAGAAAAGACAGACAAGGTATCTGCTGGAGGCTCCACCAAGTGTGTCTACAGATCTCCATGGAGACAAGCAGGTGGCGCCATAAGGGCAAGTTACAGGTCAACTCTGGGGAGAGGTGAGCCCACGCACAGTGAGAATGCATGCTTTGTGTGCGTGTAAATGAATAAAAATCAAGGTTGTTACTACGCTCAGCTAGCAGAAGTAACAAAACAAAAAAAAAAACAAGGAGGAGAAAGGTTGGTTGTAAACGCACTTCCGTTTGGCGAGAACTCCGTTAAAGCTAATGACTAACGAGGGAAAAGTCTCACCGCTAAAATGTTACATAAAGTAGATTGATTTGTGTAAAATGTTTAATGAACACGAGCAACAACAAGTAAACAACGCAACGATTTCCTGGAGTCTGAGAACGTCTTTTTAGTCCATGTAGAACTTGTAGAGCGGCGCGTACAGCAACTTCCGGAATAAGGTGAATACTCCGCTTGATTGAGGTTTAAGAATCGCACAAACACTTAATGGACTGTAAAATTAACCACCAGAAACATCATTGTATTGCACTGTTTGGAGGTTTTTACAACACACTGCAGCCTTTTGAATTTGTTTTTATAATAGACATCATGCTTATTGTTCAATTTTCGCATATCTCCAAAACAGGCTACAGGGCATTAGATCGTTTTTGCTGAAATGCTGGACGATACAAGGGAGAGAGAGTGCATCCACATGAATAGTTTACGAGGCAAAAGTTTCAGGCACAGATCGTTGACAAAAAACAGAAACGGGATCCTAACTGCGCTCCTCCCATTCGCTCCGATTGCTTTTCAGTGTTTTTACAGCTAGATAAGCGCCGGTAGAAAGGTTTAAATAAAGATGCAATTTAATGAACAGGGAGGTAAAGGTAAAGTAATAAAACTAAAACAAAATCAAACTAATAAAACAAAAGACGGCAGAACAAAACCCACAGGTACAGGCCCTGCCACTGCAGCCCTGAACACACTGAAACAAATCCATGCAGGAGCTGCCACTGCGGCCCTGACACAAAATGGCACACTGGCCACAGGAGCAGGTCGTTAAGTACTGGGGAGGGGCTGAGGCGGAGCCACAGGATTGGCCAGATTTTCTCAGGTGGCACCAATCAGGGACCTGCCAGCTGCAGCCAATCATGATCCTGGACGTAGATCCAAGTCTTCCAGCACACAGACCATGGATGTATTAAATGAACTGGATAAGGCACGCCCCCTCTGTCTGTGGTCCCAGATTGATTTGTGGCCGTGCGAGGTACTGCAGCCTCTTGGAACCAGCCTTTTTCTATAATTGCACATTATAATCACAGACAGTACTTAATTATTATCGGTATTTAAATAAAATAGAAGGAAATGTTCTTTTCTACCGTTTCTAAAATCACCGAAATTACCGTTTTTATATGAAGTGACGTCACAGTAAACATGTGTGAGTCACGTGAACGAGCGTCGGACGATACAAACAGAAGCTCGTGGAAAAGGCTCGACTAGAGACACCTGTAAGTTGTATTTTATTTCATTTCAGACTCTTCACGTGTGTCTAACATGAAGAACACAATTACAATCACACAAGCTAACGTTAACACAAAAACTTGCAGCTGCGTGGTCGCTCACGTCGCTCAAAGCATCATGGGGGATTGTCGTCACGTGGCGCCCCTAAAGCAAAGATGGCCGCCTCCGTATCAGGAAGTAAATGCGGAAGTAAGAACTTTTTTTGGGGGTCATGCACATGGATGTATTAAATGAACTGGATAAGTTACGCCCCCTCTGTCTGTGGTCCCAGATTGATTAGTGGCCGTGTGAGGTACTGCAGCCTCTTGGAACCAGCCTTTTTCTCAAATGTCACATTATAATTGCAGACAGGACTGAATTATTATCTGTATTTAAATAAAATAGAAGGAAATGTTCTTTTCTACCGTTTCTAAAATCACCGAAATTACCGTTTTTATATGAAGTGGGGGATTGTCGTCACGTGGCGCCCTAAAGCAAAGATGGCAGCCATCGTTTCAGGAAGTAAAACAAAGATGGCAGCCTCCGTATCAGGAAGTAAAACAAAGATGGCAGCCATCGTATCAGGAAGTAAAACAAAGATATCAGCCTTCGTATCAGGAAGTAAATGCGGAAGTAAGAAACTTTTTTGGGGTCATGCGCCAATGAGCACTCTCCATAGGGATAAACAGGACGGCCATCTTGGATTCATCTTCCAGGTTTTATTATAGTTCTATGGTCATGCACCAATGAGCTCACTCCATAGGGATAAACAGGGCGCCATTTTGGGTTCATCTTCCAGGTTTTATTATAGTTCTATGACACAGACTCACAAAACACAATATGGTTTAGACCTGGTTTAGTCCTGGTGTAGTCCTGGTTTAGATCTGGTTTAGTATTGGTTTAGTCCTGGTTTAGACCTGGTTTAATCCTGGTGTAGTCCAGGTTTAAATTATAATACTATAAATAAAATAAACACTATAAATAGCCTTTTAAGGGATAAAGCGTCACCAAAGTGTGTTATGTGAATGTGACGTCCATTGCCAAAGAGCTTCAAGACGGGCCTAAGCAGGTGGCGGACCTTCGCCACAAAAGTTTTTGCCTAATGTCATTCAAATCTTTGCTTATGACAAGAAACTACAGGCAAAACTATTTTTTTTCAGTCTTTTGTTTTTATTCAGTTTGCTCTCTCGACATATCGACTTTCATGTGGAAACAACAAACTTGTTTAATCTGCTCTTTGTTTGATTCTTCCATTGAATCCACCTCATCCATAGATTTCTCTGGGACATTGTAACTTCAAAGGCTGTTTTCTTAAAATGCATTTTTCTCCCTCGAGACATAAAGATCAGCCTTAAAGTAGATCCCACACCAAACTGTCCTGGACTCAACAAGATTTTCACGAAACGTACACAAGCATTCTACAAAATTTAAGTTTCAAGTTTTAAAAAATGAGGCAAAATCTTAATTTTTAGAACTATTTTCCGTTAGATCTACTCAAAAACTAAATGAGAAATCCAAAATCCCCTCCGTAAAGTTTTTTTGTAAATAATATGTGTACAAAATGAACCAAGAAATTTAAACCTGGTCCATTTTTCTGTCCCACATATGTTCAATTTTGGCTGTTTTTTCACATAAAATGCCTCATTTCTACATGAAAACATTACACGCTGAAAAACTTGTAATACCTTTTTTTCTCACATTTATGTGCGTAAACTACAGGAGAAGTTTCACATTGATATCTTTTAATTTAAGATTTTTTCCTATTCACCTGTGTCTCACCTTAAAGTGCCCATGACAGGTTGGACGACTCATTTAACCAAAATGTAGTTCAGATAAACATATTTCAAAATTAGCTAAAATTCTTTACAAATTTTACACCTTTTCCGCAATTTTTAGCTTTTTAATTTTACTTCCTGGTTGTAAATGATGACATCACGCTAGGAAATTACCATAGCAACAACCCTGTAAACCGGGCCAAAACTAATCTAATGTCACATTATTTTGATTTGACAAATAAAAATAAATGTGAACACCTTTATTTTGTTGAATTAATGTTTAAAGGGTCAAAAAAGTAGTGTATTTTGTGTAAATTATGCATAACCTTTGTCTCCCTAGTGTGATGTCATCAGTTTGTTTACTTCTTGTATTTTTCAATTTGTTTATCATCTTTTCTCCACAAACAGCGACCTGATTGGTGTAAAACTATAATTTATATTTACAACAGATATTAATACACTAAATAAAGTCAGAATTAGAAAATCATAGAAACCTGTCATACGCACTTTAACTCAGTCCATCTCAGACACAAACAGATGCCACAAACTCCACGTGGCCTCGAGGACCTGCCTTTTAGTCTCTTCTTGTTTCCACCAGTGGACCAGTGTCGAGCCTTGTTTTAATCCAATAAAGCGCCTTTTGTTTGTGAAAGGCGTTTAGAGCTGAATTGCTTTCTGATTGGTTCACATTCTGAATTCCCCCAACAACACTTTTACTCTTGGTATAATTTCTTTCTCAAAGTCGGATTGGCTAATTTAATCAGACCCTTTTCAGCAGCAATCTCCCAAACAACTCCCCCTCATTCTGTGAACTTTAGAGTGAGACGCATTTATCCCACAAACCCAATGAAACGGAGGATAATCCATTTTACCCACAATCCTTGGAGGCATCAGTGTCAGAAGGATGAGTGGCTTCATAAAAACACAGCGCCAACAGGCTAACAGGCTAATGCTATCCAGGGGAGGGCATCCATCTCACCTGTCGCTCGGACCGGGCTCAGAGGTGTCTGCTCCATGTGGGACTCTAAAGAGGTGGACGGGAACAGTCTTACATTTAACAATATCAGTGTGAATATATTTGGGACATTTGAATCTGAAACATTCACAGAACCAGGTTTAAATTTCTAAGATCATTTTATACATAGTTATAAAAAATATGTACAGAGGGGATCTTGGAGTTCTTATTCAGTTTTTGAGTGAACTAGATTGGACTGAAAATAGTCCTAAAAATTCAAATTTCGCCTCATTTTTTAAAACTTCAATAAATCAGTTTTAGAATCATTCATTTTCTATCGCTTATTCCCGTTAGGGGTCACGGGTGACTGGAGCCTATCCCAGTGACTTTGGGCCTTAGGCGGGGTACACCCTGGACAGTGGCCAACTCGTCGCAGCAAACACAGAGAGACAGAGACAAGGACAGACAACCATTCACTCTCACATTCATTCACTAGGGACAATTTAGAGTTGTCAATTAACCTACACAGTCATGTCTTTGGACGGTGGGAGGAGCCAGAGAACCCGGAGAGAACCCACGGTAACACGGGGAGGACATGCAGACTCCACCCAGAGAGAGCAGGTGATGTTAGGGTGGTTCAGAATTCGAACCCACGATGTTGGGGTGGTCTGGGATTCTAACCCACGATCTCCTTATTGAGAGGCAGAAGCTCTAGCCGCTCTGCCACCGTGCACCCCTCCATGTGAATATATTTAGACATATTTGGGACATTTAAATCTGAAAAATTCACAGAACCAGGTTTAAATTTCTAAGTTAATTTTGTACATATATTAGTTATAAAAATATGTACAGAGGGGATTTTGGATTTCTTATTTAGTTTTTGAGTAAACTAGATTAGACTGAAAATAGTCCTAAAAATTCAAATTTTCAATTCATCAAACTCAAATTCATCATCAAATTCATCTTAAAATTTCAATAAATCAGTTTTAGAATCAGATACCAAAAAATCCTTCTGTCCGTTTTATCAAAATCTTGTTCAGTCCAGATTGTAAAGTTTGGTGTAGGATCTACGTTAAGGTTGATCTTTATGTCACTCACTATAGTCACATACTGTATATAACAATACACTTGAGCCACTTTATTTGCCATTTTTACTATTTATTCCCAGACAGCCACCTACTGTAAATAAGAGTGTGCACTTTATACTTTATATTGTATTTTTATTACCATGTTTAGTAATTATTTATCCTATTTTTATTGCATGCGCCTATTTCATTCATTCCTGTCCTAAACTGTGTGTTGCAACATTGGAATTTCCCCCATTGTGGGACAAATAAAGGATCTCTCATCTTATTATCTTATGTCTACATTTTTACAAAACGACCTTTGAAGTTACAATGTCCCAGAGAAATCTATGGATGAAGTGGATTCAATGAAAGAATAAAACATTTTAAGAGCAGATTGGACGAGTTCGTTGTTTCCACATGAAAGCCGATATGTTGACAGAGAAAACTGACAGAAAATGACAAAACTGGATTGCAAATAGTAAAACAAGTACATTTTAAGACTCATAATCTGCACCAACTGACTGAAAAAGTGTTTAATTCTGCAAATGATTTATTGTAGCTCGTGCTTTTATCAATATTTCACATTTACAATGACTATAATTTGGATTTTCCAGCTTTAGGTTTACTTTATCAGTGGCATAAAGTAGTTTCAATATCATCGTGTATCGTGATATCTTCTCTAACAATATACCGCACTTCAAAATGTGTTATCGTGACAGGTCTAACCCAGTGAAGCCTTTAGAGGACATCAGTGTTTTCATGAAAAACACACAATTTACAAATGTCCCGTGTCATTTTGGTGTGATTCCTGTTCTGTCCGAGTAATAAAACCTCTTCTTAGCTCATGTTCTGCTCTGTGTATAGACCAGTCAGCCATTATTCAGTTTATTCCATCCAATTAGTTGACGACAATTTCTAAACTTGAACCCCTGAACTGTCAGTGTTTACTTTCTAATCAGAATGCATTTGTCCTCCCCTGCATTTAACCTTTTCAACTCCTGTCTGTGTGAAAGGGACAGGATTATGGTGAGAGCGTGTGTTTTTCTGCGTATCTGCCGTAACTTAGAAGCTCTTAGAAGTTGAAATAGTTATTTTCAAACTTTGTGGTAAGAAAAATGTCAAGTGGATTCCAGACTTAATGAGAATACGGTGATCTTAAATGCGTCTGTAGATTAAACATGGCACGGTAACACTTTATAATAACTGCACTTATTCAAGCCTGGGTAGAGCATGATTAAAGACTTAATTCAGAGTGAACAAATAGTTTATTAAGTAGTTACTAAACCTGAATAATTCTTAACTAATACTCTAACGGCAATTCCTAACCCCAACCCTAACCTTAACCTTAATTAAGTAGTTACTAATCCTGAATCATGCCTAATAAACTATTCGTTCACTATTAATTGCGTCTTTGTTCATGCTTTGTTTGCAAATTAAAGGGGCTGTACCTGATTTTTACTGTTTTGAAACGTGAAAAACAGAACTGGTCCATGCTCGGGTACCACTTTATAATAACTACATCTTATTTAGCCTTAATAAAGCATTAACAAAGACTTAATTAATAATGAATATATACTTTATTAAGCATGATTCAGGCTTAGAAACTACTTAATTAAGGTAAAGGTGAGGGTTAGGGTTAGAAATTAGGGTTAGAATATTTGTCAAATAGTTACTAAGCCGAAATCATTCTTAATAAACTATTTGTTGATTATGAATTTTGTTCATGCTTTATTAAGGCAGGAATAAGTGTAGTTATTATAAAGTGTTACCCATGCTCGTAACTTTTTGCATGTAATAAAGTCAAATCTGTGTTGCTCCAGCACAGATATATTGATATATTTAAAAATGAGACCACTCTGCCTCTGTTTATAGAGAGTTTTATTCTAGGAGAAGCAGAAGGTGCACCATTAGCATGCCAGTGTTTGTTAGCTTTACCTGAGGTGGCTAAACTCGCTCAGAGACCTGTGAAAGGAGCTTTTAAACTCATGGCGGTGAATATTTATGATGCTGGGACTGCATTAGGAAAGTGTGAATGATGTATAGAATTTAGCTTCTGTTTTTCCACCAAAACAATACAAATCCGTTCCTCTGTCGACGGTGCTTTTGAGAGAATCCATCCATGTCTTTTCATTTTAACACATACAGCATATTTCAAAGGCGTGTTAGGGCCACTTGATGAAAGAAAAAAAAAGTTAAAGCTAATTTTCGAGCGGCAGTAGCAAAGTAGGTAGAGTGGGCGCCTTCTGATCCGAAGGTCGGCGGTTCGAATCCCACTCCAGACATGGAGTAGTTGAGTGGTCAGATCCCCTGACCCGCAGGTTGGTGGTGCGATTTCAGCTCCTTCAGATGAATAATGCCGTTGTGTCCTTGGGCAGGACACTTAACCCACCTCGCCCCCAGTGTCTGCGTACACTGGTGTATGAATGTGTGAGTGGATGACTGGTTCCTTGATGTAAAGCGCTTTGAGTGCCTTAAAAAAGGTAGAAAAGCGCTATATAAATGTGACCATTTATTTATTATTTATTAAATATGCAAATCTGCCAGAAAAAGGTAGCACATTTGCCAGAAAAAACACACAAGTTTACACATTTTTAAACATGCAAACGTACAAGTAAAAAGTAGCAATTTTTGGAGAAGAAAACCCTGCAAATTTGCAAGAAAAAAAAAAAAAGCACATTTACAGCTTTTTAAACATGCAAATGTGCAAGGAAAAACTCAAGATTTGCACAGAAACGGGAATACGTCATTAAGGGCATTGGTTTCTCACTGCGGTCCTTTAATGAAGTATTTCTGTTTCTGTGCAAATCTCGTAAATTTGCGTTTTTTTCTAGTCTTTTTCTTTTTCTAGTCAACCGTCTTTATTTATCTTCTCACAATCTATCTAATCTTATCTATCTCACAAGTTAATGGCCCTAATAAGCCTCTGTGGTTTATTCACCTTATTCCGGAAGTTGCCGTACGCGCCGCCGTCTTGTTTCTGTTGTAGTTTACACGGAGCAGACGAGCTCAACAGAAAATAAGTTCTACATGGACTAAAAAGACGTTTTCAGACTGACCAGGAAATCTTTGCGTTGTGACTTGTTGTTGCTCGTGTTCATTAAACATTTTACACAAATCAATCTACTTTATGTAACATTTTAGCGGCAAGACTTTTCCCTCGTTCGTCATTAGCTTTAACGGAGTTCTCGTCAAACGGAAGTGCGTTTACAACAAAAGTGCAAAAAACGGCAAAAGTGGGCGGGGCAGAATAAGGTCAATAGCTTCTTGAATTTCTATTACAGTCTATACGTTAGCTTTACAGGCCTCTTAAAGCGCTACAATCAATCACAGCACATTTGAAGTAGTTCACAATAATACACTGCAAAAAGGGATTATCTAACTTAGTTAAATTTACTTGAATTAAGCAAAATTAATCTTAAAAGTCCAATTTTAACATTTTTTCACTTGACAGGACTACATCAAATTGACATTATTTGACTTGTTTTAAGTAAACTTGATAAGTAAAATAATCTTATTCCACTGGCAGATAATTTCACTTAAATTAGGGTAAAAAGATCTTATTTTGAGGTTTTTTTTCTTATTTTTTGATAGGCCTGCTACTTAATTTTTCTCTATAGCGAAAAATTAAGTAGCAGAAAGTTGTTGTAGTATCAGAATAATAGAAAATGAACTGTGACTGGGCACTGACCCTGGTGCAGTTGCTGGCTTTGGGCTCCAGCTCGGACACTTTGGTGATCTGTCGGAGGAAGTCGGACTCCTGCATCCCGGGCTGAGAACCTCTGCGCTTGAACTGGGCTCGAGGGTTTGACAGGATCACCTGCAGGTTCACCGCGAAGCCTGGACACAAACACACACAGGAGCGTTTAGGTTTGAATCTGATCTGATGTTACAGAGACATGTTTACTCGCACACCGAAAATCTGATCCATATCTGATGAGAGTTACACTTATTTATTCTACACAGAGGCCGGACGACCACAGAACATTCATATTGTCAAGTACGGAAAGTGTTTAAAGTGTGTATGACAGGTTTTATTCGGTGCATTTATATTGTTTAGAATTCATTATTGGCTCATCTGTGTCATTTTGTATTGTGTTGGTTTGTCGATAAAGTTAGTTCAAAGTCAGGCGCATTACTTCCTGTTTTGTAATGCCAGGAAAGGCCATGGATGTATTAAATGAACTGGATAAGGCACGCCCCCTCTGTCTGTGGTCCCAGATTGATTAGTGGCCGTGTGAGGTACTGCAGCCTCTTGGGCCCAGCCTTTTTCTATAATTGCACATTATAATTGCAGACAGGACTGAATTATTATCGGTATTTAAATAAAATAGAAGGAAATGTTCTTTTCTACCGTTTCTAAAATCACAGAAATTACCGTTTTTATCTGAAGTGACGTCACAGTAAACATGTGTGAGTCACATGAACGAGCGTCGGACGATACAAACAGAAGCTCGTGGAAAAGGCTCGACTAGAGACACCTGTAAGTTGTATTTTATTTCATTTCAGACGCTTTCACGTGTGTCTAACATGAAGAATACAATTACAATCACACAAGCTAACGCTAACACAAAAACTTGCAAACTGCGTGGTCGTTCACGTCGCTCAAAGCATCATGGGGGATTGTCGTCACGTGGCGCCTAAAGCAAAGATGGCCGCCTCCGTATCAGGAAGTAAATGCGGAAGTAAGACATTTTTTGGGGTCATGCGCCAATGAGCTCAGGCCACAGGGATAAACAGGGCGCCATTTTGGATTCATCTTCTAGGTTTTATTATAGTTCTATGGGAAAGGCGGGGAAGCCACATGGCCTGCAGCTTTAGGAAACAGTCACATCCACGGTTAAAGACTGATGAATCTGTGTCGTAAGTTACTAAAATGCATCATTTGTAAGTTCATGTTTGTATATCTGTGTTTGTTTCATAAGAATGTTGTACAGTTTTGGTTAAAAAGGTGATGTATACATGTATAGTAAAAAGTAAACACTAAATCAGTCATTGTCAAAGAAGCTGCTACAGATAATGCTTTGTCATATTGTAAAAAATCAATCATTCAACAATTTATACAACATTTATACTGAAATGTCTTTATTCTTGTGTGTTTTTGGTTTTCACTCCATGTTATGATGAAATAAACAGTAAAAATACAACGTCGACTCATCTCTTTGTCGTAAATGGAGTTTAGCGTGGTGTTTACTCTACGGCCATTGCACCTTGACGAGAACACTATAGCATTATTACCTCTTGTAAATATAAATTAAAGTTTTACACCAATCAGGTCGCTGTTTGTGAAGAAAAAGTTGAAAGGAAGTAAACAAACTGATGACATCACACTGGGGAAACAAAGGTTATGCATAAGTTACACAAAAGAAACTACTTTTTTTGACACTTTAAACTTTGATTCAACAAAATGAAGGTGTTCATGTGTAAGAAAAGGCAACACAGGTAAACAAAGACCTAGCATAAACAAACACAGGTTAGTTAAACAAAAGCAACGTGGGTAAACAAAGACGGAGCACAGAAACAAAGATAGCAAATGGCAAGGAAACAAAGGCCGATATGATAAACACAGACATTTTCATAAAACAAATGCAGTGTGGGTAAACAAAGGCATGTCAGACAGACAAAGGTAGTATGGGTAAACAAAGGCAGGTCAGGCATGTAAAGGCAGTGTGTGTAAACAAAGACAGGTCCGCAATACAAATGTAGCATGGGTAAACAGAGGCAGGTCAGATATTCAAAGGCGATGTGTGTGTAAACTAAGACAGGTCTGACATACGAAGGTAGTGTGGGTAAACAAAGGCAGATCAGACAGACATAGACAGTATGGATAAACAAAGGCAGGTCAGGTAGGCAAAGGCAGTGTAGGTAAACAAAGGCAGAGCATTTTCAGGTTAAAACGCCTTGACAAAACCCAGGCCAACTGCAGGTGACGCTAATAACCACAGTTTGAAAACTGTAAACGCTCCTTTGTGAATCGAGGCAAACATTAAAGGCTATTTGTCTTCCCCGCGACAAATGAAGCGCCGCCCGTGTGTTCCCGCCCGAGGCTCATAGTTCAGGACCGGCCTCCCGTCTCCCGCCGCTCAGAGGAACAGGCTCAGGACTGAATCACGGACGATCCAGGAGCGCCGGGGATCACATTAGAACTCTATTATTATCTGCCACCAAGCGCATTAGTGCGGCTAATGATGATGATACGGTGGATGTGAGCGCATTGTCCACGAGGGTCCGTCGTTACGCTGGGATAATTACAGGGGAAATGAGGAGCCAAAGTCACAGCCTCGGCAGCGCGGGGAGCTCCGTAAATGTTGTTAATCAGAAATGAGTCAATCTGGACCTGTGCAAATCTGTTAATCACAAAGAAACTCTCCAACAACTGTTAATACGCGCAGGAGGCAAAATGTACTTAATTAAAGGTGCAGCATGTGACCTTTTGCTTCCTGCTTGTCTCAACTGAAACGTAATGATTTGCCTAAACATATATATTTAGTATTTATTCAGTTACACATGTTTTTATTGTAAAAAAAACATGCCCTCTGCTTGTTTCTGTGGTGAATAAGTCTGAACTAAAGCCATGCTGTGTAACATTCCAGACACCATGAAGACAAGCAGGCTAGCGCATCTTTAAGCCAACAATACAATTGCTTCAAGAATGTTTTCAAATAGTGAACCCCTTTGATTATATGGAATTTATTAGTTACTCCAATACGTTGGTTTGTACTTGTTCATTTATAACAATAGTTAAACATTTTTTATTTCAGTATGTGGTATCTTTTGTCTTAATGAGGAAATATTCAGTTTAAATCACAATTTTAATCGAAAACCAGTATTTCCTAAATGATTTGGTGCTTGACTACATAACTAACTATACAATCTCCATTTTGAAATTGTAATAGCAAAGGATTCATGGGAAATCTTGCCTTTATCATGTCATTTTCTAAATTCTACCACTGGATGGGTAACATGCCATTTTTAAATAGGGTCACAATGTGAGGGAAGGGAAACAAATGGTACGTTTTTGAAAGATTTCTTTGGGTTTGCTCCAGAAAAAAAGCCAATAATCATTTTCACCTTTATTTTACGAGAGGTTATTTAAGAGGGAAGAAAAAATAAGATTATAATGGAAGTCAACAGATACACACATGTTCAAAACACTCCCAGAGTCTACAAACACTCTCACCTCATCAGAGTTCATTTGTAAAAACCATAGACCGTACATATCAGTGGACTATGGGATTGTGACGTTTCTCATAGCGTTTGGCTCCAGCCAAATGAAGCCCATCGTGGCTAGCAGTTATAGCGGCTAAAGTGGAGCCTGACTCCATATTTGGAAATCCAAGTGCGTATCGTGGCAACCACACGGACCAATCAGGAGCGCGGTTGTTAAAGGTATCCGCCCCTCGGTGGGAGGAGACGGTGGCAACGTGCGGCGCTAGCTGTCAATCAAACCTGTTGCTAACACGAGCGAAACCGGCCCCTGGAAAAGGAAGCACCTGATTGGTCAGTTATTATTACTAATAACTTGATTTATGAACAACCAACGAGAAAAAAAACACCCGATTCATGTAGAGTGAGTCAAAACAGACGTTTTAGTTCCAGATGTGAGTTTGACAGAAACAGTTACAGAGTAAAGGGCACCAGTGTCACAACAGGAAGTGAATGGCAGCTTGGGTTTATGGAGCCAGGAGCCTCCACAGCTGCTTCCTATTTGGAACGCGGCGGCTAGCATGCTAACATGGTCCACTGATATGTACAGTCTATGGTAAAAACAGATTTCTCAATTTTAAATCTTTTTTTTTTTTATTGTTACTATCACTCATCCATATAAATGTCTAAAATTGTGTAAAATGTGATCATGAAACAAATTTCCTCATCACGGCTTAAGGATTTATGACACACAATCCCTGTTTAAATTGTAAAAGAATAGAATTGATGACAGAAGCCTCAGGGATCTCCTCGTTCTGGTTTTGTTTACATAGTTTGGCCACGTTGACAGAAGCTCCTTTAATTACACCAGCTTTACTTTAAGATACGTGTCCCTTTACCAAACAAACCCGGAATAACAAGCCTCAGAGCCGCTCTGTGCCGTCTCATTTCCATAGTCCACGTATTCCTGGTATTGGCCTCATCTCGTGTTGAATCCTGGGGAACGGCGCAGTTGGGTTTTCCTCTGTCAGATCGGTTTTACGCTGTCACGCCGTCACCGCCGCCGCCGCTGCTGTTATTTGTTGTTTTTATTCAGATTATGCACATGTTTTATGAAATCCAAACAGGAGCCGACAGGTAAAGATCCCCGGTGTGCGAGCCGTCAGAGCACCGGCCCAGTGTCTGAAGAAGCACGAGGCATTCTCAACCAGGAAGGAATGGTTTTTGTCCCTGTCGTCCAATCGCAATCGAGTCATTCGTCCTGTACGGAACCGCGAGATCCTCATCAACGTGACGCCAGCGAGACAAATTACAAAGGATTATTCTATTAAACTCGCTTGAAATAAGAGGTAAATAGGGATGGGACAATAAACAATAATACAGTTTATCGTGACAAAAAGTGAAGACAATAATCGTTTGTGCTACATTTTGTTTAATCATGATAATCCTCAACAAAGATAATCTCCATTTTGTACCAGATTGTGCAGAAAAAAGCAACTTACCCTTTATGTTCTCCTCTAGATCGTTTTTGTTTTCATTTATAATAAAGTACAAATGTGTCAGAAGTTATTTATAATGAGAAAGTAATGTCTTTTTATGTCACATTTTCAAACTGTCAGCCATGTTAATAACTATCGTGATATTATCGTTAATTGCAATTATGTTGGCCGTGATAATCATGATATAAAATTTCAATATCGTCCCGTGCCTAGAAGTAAATACATATAAATAAATATTGAAAGAAAATAGAAAAGGAAAACAGACATAAAAAGAAAAAAAGACATGGATAAAGAGACAGAAATACATGGAAAGAAATGAATAATGTATAAAAAGGATGAAATAAAACAGAGATAAAATGAAAGACAAACATAAAATAAAGACGTGCATAAAAAGAAAGAAGTGCATTAAAAGAAAGATACATAAACAAGACAAAGGTAACCAAAGAAAGACAATCATAAAAAGAAAAACAGACATAAAAAGAAATAATAACATGAATAAAAAGAAAGACACATAAACAGGATGAAAAAAGACGGACGGAAAAAGAAAGACAAACATAAAATAAAGAAATGCCTTAAAAGAAAGATACATAAACAAGACAAAAAACACCAAGGCAACCAAAGAAAGACAATCATAAAAAGAAAAACGTACATAAAAAGAAATAATAACACGCATAAAAAAGACAGAAATACATGGAAAGAAATGCATGTATAAAAAGGACAAATTAAAGAGAGACATAAAACGAAAGACAAACAAAATAAAGACGTGCATTAAAAGAAAGACACATAAACAGGATGAAAAAAGACGGACAGAAAATGAAAGACAAACATAAAATGCATAAAAAGAAAGATGCATTAAAAGAAAGATACATAAAAAGGACAAAAAAGACCGAGGCAACCAAAGAAAGACAATCATAAAAAGAAAAACGTACATAAAAAGAAATAATAACGCACATAAAAAAAACAGAAAGACATACACAAAAAGAAAAGAAACAAACAATATCAAAATAACAAAACAACACACTTTCAAAAACTGTAGAGAATTTAGAGAATTTAAAGCTTTCAGATCTCGATGCAGTGATATGTGCTGTATAAAATATTAGATTTACTCGGCTCAGAGTTTGCACAGACGGTTTGTTGTGAAGGAAAGTGTGGCGCTGAAATCATGAATGAACTTCCTGGACACAAAAGGAGCGGCGTTTTCACTGAGAAAGAAGACACGGATCCAAATATAAACTGCTTAGAGAGGATATTACAACATGCTTTGGTTAGTCGCTCGATAAAGTGAGTTTATTTTAAGAAACTTTTTTTTTTTTAATCCAAAAGCCAAAGAAAACACCATCTGGTAAAGCACCGGAGCAAAGACACATCTGTGAAAGTTTGAGTGACTCGACCTGGTTCTTCTGTGTTTCCTCTGTGTTTCCTAATCTCTCCGTCTGACGCTCTGGGATCAGTTTAGGATTATTCTGCACTTTATTTAAAAACCTGCCCCCATTCTCTCTCTCTCTCTTTATTCTTTTTCTCTCTTCCTTTTCTTTCTCTCTCCTTCTCTCTTTGTCCTCTACTCCTTCTTTCTCTCTCTTTCCCTCCCTCTTTCCAACTCTGTCTCTTTTCTCCTTCCTCTTGCTTTCTCTCTGCATCCCTCTTTCTCCCCCCTCTTACTCTCTCTCCTTACTTCTCAATCTCTCTCTTTCTCTCCCTTTCTAACTATTTTCTCTCTCCCTGTCTCTGGGAAAATTTTCTCTCTCATATCTCTCCCCCTCACTCTCTGTTCTTCTCTCCCTCTCTCTAACTCCCTCACTATTTCGCTCCCTCTTTCCCTTCCTCTCCCCCTCCCTCACTCTCTCTCTACCCCCCTCTCTCCTTCTCTCTGTTGCTCCCCCTCTCTCCCTCCCCGTGCACTCTATTCCTCTCTCCCTCTCTCTAACTCTTTCCCTCTATTTCACTTTATCCCGTTCTTTGTCGCTCCCCCCTCTCTCTCCCCTCACACTCTATTCCTCTCTCTCTGACACTCTTACTCTCTACTTCTTTCTCTAATCCCCCTCTACCCCCTATCTCTTTCCATTCCTCTCCTCCTCTTTCCCTCTCTCTATCCTCCTCTCTCCTCTCCCTCCCCCACTTTCTCTCTCCCCCTCTCTCTCTCCCCTTACTCCCTTCCTCTTCCCCTCTTTTCCTCTCTCTCTATCCCCCTCTTTCTCCTCCCCCTCCCCACTCTCTCTCTCTCTCTCTCTCTCCCCCTCTCTATCCTCTCCCTCCTCCACTCTCTATCTCTATCCCCCTTCCTCCTTTCCTCTCTCCCCTCACTCTCTTTCTCCCCCCCTCTCTCCCCCCTCTCCCTCTCTTTCCCTCTTTTTCTCCCACTCTCTCTGTCCTCCTCTCTCTCCCCTCTCTCTCTGTCCTCAACTCTTTCTGTCCTCCTTTCTCTCTCTCTCTCTACCCTCTCTCTCTCTTTCCCTATTTTTCTACCACTCTCTCTGTCCTCCACTCTCTCTGTCCTCCTCTCTCCCTCCCCTCTCTCTCTCTCTCTCCCCCCTCTCCCTCTCTTCCCCTCTTTTTCTCCCACTCTCTCTGTCCTCCTCTTTCTCCCCTCTCTCTCTCTGTCCTCCACTCTCTCTGTCCTCCCCTCTCTCCCTCCTCTCTCCCTCTCTCCTCTCTCTTTCTGTCCTCCTCTTCCTCCCCTCTCTCTCTCTCTGTCCTCCACTCTCTCTGTCCTCCCCTCTCTCCCCCTCTCCTCTCTCTCTCTGTCCTCCTCTCTTCCTCCCTCCTCTTCCCTCTCTCTCTGTCCTCCTCTCTGCCTCCCTCCTCTCCCTCTCTTCCCCCCTCTCTCTCTCTCTCTCTGTCCTCCTCTCTGCCTCCCTCCCCTCTCTCTCTCCCCCCTCTCCCTTTCTTCCCCTCTTTTTCTCCCACTCTCTCTGTCCTCCTCTTCCTCCCCCCTCTCTCTCTCTGTCCTCCACTCTCTCTGTCCTCCCCTCTCTCCCCCTCTCCTCTCTCTCTCTGTCCTCCTCTCTTCCTCCCTCCTCTTCCCTCTCTCTCTGTCCTCCTCTCTGCCTCCCCCCTCTCCCTCTCTTCCCCTCTCTCTCTGTCCTCCTCTCTGCCTCCCTCCCCTCTCTGTCTCTCCCCCCTCTCCCTCTCTTCCCCTCTCTCTCTCTCTCTCTCTGTCCTCCTCTTTTCCTCCCTCCTCTCTCCTCTCTCTCTCCCCTCTCTCTCCCCCCTCTCCCTCTCTCCCTCCCCTCCCTCCCCCCTCTCCCTCTCTCCCACAGATGGAGTCCCCCCGCTGTGCTCTGACACAGACTCAGACCTCCCTCTCTTTAACTTGGCTCTCACGGCTCGCGCTCACATTAAACTCATATCTGTAACTGCTCTTTTCACACAGACGCGGCGTGCGGCGAGTGACAAGTGAAAACATTATCTTTACACTCCGCTTGTTGACACGGCGAAGGAGTCCGAAAAGCCGACGCAAACTGCCCTTGATGTTTAGCGTTCTTATTTTAAACACATTTGCGCAGCTTTTGAGACGTCAGCTTAAGTTTAACCTTCATGAAACTCACAACGGAAACTCAGAATGTGCACTTTTCTGGACGAGAACGAATATTTACGACAACTTAAGCAATTGGATAATCAAAATGTTATTACAGCGATAAAAAAGGAGGATAATAAACGTGACATCTTCCTGGAATGTTCCAAAGTATGACATTTAACTGATCCATTTTGCTCTGAATGAAGCATGTTTTATATTTATTCCTCAAAAAACCTTGAAAAAGCTTTATGATTTGGCTCGCCTCTGCACAGATCTGGCCTGTAACCTGGTCCTGTGGCGCCACCTGCTTTTTTCCGCAGAGACAGAAGAGTTTAATGCATAATATCTTTGCAGAGATAAACAAAATTACATCTTTGCAGAGAGAAACTGAAAGAGCTAGCTAATCTAAAGAAGCCTAAATCGAGGAAAACAAGAGCAATTGGACTTCTGTTTAATTTAATGTTCAGATGAAACCTAAAGTCAATTAAACGGTTCATATCTAAACATCTGCTCTGCGTCTGATGGAGAGTTCAAGCTCCTCTGATAAAGACTTCAACATCAAACTTCCTTTAAAGCGAGACACTACAGGCAAAAGTCTTTTAAGCTTCCATTTACAAACAACAAAATAGTCCTATCTGAACTGAATTTCATCCAAACAAGATGCATCCATACATTTATTGACACTGAAACATCAAAGTTTGTTTTCTCTAAATGCGTTTTTCTCCCACAGAGACATAGAGATCAGACTTAAAGTTGCACAACACACACCAAACTTTACAATCTTGGCGGATTATACAGAGGGATTTGTTGGTATCTAGTTCTAAGCCTGATTTATCAAAGTTTACTCAAGTAAGATAACAAGATGAAGCAAGAAAGTTAAACCAGGCGTTGTTTTTTTAATATTTAAATGTCCTAAATATGTAACCTAGCCCTGCCATATGAATTCTTGTGATTTTTGTGAGGTCACAAACTGTTTGGGCTGCACCGGCCGCCGTGTGCTGGACCAATCACAGCGCTGCATTGTGGTTTGGGCAGAAGTCACTTAGACAAACCTAAACAAAGATGGCGGCACAGACGGACGTACTTCGGCCTGTTTTAACACATTTATGGACTACTTTGCTTTTGAAATTGTGCCATAGAAGTGCTTTGTGCCTTTGAGGATGAGGAAGAAGTCTGTGCTTTTCTCTCAACTGGATTTATTGATTTCTCGGCTTGTTCTGCTTTTGTGACGCTGCGACCTGATGGTTCTGATGGTTCAAATGTTCATCATGACGAGAGCCAGTCCAGATTGATAATGTGTAGAACTATATTCAGAGCGATACACAAATCAATCTGGTGTGAGTGTGAGTTATTAAATGCAGTGCAGTTTTGGGAATTTTTATACTTAAAATGATAAAAGTTAAATTCACAATTATGTAAGCAAAATACAAAAGAAGTTTCAAATTGTTATCTCATATTTGAATATTTTTTCCACTTTACTTGCAGTGTCTCATGTTTCCGGAATCAGAATTAATTTAAGACAACATGGTGAGACAAAAGAAACTATTTTAGTATGATTTTGCATTAAAAATGTCAATGTATTGTCCAAAAAGGAGGAGTTTGTTTGATGTTGTCCCTGATTAAGACTTGCATTTAGCCAGGAAGTGATCCCAATAAGGGCTGGAACAAGTTCATTGATCAATTGCAACTAATCGAATACTGAAATAGACCAAATTACCAAAAGAATCGTCAGTTTAATCACAATGAATTCACTGCAAACTCACAGCTCCTTCAGCATCCTTTAGTTTTCAGTTGTTGGTCATAAAATATCAGTTTGAAATCTGAGAGAAAGCAAAGCTTGAGGACGGAGGATTTGGCCCAGACGCCACATTGATCCGCTCTGTGTCTGTAGTGATACAAGATCTGAGTCTGTTTGTGAGGCCGTGGTCTGGACCGGAGCCAGGTCTAAATCTGGTCCTGGTTTAGTTCTCGCTTTGTCTCTGTGGACCGCCCTCGCTCCATGAACACTGTGAGAAGTGGGTTTAGAGCCGGTCTAAAACGAGCAGGAAAACAGGACTGAGAGGAAAACTGACCACTGTGGACTAAACCAGGTTTAATCCAGGACTGAACGAGGTCTAAACTAGGACCAAACAAGGACTGAACCAGGTCTAAACCGTACAAATCCAGATCTAACAAAGAACTGAACCAGACCTAAAAAAACAAAACAGAGCATCCTCAAAAGACTCTCACTAAAGCAGGTCAAAACCAGGTCAAAATCAGTTCAAAACCAGGCCCAAACAAGGACAGAACCAGGTCTAATCCACACAAATCCAGATCTAACAAAGAACTGAACCAGACCTAAAAAAACAAAACAGAGCATCCTCAAAAGACTCTCACTAAAGCAGGTCAAAACCAGGTCAAAATCAGTTCAAAACCAGGCCCAAACAAGGACAGAACCAGGTCTAACCCATACAAATCCAGATCTAACAAAGAACTGAACCAGATCTAAAAAAAAAGGGCTCTGATAGATACCAAATACTGTAGACAGAGCACCCTCAAAATAGACTCACTAAAGCAGGTCAAAACCAGGACTAAACCAGGTCTAATCCAGGTCTGAACAAGATCTAAACCACAACTGAACCAGGTTCAACCCACACAAATCCAGATCTAACAAAGAACTGAACCAAATCTAAAAAAAAAAAAAAGGATTCTGGTAGATACCAACTACTGCAGATAAAGCACCCTCAAAAGAGACTCACTACAGCAGGTCGAGGACTGAACCATATCTAACCCGTAATAATCTTGGTCTAACACAGAACTGAACCAGACCTCTGAACTAAAAACCTCTGATGGATGACAACTACTGTAGACAGTTCTGTGTGCTCAAAAGAGATGCACCGAACCAGGTCGATATTAAAGGTTGAATGGAGGATTTCTCGCCGATTTGAAAATCTGCGACTGTTAGTCCTTTTTTTGAAAAAGCGCATGCGCAGGTTCCTCCCTCCCTCCCCGTTTCTCCTGAGTGAACGCCTACCAAACCTCGTGCACGAGCACCAGCAGCACTGCTCCGTGTGCATTTGTTTACAAGACGATTGGTGTCGCTTTCTCACGACAACCTCCGCGAAGAAGATTTAATAATACACTCCACATACAATAAGCTAAAAAAAGAGTCAGATAAACAGTTACCTGTCCAGCAGAAAGTTTGCAACGGAGGCATCAGTTGAAGCCTGTTTTGCGCTTTCAGTGCTCGCCAGCGCGTAAACGATTCCCCCAGAATAACACGCGTTTTGTTTCTTTCCTCTGCAGACTTTCGTCTCTTCTGTGAAAGCTCGAAAACAGTCTTTCTCTTTCGTCCCTCGACCATTTCGGTACTTCGCGGATGAAAGTTTAGACCTACAATGACGGAACTCACCGCTAACCTCCTGCTACATAAACACACTAGCATACCAACCACGCATGCGCGGCCAGGGGAGCGAGCGTTTCCCCTGGACGAGCCTGAGGGCGGGCACTAGCACGCAGAGAATGATTGACACCTGAGCGGACCAGTTATTTGTGCTACCCACGAGGAAATGAGATTCTGATTTGTTGTCCGAAATCCTCCATTCAACCTTTAAGTCAAAACCAGGTAAAAACCAGGTAAAAACCAGTTCAAAACCAGGGTGACACCAGGACTAAACCAGGTCTTAATGCTGTAGCCAACTAAGGAATAAACCAGGTCTGTGATGAGACTAGACTAGGTCCAACCGAGATTTTCTAAGAGACAAAATAAACAGAAACCACTGCAGTCTGTGAGCGCTCCACAAGAGCTGAACTAAACCAGGACTAATCCAGATCCAACCCATGACTAATCCCGGTCTAACTCAGAACTGAACAAGGTAAAAATAACTTCCAATAGATACAGCATACAGGGAACACCCAAGAACTGCCCTAAACTGGGACTAAACCAGGTCTAAACTAGGACTTTATGAAACTGTAAGTTCTGCAATATCGATTATGGCAGTTTGTTGCGATATTGGTTCTCAGTACTAGAATACTTTTGAGATGAATTTAGCAGCACATCTCAAACTGAACAGCCGATTGCAGACGCTTTGACCCACTCTTCCATCATCACAATTTACCAAATGTACCCAAACGTCACATTTTTCCTTCCTATAGCATGTGCATTCGAGGCCAAAACATCCACTCGCTCCAAACAGACTCCCACAAACAGGTGCCAGACTCAGAGCCACAAACGGCACGGCGCTGGACTTGGATTTGACATGAATTTTCCAGCTCCTCGGGTCCTTCCTCCCCTTCCCTCTCTTCCTCTCCTGTCTCCACCTCCACACTTCAGCCGTCATTAGTGTTGTTTGTTACAGCGCTGAGCTCTAACACATCATGAGAGGGATTTTTTTGTTGTTTTTTGAAGAAAGGAATAAAAACAATTGTGCTTTTTCTCCTGGAAAAGACTGAAATATTGAATACCTGAAGAAAATGTCTGGTGGAGTTTTAGCGCCAAGGACATCTTAATTTGAAGATTAAGATTTGATTGATTTTTTTTATTAAATTATGAAGTATTGTTCAGGAGTTCATGACAGATTAGTCATTTACATTCTTTGTTTGAAGTGGGAGATATGAGGAAATAAATATAATACCAAAATAACGAACCATTTGTAACCATTCTCTCATCTAAAACACAGCTGGAGATGTTTCATCTTAATTCCTGCTTGTTTCATTAATCTTGTTTACGAGCTTGTCTTCTCTGTGCCTTCTCCAAAGCCAGAGCTTCAATTTTACCGGATTTGTAATGTCAAAAGTAGAGATCCAGAGGTCTCCTGTGCTGTTATTACATCCATTAATCATCACCAGACTCGTTCTTTACAACTGTCAGGGCAAGCAAGCTTTTGTTTATTTCCCCATGGTAATTCCTTCTGCTGCCAGTAGATGAAGTGCTACACCAAATCTTGATGAGGCAACGCCGGAGTGAAAGTAATGTGTACTTTTCAATATATTATTTTAAGTTCTAAAACATAAGATCCATTCCAACTATATTTATAAAGCACATTTTTGCCAACACAAGGCTTCCCAAGTGCTCCCAATAATCACTTAAAATCACAAAAAATGCATGAAAAGTATAAAAAAGATAACCGTGAAGTGAATAATGATGATAAAAGACTGTCAGAGGACCACACAATTCTCATGCCGGGTCAAACGCCAAACGAGACTTAAAAGCATCAACTGGGCGTTCCAAAGTTTGGGATCAACCAGACCCCCAGCTTTTTAGTCTCATTTTTGGGACGACAAGTTGAAGCCATGTCAGCCCTGCGACGAGTTGGCCACTGTCCAAGGTGTCCCCCGCCTACGGCCCAAAGTCACTGGGATAGGCTCCAGTCACCCGTGACCCCGGGAACGGGAATAAGCGGTAGAAAATGAATGAATGAAAGTTGGAGCTGGCCCTGGTGCTGGATTGTAGGGGACAATGAAGTCTGAGAGGTATGAAGTGCTTTAAAAATGTGAAACGATAAACTCTTAAAATCAACTCAGAAATGAACGGTGAGCCAATGCAGGGAGGATGAAACAGGTGGGATGTGTTTTCTACGACGTGTGCCAGTTAAAAGACGTCGTGACAGGTTTAATTGGCTAATTGAACAGTGCATTACAGTCAAGAGGTGTAGAGATAGAAGCATGGATCACGCGATAAAACCGATTTGAGTCTACAAAAACACCGAAGATGATAAAAATGTATCATTTATCATTTATCTGCTTGTCGAACTTGAAATCTTCATCACTGATGCCAAGTAAATGTTCTCAAGAGGTATTTAGAGGCCAGTAATAAGACAAATAATGCATAATGTGTCCTTTACAAAATATATATTTGTTTCAGTATATTGTCTGAAACGAAGAAACTGTTGAAATTAGAAAAATACATAGTCCACTTTTAAAGAAGCTTGCAGTGTACATTTCACTCGTTTAATCCTACACATTTTAAACTGGATCATCTCCAGTTATTCCTCTGCGTCTGTATCGCCCGTCTATACTTTCTCGGTGTATTTTTCGTGATGTCGCTGCAGCTCTGTGGAGGTCATTAGCCTTGGCCTGCTCTGTCTGTCTGCTGCTGTGTCCCGTGTGTGTCCACAGCCTGTTATTGTCGAAAACCAGCACCTGTCAGTCAAACGCTCGACTTTGGGATGACTTCACTCAAGGCTCCACACACACACACACACACACACACACACACACACACACACACACACACAGACACACTCACACAGACACGCACTGAAAGCTGAAATAATATGGTTAAGAGAGACAGTAGAAAATAGAGAGTGTAGTTATTTGTTTCAGAATAACAGGTTTATAAAATTGGAGCATAAGCCAGCCGGAGGAGCCGAGGGAGCTGTCCATGGTTCTGAAAGAGTAGTCTTCAAAAACACATCGCAAATTCTTCTCGTGCACAATCTCACCCAAGGAAACATACAAAATTATAAAGATGAACCATAAGTGGGTTCATGTGTTGTCAAACTGGTAGTCCTGACTTATTTTACAGTTAATTATTTTATCCTTATATAAATTCTTATGATGAGATTTCTGGTTTTATTACACCTTGATGCTTTGGCTGAACTCTTCTGCTTTCATCAGTTACGTTTAGGGCATGTTATGTTTAGGGCTGTAGTCGACTAAAGACATTCTTGGTCAACTATAAGAGATATCCAACTGAACGATTAGTCGACTAAAAAGGGGTGTGGCAAAAGTATATCAAAGTATTTAAACCAAACTGCACTCAAAAGACCACAATTGTACAGGAATCCATGCAAAAACAGCTATGTATACACAAAAAAGTAGTAGTAAACTGTGTATTTATCCATTAGAGAGGTATACATTAGATTTACTGCAAAATCTTCAGCTAATTATCTCCATATCTTCTTGTTTTTGCTGTTATGTATCTGAGGGGCAGGTTGTACCACAGTCTGGGGCAGGTTGGTCCATAGTCTGAGGGGCAGGTTGTTCCACAGTCTGGGGCAGGTTGTCCTACAGTCTGGGCCAGGTTGGTCCACAGTCTGGGGCAGGTATGACAGCAACTTTAATCAGAATATTCCTACGACTTGGTGCTGTCCGTGGTGCTGAAATCTTAAACTAGCCTTTCACTTTGAGCTTTGTTGTGCAACTTACAACTACTGCATAACCACAAAAAACAGATTTTAGTTCAAGTGATGTACGAAAAGAAAATGACCAATAGACTTCATACATCAGCAAAATAAAATTAATATAAAAACATGTATCTATGTCATGTTCTGACTGAGACAAATTCCTGTGTATCAGATATAAATTCTTTTATTGAACTCTTTTGAAGGAATCCAAATGCTTACGCTTTTCCAACATTTAATTTTTGTCCTTGTCCTTGCACTTCCACAAAAGCTTGAAATAGCTGTGCCTTTGAGTGGGCAACATATAATTACTGATAATATTCTGATGTTGTTTTGAAGTTGTGCCAAATTCATATCAGGTGTTTTGTTTATAAATGATCTGATTCAAAATAAAGATAGAACAAACTTAGGAAACACTTTAGATTAAGGTTCCGTAGCAAACTATTTATATTGCATTCATAAGCACTTGTTATGTGTTTATGAGCATTTATCGCATGATTATTGAAAAACATACACAAGCAGCTTATTGATGCGATTTCTTAACATGTTATTGATATGTTACTCTTTATAAGGTATTTTAAGTGTATAAACAACTGACTAGTGCTTTTTAACAACTTATAAATACTTTACTAAGGAACTTTAATCTAAAGCGTCACCCAAACTTTTGTTTGTAATCTTTCAAATAAAGCTATAAAGTGATATTTCTGCAAGTTGTTGGTGCTAAATTGTGAACCTCAGCTAACACATTTAAAGATATATTTTAGCACATTTCAAACGATGAACCACTCGACCTCACGTGAGTAAAAGCCTCGTTAAAAACACTGCCACGTGTAGCAGAGTTTAGTTTAGTTTAACGACGTAGTGATCACCATCGAAAATACCACTTATTCTAACCATTGACGTAACAAAACATTTAACATTTTAATAAACAATCTAACCTTGGACAAATCGCACTAAAAATGTAGCAGACCACAACAGTTTGACAATGAAATGTTTGTTTTGTTTCACCAAGTGCCACAAATTCTAGCAAAACTTTAAAAAATGGAGCAAAAGTTAGATATTGACTCATACTCTTTGGCAAATGTAACAAATAGGAATGTCACGATATCAAATTGTAGTGTTGTGATTATTGTGAGAAAAAACTTCTTGATTCAACAATTATTTACAAATACAGAGACCTAACTACAGTCAGATCTTTAATTTTCTTTCATTCCCATTATTCTAACTCAATACTGTTCCTCAAATTTGTGACTATCTTTAAGAAATCAAACTTACTTCTCAAAATGTTCTAATTATGACTTAGTTTGGTGGGAGGGCACCTGTGGCAATTATTTACTACAGTTTTGCATCTGTGAAGTTGCAGTTCGTGAAGAAATGTACAGTTTAAAGTTTAAAATTACAGGAAGTGACTGAGTTCTAAAACAGAATCCCTCTCTCTGTGATGTCATCAAAAAGCGACGTGCCATGAAAAATACGAATACTGTACAATTTACACACAACTGACACAACTTTTTGGTACTTTAAAGTGTCATTCAACAAAATAAAGTCGGTACTGGGTACTATTATTTGTAAAATCATAATATTGTGTGATTTATATGGGTTTTGGCCCTTGTTTTCAAAAGGATTGCTAGGTAACAGCTGTAGAATTACCTCCACCCGTGTCATATTTGCTGCCCATGTTCAACCAGGTAAAGTACAAGTGGGGATAAATGGGCAAAATGTTAGTAGTAGTAAAATCTTAAATATGATCATGTTTGTCTAAGTGTGCCGGGGAACACCAGTGTGCCTTGACGTTTTGCCAGGTGCGCCTTGAAAAAATGTCCAATTTGAGTAACAGATTCACAAATGTGGATGTAATTGACTTATTTACTTTTTTGGTAAATCCTGAGCAACTTCGGCGTTAAAAAAGAACCCAAATCCATCACGTTTTTTAAATTTAAAGCACTAGACAGTTGCACAGACCATATTTCTTACTAACTGTTTCTTACTAACTAACAATGTTTTAGTCGTACGTGGTGTGCCGTGGTATCTTTTACGCTCAAAAAATGTGCCACAATTCAATAAAGGTTGAAAAGCACTGGTCTAACCTGTCATATTCACCTTATTCTGCCCCGCCCACTTGTGCAGTTTTTTGCCACAGATACGCACTTTTGTTGTAAACGCACTTCCGTTTGACGAGAACTCCGTTAAAGCTAATGACGAACGAGGGAAAAGTCTCGCCGCTAAAATGTTACATAAAGTAGATTGATTTGTGTAAAATGTTTAATGAACATGAGCAACAACAAGTCACAACACACCGATTTCCTGAAAACGTCTTTTTAGTCCATGTAGAACTTATTTTCTGTTGAGCTCGTCTGCTCCATGTAAACTACAACGGAAACAAGACGGCGGCGCGTACGGCAACTTCTGGAATAAGGTGAATAGACTTTAATATGACATAATTTGACAGATAAAAAAGTACTTTATATTTGCTTTTCCAACCTTCAAACGTCAAAAGTCACGGTTTTATTTTTCCACCTCATTAAGTTGAACGGGTTAGAACGTTTACTCACTCCTCTTTACTTACGTCAAAAGGGTTTGTGTCGCACGCACTAAGCTGTAGCCTCCAATGCTAATCCTCCATATTAGCATGTTAGCATTCATCCAGGTCCAAACAGCTGCATCTTCAGCTTTATGTTTGTAATTACCACACCGAGGTAAATAGCCCTCCATTCATTGTCCTGACGCTCGTGTGCGGGGCTTTTGTGGCGTGCGAACAATACGACGACGCTAACAGAATGCAAATAGCTAACAGGACACGCTCCGTTGTAAACCCATTGTGAAGACCATGAATATTAATTGAAAAAGTCGGGGATGTGTCGTGATCTGCTCCTATTGTCCCGGGGTTTTCATTAGAGAAGAAGAAATACTCAGGAACACAAAAGGACAAACACGCTGGAGATAATTGTACGTGAGGGTGAGGTTAAGTGAGGCGTGGGGGGCGAGAAAACAATGGGAGGATAAAGAGTGAATGTGTTGGGAGGAGACAGAAGTGCAGAAGAGAAAGAAAGGGAGTTAAAGCGCAGATGTATTGTAAAAGCAGCGTTTAAAGTGTCTAGGTTTTTGTGATTTTCTAATTTTGACTCTATTTCATGAGATAAAACCCATTCAACAAATAAATGGGTAACACTTTATAATAACAACACTTATTCCTGCCTTAATAAAGACTTGATTCATAGTGAACAAACAATTTATTAAGAATGATTCAAATAACTAATAAAGAAGTAACTAATCCTGAATCAAGCTTAATAAACTATTTGTTCAGTATGAAATAAGTCTTTGTTCATGCTTTAAGGCAAAATAAGGTGTAGTCATTATAAAGTGGTACTAATAAATTAAGGTTTTACACCAATCAAGCGGCACTTTGTGAAGAAAAGATGAAAAATATGTTGGAAATGACATGAATAGAGCAGATTTCTAGAATATATGACACGACACTAGGTAAACTAAACTCACCGAAAAGTAAAGTTTGGCAGGATTTACAACAAACACATTTTTCTGACCCTTGACAATAATTCAACAAAATAAAGCTTTTCTCATTTATTTTCATTATATTTTTCATTAATTACTCGTCTCACACTCCATTAAGTCATGCAACACCCCGCACAAGCAGAGGAGTACGAAAGTCTCACATCATTAACGGAGTGTCTAATGATATTAAATGTGAAAATGAAACAAAAAAAGACACAGGAACGGCGCGTTCGCTCTGCAGCGTGACCTGGGTTTACACCAGGAGCTGCAGCTGGATGTAACGCACGTATTTATAGAAACGTCAATCTACACCAGAGTAAAAGCAACACCGAAACGAACACCAAACTGTTTTATATTGCACGCTTATTAAATACTGGTTGGATGAAGTAGGTTTCACAATTTTACAAAAGTTAATCAGCGTTACATGCTTTACACAGAGCAATAACAAGCCTTGGTGTCATGAGCTTAGTGCCTCCTCCCTCCTGTGTGTGTGTGTGTTCCTCCCATGGATGTATTAAATGGACTGGATAAGACACGCCCCCTCTGTCCGTGTCCCAGATTGATTAGTGGCCGTGCGAGGTACTGCAGCCTCTTGGAACCAGCCTTTTTCTAAAATTTCACATTATAATTGCAGACAGTACTGAATTATTATCGGTATTTAAATAAAATAGAAGGAAATGTTCTTTTCTACCGTTTCTAAAATCACAGAAATTACCGTTTTTATATGAAGTGACGTCACACAAACATGTGTGAGTCACGTGAACGAGCGTCGGACGATACAAACAGAAGCTCGTGGAAAAGGCTCGACTAGAGACACCTGTAAGTTGTATTTTATTTCATTTCAGACGCTTCACGTGTGTCTAACATGAAGAACACAATTACAATCACACAAGCTAACGTTAACACAAAAACTTGCAGCTGCTGGTCGTTCACGTCGCTCAAAGCATCATGGGGGATTGTCATCACGTGGCGCCCTAAAGCAAAGATGGCCGCCTCCGTATCAGGAAGTAAATGCAGAAGTAAGACATTTTTTGGGGTCATGCACCAATGAGCTCACGCCATAGGGATAAACAGGGCGGCCATTTTGGATTCATCTTCCAGGTTTTATTATAGTTCTATGCTGTGTGTGTGTGTGTGTGTGTGTGTGTGTGTGTGTGTGTGTGTGTGTGTGGTGTGTGTGTGTGTGTGTGTGTGTGTGATCCTCCTCCCCTCTTGTGGTGCCCTTGTTTGGAGCTTCCTGGGCGTGACTCCTGAGCTGATTGGCACACCTGCAACCCATCTTCAATCAAGCACACACCCTCTGCAGTATTCACCTTATTCCTGAAGTTGCCTTACGCGCCGCCGTCTTGTTTCCGTTGTAGTTTACATGGAGCAGACGAGCTCAACAGAAAATAAGTTCTACACGGACTAAAAAGCCGTTTTCAGACTGACCAGGAAATCGTTGCGTTGTGACTTGTTGCTCGTGTTCATTTAACATTTCACACAAATCAATCTACTTTATGTAACATTTTAGCGGTGAGACTTTTCCCTCGTTCGTCATTAGCTTTAACGGAGTTCTCGTCAAACGGAAGTGCGTTTACTACAAAAGTGCGTATCTGGCAAAAAGCTGCAAAAGTGGGCGGGGCAGAATAAGGTGAATAAAGACTAAAGGCTCATTCATCCACACCCTGCCAGATCGTTCAGTCTACTTTTGTGGTGAACACCTAGGCTTTTTGTATCTTTAATTACTATTTTTGCTCACAAAGGACTCTGTTTATCTCCAGCCTCAGCTCCTCGTTCCAGTCTGCTCCCACTCCGCCACTCCAGTACTCACCTGTGCTCCTCGGTCCAGCCTGCTCCCTCTCAGCCAACCTTCAATAAATAATTCTGTATTGTTCCACATCTCTGGTCTGCTTCTTTGGGTCCGCCTGTCATGACTCCGTAACACCTTGACTGCAGTGTTTGTGTTAATCAGGCTGTTTACCTCCAAAGCTCTGGCTGTTTCACGTTGTGCTTTCTCCTGTCTAGAGTTGTCTTTGTGAAAATGAGGTCTGTCGTGGTGAATCATGTTATATTGACCTAATTTGACGATAAACTGGTCCTAGCCCACTGTGAATCATTCCCCGAGGTCCTTCACGCGGTTAGTCTCACGTATTTTTTGAGAGCGTATTTTGAAAGGGCATCGGAAGTTTATTTTGACACTACGGGCCTTTTTCCCGCTAAAAAGCCTAGAGACGCGCCGTTGATGCTGAAATATTTGAACTCCAACCTAATCTGAAAGGCGCGTAGTGTAATTATGCCCGTTGGACGCACGTGTGGCACTGATAGTGTAGATCAGTGTTTTTCAACCTTTGAGTCACGGCACACGTTTTGGGTTTAAAAGCCACCACGGCGCGCCACGTACCACTAAAACATTACTAAATCAGACCATTTACTTCAAAATATTGTATATAATGAGGCAAATAATGTCTGTGCCACTGTCTACTTCTATAAATTTGGTAATAGTGATGGTTTGCATTCTTTTTTTTTTGGTGAAAATGTTGCTCAGGACACGCCAAAAAGGTCGATTAGTTCATTAATCCGCATTTTGTGAATCTGTTAACTCAAACTGGACATTTTCTCAAGGCACACCTGGCAACACCTCAAGGCGCACTAGTGTTTCCCGGCGCTGGTTGAAAATCAAGGGTGTCCAAACTATTTCCACTGAGGACCACATACTGAAATGTAGACCAAGGGGAGGGCCACAAATAAATCGTGAAACGTTCACAAAAGTTGCATTAATCTGATTTTAAAGTGCCACCACACCTAAATTCAGTCTCATTGCCTTAATATCAGGTCTGTCTCACTCCAAAATGTTAGTTATTTAGGTTATAATAGTAGAAAATCTGAAATTTGCTGTAAAAAGTATGTCTTAGGTCAATGTGGGCCAATTCACCAGGAAGCTTGATTAGTCTGCGGGCCGCTTTTGGCCCCCGGGCCTTAGTTTGGACATGCCTGGTGTAGATTGTCCGACCGGTTATTCTTAAAAGCGATTCCTGCGTGTCTGCTACACTTACGCGCTGTTACTGTTCTGAGCGGGAGGCACAAGGACACAGCCACTGCAGCTGATGAGAAATGAAAACATTTGCACAAACTCCGTGTTCGTGTTCTACAGTTTAAGAGCCGTCACTGCTCCAGGTTCCTGCCGTAATCGTTGTTGTTCCAGGAGCAGAATCGCACTGATCCATATTAAGAGCGCCACCACGAATTACTTTTGAGACGCACGACTTCGGCCTTGTGGAGAGACAAATCAGGCTAAAGGCAAGTTTATTTGTAGAGCATCATTTGAACACAAGGCAATTCAAAGTGCTTTACATGACAGGAAAAGTGGAATTAAAATCACAAAACACAAAAAGACAGAATCATTTTAAAATAAAGCGCTTTAAAAGAGAAGAGTGCAGATAGATCTTTCAGTCGTTTGCACATCTAAACAGAACTGTTTTTAGTCTGGATTTAAACATTGTCAGAGTGAGGCCTGTCTCACATCTTCAGGGAGACTGTTCAGATTTTAGCTGCAAAAAACTGAAATGCTGATTCCCCATGTTTAGTCCTGACTCTGGCACCTGCAGGAGGCCGGTCCATGTTTAGTCCTGACTCTGGCACCAGCAGGAGGCCGGTCCATGTTTAGTCCTGACTCTGGCACCAGCAGGAGGCGGTCCATGTTTAGTCCTGACTCTGGCACCAGCAGGAGGCCGGTCCATGTTTAGTCCTGACTCTGGCACCAGCAGGAGGCCGGTCCATGTTTAGTCCTGACTCTGGCACCAGCAGGAGGCCGGTCCATGTTTAGTCCTGACTCTGGCACCAGCAGGAGGCCGGTCCATGTTTAGTCCTGACTCTGGCACCAGCAGGAGGCCGGTCCATGTTTAGTCCTGACTCTGGCACCAGCAGGAGGCCGGTCCATGTTTAGTCCTGACTCTGGCACCAGCAGGAGGCCGGTCCATGTTTAGTCCTGACTCTGGCACCAGCAGGAGGCTGGTCCATGTTTAGTCCTGACTCTGGCACCAGCAGGAGGCCGGTCCACGTTACATTGTACTGTTTTGTGCATTTGTTTTGTGATTTTAACACATTATAATGATTCCAAAGAACGCTGTATTATGTTACATTTTGCTGGCTTGTTTGTACTGCCATGGAGAGAATGAGGAAAAGAAAGACAGAGAGGAAAAATAGTTAGAGAGGGAATGAGAAAGAAAAAAAGAAGGAGGAGTGGCAAGTGAGTCGATAGAGAAGAAAGTGTAAGAGGAGTGTAGCCTGTGTGTACGAACAGCGTCTTTCATATGGACTCACGACAGCTCGGTGTTGTTATTTGTGACATGTGGCTTGTGTTTGCATGTTTGAAATAAATGCATTCATGAACGAGAGGAGAGGAGGAGGAGCCGACAGTGGATGTGAACGTGTGCGACTGCAGTGACACATGTGTCTGTGAGATAAAACAACTGCCTTTTCTGCTCACAGAGGAGGAAACAGACTGAACGGGATTCTGTGTCAGTCACTCGGCTGCTGTTTCAGTGACGCCATAAACACTGCACCTTTTCACGACGGAGACAAAGACGATAGCAGGACTAATACTGACTTCTGAATATGCTATTTTGCTTTATAATGATGAAGTATCTTTTTCTGGTAACGCTTTAGATTAAGGTTCCTTAGTAAACTATTATAATGCATTATTAAGCACTTGTTATGTGTTTCTAAGCACTTATACGGCATTTACAAGCATTTATTAGTGTGATAATTGAAAATAATGTAATATGCAGCTCATTGATGCTCTGTACATGTGGTTTATTCACTCAAACATGTTTTGGCTGATGGATTATAAACATGTATAAGGTGTTATAAGTGCATAAACAAACTATTAGTGCTTATTAACATCTTATAAATAGTTAACTAAGGAACCTTAATCTAAAGCGTTACCCTTTTTCTTTTTTCTGTTGCTTACTTGTTACATAAATGAAAAGTGCTTTGTAAATGAAGTTTATTGATTAATAAAAAAAATATATACAATCAGCAAGACACATAAGTAAAAATGAATATAAAAAGCATTAACACATCAGCAGTGACAGCACATTTGGTCGTCTAGAGCAGTGTTTGTGAGTTGTGGCACACGTTTTGGGTTTAAAAGCTACCACGGCGTGCCACCTACCACTAAAACATTACCAAATCAGACCGTTTAGTTAAAAATATTGTATATACAGTGATCCCTCGTTTATCGCGGGAGTTGCGTTCCAAAAATAACACGCGAAAAGTGAAATCCGTGAAGTAGTCACAGCTTTATTTTTTATTATTTTACAATGCAATACTGAACTATGGAATGAAACCAAAAATCAAAACCTGTTTTAAAGCCCAAAATGTGTTTAAAACAATAATTTTAATATAGTAATACCAGGTTGGAAACATTGTCACTGGTGTATTTCAGAGTCTGCACTGGTTGAAAATCAAGGGTCTAAAGAACGCAAATAGAGGAGTAGATCATTCCACAGTTTGGGAGAGACCGCTTTGAAGGATCTAACTCCTCGTGTTTTGAAGGATGTCCAAGGAACCATCAACAGATCGTGGCCGGCGGACCTCAGGCTACGAGGCTTAATCGGGGCTGATGTGTAGCAGGAGCGTGGCCATGTACCGCTCTAAAAGTCAGGACCAAAATCTTAAAGTGCGCAAGGAAAATAACAGGGAGCCAAAGTAGAGATTTTAAGATGGGAGTTAGACGCGTTTTGAACCATTTGCAACCTTGTTTGACCATTAGAGCTGCATTCAAGAGAAAATTGTCATGACAATTTGACCAAAAAGCAGATTGTCACAGGAAATGGATTTAGATTCAATTGTTATCACCACAATGCCCAGCCCTAATGTTGAGTTCTAAAAGATGAGATGCCAAAGTAAAAAGAAATGTATTCATAACTTGGCGCCTGAACCAGTCGGTGTGTTTGTACAGAGACTAAACTACAGCAGAGTGCCTACAGCAGAGGCACCGCAAACCAAAACTGTCAAACCCCTCAGTGCAGGACGTCATTTGGTCAATCAACCTTTTCCTACAAAAGCTGCAAACTGTGGAACTCATGACCCACTGAAATCAAGTGCATTTCTGATGTAAAAATGTTCACCTCTAGACTTAAGAAAACCAAAACTGTACCCAGCTGTAAATGTATGAAAGTGTATGAGTGAGAGTGAAAGAACGCGTCTAAAATTTGCACTGATCTATTTATTTATTAGAAATGTGTTTTAATGTATTTTGTTATTGATTGTAGAAAGTGTAGAAAAGTCCAACCAGGGACGGGAGTTGAAAATGAGCACTTGCTATAAACTCTGTCTGCATCGCATCAGCTACAAGCTTTGTTCTGTAACTATGTATGAATGCATTGTCCCTGCCAAATAAATAAATAAGATAAAAAAGTACTCAAGAGCATGTTTAAAGGCCAATGGATAATATGTCTCCTTTAAATACATACGTCGTTCTTTTGTGGTTTGAAGATCAGGTACCGCCGCTTTAACAAAAGAAATTCTCATTTTTGTTGCTGGAAGGTTACTCGCACTTTGTATTCCGAGTTCTTGATTTGTACTTTACATTTATTCTACATAAAAGGCTCGGCGTGCAGTCGGCTCTTGGTTAAAGCCAGTTCCTGAACAGCAGGGGCCCCGTGTTGTCGCCGGGCTCCTGAACAGACTGGATGGAACAGACTGTACCCAAGACGTGTTCAGAGCCCAGACCTGACGGAGCCTTTGTCATTTGTGGTTAGGCAGCGTCACATACTTCACAGCAGCTGTCAGTCAAAGAGAGGGAGGGAGGGAGGGAGAGAGAGAGGGAGGTAGAAGAGGAGAGGAGGGAGGAAAGAGAGGTAAGAGATCTGTAGACTTTTAACAGACATTTAGTTTGATATTCTGCCATTGAATCATTGTATTTACAAAAAAAAGTGTGGGAAAGAGGGAGGAGAGGAGAGAGAGAGAAAACAAGCAAAAGAGATAGGAAAGAGGGAGGATAAAGGGGGAGAGAGAGGTGGGATGGAAATGAGAATGGAAGGAAAGGAAGAGGGAGAGAAAAGCGAGAGAAAGACAGGAGGAGTGCCGAGAAAAGAAAGTGGGGAAACAAGAAAGCAGAAAAAAGCAAGAGATGGGGGGAGGACAATGGGGGAGGAAGAGAAAGACAGGGAGAAAGGGAAGGAAAACAAGAAAGAAAAGGAGAAAGAGAGGAGAGTTGGGGTGAGAGAAAAAAGAGAGACAGAAAGAGACAGGGAGAAGAAAGGAGGAAGACAAAGATGCAAGGGGGAGAGAGAAAATGAGAGAGAAAAAGAGGATGGGGGGAGAAAGATGTGGAGAGAGAAAGGATGGGAGCAGGAACGTTAGAGGCAGAGAGAAAGGGAAAGGAAAAAGGAGAGAAAAGTGAGAGAAAGACAGGAGGAGTGCAGAGAAAAGAATGTGGGAGAGAGAAAGAGAGGGAAACAAGAAAGCAGAAAAAAGCAAGAAACTGGGGTGAGAGGACAATGGGGGAGGAGGAGAAAGACAGGGAGAAAGGGAAGGAAAACAAGAAAGAGAAAGAGAGGAGAGTTGGGGTGAGAGAGGGGAAAGAGAGAGAGAGAGAAAGAAAGAGCCAGGGAGAAGAAGGGGGAAAGAAAAAGATGCATGGGGAGAGAGAAAAGGAGGGAGAAAAAGCAGGAGAAAGAGAACGGGGGGAAGAGAGATATGGAAGAAAAAAAAGCGAGAGAAAGACAGGAGGAGTGCCAAGGAAAGAAAGTGGGAGAGAGAAAGGGAGGGAAATAAGAATGTGAGTTGGGGTGAGAGAGAGTGGAAAGAGAGAGAGAAATAGAGACAGAGAGAAGAAAGGAGGAAGACAAAGATGCATGAGGAGAGAGAAAGGGAGAGAGAAAAAGCAGGAGACGGAGACAGGGGGAGGGAACAAGAAAGAGAAAAACAAAGAGAGAGAGAAGAGAATAGAAAGAGAGAGAGAAAAGCACGATAAAGAGGAAAAGAGAAAAGGAGAGAGAAAAGAGAGAAAAGGGGGAGAAATAGAAAAAAGCAAGAGAAAAAACAGGGGAAGAGAGGATAAAGGGTGAGGAGGAGAAAGATGGGAAGGAAGAGAAGGAAAACAAGAAAAAAAGAGTGAGGAGAGAGTTGGGGTGAGGAAGAGAGAGTAAAAAGCGAGAGAGGAGGAAAGAGACAGGGAGAAGAAGGGAGGAAGACAAAGATGCATGAATAGAGGGGAGGGAAACACGAAAGAGAGAGAAATGAGAGAGAAATTGAAAAAAGCAAGAGAAAAAGACAAGGGAAGAGAGGATAAAGGGTGAGGAGGGAAGGAAAAGAGGGAGGGAAAAGGGAGAGAGAAATTGAAAAACAAGAAAAAGAGAGTGAGGAGAAAGTTGGGGTGAGGGGGAAAAGAGAGAGTGAAAGAGAGGGAGAAAAAACAAAAGAAAGAACGGGGGGAGAAAGATATGGAGAGAGAAAGGTATGGAAATGAGAAAGATAGAGGCAGAGAGAAAGGGAAAGAAAGAAAGACGGAGAGAGAAAAGCGAGAGAAAGACAGGAGGAGTGCCAAGGAAAGAAAGTGGGAGAGAGAGAATGGGAGGGAAACAAGAAAGAGAGAGTGAGGAGAGAATTGGGGTGAGAGAGAGTGAAAGAGACAGAGAGAAGAATGGAGGAAGACAAAGATGCATGGGGAGAGAGAAAAGGAGAGAGAAAAAGCAGGAGAAAGAGACAAGGGGAGGGAACAAGAAAGAGAGAAACGCACGATAAAGAGACAGGGAAAGAAAGAAAATTTAGGACAGAGAGAAGGGGAAGAAATAGGAAAAAGCGAGAGAAAGAGCAGGGGAAGAGAAGATAAAGGTTGAGGAGGAAAGAGGAGGAAGGGAAGAAAAACAAGAAAAAAAGAGTGAGGAGAGAGTTGGGGTGAGGAAGAGAGTAAAAAGCGAGAGAGGAAGAAAGAGACAGGGAGAAGAATAGAGGAAGACAAAGATGCATGATTAGAAGGGAGGGAAACACGAAAGAGAGAAAAAGGAGAGAGAAATTGAAAAAAGCAAGAGAAAAAGACAAGGGAAGAGAGGATAAAGGGTGAGGAGGGAAGGAAACAAGAAAGAGTGAAAAGAGAGAAAGAAATTGAAAAAGTGAGTTGGGGTGAGGGGGGAAAGAGAGAGAGAAAGAGAGGAAAAAGGAGGAAGGGAAAGATGGTGACGGTCAGATCCACACACTGGTAAAGACTGTTGTTGTGTCCATGAGCAAGACCTGCCTGATACTATTTTAAGAAACCACAAAAGAAGGAAGTGTGGATTTAAATCTGTAGTTCTTAGCTCTCCCAATATTCACCTTTTTTACTTTTCGGACGCTTCAAAACTGCTTTTTTCCGATGATGAAGCAATCAGAGCTCGGTTAGATTTAGTCCCAAAGTTCTGCTTTTACCGCACTCTCTGGGGAAAAAATAAAACAACTTTTACTGATTTAAAATGGAAAAAGTCGTGTCTAATTTGAATTTGTTTATTTTTTGGAACACTATTTAAAAAGCCTCTGCTGCGGGAAAGTCAGTGCAGTCATCTCGAAGTGTTTATTAGAAGAGTGGAGCTCTATTTTGGTTTCAAATCCCACAAGTACAAAGTTTATTTTAAAAGTATGACTCAAAATGCAGCCGCTTCACGCCATATTGTTTTCAAAGTGCGCTTCATCTCTTGGACATAATCCTCTCTGATGTCACAGTAATCAGCCTTTATTAGATCAGGGTTTCTAAATGATAATGCGGCGTTATTAGCACCAGATCAATGTGTTCATTCTAACTCTGCATCAAAACAACCGCAAACGCTCATTAAGTCTCAGTGATTCGCTTAAACCGTGTAATTAATTGATCGTTTATGACTGCGGTGTTATGAGAAAGCAGTTTGAACTCGATGTTGAATGTTTTTTAGGCTGTTGTGAGAGATTACGCTGTCCATTCCAAAGCTATTACACTGATCGCTGGTAGATGTGTGTTTAATAACGTCGCTATTTTTCCTGCACAACCTTTAAAGAGAAAAAATCGCGAGGTGTTTTCTCTTCGAAGGTTTGGAATTTTCGCAGCGAATGCCAATAGTGAGTAATGAAATGTTCTCCTGTAAAAGCTCAAAACACAACTACGATGTGAAAAAGCTGCAACAATCTATATAAAAGTCTATCACTCTGCTAAATATTTAGTTTGTATCTGACGTCTAAAAAAAGAAAATTGAGTAAACAGTTGTAGAAAACCAGATAAACAATAGGAACACTGCAGCTACGCTCACATTTATCACTGACACAGACTTTGGGATCATAAAACTGGTGAACTCAGTACCTTTCACTCCTTAAATAACATGTTTCTGAGTCCAAGTGGTGAGGAAATAAATTGTTGTGTTGAGTGTAAGTGTCCTTTATCTCCCCCTGTTGTCTGCACAGTCGATGCAACAAAGGAGAAACTACTTTCAGTTTACGGTATGAGGTTACTTCGAGCGAAACAAAAGCACCACGAATAAAAAAATGTGTCCAAAAACAATAAAACAAAAACAAAAAAACAAAGCCAAGAAACATATTTCATCAGTTGTGCAGTACAAAAACCAAATGATGTTAGTTCATAACCTTTTCTACAACCCATAGAATTATCAGATAAAATTGATTTGCAAATACTAATCAGTAATCTGTAAATAGGACAAAGCTGGATAAGGAGCTAACTTTTATTTGTGTGTATCAAAATCAGTTGTGGATATCTAGCCTTTTTCTTAAAACTGAGTAAACAGTTGTAGCAAACCAGATAAACAACAGGAACACTGCAGCTACGCTCACATTTATCGCTGACACAGACTTTGGGATCACACACTGTTGAATTCAGTACCTTTCACTCCTTAAATAACATGTTTCTGAGTCCAAGTGGTGAGAAAATAAATTGTTGTGTTGAGTGTAAGTGTCCTTTATCTCCCCCTGTTGTCTGCACGGTCGATGCAACAAAGAAGAAACTACTTTCAGTTTACACTATGCAGTATGAGGCTACTTCGAGCGAAACAAAAGCGCCATGAATAAAAAATTTGTCAAAAAAAAAAAAAAAAGCCAAGAAACATATTTCATCAGTTGTGTGGTACAAAATTATGTCAGTTCATAACCTTTTCTACAACGCATAGGATTGTCAGACAAAATCGATTTGCAAATACTAATCAGTAATACTGTAAATAGACAAAGCTGGACATTCCTAATAGCCTTTCCTGAATAAGGAGCTAACTTTTATTTGTGTGTATCAATCAGTTTTGGATATCTAGCCTTTTCTTAAAACTGAGTAAACAGTTGTAGAAAACCAGATAAACAACAGGAACACTGCAGCTACGCTCACATTTATCGCTGATACAGACTTTGGGATCACACACTGTTGAACTCAGTACCTTTCACTCCTTAAATAAAAGGTTTCTGAGTCCAAGTGGTGAGGAAATAAATTGTTGTGTTGAGTGTAAGTGTCCTTTATCTCCCCCTGTTGTTAACAAAGTAGCTAGCTAAGCTCTGTACAGTTGATGCAACAAAGGAGAGACTACTTTCAGTATACATTTTGCGGTATGGGGTTACTTCGAGCGAAACAAAAGCATCACAAATTTAAAAAACGTATGTCGGTTCATAACCTTTTCTACAACGCATAGGATTCTCAAACAAAATTGATTTGCAAATACTAATTAATAACACGGTGCACGGTGGCAGAGCGGCTAGAGCTTCTGCCTCTCAATAAGGAGATCGTGGGTTCGAATCCCAGACCACCCCAACATCGTGGTTTCGAAGTCCGAACCACCTTAACATCACACGATCTCTCTGGGTGGAGTCTGCATGTCCTCCCCGTGTTACCGTGGGTTCTCTCCGGGTTCTCCGGCTCCTCCCACCGTCCAAAGACATGACTGTGTAGGTTAATTGACAACTCTGAATTGTCCCTAGTGAATGAATGTGAGAGTGAATGGTTGTCTGTGTCTCTGTCTCTCTGTGTTTGCTGTGACGAGTTGTCCACTGTCCAGGGTGTACCCCGCCTAAGGCCCAAAGTCACTGGGATAGGCTCCAGTCACCCGCGACCCCTAACGGGAATAAGCGGTAGAAAATGAATGAAAAAGAAAATGAATGAATAATTAATAACACAACATTCTGTAAATAGGACAAAGCTGGACTTTCCTGAATAGCTTTAGAATGATATCAGAACAATAAAGGAGCAAACCTTTATTTGTGTGTATCAATCAGTTTTGGATATCTAGCCTTTTTCTTGAAATTGAGTAAACAGTTGTAGCAAACCAGATAAACAACAGGACACTGCAGCAACACTCACATTTATCAGTGACACAGACACACAGTTGAACTAAATAAGATGTTTCTGAGTCCAAATGTTAAGGAAATGAACTGTGGTGGTGAGCTGAAGTGTCCTTTATCTCCCCATGTCGTTAGCAAACAAGCTATCTGAGTTCTGCACAGTCGGAGCAACAACTGAGAAACTACTTTCAGTTTACATTTTGCCGTATAAAGTTAATTTGAGTGAAACAAAAGCTCCACAGGCAAAAATCTGACAAAAAAAAAAGTGAAAAAAAGAAGCACATTCAATCTGTTTTAGTGTCCACAAACAAAATGTACAGAATAACCTTTTCTGTAATGCAGTTGTCAGACAAAAACGATCTCCAGGTAGAATGGATTCTGAACAATAAAGAATAAAGAAGCAAACTATTATTTGTGTGTATCGAAAACAGTTTTGGATGTCAAGTCTTCTTCTTAAAGTCAAAAGCAAGTCCCGAAACTGTAGCATCATGTCAACACTATAAACATCACATCCATAAATCGTCTCCATCTCTGCTCCTGTCAGCTAAAATACGTTTCAGATGCACTCGCTAATCTCCCGATAACTTTCCTAACTTTGCTTTGTTCGCCTTAAAACTATATATTCCGCTAATGGCTGTACTTTCCAAAGCGGGCGTCCCAGCAGCTGCGTCTGAGGAGAGTGGAACATCAAACAATAACTCCAAACTAACATGAAAAGTGCGCCCACACGAGGGAGCGGGAGGAGGGGAGGTAAACACCAGCCAAACCGCCGACAAAACGCCCCAAGTCCCAGCGCAACAACGCAATATTCAAACGCAGAAACAAACAGGCTTTTTACAAATACACTTTACAGTCCAATCCAAAAGATGTTGGTTCATAAAGAGATTTGTCAACTATATCAGAGGTTAAAAGGTCAAAGCCTGCTGCCAATAACACACACTGAAGAAAAAACATGCCATTTGTGCTTTAATTAGTAATAATAGTATATAATAGTAATATAATAATGCAAGGGTTCTGCGATAAGACTAAAAAGGTGTCGTCATTTTGTGCTGAGGGCTGTTACTCTCCTCAAACAGGCTTTTTACAAATACACTTTACAGTCCAATCCAAAAGATGTCGGTTCATGAAGTGATAAGAGATTTGTCAACTGTATCAGAGGTTAAAGGGACTCTGACAGGTTAAGCTACTCATTTCACTAAAATGTAGTTTAGATAAATATATTTCACATTGCCAAGATACTAGACATCACACTAGGAAATTACCACAGCAACCACCTGTAAACTGGGCCAAAATGTAAATGTTGCAGATTTGTATACATTTTTACACATAAAAAATAGATGTGAACACCTTTTTGTGTTAAATTAATGTATAAAGGGTCAAAAAAGTAGTTTATTTTGTGTAAATTATGCATAACCTTTGTCTCCCCAGTGTGATGTCATCTGTTTATTTACATCCTGTAACTTTCAACAGATTTTTCAACTTTTCTTCACAAACGGCCACTTGATTGGTATAAAACTGTAATTTTAATTTATAATATGTATTAATACACCAAACAAAGACAAAATTAGAAAATCATGAAAACCTGTCATACGCACTTTAAAAGGTCAAAGCCTGCTGCCAATAACACACACTGAAGGAAAAACAGGGCGTTTGTGCTTTAATTAGTAATAATAGTATATAATAGTAATATAATAATGCAAGGGTTCTGCGATAAGACTAAAAAGGTGTCGTCATTTTGTGCTGAGGGCTGTTACTCTCCTCAAACAGGCTGTTTACAAATACACTTTACGGTCCAAAAGATGTCAGTTGATAAAGAGATAAGAGTTTTGTCAACTGTATCAGAGGTTAAAAGGTCAAAGCCTGCTGCCAATAACACACACTGAAGATAAAACATGCCATTTGTGTTTTAATTAGTAATAATAGTATATAATAGTAATATAATAATGCAAGGGTTCTGTGATAAGACTAAAAAGGTATCGTCATTTTGTGCAGAGGGCTGTTACTCTCCTCAGACAATGAATTATCAATAAAGTTTATCTAACGCAATATTCAAACGTAGAAACAAACAGGCTTTTTACAAATACACTTTACAGTCCAATCCAAAAGATGTCGGTTCATGAAGAGATAAGAGATTTGTATATCAAAGGTTAAAAGGTCAAACCCTACTGCCAGTGATGTATTCTAAAGAAGAAACACGGCATTTGTGCTTTTATTAATAGTAACAGAATGTAATAGTAATATAATAATGTGAGGGTTTTGCGATATGACAAAAAAAGTATCACCAATTTGTGCTGAGGGCTGTTATTCTCCTCAAACAATGAATTATGAATAACGTTGATATCTATCTATCCATCCATCCATCCATCCATCCATCCATCCATCAATCTGTAAATATCTGTAAATATCTATAAATCCTCATGTGCAGTTTGTGTTAGCCAGTGTTGTGTGCATGTTGCCGTGTGAGCTTATAAATAAATAAGTGCTGGTGGAAATCCAGATATGAATATATAGTATGACAGGTTCCTAGTATGAACCTTTCTACCAGTCTGGCATAATGACACCAGGGCTGGGAGATAGAGAGATAAAAATGTAAATCGAATCTTATCAAGTCATTTCTATTTATGTTGTCCGTGTACAACATTGAGATTGAAAAACTGTATTTTTACATTTTAAGTATAACACACTTTTCATCCCCTCTGTCAGTATTGATATATTAAAGGACAAATATGCATTATTTGTATTGTAATTGACCTTTAAACATTCTCTTGCACATCTTTACTTTGACATCTCATGCTTTAGAACTAAAAATAAACTGTTTTCACAAAGAACAATACAACTCTGTCACTGCCTTGGGAGATGCCATATTAACTTAGCTGTGGCTCCATCTACTGGCTGCAGAGTTTATACACAATAGTTTGATGTGCTCTTGGTATGTTAAGCTGTCATGTAGTTACAGCTATTGTGTTTGGAGGAAAAAATGTTCAGAATGAGTCTGGCAATGATTTAAGGACTTAAAACAGCTGAAGAGTCTATGATAAGTGAAGTCTAAAAACGTCACATGTTCAGTGTTTTTGACTGTCGGAGAGGAGAGGATTTTCTAACCAGCATTCGTCAACCGCGAATTAAGCTAAATGCAACTCCAGGTATGTTTTTGATGACAAATCATAGCAGAACATGGTTAAAAGCTCAAAAATGTCACTATATCAGAATATGTGTCCTTTAATATTTGGTATTAATCCGCCCATCTCTAGTTGTGATGATTTTTAATTTCTATTTCAATTCTCCTGCTGTTCTTGAACTTTGTGTTGCAACGAATGAAAGGTTTTCTTATCTTCTCTCTGTGATACGGGCTGATTGTTGATATTGTCATATTGAGTGTGATGGTCCTAGTGTGGCTTTTATTTTATTGTGTTCACCTATTTCTGGTTGACAGGAAGCTCGGGGAGGTGTCCAATCAGCACTGCCATCTCCACCGGGGCTGTAGACGCTGAGGCCATGGCTCTGGCTGCCCACTGACTCCATTTAGCTTTGATTTATCTACACTCACATACACCACTGACCCACACTTTCACGTCATTTTATTTAAATAAATGTTTCTTCAAACGTTGCGTAGTAACATGTGATAATCACAGAATGAACAAGAAGAAAATGACTTTTTACTTCTTGAAGGCAATATAAAGATAGTAAATGTTCAAAGTGACAACATCTGAATTGCGATCTGGCTTCAAGAAAATTGTGCTAATGGTTTTTTTTTTTTGCATATCATCCACCCTTACGGTGTGTCTTTGAGCAAAACACTTCTCTCACTGTGCCTGTTACAGCGATTATGTTACCGTGGGAACTGTGAATGTGTCGCGAGCCTTACCTGCCATGTCAGTAGCAAAGGGCCGGTCGGGTCTCCAGCCGGTGTACCAGCCCACCACTTTACCCCCCGACACCAGGGGGCGCTCATAGGCCCGGCCCCCGACGAAGCCCACGGGCCACACAGACACGCCTTTAGTGCTGCGCATCTGGAACAAACACAAAGAAAACAGACAGGGTTTTATATGGTTATGTTCAAAAGAGTTACATAAATAAAGACATTCTTCTACATTTCCTTCAGACGCAGTCACAGCTGCCCAGGGGCTGATAAACAGAGGTGTGGCCGCTCCAACTGCAAGCAATAACCCGTCCCAGAACGTCTTTTAGCGACGAAGCAGGCTCTTTCTTCCTGATTTGTGGTCAGTACATAAAACATCACCAGGATTAGCACTCCATCTACTGGCAGCAGAGGCAATTACCACTGGGAAATAAACAAAAGCTAGCTTGCCTTCACAAGCTGATGTAAGCGCACAGGTGAAATGAACATGAATCGATGGCAGAAATGCTCAGAACGAGTCTGGTGATAATGTATGACATTAAAACTGAGTTGTTGTGAGGCTCAGAGAAGACAAGCCTGTAAACAGGATTAATGAGACAAGTGTGTGTGAAGCTAAATATAACTCCAGCTATGTTTTTGATGAGGGAACAATGGTATAACAAGCTAAAGTGTCTTTTAATAAGACAGCGGCCAGCCATCTGGTGTTCACACACAACTGTTAATTTTACCTTATACTCATAATGAAAACATTATAAACATTTACATTAAACACTTAAAACATAACACAAAATCTATTGAATGTTTGTTCTCTGCATGGTCTCTCTCCAACTTCTTACTGGACACAATATTTTCTGGTGCTGTGTCACGTGATCAAGAATTTCAGCTACATCTCCAAAAAAAAAAAAGAGAAAATTATTAAAAATTTAAGTTCTAAAGGGTGGCAGGGTTCCATACATTAGTTCAAAAGCATTTTCAATGGGAGTGTCAGCCTCCAAACATCACAAACTAAAAATCAGGGCTGTTTTGGCGACTGAAACCACTCGACCACACGTGAGAAACACCAGAGCCTCATAAGAAAACATGACCACGTGTAAAAGTGTTCCGACTAGATGATTAATGTTAGGGATTATTCTAACACCCAAGTAACAAACATTTCTTAAATCTAACATAGTGCTGGACCATAAGACACCAACAATATTGAACGAAATTTAAGTTTTATTTCATCGAGCGCCACAAAACCTGCAAACAGTAGTGAATTTTTAAAATGGAGCTTGAAACATATATAAAGCAAACATTTGTCTGCACTGTCTGTCTATAAATGACAAAACCGATTTAATGCTGTATCAGTACAAGGCTGTCACTGTGGAAGTGTCTATAAACTGATTGAAATTTGAAACACCTTGGGACAGTTAACTGCACAATAGACTCAAATAGCACACTTAAATATGCCTCTGTATTATGTGGAGGTCCAGTTCTTTTGCGATTTACCTGTTTAATTGTGGTAATAACAGTTTAATAAAAGACATATGAGTTATATATTTCCTCACAGGTTCATCCCGGCTGCTTGTCCTAAAACACACCTCTGTTCTGATGTGGCGTCATAAAAGCACGATGGATCCATGAGGCATAAACGCCCATAAAAAGTGGCCATGAAACAATAAAGCACATTAGAGACAGAAGAGGAGGCGGTAAAATATTTGTGTTGCCTGAATGTCACCGCCATCGTACGTCTCCTGGTCGTGATTTAACGCTCTTTCCGTCGCACAGACCTCAGAAACATCCATCTACGGCCCGGGTCTTATTACGGCGAAATGACAGCACATTATCAGTGTAGGACAGGCCATTACCTGCACAGGAGCACACACAGAGGCACACACACACTGACACACACTGATACACACTGATACACACTGAGACACACTGAGACACACACTGAGACACACTGAGACACACACTGAGACACACTGAGGCACACTGAGGCACACTGAGGCACACACTGAGACACACACTGAGACACACTGAGACACACACTGAGACACACACTGAGACACACTCTGAGACACACACTGAGACACACACTGAGACACACACTGAGACACACACTGAGACACACACTGAGACACACTGAGACACACACTGAGACACACTGAGACACACTGAGACACACACTGAGACACACTGAGACACACTGAGACACACACTGATACACACTGAGACACACACTGAGACACACTGAGACACACACTGAGACACACTGAGACACACACTGAGACACACTGAGACACACACTGAGACACACACACCAGGCACAGGCACTAGGCAAAGGCACCAGGCAGCGGGAGTAATGACAGAGGAGGAGAGAGAGAGGGAGAGAGGAGAAGAAAGAGAGGGAGTAATGACAGGGGAGGAGAGAGTGAGAGAGAGGAGAAGAAAGAGAGAGGGAGTAATGACAGAGGAGGAGAGAGAGAGAGGGAGTAATGACAGAGGAGGAGAGAGAGAGAGGGAGTAATGACAGAGGAGGAGCGAGAGAGGGAGAGAAGAAAGAGAGAGAGAAAGAGAGGGGGAGTAATGGCAGAGGAGGCGAATGAGAGGGAGAGAGGAGAAAAAAGAGAGGTATTAATGACAGCGGAGGAGAGAGAGAGAGGAGAAGAAAGAGAGGGAGTAATGACAGAGGAGGAGAGAGAGAGGAAAGGAGAAGAAAGAAAGAGAGAAGGAGAGAGTAAAGTAATGGCAGAGGAGGAGAGAGAGAGGGAGAGAGGAGAAGAAAGAGAGAGGGAGTAATGACAGGGGAGGAGAGAGAGAGAGGGAGAGAGGAGAAGAAAGAGAGAGGGAGTAATGACAGGGGAGGAGAGAGAGAGGGAGAGAGGAGAAGAAAGAGAGAGGGAGTAATGGCAGAGATAGATATATAGATAGAGAGAGAGAGGGAGAAAGGAGAAGAAAGACAGGTAATAATGACAGAAAAGGAGAGAGAGAAGAGAGATATGAGAAGAGAGAGAGAGGGAGTTATGGCAGAAATAGAAAGAGACAGAGAGAGAGGGGGGGAGAGGAGAAGAAAGAGAGAGGGAGAATGTGAGAGTAATGACAGGAGGAGAGAGAGAAGAGACAGAGACAGGGAGTAATGGAAGAGATAGAGATGAGGAGAAATAAGAGAGAGAAAGACAGGACGTAATGGCAGAGATAGAAAGAGAGCGAGAGGGAGAGAGGAGAAGAAAGAGAGGGAGAGTGAGAGTAATGACAGAAGAGGAGAGAGAGAAGAGAGAGACAGGGAGTAATGGAAGAGATAGAGAGAGAGGAGAAGAAAGAGAGAGAGAGAGAGAGAGAGAAAGGGAGTAATGGCAGAAATAGAGAGAGAGGAGAAGAAAGAAAGAGAGAGAGAGGGGAAGTGATAGCAGAGGAGGAGAGAGAGAGAGTGAAGAGAGAGGGATGAGAAGAGAGAGCGAGGGAGTAATGGCAGAGGTAGAGAGAGAAGAGAGAAAAGGAGTAATGAGAGAGGAGAGAGAGAAAGAGAGTAGAAAGAGAGAAAGTAATGACAGAGGAGGAAACAAGAGTGAGAGAGAGAGAAAGAGAGACAGAGAGGCGAAGAGGGAGAGAGAGTAATGACAGAGAAGAGAGAGGGAGAGGAGAAGAGAGACAGGGGAAGAGGGAGATTAATGACAGAGGGGAAGAATGAAAGGCGAAGAGCAGACGAGAGAGAAAGGGGAAAGGGATTGAGAGGAGGAGAAAAAGGGAACAGAGGAGAGAGAGTTGGAGAGAATAAGAGACAGAGTAATGACAGACGAGGAGGAGAGAGGGAGAGAAGGAGAGAGAGAGGCAGAATGACAAAGGAGAAAGAGTGATATTTTACATATTCAAATCTTCTCTCAAATATTGATGCTCCTTGACATGTTTAAAATGTGCTCTTCCTAAAACATAAATCGCAAATCTAATCACAGTTTGATATTTTGCTCAAATCGTTCGGCCCAGGACACGACGTTCAGGAGCGACAGGAGAGCGGCGCCTGGACCTCGTGTGTGACAAACGTGAGCAGCCGTGTTCTTCTGTGAAACTCCTTGACTCGTCGTGACCTCTCCCTCCGAGGTCCACCCCTGCTCTCTCTCCCGCTCTCTAAGTCCACATTATGCAGAGCTGAAGGGTCCGCGGCGAACGCACACGGCCCTCCAGGCAGAAAAACGCACTTCAGAGAGAGGGAGAGTGGGGGAGAGAGAGAGGGAGGGAGAGAGAGTGGGAGAGAGAAGGATCTGAGGAGAGAGAAAGAGCGGAGGAAAGAGCGTTTGAGAGCAGGGAGTCAGGAGGTAATTACACCGAGGAGGACATGAACCGGCTACTGAGAGAGAGAGAGAGACAAAGAGAGTGGAAAGAGAGAGAGTGGGAGAGAGAGAGGAGAAAGGGAGAGAGAGACAGATACAGAGAGAGGAGAGAGAAGTGTGTGTATGTGAGAGAGAGAGACAGAGAGAGAGAGGAGAAAGAAAGAAAGGGGGAGAGCGAGACGGGAGCAAGGGAGAGAGACACATACAGAGAGAGAAGAGAGAGACAGGAAGAAAGAGAAAAGGGAGATGACAGGCAGGATGTGTTTTGAAAAAGGAGTGTGTGAGAGAGAGATAAAGAGAGAGACAAATACAGAGAGAGGAGAGAGAGACAGAAAGAAAGAGAATAGGGAGACGAGAGTAAGGGGACGGGTTTTTGTGGAAGGAACAAGACAGAGAGAGAGAGAGAGAGAGAGAGAGCTGGAAGTCTGTTAAGAGGCACAGAAGAGAGAGAGATGGTAGAAGAGAGAAGGGGGTAGAGAGAGAGAGAGAGGAGAAAGGGAGAGAGAGAAACAGATACAGAGAGAGGAGCGAGAGACAGGAAGAAAGAGAATAGGGAGACGAGAGGCAGGATGTGTTTTTGAGGAAGGAGTGAGAGAGAGAGAGAGAGAGAGAGAGAGAGAGAGAGAGAGAGAGAGAGAAAGGAGAAAGAGAGAAAGGGGGAGGGAGAGACAGGAGAAAGGGAGAGAGAAAGACAGTAAGAAAGAGAATAGGGGGATGAGAGTAAGGGGAAGTATTGTTGTGGAAGGAACGAGAGAGAGAGAGAAAGGGGGAGAGAGACAGAGAGAGAGAGCAGGAAATCTGTTGAGAGGCACAGAAGAGAGAGAGATGGTAGAAGAGAGAAGGGGGAGAGAAAGAGAGAGAGGGGAGAAAGGGAGAGAGAGAAACAGATACAGAGAGAGGAGCGAGAGACAGGAAGAAAGAGAATAGGGAGACGAGAGGCAGGATGTGTTTTTGAGGAAGGAGTGAGAGAGAGAGAAATAGAGAGAGTAGAAAGAGGGAAAGGGGGAGAGAGACAAAAGAAAGGGAGAGAGCGATACATACAAATACAGAGAGAGGAGAGAGAGAGAGTGAGAAAGAGAAAAGGGGGTCGAGAGTAAGAGGGAATGTTTTTGAGGAAAGAGCAAGAGAGGCAAAGAGAGAGAGAAGAAAGAGAGATAGAAGATGAGTATTTTTCCAATAAAAAACAAAAACATGACCCTAATCAAAAAACGCCTGTTATAATCCATTTGAAAAAAGTAAAACACAATAGAAAACTCTTTTCTCTTGTGACGTTCTCATTGAAATCACAATATGTTGCACTTAACGTTTGCCTCCGTTCTGTTTAGAGGTTTAAAGGGCCTAATGTACATGTTTTAGTGGCACCCACAGACACAAGGAGAACACACAAACTCCACACACAGAGCTATCGTAAAAAAAAAACAGGAATCCCAAAACAAAATGAAGCTGAACATGTTGCATTTCCTGCGTTTGAACCGTGCTCGTGCAGCCGGAGGAAACCCCGTTAAACATTAAAGCTGCAGCGATGTATTTTTCATGAGCAGGAAGTAGGGGGCGCCGTTCCACTCTTGGCTCATTACACGCCGGTCGCTTCGGTTCATTTAAAGCGGCTCGAACTCATACTTCCGTGTAATCAACGCCCCACCGTCTAACGAGGAGCGTTTTGTCCCCACAGGGCTTCCATACGCAGTAATTACACAGTCACGGGTCAGAAATCAACGTTAATTTACTCATGTAGAGCAACCCAGATGTTAAAGCAGGACGGTTAAAGGTGCACTGTGTAACTTTTCTCGTTTGAGTCAGAACCAAATTTGAGCTACGGAACTTTTGAAATGTGTCGGCAAAACGCTTAAAAGAGAAGATTTTCGCAAACTTTATTCATGGTTCCTTAAAGTGCGTATGACAGGTTTTTATGATTTTCTAATTTTGACTTTATTCAGTGTATTAATACTTGTTGTAAATATAAATTATAGTTTTACACCAATCAGGTCACTGTTTGCGGAAAAAAGTTGAAAAATATGTTGAAAATTACAGGAAGTAAACAAACTGATGACATCACACCAGGGAGACAAACTTTATACATGATTTACACAAAATAAACTACTTTTTTGACCTTTTAAACTTTAATTCAACTAAATAAATAAGTTCAGATATATTTTTATTTGTCCGCTAAAAGAACTGATGACATTAGATGAGTTTTAGCCCAGTTTAGAGTGTGGTTGCTATGGTAATTTCCTAGTGTGATGTCATTATTTACAACCAGGAAGTGAAATTAAAACGTATAAAACTGCTAAACCGGGATAACATTTGTAAAGAATTTTAGGAAAACTTGAAATATATTTATCTTAACTGCATTTTAGGTAAATGAGTGGTCCGACTCATGGGCCCTTTAAGGTTCCTATGACAAGTTGGACTACTTATTTAACTAAAATGCAGTTATGATAAATATATTTCAAATTTTGCTAAAATCTTAACAATGTTTACACCAGTTTAGCTATTTTTTAGGTTTTTAATTGTACTTCCTGGTTGTAAATGATGACATATTACAAGAAACCATCCTGTAAACAGGGCCTAAAACTCCTCTAATGTCACAGATTTTTTCACTTAACAAAGAGAACCTTTATTTTGTTGAAACAATGTTTAAATGATTAAAAAAGCAGTTTATTTTGTGTAAATTATGCATAACCCTTGTCTCTCCAGTTCGATGTCATGGATTTGTTTACTTCCTATAACTGTTAACATATTTTTCAACTTTTCTCCACAAACAGCGGCCTGATTGGTGTGAAACTATCAATTATATTTACAAGAAGTATTAATACACTGAATAAAGTCAAAATGAGAATATCATAAAAACCTGTCATACGCACGTTAAAAGAGAAGATTTTCACAAACTTTATTCATGGTTCCTTAAAGTTCCTCTGACAGGTTGGACAACTAAAATGCAGTTAGGATAAATATATTTCAAATTTTGATAAAATCTTAACAATCTTTACACCAGTTTAGCAATTTTTTTAGGTTTTTAATTGTACTTCCTGGTTGTAAATGATGACATCACACTAGAAAATGACCAAGAAACCATCCTGTACACTGCATCAAAACTCATCTAATGTCACAGATTTTGTTCATTTGACAAAGAAAAACACACGTGAACACCTTTATTTTGTTGAATCAATGGTTAAAGGATCAAAAAAGTCATTTATTTTGTGTAAATTATGCATAACGATGTCATCAGTTTGTTTACTTTCTGTAATTTTCAACATATTGTACAACTTTTCTCCACAAACAGCGACCTGATTGGTGTAAAACTATAACAACAGGTATTAATAATTTGGAAAATCATAAAAACTTTCACTTTCACTTTCACGTTAAAGCTTTCACACTGGACCAAAGCAAAACCATAGCAGGACTAAATCATAATTAAACCAGGACAAAAAAAGTTGGCCACTTGACTGCAACAAAACATAACTACATCTAATATCAATTCCTTGGGCTCATATTTTAGGTTAAACACGAGCCCAACTTTGGAGCAAACACAAGGACTACACATGGAAAATTGATTGCAGCGTCTTTTCTCCTTTGAGATTAATGTTATCTGCGCACTGTCCTTGTTTTAAATAAATAAACACAACATTTACCCGCTAATAAACCCGAGCCAACGGATAAGAACAGAGAAACACCAAGGTCAAATGTGTAATATTTTATGTGTTTGAACAGATTTACCTCACGTGGGATAAATAAATTACACTTTAACCTTAAACATACAGCTGAAAGTGACACCTTTAAAGTGAAGGACAATAAATGCAAACATGCTTGAGTACGACAGGACATTAGAGCTAAACCAAGCTGTTTAGTCATTAAAGGTCCCATATTCTGCTATTTTGCCCTTCACACAGTCTTTTCTAAGGGCTTTGTTGATATTTTTTTGCGTTGTACAATATCCATAACATAACAGTTTCCAAAAAACACCCATTTCTTGGACTGGCCCCCCTCCTTGCAAAAGCAAACAGCTCACTCTGAGATCTGACCCCCCCCCGAACAGAGAGCAGACTGTCTCCCCCGCCCAACTCGTGCCGAAGCCTAGAGCGGAGATGGTGCATGCGCCGTGTGCTCCGGTAAACAGCGATACACAAACACTGAATAAACATTTTATCCGTTATACGGTGCGCTGTGCCGAGTCCTACATCCTGGATCTGACCTGGAGTTTGACGTGCTCCAGGGCCTCGACGGCGGACGTTGCTGTTTGGTAAATAACAAACTAACTCTTCGATCTGTCGTATCCATCGTGTAATTACTGTGTAGCATTAGCATTAGCTGTTCTCCGCTCTAGGAGGCGCGCGAGTTGGGCGGGGGAGGCAGCCTGCTCTCTGTTCGGGGGGGTCAGATCTCAGAGTGAGCAGTTTGCTTTTGCAAGGAGGGGGGCCAGTCCAAGAAATGGGTGTTTTTTGGAAACTGTTATGTTATGGATATTACACAACGCAAAATTTTATCAACAAAGCCCTTAGAAAAGACTGTGTAAAGGGCAAAATAGCAGAATATGGGACCTTTAAGGGAACATTATGCTACTGTGACTTTTTTGAGATTTTAACCATTTTCTAACAATGTTCCGTCATTCAAAAACATAAGCAGTTGTATTTAGCTTCATTCACACCATTTTGAAGAATGTTGGCTTGAATATCCACTCTTCTCTGAGAATCAAAAACACTTCCTGCTGAACTCCATCATTTATCCGAGAATCTTCTGCTGTTTTAAGTCCTTAAATCATCGCCAGACTCGTTCTGAGCATTTCTGCCTCTAAACATGATAACTGCTACTTCTAACCGCATCGTAGCGTCTCTTAAAGTGCACATATTGAACATAACTAAATTGTGTACAGCTCTAGGCGCCATCTACTGGCTGGATACACTTAATAAGTGTCAGGGCACACAGCAGATATATTCTTTCATTTTGTCCATAATATTTATTTTTTTTCAATGCATGAGATGGGAAATTTAAGCTACTCAAGAGCATGTTTAGGCTAATAATACAAAAAAAATGCATGATATTTTTCCTTTAAAGGGAACATGTTATGCTATTGTGACTTTTTTGAGCTTTTAACAATGTTCCGTCATCAAAAACATACCAGTAGTGGCAATTAGCTTCATTGACGCCATTTTGAGGAATGCCGGTGAGAAAATCCTCTCCCTTTGACCAGCAAAAACTCTTCCTGCTGAACTCCTTTGATCCGTGACGTTTATTCAGATCATCTACGTCACTCATCCGAGAATCTTTTGCTGTTTTAAGTCATCATCGCATGACTTGTTCTGAGCATTTCTGCCTCTAAACACGATAACTGCAACTGCTAACCTGACCGTAGCATCTTTTAAAGTTGCAACATAACTAAATTGTGTAAATGCTAGGCGTCATCTACTCAGTAAGTGTCATGGCAGACAGCAGAGAAACTTGTTCATATGGTGCATAATAAACTTTTTTTGTTGTTGCAAAACATGACATGACAAATTTAAGGCATTCAAGAGCACGTTTGAAGGCTACAATATGAAAAATACATAATATTTTTCCTTTAATAGTTTTGAGAGGTTTTTCCAGCACAATTCATGATCCCATTTTAGTCGACCAACACATTCTTTATTTGCCTTCAGCTCACGCATGAAGCAGCACTCCATTCTTACATCAACCTTCACAGAAACTGGAGACACAACAACAACAACGTATAACTGCGAGCGTGGATTCAACCGCTAACTTCCTGGTGAACTGACAAACGCTCTGCCACTTTTGTAATCACTAAGTCTTACCGTTTAAGTGAAATATCCTCTCCTCTCTTTTTCAAACCCTCCTTTGCCCTCAGTGCTCGCACAGACACATTTTAGAGCGTTCAGTGCTTTTCTCCCTGAGGGGAGAGTTCAATTATTCAAATCACTCTGACGAGAGCGTAAAATCTGACAGACTGAACCAAGCCGCGGCGTCGAGCCTCGTCAGCCGAAAAACCCGCGCGAGGAACAAGTCAGCTTTTCAGGAACGAGCCCGAGAAGGCAGAAAAGGCTCATTTCCTGATTGCACATTAACCGTTAGTGTTGGGAGAGGAGCCATAAAGCAGAGCGGAGACAGCGCGCACGGTGGACCAAGCAGAATCGCCGCTCGCGTTCGAACTCGGAGATGGCTCATTATCATTAGCCGCCGAGCAATTTGTGAAATAAGCAGTTTTTTGAGCCACGCGGCGCTCAAATGTGTTGGCAAATTGCTTAATCTATATTGGCACAGCTCTATTAGTTTGAAAGGGAAGATTTTGGCAAACTCTGCTCAAACTTTGCTCAAAACTTCACAAACATCAGCACTGGCACTAAACCTGCAGGATCAAAGCACGACAAGCTGATTTCAACATTTTTGCTTTGAATGCAAGAAAATTTGAATGTTGAGTACGTTCTGTAATAAGAAAATGGTTAATAAGCTGCAAGTTGTATAGAAATGTGCAGTGAAATCATCCAAACAAGCAAATTAAGTGATGTTTCTGCACTTCTGTGTTAGATTTTATAGTTTGTTTTTTTTTCAATTTTTGTATGATACTTGAACTTCAACCATGACATCTACAAGTTGCTAACTCAGGTTGATATTCACCTTCGCTGATATATCATCTCCCCCGGGGCCTGCACAGCAAAAATGTAAATCTATCTAAGCTTAAAATGGCTTGCATTTATCGTTTTATAATAATTTTAAAATAAGTAAGTAAAATGATCTTAACCCACTGACAGATTATTTGGATTGAAGTAAGAAATAATATATTGAAACAAGTCAGAAACAATCTGAAACAAGTAAATAATCTAGTTCCATCAAATAAATAATCTCCACTGATCTTAAAGGGCCCATGACAGGTTGAAGTACTCATTTTACTAACTAACGCAGTTAGTTAGTAAAATAAAAAGTTAGTTAGTTAGTTATTTTATGCGTTAGTATAAAATATATTTATACTAACGCAGTTAAGATAAATATATTTCAGTGTTTGCTAAAATGCTGTTCAAATTTTATCCCAATTAAGTAATTTTTCAGGTTTTTAATTTAACTTCCTGGTTGTGAATGATGACATCACACTAGGAAATTAGAAAGTACATTTGGCAAAAACTCATCTAATGTTTGAGATTTTTTTTTAATTTGACAAATAAAAATACACATGAACACCTTTATTTCATTGAATTTATGTTTAAAGGGTAAAAAAAGTAGTCTCTTTTACGTAAATTATGCATAACCTTTGTCTCCCTAGTGTGATGTCATCGATTTGTTTACTTCCTGTAATTTTCAACATATTTTTCCATTTTTTCACAAACAACCACATGATTGATGTAAAATCATCATTTATATTTACAACAGATATTAATACATCAAATAAAGTCAAAATTAGAAAATGTTAAAAACCTGTCATACGCACTTTAACGAGTCAAAACGTCTGAAATTCAGATTAATCTCCTGAATCAAGACATTTTAACTCATCTAGAACGTCATTATTTACAGTGTGGACAGAGATGTAAAGAGAAGAAAAGAAGATGGAAAGACTGATTTCTGTTTTTGTTTGTTTTGCTGTGGAGATGAGGACGAATTGTTTGACGTGATTGGATAACAGGAACGAGGAAGAAATACAGTTCCTGGTTGAGTTTATGCCTCGCTTTCACGATTCTATAACTGCTGAACTGATTTATTTTAATGTTCCCGTGATAGCCCGTAAAGATCCCGTACTATTTAAACTCCGTATGGCCAGAAGAGATAAAAGTTGCATTGAAAGTCGACGCGTGTCCTGCCGGTATTGTCTCAATGTCACCGTTGTCGCCGTTTGGAGCCGAGCCGAGGGGAGCTGATGCTACAGATGGTCCATTATTCTTCTCAGTGTGACGGTGATAATACATGTGCTTTATCCCGTCTGCACCTGCACGCTACAACTCACACGCGGGACCAAGGAAAAACGGGCAAAAATGGGATTTTTCATAAGGGCTCAGCAATTAATTGGATTTTAATCATCGAGATTTAAGCTTGAGTAAACGTATCCGGTTTAGAGCAGATTTTGGAGGAATAAATTAGATGATTCTTTGTGATAATGGCACTAAAAAGGTTTATTTACAAAGTCTTCATGTCTCTTGTGATGAGTCATATTGTTAGGGCTGGGGATATGGCAAAAAACAAAAATGTACAATTTATTTACTCCATTCATCCAACCACTTTATTTATACAGCACAATTATAACCAATACTTAATCAGCTAAACTTGCAATGCACTAAAATGTACTGAAATAATACTATAAAGAAACCGCAACCACAAACAATATTAGAATAAGTAATACAATACAACTAGATTTAAAACTATAACGCAAAAACCAATAATAATAAAAATCAAGACAACACAATTTACATGGTTGATTGATGGCTATTTTTGCTCCGATTTGACTTTTTTCTTTTCATAAACAAAATAAAAACAGCTTTCACTATAGTTTGAATGAACATAAACAAGATTTACTTTGAAAAATTGCCATGTAACACACACAAAATAAATTGTCCAATTACGTCCTTCAAGTTGAACTCTGCTCCAAACCTTATGTTTTCACTGACAGGTGACGACTGTGGGCCTCTCTACTAAAAAAACAAACCAAAAACAAGCATATTATTGACTTAAAATGACAGAGACATCTCAATTAAAATTGGATGACTTGCCCACACCATGTGCATCTTATATTTGTTTTACCATGAGAAATTAAAGTCAACAGAAAAAATCAAGAGTAATCTGAGAAAAAACATATAAAATCACTGAAATGAAATAAAGTTGAATTTTTTTTTGTCAAATTGCTTTTCGCCTTTCAATCAATTTTTTTTTTTTTTTTTTTTTAATTTCTGTTGACCATAACGTAAGCAAACTTGGAAGAGTTGAATTTTCTAATTATACAATTTCTTCTACACTTCTAATGATACTTCAAAGATCTTTATTTCAAACAATTTCAAAATGGAAAGTATCATTTCCAACGTCCAATCCAGCTTTATTTGTGCACATTTTTGTAAAGATGATAGTTTCCAAAGTGCTGCACATTATAGCAAAAGAAAACACACATTTAGCTCTAAAAGTCTGCATTACGGACAAACGGAACTAACAAAATCGATCAAAACAGTGAAACAAAAGCAATAAATCAAATACATACAAACAGTAGAAGATTAAAATAGTGTAATACTTCATTTTCTTCTGTTTAATGTATCAGTGGCGTTGATGGATGGGTCAAATGCATGGACACAATAACATCCACAGTAAAAAGTGCAGTCAGCTGTCATTGTAGATGTCGTATAGTGCCATTCTGGCCCTAAACTCTGTCTGTACATTGTTGAGGGGTGACGTCTGTGTGCGCTGCAGGGGGGAGGAGTCCCGCTGACACTAAACTCAGAAATAACCCAAACATACGCGAGCCGTCGGAGCACAGACTGCAGCCTGACAGGGAGCGCTGGAGGAGGAGTTAAACAGACTGGAGCGCAACCAGAGCAGGAGTCCATGTCAGCGGATACTATGGAAGGAAAAATATTACAAACGCAGCATTTCTCCACCTCCATTAGGAACTCAAATCAATTTACATCAGAGGTGTCCATGGTTCACTGATTAACTGTCATGAAATGCTAAACTGAGGGAAAAGGCAGCAAAAAATGTATATCTATCCAAGCTTAAAATGATGTGAATTTATCATTTTTCATCTGGATTAGAGTAGTTTTGACTCGATGAGATTTAATTGCTGACGTGATGCAGAATATTTGACTGGTTTCAAGGTATTTCTGACTGATAATGTGATCATTTAGCTTTTTCATACTGTCATTATCCTTTAAACATGCTCTTGAGTACCTTAAAGGTCCCATATTCTGCTATTTTCCCCTTCACACAGTCTATTCTAAGGGCTTTGTTGATACATTTTTGCGTTGTGTAATATCCATAACATAACAAAAAACACCCATTTCTTGGACTGGCCCCCTCCTTGCAAAAGCAAACGGCTCACTCTGAGATCTGACCCCCCCGAACAGAGAGCAGTCTGCCTCCCCCGCCCAACTCGTGCCGAAGCCTAGAGCGGAGATGGTGCGCATGCGCCGTGTGCTCCGGTAAACAGCGATACACAAACACGGGCACAACATACGAGGCCCAAATAGCACTGTAGGAAGGTTAAAACCCCTGAAAAGTCGATTTTGCATGTTATGGGACCTTTAAATTTGACATCTCATGTTTTGATGAGTATTTTAATATTTTAGAAGTATTAGAAGTATTTTATGGACTAAATGAAAGGATTTCGCTGCTCTGTGAAATGACATGTACTGAGTGCAGCCACCAGATGGTGCCCAGCGCTTAGACAATTTAGTTATGTTTGCGCTTTAAGACAACAGCGTTCATCCTAGCAGTAGCAGTTATCGTATTTAGAGGCAGAAATACTTGGGTTTGGCGATGATTTAAGGACTTAAAACAGCAGAAGATTCTTGAGAAGTGACGTAAATGATCTGAACAAATGTCCCAGATCAAAGGAGTTCAGCAGGAGGTGTGTTTGATGCTCAGAGGAGGATTTTCTAAACATTGAACATCTAAATATTCCCAGGTGTGTTTTTGATGAAAGAACATTGTTATAACATGATTAAAATCTCCAGTAACTGTAACTGTAGCAGAATATGTGTGCTTTGAAATTAATTTGCCAATGGGGTAAGAAAAATTGTCTTATTCCACTGGTAGATTATTTGCCTTGAAGTAAGACATAATGTATTAAAACGAGACAGAAATGGTTTGAAACAAGTAAAAAAATCTAGTACCATCAAATAATAACAATCTTAACTGATCTTAACTAGTAAAAACCTCTGAAATTAAGATTAATATCCTGAAATCAAGACATTTTAAATCATCGAGCTGCACTTTTTTCAGGGGCGTTGGACTGGGGAGTAAAGGGTACTAGTTTCTCCGGGGGCCTTAAAAGCGTGTGATGTTTTTTTTTCTGAGTTTGATTTTTCTACGCTTTAGTCTATTTTTGTTGTTAAAATGCACAGTGGTTGAGTAAAGTCTTTGAGAAATGAAATACAATTATGCGTGACGTCTGAGGACCCCATCACCCCTTAAAAAACATGACTTATTTGCCAAGTTGTGAACAAATAATTATGAAATTTAGCTTGTGTGCTAACTCCTACTGCTGACACACTTAATAAAGTGCACAGTCCTAAGTCAAATACATAAATAAATTGCAGTTAGTGTATTTTCTTGTAGTAATGAAGCCTTTCGAGATGTTTGTGAAATTGTTCTGGTGTTTGACTGCAACAACAAACAGTCTCATAATGTAGGCCGAATAGAATGTCGAGAAATTAGCGACTTATTGGGTGTATCAATAGTGAACGAAAAAATGGTGCTACGGCCCTGTATACTTGTAATACACGACGAAAAAAAAGTTAGATGAACTGCAGAAATAATAATTAGCTCATGTTAATAAGTGCTCCAAATAAAAACATGATCCTGAAAATGTAAAAAGTTTTCTGAGAATCCTCTCTGGCGCCCCCTCAGGTCAAGGGTATAATTACACTGATGCGTTCAAGATGTGAAAACGTGGGAAAATGAGATTCAAAAGTAGCTCATGGTTCAATTTGAAGGATTTATTCAAGGAAAAATACTCTTTCTGTTGGTAAAATGCACAGTTTGTTGTTGTGGATTATATATTTTTGGCCCGTTTGTAGAGTCTAATAATAAGTCTTGCGTTTTCACGTCTTGAATGCAGTGTACATTTAAATTAGGCCTGAGGAGGAGTTTGTAAAATATAATTATTGTACGTGTTTGGGCTGCAATGATGAATCGACTAATAGACTATGAAAAATAATCGACTACAAATTTCGATAAATCGTTAACTGAACTATACAGACTTTAAAACATGTCAAAAGACCTTATAACAGGGGTGTCCAAACTTTTTCCATGGAGGGCCACATATTGAAATATAGATCAAGCGGAGGGCCACAAATCAATCACGAAACGTTAAAAAAAGCTGCATTTATTTGATGTTTTAAGTACCACCACATCTACATTCAGTCTCAGTGCCTTAATATCAGGTCTGTATTGCACCAAAATGTTAGTTATTTAGGTTGGAATTGTAGAAAATCTGAAATGTGCTGTAAATAGTACTTATCAGGACAATGTGGGCCAGTTCACCAGGAAGACTAAGGGCCAAGAAAAATTGGTCCCCGGGCCTGAGTTTGGACATGCCTGCCTTATAACAAAGATCTTGACATTAAAACATCAAAATGTCAAAAAAGTAAAGATTATTGCTGATTTTCATCAATAATACACTTGAATACATGAACATTGTCTGTCTAGAAGTCTTCAGTCTCCATATTTAAACCTTTATTTAGCTGATAAAGTATTTAGACCGTTTAAATATACAATAGAAATAATCTTTTGACTAGTCGACTAATGACTGGACAGTCTCAGTAATAATGGATTTATCTCTGAAAGACAGGTTTATTTAACTTGGACCTCATGTTACTGACTGGAGTATTTGGCTTGAGATGGAAACTATCAATTGTTTAACGCTGAGACTCTTTATTTAAGAGTTGTTCATTCATAATTACGTTTAAACACTGTGTTTAAACGTCGCTTCTATCGGCATTCATTCAGTCGTGTTGTTCCACTGCTCTGAGTTTATTGTGCTTTATGGTGGATCCGTTCAGAGGAGAAAATGAAACGCTGAGGGCTACAACGAACGGTTAAAGAAAGATTTGAAAATGTGCCTCCCTTCTTTACATCAGGGAAGCATTTAACCATTCAAACACACACAATGGAAGAAAAGTGTCTTGCCCAAGGACACCATGACGCAACAAGCTTTGAAACAGCTGGTGGCCAAGAACTAATGTTACTAAATAATGTAGAAGAAGTCCAAGAAAATAAAAGTGATTAGTACTGGAGGAACATACAAGTACGAGTAAATGTAAGAATACTTGCACTGGAAAAATGTACAACCTTAAATAAGAAAATAAGTTAAAAAGTGATTGGATTCGTAGTATTTACCTTGATTTGAGTACATTTAGACAGTCTTAAAATAAGATTTGCCAACAGAACAAGTACATTTGTTCTTTTTCAAGTGCAGTAGCGTCTTTTTTCTAATTTCAAGATAGAAAATGGTTGTCTTTTTCATAATTTAACTAAAACAAGATATTTTATGCTTGTTCCATTGGTAATCTTACTTCAAATACTACTGATTTCAAGCACTTATTAACTTGTTATCTTATTTAAGACCATATTTTTTCCAGTGTAGATGTCTCACCTCAATATTTTATTTATTTATTTATTATATTTGCAGAGGTGATGGAGTAGTTAAAATTGTTCTGAAGTAAGAGTAACTTCAAAACTTCAAAACATTATTTACATGTACACTGTAGTGACCCAAATATTTAATCAAGTAAAAGTAAAAAAGCATTTGGTGAAACTACTACTTGAGACTGATTAACAGTTTGGACGTAAAATCAATTTAAAATCTGTTTCATGACTTAAAGTTGTGGTACCCAATTTTCACACAACAAAACCATAAGTAGGTATTTTAATGTGTCTGACTAGTTTTTACCCTCACAAACTTTTGGGCACAATGTTCATTCACAAGAATGCATTTTCAGACTCAGCTTTAGAGCAGCTTTTTTCAGACAGTGAAGTGAAACTAATGAGACCGCCCCAACCACAGCCAATCAGAGCGCTGCTTTCATGCTTATTTCTGTGTTCACGAGACATAAAATACTTGATTATTCGCCACAGACACTGCACAGTTGTCTCATTTTGTCACAAATACTGATTTTACAAGATAGTCTTAGGTGGGAAAAAAAACAAACATACTAATTTACAATAAAAAACATCAGGTAACCTAGCTTTAATGTAAGTGGACAGACACAAAAAAAATAAAAAAATACAACTAAATATTGCACAGATGCATTCATTTCCAAAGAAAGTGAAAACAATAAATCACAATTCATATCGAATCAAACAAATCATCTAAAGTTGGGGTGGTAACACTTTATTCCTGCCTTAATAAAGCTTGAACAAAGACTTAATTCATAATCAACAAATAGTTTATTAAGAATGATTCAGGCTTAGTAACTATTTAACAAATATTCTAACCCTAATTTCTAACCCTAACCTTAATTAAGTAGTTACTAAGCCTGAATCATGTTTAATAAACTATATATTCATTATTAATTAAGTCTTTGTTAATGCTTTATTAAGGCAAACTAAGATGAAGTTATTATAAAGTGGTACCGTTGGGGTGGATATTGACAAAAAATGTATATCTCAGTGTAATTTTGTATTATCTCAATACTAATATTCAGAGACTTTGCATCAGAATATGCTAAAATACGTCTTGGTTGAGGTTCAAATGTCACACCAAACGTGAATTGACGGTAAAATTAATCACAAAAGTGCAGAACTATCACTTTATACGTTGGTTTGAAAGATTACAAGATGTTTCTGTCTCTTTTTAGGTCATTTTTAACAGTTTTAATAATAGACGATACTCAATATTGTCATTTTGCACCTCTCCAAGAAGCACAAATGCTCAAAAAATACGTTCTTATTGTCAACTGAAAGCTTTTGTCACTAGATTTACTCACAGAGGGAAAAGAAACCAAGACTTTTACTCAAGTACGACTATAACACTGTACAATATGATCACAAGTGCATTTTCCACACTCGGCCGCACAGACTGTCTGAGCCTGTACTTTTACTGTCTTTGAAACCAATTTAAACTTTTCCTTTTCCAGCACATCTCTGCTCCTCCTACGGCTCCTGATATTACACCAGTGTGCGCCGAGTGAAGACTTATTTAAGTTTAGAGACAGCGAAGCGAGCGCACACTGGAATTTCACTTGAAACGCTGCCACAATATAAAGAAGCGACGGCTCAGAGGGAAAAATCAATACCGGCTTAATGCATACAGCTCCAATACAATAGAGTTTCTATAGACTTAGATACAACATTATCTCCAGTGGTTAAGTAAGAAATGATATTATGTTCAGTAATGTACAGAAGTGTTGAGCAAGAGAGAAGGAACTGTAGAACCAGTGGCGGACCAAAGAATTTAGGGGCCCAGGGCAAAATTAAGTACAGGCCCCTCCTCATCAATGTGTGGGATTTTCTATAACTTTTCTGTTGTGTCTTTTGAATTGTTCTTGAAAGAAAGCTTTTGTTTCTTGGTGTTTTAGTTAGTTTTTGAACATGTGGTTCATTCATTTGGGAATTATTCACCTTATTCTGGAAGTTGCGGTTTCTGTTGTAGTTCACACGGAGCAGACGAGCTCAACAGAAAATAAGTTCTACATGGACAAAAAAGACGTTTTCAGGCCTCAGGAAATCAGTGCATCGCTGCCCTGTTTTTGCTCGTGTTCATTAAACATTTTAGACAGAGCAATCTACTTTATGTAATTTTTTTGCGAGAGACTTTTTCCTCGTTCGCCATTTGCGCGAATACTGTTAGTGTCAAACCGAAGTACAAGAAGTCATAAAGTCATAAACATAAAAAGAAGCAAAAGTGGGAGGGGTGGAATGTGCAGTAGGTCTAGCTTACATGTTCAGCTTTAAAGGAAAAATATTATTGTCATTAGCCTTTAAACATGCTCTTGACTTGAGTACCTTAAATTTGCCTCTGAAATTATTATTATTATACACTAAATCAGGCATCTCAAACTTGTAGCCTGGGGGCCCAATACGGCCCTAAAAGACAATTTCTGGTGGCCCCTGAGATGATTTTTAATTTGTATAATATATGGCCCACCAATAAAATGCATAGAACCCGTTACAACTACAGCTACCATAATGCAGTGCAGCATTAAGGCGGCTCCAGGGGCCCGGTGCCGATAGATAAACACAGCTTAGATACTCTGCACTTCACGAACATTCCTCAATAAATAAATTGATCTAATGATACATGACTTAATTAATATCAACATGAGCTTATTATTTAAACACATCGTTTCTTAGTTGCTTGTAAGCTATTATCGCTTCTAAATTCTAAAATATACCAAATACGCCTTAAAAATGTAAAACGTCTGGCAACTAAAATGTCCTATATATAGATTTTGTGGGTAAGGAAACTTCATTTTAGAGCATTTCAAGTCTGCAGCCAGTAAATGGCGACTACAACATACACAATTTAGTTATGTTATAACTTTAAGAGATGCTATGATCAGGCTAGCAGTAGCAGTGATCGTGTTTAGAGGCAGAAAAGTTCAGAACGAGTAGACTATTTCAGAACTTAAAACATTCAAAACAAGATTCTCGGATAAGTAACATGTGAAATCTGAAAAAACGTCGTAGATCGAGGGAGTTCAGCAGGAAGTGTTTATGACGGTTGGTGAGGATTTTCAAACCAACATTCCTCAAAAGCTCTCAAAAGTCACTGTAGCAGAATATGCGTCCCTTAAATTAAATACATTACGGATGAAACAAGTAAAAAAAGATTAATTGCATGCCATGAGCTAAAATAATTGGTTTTGGACACAGACAAAACAAGAATTATATTAAAATGACACAGGAAACATGTACATTAGGATGAAAAACCTATATTGTCTGTAACTATTAGCTTCATCTGGGACAAATTTAGTAAAAATCATATATGCACAGGTTCGTTCTCAATCTAAACAACTAATCAATGAATCAAAAGGATCATTTCTGGATTGTTAGATGCCATTCTAAAACAAATAAGTACATTTAAATTCAATGACACACACACGAGCAATCTATACAACTCCCACAACTTGATTAATGCCTTCCCCTGCTCAAGTCTCCAAACTATCAACGGTTAACAAATTGAACTCGGGTGAAATACTCTGCGCTGAGATGGACACGTTTGATTCACCGAAGTCTGGCCTTTCGTGACGTATAACTCCTCTGCCTGCAGCCAACACATACAAACACATTAAAGCAGTGGAGTGGAGACACAAAGCAGAGAATACAAAACCCATTACCGCCACTTCCTGCAGCTCCAGCCCCGCAGAAAAGATGTTATTGTGGTTGGATAGGACGGCTGGGCGCGCGATGCCATTTTAATCAAGTGTATTTTTATCTGTTATTAATATGCAACGGAGGCGATGGGAGGAGAAATGAGTTGCTGAGAAATGAATGAATGAAATTAGGAGCAGCGCAGACAGTGACGCAGCCGAGCATGAGGCGCACGGCAGAGGAAGGGCTTTATGGGAGTCTGAAAAGAAAATGTACCCGGTGAACTATCAGATGGAGCTGTTTACGAGGAGCGTGATGTGGTTTTGTAGAGCTGAGGTCATCGCAGTTGTGTGCGTTATGAGGCTTTAGTCGTTAAGCTGATTAATCGCTCAATTGTGTTTTAGTCATTTGTCGACTTATTGTTGATTGGGAATATTTCAATATGGACGGCAGACAGGAGAAGGCATGGAGGGAGTTAGCGGAGAGTTGTGAGTGCATATGGATATAGTCTGCTCTTGGACTGTGTACCTTTAGTCGTTTAGTCGATTAATTGGTTGATGGTGTCTTAGTCGACCAATATTTTGATTAGTTGACTAACAAACTTAACAAATTTATGTGCATTTAACAAATTTATGTGGCAAAAACAGCAAGAACGAGACGATGTGGAGTGAGTCAGCTGAAGATTTTGGAGTAAATCAGTGTCTCTAATAAATAAATACACTGTTTAAAAGTACTTTTCTGTATAAATTGTTACTTTTGCATGAACTCCTGTGCAGTTTCAGTCTTCTGAGTGCAGTTTGGGTCAAATACACGGAGATACTTCATAGTTTAGATATATTTTTGCCACACTCCCTTTCTGTCTATCAATCAGTTGATAGGGCAGGTCTTTAGTCGACCAAGAATTTCTTTCGTCGACTACAGCCCTAGTCTGTTCAGAATAAAGGACAAATCATGAGGAACAATGAGGAAAGGATAAATAATGAGGGACACTTCATGGACCTCCAGGCAGTAGTGGAAAAGGTAAAACAGGTGCTCTTTGGTAAAGGGAGAGTTGGCATTAATGCATAAAAATATGAAAAAAACAAGGCTCTCTATATAAATTCAAAATGCCTTTATTAGTTATGGCATCTCTTTCCGTAACTCAGTGAGCTCTAACTCTTTTCAGCTGACTGGACTTCATCAGGGAGACAAACAGAATAAGTCTGTCAGACCATTTTAGAAGCTACAACCTCTCAGGGCCCGTTTTGGATCGATCAAACAGGCGGATGCAGTTCATTTAAGATTGTGGAAACGCTTTCAGGCCGTACCTGTAACCTCTAGTTTGTTGCTGTTCACATGTTTTTCACCTTCTATTCTCTGAGTGGAAGTGCTACAGGTGCCTGGTCGCTGCTGCTCCAGTAACGACTGCACCTTAGATACCCCCTTCTCACGACCCAGACCTGAGCTCATCTGCCTGGAGGAACTCGCTCTACACTAGATGAACTGTTCCAAATCTGCCAAGAGGAACTCTCTCTACACTAGATGAACTGATCCTCGTCTGCCTGGAGGAACTCTCTCTACACTAGATGAACTGTTTCTCATCTGCCTGGAGGAACTCTCTCTACACTAGATGAACTGTTCATCATCTGCCTGGAGGAACTCTCTCTACACTAGATGAACCACATTCCTTCCTCTTGAGTGGTTCTGTCCAAGTGGATGCATCAGTCCTGGTCCATCTGCAGTCTGTCCGTCCGTGGGAGTAGGATCTCTCCTTCACTGTGGTTCTCCCTTAAGTTTCTACTTTTTTCAATAGGGTTTTTATAGTTTTTTCTTGCCAAGACTGAGGGTCAAGGACAGGGGGCGCTCTGGGACAGTTATACATTTGCTAAATTCCTTTTCTATTATGGCCAATGACTGTTTCACTGACGCCCACCGCGACATCTGCTGTTGCAAAAATACCTTGAATTGAAATTGAGTTTTTCTGCCTTTTTACATGCATGATACTACTAACTTTTTCTCCTTTTTAGGATTTTATGGCCTGAAGGGTTCATTAAACAAGACAGCATAACCCCTAGCTCAGAATTCCAAACCATTAAAAGTGCACAGAGCAGCTCCGAGCGCACACCGAGGACTGCGGTCGGGCCGGTGGAGGCAGCCCTCTGTGAGCTTCTATCAAGTCTAAACGAGTAGATATCGCCTGAGCACAAGAGAAATGAGGAACGAACGGTCGAGGTCTTGAAACAAACCCACGACGTCAAGGTGCTAAAAACGTCTTGCACCGGACCACTAAAGAATTACTACAAAACCTAAAACAAAATCTCCCAGCTCGTATCAGTATTCTATGTTTTTTTTTTTTTTTGTCGAAGCGCACATTGTGGCCCAGTAAAAAGTCTCCTTAAATTTGGTGGAAAAGTAAATTTAACTTCTCAGACTTGACAGAGCAGAAGTGTGCCACGTCCCCACTGCACCATTACTCACCTCAGAATAACAGCGCCACAAACTTACGAAGAAACTTTTTGTGAATGTTCACTATGTCTAAACTCCTTGTCCTCTCCTCCGCTCTGCACTCGTTACAAATCTAACACAGCCCTTCATCAAAAGCTCAATGTCAAACGTGTTAAGATGTCTTGTGTAAGTAGATTCGGAGGCTAATCTCAAGTGGCGTTCGAGGACTGCAGTGAATGTGGTACAACAGAAAAACCACAAGATATAAATTATGTTGTTTTTTTTTCTTTCACAACTTTACTGCTACCATTTTGAAGTGGGAGGAAGAAAACATTCACATAGTATCATTTGTCTATAAAATTGTACAAGTACATCTCTGCATAACATTGTACCTTTATTATCGTTACAGAAAATAAAATTAAGAAAGAAAAATGAATATAGATAAACTTACAACAAAGAATAACTTTATTGACATGTTTTTTTTAGTCTGTAACAGAAAAGATTTAAAGGAAAAGTATTCTGAATTTTACATATTGCTGTTAGTCTTTAAACATGCTCTTGAATGCTTTAAATTTGTCATCTCATGTTTTGAAACAACAACAAAAAAGTTTATTTCATTCTATGACCTGTTATCACTATGAAATGACACTGAATGACAGCAGATGGCGCCAGCGCTATAAACACATCTAGTGAAGTTAGCGCTGAAAATAAGTTATGATGCGGATTTGCTGCAGCAGTTATCGTGTTTAGAGGCTGTAATGCTCAGAAAGTATTCTTGGATAAATGACGCAGATAATTCGAAAATAGATCTATTTTTCAATCAGATCAATCCCGGATAGAAGGAGTTCGCAGGAAGCATGTTTGACGCTCGGAGGGGGAAGGGTTTTCTGATGAACATTCCTCAGAACAGCGTGAATGCAACGGTATGCTACTTCAGGTGTGTTTTTGAAGACGGAACATTGTTAGAACAGGGTTTAAACCTCAAATAAGGCACTGTACCAGAATATGTGTCCTTTAAAGTGCCTGAAATAAAAACAAAATCCTTATTTAAACTAGAACCCTGATTGTAGTGAATGTTTGACTGTTATTTGTGCTGTTCAGTGAGGTCATTGGTCATTCGTCAGTCAGACCAAGTGCACATGAAAGAAATATGCTAAATAATCTTCATTTTAGCCGAGCCTGAAGTATGAGATGCACACTTTCCTGGTGCTATACGAGGTGGTCTTTTCTTTCTCTTATACGGTGAGATTGATGCGCTGGTGGAGGAAGAGCCTTCTGAGCAGCAAACACACACCAAGACAACTGCGCAGACAGAGACAGGCGGAGAAGTGTCTCGCTGATACAAGGTTGATCCAATTTGCCTCGTCAGACGCAGGTTGCAACAGACAGCTCTGCAGCTATAGACTATGATTTAAGCGCCTTTTCGGTGCAATTCCAGGCGCCGTTACTTCCAATGCGGACTGTGCGGTGCAAGTGGGTTGGCCTGATGTGGGTCGCTTTCACGCCACACTCGTACTGATTCAAGGCTGCTTTAAAAGGTGGTTGTGCCTGTTTAATCTGCTCCAGAATTCGTCGATGTAAACCCTCATTCGTCCAGGTGTGGTCCATCGTAGAAAGGGGTTCAGATCTTTTAAGGGGTTTCGATCTTTAAACGGCGTCCGGATGACAACCTCTGAACCCCTTTCTACGATGGTCTGCTCCAGAATGCGTCTGTTAGGTTCAGTTCAATTCAATTAGCGCCCAAAATCACAAAAACAGTTGCCTCGATGCGCCACAGGTAGAAAGCAGTTGAAATATTTAACAATTGACCCTCGGCAAGGAAAAACCACAAAAAACCCTCTGGAAAAAAGTAAGATCATTCAATGCAGAGAGAGTTCCTCCAGGCAAATGGGAACATCCAGGTCTTGAGTTGAGTTCACGTTGGCCCAAGAACATACTCTCAGATCGCTCTTTTATGCTGACCAAACTAGAAAAAACACAGATGTATGAATAAGGAGACGTTTCATTCGATGCGCACGCTGTTGATCAATTAGCAACGCGGCTAGTCCGGTATGATTTGAAGGACTCCGGTGCCAGTCTCATCTATTTTTCCTGTAGCCGTTAGCATTAGCCCATAAAACACGCAAGTTATGAATAATCCAGAGAGTATTAGCCGGTATCAACCCATCAAAAGTTAAAAGTCATTGTTGAGTGTAGGGCTGTAGTCGACTAAAGACCTCCCATATTGACCGATTAGTCGTCTAAAAGGGGGTGTGGCAAAATTATGAAAAAAACTGTACTCAAAAGAACACAACTGCAGAGGAATTCATGCAAAAACAACTATTTTTACAGATAAGTACAAGGAAACGTGTATTTATATGTTGGACTCCAAAATCTTCAGCAAACTCACTCCATATCTTCTTGTTTTCGCTGTTTTTGCCATATAAATCCTTTAAAATTTAATTAAATAATTAGTCGATTAATGAAAATGTTTGTCGACTAAAGGTACACAGCTCTAGTTGAGTAGTGTAAACCTTTTGGTATTTTATTTTAGATAATAATTGGCGTGAAAAACAGTAATCTGAGCAAAGGTTAACTCACTTTAAGATGACATTTTCTGATCTTGTGTGCTACTTGTAGCATCTTGTGACCACTGAACATCCGGATATTTATGGCATAAACATCATGAAATAAAAGTTTTATATAATATGGGGATGTGCTTCACCATTAATTTGTTTGTGAAGGAGCGTTGCTTTGATGTAAGTCCAACCAGCAAAGTGATCGTGTCTGAGCAACAGGCAGAGAAAGAGAATTTTGTGTCTATGAAAGTCTATGGTGAAAACTACCTTAGACATTTGGACAGTTGCGGATACAAATATTATCTGTCCCACTGCTCAGTACCATTCATTCTTTACGCTTTCCTTCCCCAACATTTTCACACACGCAGCGTTCTCCATCATCTCTCCTTCCATATTTGCAGTGTAGGAATATTTGGTTCCTTCCACATTTTCAAAAGTAGCCGGGCGAATGTCACAGTTCAGGACTTATGACTCTTGCTCATAAAAGGCACCCACACATAGTCTAGGTCAGTGTTTTTCAACCTTTTTTGAGACACGGCACATTTTGCTCATGACTGTATGGTCTAGTCTTTTAAATTTAGCAAATCTGCCTGTTTTTCTTTCCTTTGTGTGAAGAAGTTGCTCAAAACACACTAAAATTGCACATTATTAATTTAAATCCAAGAATCAAGGCACACTGGTTGAAAATCAAGGGTCTAAGTGAGGAGGGCAGGTCACATGGTAACCAACCCTGCAGAAAGCCCAAAACGTTCCTCCATATTGGAAAAAACCAAGGACAGTCCCATAAATCATGTATCAAAGTACAGTCATTTTGACTTTCCAAACATTGCTCATTTTCTGCTAAAACATATGTAGAAACACAATTGTTATTGACCTTATTCTGCCCCGCCCACTTTTGCCGTTTTTTGCACTTTTGTTGTAAACGCACTTTCGTTTGACGAGAACTCCGTTAAAGCTAATGACGAACAAGGGAAAAGTCTCGCCGCTAAAATGTTACATAAAGTAGGTTGATGTGTATGCAATGTTAAATGAACACGAGCAACAACAAGTCAACAACGCACTGATTTCCTGGTCAGTCTGAAAACGGCTTTTTAGTCCATGTAGAACTTATTTTATGTTGAGCTCGACTGCTCCGTGTGAACTAATACAACGGAAACAAGACGGCGGCGTGTAAGGCAACTTCCGGAATAAGGTGAATATAGTAAAGGACAAACATTCTGCATTATTTATTTTGTTATTGGCCTTTAAACATTCTCTTGAGTATCTTTACTTTGACATCTTATGTTTTAGAGCTAAATATAAAATGTTTTTGGTTTTTACAAAGAACAATATATAACTTTATCACTGCCTGGGGAGATGCCATTTTAACTTAGCTGTGGCTCCATCTACTGGCTGCAGAGGCAATTACACATGAGTATGTACACAATGGTTTGATATGAGGCTGATTTAAGGACTTAAAGTGCCTCTGACAGGATGACCTACTCATTTAACTAAAATGCGGTTAAGATAAATATATTTTAAATTCAGCTAAAATCTTTTTACCCCAGTTTAGCTATTTATTTTAGGTTTCTAATTTAACTTCCAGGTTTTAAATGATGACATCACGCTAGGAAATTACCAAGAAACCATCCTGTACACTGGGCCAAAACTCCTCTAATGTCACAGATTTTTTTTACTTGACAGAGAAACATACATGTGAATCTTTATTTTGTTAAATCAAAATAAAGGGTCAAAAAAGTAGTCTATTTTGTATAAATTATCCATAACCTTTGTCTCCCCAGTGTGATGTCATCCGTTTTCAACAGATCTTTCTATCTCTCTCCACAAACAGTGACCTGATTGGTATAAAACTATAATTTATATTTACAAGAGTTATTAATACACTGAGTAAAGTCAAAATTAGAAAATTATAAAAAGCTGACATGCACTTTAAAGCAGAATATTCTCCAATAGTGACATCTAAAATCGAACGAAATGTCGTAGATCGAGCGAGTTCAGCAGGGAGTGTTTTTGACGGTCGAGAGGAGAGGATTTTCCAACCAGCATTCATCAAACTTGCGTAAATTAACATAAATGCAACTCCAGGTATGTTTTTGATTACGGAACATTGTTAGAACATGGTTAAAATCTCAAAAAGTCACGGTCACAGAATCTGTGTCCTTTAAAGTGAACTAAGGATACATCTTAATGTCAAAATAGGGACAAATCCTAAAGTTTATTACTTAGTTTGTGTGTCTCTCTGAACTCAGCAGGAGTCGTGTTTACTGTGGGGTGGATAAGTCACAGCTGACAGAGCAAATTCACTGGTGTTAGATACAAATAAATGAGCTGTTTATTTGATAACGTCCTGTTTTCTGAATGAGATTGTGTGAAGAGATAGAGGCAGCAGCTGAAATGAAAAGATGGTGACTGCTGCATTCAACGACCGCAATAACATGAAAAATTCAATATGCTATATTTTTTTCTGAGTATTTTTCATCATTTAATAACGTTCCTTACCCTCCAAATGTCCTATAAAAGTGACAATAAAACAGTCCTGGAACCTGAAACACGATCATTTTCCTTAGTCGTATTTGAGCAAACAGTTATTGGGCAGAATTTTAATGTTATTCGGTTTAGTTCAGACATTTTGAAACTGAAAGCTGTTTCTTTTGCTACAGGCTTGAACATTAGCAGTCTTGTAGTGCTTCAAGCTAACAGCGCTAACATGTGTTGTGATATTGCTCCATATGGTTCACCCATTAGCCCCAAAATATTAGAAAAAATTAGAAAAATCAAGGCTGCAAAGTGTCGAAGAGCCTGAAGTGAACATGTGCGGGATCTACGAGAACGAGCGATAAGAAAGTGCTTCAAAACAAATGATGTTTTCAGTGCAACTACATGGCTTTGTTCATGGAGTTCCATTTACATTTATGTTTTGAGTGGTACTGATTGTGAACAATACTTGGCTACTGCGTAATTAAAAGTTTAATACATGTGGTACAAAATGTGGTTCGGGTAAACTGTTTTTATTTTGGAAACCGAGATTTAGTTCATGTTCTTTCTCCTTTTTGGTGTGTTCTGAACTGCAGGGCTTGCGGGGCAGAAGAAAATAGATGTAATTTTCTGTAATTTTGTCGCGGAGCTGCGGAGCACATACACGAGATGTGGAACGGCCTTCGTTCATTACAATGGCTGTCAGTTCAGTTCAGTTCAGAGGCGCATGATGTGCAAGCTGCCTGTTAGTTTGAGTCCTAGTTTGGTGGAGCTCTTGTTGGGGTTTCCAGGTCTGCAGTGGTCAGTATCTATCAGATGTGCTTTGGGCATGTTTTAGTCCTGACAGACCTGGTTTAATCCTGGTTTATTGGTTTGAACCTTTACCTTTAGTTGGATGGACCTGGTTTTGGCCCTGGTTAGACCGGGTTTAGCAGCTGTTCAAGGAGTTCCAGGTCTGCAGTGGTCAGTATCTATCAGAGACGCTTTACACCTGGTTTAGTCCTGGGTTAGATCTGGTTTAATGTGGTCCTTGTTGGGATCAGTGGTCAGTATCTATCAGAGATACTTTGGACATGCTTCAGTTTCAAGTCAGACTTGGTTCAGTCCTGGTTTGGTGCTGGTTTTGCAGGGAGTCTCTGGTTTTTAATGGTCGGTATCTATCAGAGGTTAGACCTGGTTTAGACCTGGTTTAGTGCAGCTCTTGAGGAGATTTCCTGATCTTTAGCAGTCAGTATCTATCAGAGATGCTTTATACATGCTTTAGTCCTGAGTTATACCTGGTTTAATCCTGGTTTATTCCAAGAATATTCTTTGTTTAGTCCTAATTTAGTGTTCTGTTCTTGGTCTGTAATAGTCAGTATCAGAGGTTCTTTAGACCAGGTTTAGTTCTAGGGTAGACCTGGTTTCAGCCTTGGTTAGACCAGGTTTAGCAGCTGTTCAACGAGTTCCAGGTCTGCAGTGGTCAGTATCTATCAGAGACGCTTTACACCTGGTTTAGTCCTGGGTTAGATCTGGTTTAATGCAGTTCTTGTTGGGATTAGTGGTCAGTATCTATCAGAGATGCTTTGGACATGCTTTAGTTTCAAGTCACACTTGGTTCAGTCCTGGTTTGGTGCTGCTTTTGTGTGGAGTTTCAGGTCTTTAATGGTCAGTATCTATCAGAGATGCTTTATACATGCTTTTGTCCTGAGTTAGACCTGGTTTAATTATGGTTTATGCCAAGAATATTCTTTGTTTAGTCCTAATTTAGTCTTCTGTTCTTGGTCTGCAATAGTCAGTATCAGAGATGCTTTATACCTGGATTAGTCGTGGGTTAGATCTGGTTTATTGCAGTTCTTGTTGGGATTAGTGGTCAGTATCTATCATGGACACTTTACACCTAGTTTAGTCCTGGTTTAGTTGGATGGACCTGGTTTGGGCCTTGGTTAGACCGGGTTTAGCAGCTGTTCAAGGAGTTCCAGGTCTGCAGTGGTCAGTATCTACCAGAGATGCTTTACACCTGATTTAGTCCTGGGTTAGATCTGGTTTAATGCAGTTCTTGTTGGGATTAGTGGTCAGTATCTACCAGGGATGCTTTGGACATGCTTCAGTTTCATGTCACACTTGGTTTGGTGCTGGTTTTGCATGGAGTTTCTGGTCTTTAATGGTCGGTATCTATCAGAGGTGCGTTGGACATGGTTTAGTTCTTGGTTAGACCTGGTTTAGACCTGGTTTAGTGCAGCTCTTGAGGAGATTTCCTGATCTTTAGCAGTCAGTATCTATCAGAGATGCTTTATACATGGTTTAGTCCTGAGTTAGACCTGGTTTAATCCTGGTTTATGACAAGAATATTCTTTGTTTAGTGCTAATTTAGTGTTCTGTTCTTGGTCTGTAATATTCTCATAGTATCAGAGGTTCTTTAGACCAGGTTTAGTTCTAGGGTAGACCTGGTTTAGAGTTAGAGCCGTTAAATTCTGTGTTCGTGGACTGTAACGATCATGGTTTGAGTTCGACCCGATTTAATACAAATCTGATCACATTCAAGTGCTTTTCCTAATTATTCTGGAAGACTGAGGCGATAATTGTAAAATGAAAATCTCTCACATTATTTTCTTAATCCATGTTCACATTAACATTCAGAAGCACGGCTCTGGTTTAGCCTCTTCTTTGACTGAGGAGAGCAGCTCGTTTGTAGCTCGAGGCGGCCCAGATTTAATTAGTCTGTCACTGATGGATTGACACGTCGGCTCCGAGATCTCCCACAGCAAAAAGAGCAAACATCTCCACCTTTACAGCGCTCCTTTTAGTTTTGAATGATTTCTTCGATATTCGGACGTTAAACTCAATCTCTGCGTATTTAAAGGTGCACTATTTACGCTGGTCTGCTTTGGAGAGGATGAGTACAGAAAAGCCCAAAAGTGTTTCTAATGTCTTAAATGAACCGTATTACCCTGTTTATGCAATCTAAAGCGGACTCTGAGAGGTAGAAGCTTCCAAAATGGTCTTGATCACTTTGGCTGATCTTGTTAAGTAAATGATAAAACCCTCGTTGACAACAGACGTTTACACCAAGGTTTAAACTGGATCAAAACCAGGGACAAACCGGGACTAAACTGGAGCTAAAGCGAGACTGAACAAGAGCTAAATCAGGAATAAACCAGAGACTAAACTTGGACAAAACCAGGGAATAAACCAGGACCAAATTTGGGATAAAGCGAGACAAAACAAGGACTAAATCAGGAATAAACCAGAGACTAAATTTGAACAAAACTGGCACTAAACTGGGGATAAATCACAACTAAACAAAAACTAAACAGACTAAATTACTTTAATTATGTGTGTTGTTTATTAATTAATAAACCAGAGAGTAAACTTGGTCTGGACCAGAACAAATTCAGGACTACACAAGGCCTGTAATCAAGTATTAAACAAGACTAAAAGCAAGGACTAATCTGGGACTAAATCAGGACCAAATGGGTCTACCTGCTTCTCCAAATCCTCTCCTGTAGGATATACATATCTTGAGAATTTTGTCTGTTTTGCCTGATTTAAATTAAACATTTAAAGCAGAGCTAAGTAACATTTTTACCTTATTAAACACCTTTGTAAGTCCCTGTGGTGGTTGCATGTGTATATTGGGTGCATTTGCCGCTCCCGTCGTCGCCCCCTGCTGTCTCTGGGCAGAAAACCCGCTGCAACATTTGCTGACATCGACCTGAAGACAACTCTCCTGAGAAACCCTGGCTCTTTTTCAAATATTTGCCGTGAAATGCTTTTGTATTTGATTGTACTTCCTTATTTGGAACAAAAAAAAGAGAAAAAGATTATTAAGAGAACTGCAGGGGGAGCTCTGTCGGTAAAGTTACTTAGTTCTGCTTTAATAATCTTATTATCTAAAAAATAAGATATATTATGTAAGATATATAATAAGAGTATCTAGTTATGTTTATTTATCAGAGAATGTAGTAAAATCTGTAGGTTTACTTGGATTTGAAGTAACATTTGCAGTGATAGTTTGGACGTATGGACATATGATTTAACAAGGAAATTTGCAAGAATCAAACAGCTTTTATCTGAAAATATTTTAAATTCTCACATTTGTCCAGTACATGGTTATTTATATTAATATTAATTTTGATTTCGTGATCATTTAAAAGTATAGAAATAAAGTAAAAAAAAAAAAAAAATGAAACTGACTCTGCATCAATACAGCTTTTTGTAAAACCATCTGAGCAGCACGAAGCCTCAGAGTCGCTGGATCTTTAGCACAGTTGTTCAGTGCGAGGAGGAAGTGCGGCTGAGTGGGTTTAGTCCCGTTTCACCCTGTGCTCCTCGACCCATATTCACTTTACATCAGACTGCTCAGCTCATCCAACCACACTGACAGGCTCACACTGTCTCCTGCACCTGACACAGTGTACACAGAGATGCACGCAGAATATACAGCAGAGGAGACATGCAGCTTTTATCAAGATTAACTGTAATTGACAACAGACCCTTTAAAAGTGTGTAAACAAACTACATTCTAAATTCAGAATGGAGGCAAAAGTGGAGTGCAACATAATGTGATTTCACTGAGAAACTGGGATTAACCTCAGAATATCACAAAATATGAAAAATGTAGATGATTTTGGAAAATGAAAAGCCTCAGACACATGTGAGTGGCATCAGAGCTGCTTTAAACACATTATTGTATTTTACATTATGTTTTAGGAAATTATGATAAACTCTTTGCATTTTTGATGAAGAACAATCCAGATTTATGGGTTTTACTGGAAAAATACTCACAGAAATGTTGAGCCCACAATCATTTTCATTTTATCTACGAACATATTAGACACTATTCCATAAATAAGATTATTTTTAAGATAAAATACAATTTTAAGGCTAGAAAATTGTATTTTGTCCATCCTTTGTTATAGAAAAACAAACTAACTGACCTTTTAACCCTGGAAATTCAAATGTGTTGCTTTTTAAACCACTTAAAACCTAAAGTAGAATTTAGATCTAATGTGAGACAATCATTGAAAAATTTACAGTCAACTTCATTTTGCCTCCAGTCGCCTACAGAATTTGGAGGACATCACATTTTAAAGGGTCAATAGAGGTCATGCAGAAACATTCTTTTATTTGAAAAATGCTCCTCAACATTCCGACATTCAAGAGTTAGCCTTTTCTTTGGCCTCTTTCCGTGGAGCTTTTGTTTCACTCTATAAAGTAAAATGTAAACTGAAAGTAGTTTCTCATTGTTGCTCGGATTGTAGCTAGTTTTTTTTGCTAATGACAGATGGTGATAAAGGACACTTCAACTTGCCTTACAACAGTTCATTTCCTCAACATTCAAAATATAGCCCTTAACATTGGGATATAATGTGTTTCTTTGCTTTTTTATATTATTGTTTTGTTCCCTGTGCAGATCTTAGTGTGCTAGTTTACAGGCGGAAAATAAAGGACACTTCAACGTGGATAATATAATCAGTTTGACACGTCAACTTGAGTGGCAGAATTAGCACAACTGATAAAATGTGTTTCTGTGCTTTTCTTTTGTCCGTGGAGCTTTGGTTTTTCTCAAATCAGCTTTATACAATAAAATGTAAACTGAAAGTAGGTTCTTGTTGTTGTTTTAGCTCGTTTGTTAATGATACTTGGAGATAAAGGACACTTCAACAGACACACAACAGTTAATTTCCTCAGCATTTGGACTCAGAAACATGTAAGAGAAAGAAAAGAGAAAAAGAAAGGAGAGAAAGGTACTGATTTCAGTTGTGTCTGTGTCAGTTAGAGCTGGGCGATATGGTAAAAAGTTATTATCACGACTTTCTTGGGGCCAAATCATGATTTCGATTTACCACAATTCGTGTTCACTTTGTATTTTCTATTGCCTATAACAGAGCGGCACGATTTAGAATAAATACTGTGTGTAAATGTGATTTTTCTGACCAGTGTGACTGTGATTAGATTTGTGATTTATGTTTTTTGTTCAGATTCACATTTTAACACAATTTTGTCGCTGTAAGTCATGTTTTTGTCACGTTCAGTTGTCATATTTCAACATGTTTTTAATCCCATATTTTGACGTTTTTTAGTCACATTTTGGTGCTTTGTGTTGTGTTTGTTGTTCGTAGGCGCATTTTTGCAGCTTTTTAATGCATTTTTATCGTTTTTGGCCGTGCTTTTGTTTCAGAACATGTTTGAACAAATCCAAACTACAGTGTTGGCAGTTTTTTATTCAAATCAAAGCAGGACATTTTGTTGATTTGGTTTAATTGTGCAGCTCTGGTCTTTAAGAGGTAAATAAAGTCATCTGCTTCAGAGGCTTCAGAGACTAAACAACAGGAGAAAAAGTGTGTTTGAACAGACAGCTGCATTAAAAACAGTCAATCGCGATACCATCATTTCACAAAAACAGCAGATTGTCACAGGGACCAGCTCACACTTCCATTTTTATCTAAATATTCATCAGAGTTGTAGATTTGTTATAAGACTGTAGCAGCTTTTTCCCGTTTTAGTTGTGTTTTCAGCTCTTACAGGAGAATATGTCATCACTTACTGTGGGGAAGTAGGCCAAAGTGATCAGAAGTAGGAGGCAGACTCAGAATCTTACGTTGTGCAGAAAATTAGACATATTTACAAAAAAATAACTGCGCTTAACAAAATCAAAAGCAACAGAACTCAAGCAAACTGATGAAACAAAAAAACCACAGGTACCAGCTACATGATGGTTTGCTTCCCTCAAATGGGGCCAGCAGAACCCTTTTTATACTCTAGGCCCCTCCCCTAGGACGGTTCATCCTGACTGCAGGACCCTTTAATCCTCAAAGAGTCAATGGAATTACCTTTCCCCTCCATGGACCAATGTCCCCAAAACAATTCAGACGTTTAACTGAAACTACAAACACAAAACAAATACATTTTAAACACCTTATTAAACAAAATCCAAATTGAACTAAGGCAGTTCTCCCCTCCACATGGTCTGGCCCATGACCCCTCCAAAGGTTCTAAAAATGGCCGCCATGAGGCCCTCCTCGTCTTTGACCAGACCATGCGGAGGACAAGGTAAGTTTGCTGAAGTGAACTGAAATACAAATTTAAACAAATAAACATATTGAGAAGAAACTTATGTGTTGTGTGATAACTAAAAAAAAAAAAACTAAACAAAACAAACCCAGGATAGTTATGTTTAGCAGTTTTTAGTTGTATATGGGAAATTGAAAATTAAGACAAATTAGAGGTGATTAAAGGGACAGAGACCCACTTTGTCACACTTACCATTGACTCTTGTGTGTTTTTGCCCCTCGCTGCTAACATTCAGAAAGCTTTGATGTCATTTGCATAACCTGATCATGTTTTACTCAGAAAATATCTCTTAACATCGGGGATATAATGTGTTTCTTTGCTTTTTTATTTTTATTTTATTGCTTTTTCTCTGTGCAGATCTTAGTTTGCCAGTTTGCTAACAGCAGGGAGGAAATAAAGGACACTTCAACTGGGAGAAAAACAATTAATTTCCTCAATAAACAAACTCAAAAACATCATCAGTTCAACAGTGTGTGATCCCAAAGTCTGTATTGGTGATAAATGTGACTCCGCTCACATTTATCACTAATACAGACTCTGAGATGCGGTGTTCCTGTTGTTTTTTACTGCTGTTTACTTGATTTTTGTTTTTTAAATGTCAGGTACAAACCAAACGGAGTTGTAGACTTTCATTTGCCACTGGATCACAGCAGCTCTTTCATATTTTAGACGTGTTTATGGCTCTTACAGGAGAAAATGTCATTCCTCACCATCGCCACTCACCGCTGAAGTCATGTTGTGATGTCTCTGCACGACCTCTGCACAGATCACAGTGTAAGAACGACAAGGCAAGGCGGGTTTATTTGGAGAGCATCGTTTGAACACAAGGCAATTCAAAGTGCTTTACATAACAGGGAAAAATGCATTAAAGTCACAAGACACGCAAAGACAAACAGAATCATTTTAAAAAACGCTCTAAAAGAGAAGAGTGCAGATAGGTCGTTTGCACATCTAAACAGAACTGGTTTTAGTCTGGATTTAAACATTGTCAGAGTGGAGGCCTGTCTCACATCTTCAGGGAGACTGTTCAGATTTTAGCTGAAAAAAACTGAAATGCTGATTCACCATGTTTAGTCCTGACTCTGGCACCAGCAGGAGGCCGGTCCATGTTTAGTCCTGACTCTGGCACCAGCAGGAGGCCGGTCCATGTTTAGTCCTGACTCTGGCACCAGCAGGAGGCCGGTCCGTGTTTAGTCCTGACTCTTGCACCAGCAGGAGGCCGGTCCATGTTTAGTCCTGACTCTGGCACCAGCAGGAGGCCGGTCCATGTTTAGTCCTGACTCTGGCACCAGCAGGAGGCCGGTCCATGTTTAGTCCTGACTCTGGCACCAGCAGGAGGCCGGTCCACGTTTAGTCCTGACTCTGGCACCAGCAGGAGGCCGGTCCACGTTTAGTGCTGACTCTGGCACCAGCAGGAGGCCGGTCCATGTTTAGTCCTGACTCTGGCACCAGCAGGAGGCCGGTCCATGTTTAGTCCTGACTCTAGGCACCAGCAGGAGGCCGGTCCATGTTTAGTCCTGACTCTGGCACCAGCAGGAGGCCGGTCCATGTTTAGTCCTGACTCTGGCACCAGCAGGAGGCCGGTCCATGTTTAGTCCTGACTCTGGCACCAGCAGGAGGCCGGTCCATGTTTAGTCCTGACTCTAGGCACCAGCAGGAGGCCGGTCTATGTTTAGTCCTGACTCTGGCACCAGCAGGAGGCCGGTCCATGTTTAGTCCTGACTCTGGCACCAGCAGGAGGCCGGTCCATGTTTAGTCTCTCTGAGCCTGAAGTCAGTGCAGAGACCTGAGCACAGGACTAATGTGATCGTACTTCCTGGTTCTTGTCAGGACCCGAGCAGCAGCGTTCTGGATGTACTGCAGCTGTTTTACAGCTCGTTTGGAGAGGCCAGTGAACAGGCCGTTGCAGTAGTCTAACCTACTGGAGACAAATGCATGGATAAGTCTCTCCAAGTCTGGTTTAGACACTATACCTTTAATTTTGGCAATGTTTTTTAGGTGGTAAAAGGCTGTTGATGTTATTGATTTGATGTGGCTGTCAAAGTTCAAGTCTGAGTCCATTATTAACCTCAGATTTCTAACTTGATTTGTCGGTTTCAGAGCGAGAGACTGGAGGTGACTGCTGACACTTTCTCTCTGTTTCTGTCAAAGACGATGATTTCAGTCTTGTCTGAGTTCAGCTGGAGACAGTTGTTTTGCATCCACCGCTGATCTGTTTGATGCAGTGACAGAGTGAATCCATTGGTCCATGTTCACCTGCCGTCAGCGAGACATAGATCTGAGTGTCGTCTGCACTTGTGATTAGACACATTAGTGCTCTGTATTAACTACACAATACTGACATAATAAAATAATATTAGACGCAAAAATAAATGTTTTATAATTCATTCTATTCTCCAAAAAGTTCAGCTACATGTAAAGAACGTCGTATCTGCCACACTAACTTGAGTGTTGTTAGAAAAATAGTGATATCTTCATTTTAGAGGTGGGTAACGGATCAAAATTTAGATAATATCGTGAATGTTGTTTTGAAGTTACACAAAATTTGAATATCAAGTATATATTTTAGTGAAAATAGCACAAAAAGAGTTTTTTCAAATAAGGATATAAGGTTATATTTCGGCACGTTTGTGATTCATTTTAAAGATATTTCATATTCGTCTGATAATTAAACTTCCACTAATACATTTAAAGACATGTTTTAACACATTTCTGTTGGATTTACATAATGCTGCCTGAATATTGTAATCAGGATACTCAGAAAAACATTGAGATAAATATCATCCAATGCACATGTTGTATCTGCCACACCAACATGAGTTTTATAAAAACAGTGATATATTTATACTAAACTTATGATAACAGGTGATTAACAGGTACTAGAAAAAAAAAATCATATTTCACCAGTGTTGGAGTCTCTTCACTGGCTTCCTGTTGAGTTTAGAATCAAATTTAAAATCCTCCTCCTGACTTATAAAGCTTTAAACAATATGGCCCCATCCTACCTCAAAGATGCAATAGTAGCGTACCATCCAAACAGAGCTCTTCGTTCTCAAAATGCTGGACTATTGTTAGTCCCCAGAGTCTCTAAAAGCACAGTAGGAGGTCGAGCATTTAGCTACCAAGCTCCTGTGTTATGGAACCAGCTCCCTGTTCATGTAAAAAGAGGCCGACACAGTCTCTACATTTAAGACCAGGCTCAAAACGTTCCTCTTTGAAATAGCTTATGGTCAGGCCAGTTAGGAACAGAAATAAAAACCTACAGTTTTAGCTCGCTGCCCTTTGGAGCAATTCTGCTGGGGAAGTATGGCAGCTTGAACACTATCCTCTGGTTCTTCCTACTTTATCTATCAACAATATTTAATATTACTTCAACTGTAGTCTGTTCATTGCTGTTCACATGTTTCTCTTTCTCTCCACTTCCCCCGGGGAGTGGAGACTGTTTCAGACACTGCGGCGGCTGCTCCAGTGACGACCCCCCCACCCCCACCCCACCTGTCTGGACGATCTATGCGCCACCCGCCTGGACAGCTGGATTAGCCACACCTCGTCTGCCTGGACGAACTCCTTCTACTTTAGATTAACTGTTCCTCATCTCCTGCTGGAGGATCTCTCTACACTGGTGGACTGCTCCTCGTCCTCCTGGAGGAACTCTTTAAAGCCACCTCCCTCTTGAGTGGTTCTGGCTCCACAGTCCAAGTGGATGCGTCAGTCCTAGTTCATCTGCAGCCTGTCCGTCCATGGGAGTAGGATCTCTCCTTCACTGTGGTTCTCCCCGAGGTTTCTACTTTTCCCATGGGGTTTTTTGTAGTTTTTCCTCGCCGCGAAGGAGGGTCAAAGGACAGGGGCATTCTGGGACAGTTATCTGAACTGCTTTTACCTGTGGCCCATCGAGGCAACTGTTGTTGTGATTTTGGGCATTATAAAAATAAATTGATTTGATTTGATTTGATGATAAACCAAGTCTAAAATTAAATTATCCTGTAAACTCGGCTTCACCAAACTCTTTCTTTTCCTTTCTTAAAACAAAACAAAAAACAACAGCTGAGAATTTTTGCATCTCTGACTATAAATATTGTTCTCTTGGCCAATAAACTAAAGTAATTACTTTATAATTTTCAAACTGTGTCTTTATTATCATTTATATTTAAAAAACAACAACAATTCTATCATTTTTCATTCAGAAAGTTTGATTTAATAAAAGTCACAAGCATAAAAAGGTATTCATCGACTCGAAAGTCATGGCCTTTTTCTTTGGCCTAATTTTTCTTATGGGTGCAAAAAACAAATAATAAGACTATTAATTGCAAAAAATAATAATAATTATTATTATAGCAAAATCATGATTGTACCATAAATTTGATCAAAAGACTTACTTTGATTTTACAAGTCCCATTGTGAGAATTGAACTCTCTTTTGTTAAAGCAAAAAGAGACTGAATCAGTCACAGGGTTAAACATTTATCAAAAGCTATTATTAATTCTTGATCTTAATCTTTATTGCATCCTCTGCTTTAATTGCTTTCTCTGTGATAAAAGCTGCCACAACGTGAGATCAGTACAGTTTGATATGTTCAGAACTCTTATCTTAAACATCTTATGTGTAATAACGAGGCTGAAAGATTAATTGCAACCAAATTGAAATTGCCGTTTGAACGATACAATTAGCAAAGACGGCATTTATAGTTAATGCAACGTCTTCTGCAGAAAACTAAATGTCTCTGTGTCATGAGGTCGAAGTGTGTAAAAGCTGCTGACTGTGGTTTAAACTGAAATGAATGGGTTTCTTGTGTTAGTTTAGCAGATTTCAGTCTTTTCTCAAATGTTAATTCTCCTGGCTGGGTTTAAAGGGCCTCTGACAGGTTGAAATACACATTGAACTAAAATGCAGTTAAGATAAATATATTAGAATTTCTACTAAAATCTTTACAAATTTGACCCCAGTTTAGCTATTTTTTATGTTTTAAATTTCACTTCCTGGTTGTAAAGTATGACATCAAACTAGGAAATTACCATAGCAACCACACTGTACATTGGCCAAAACTCATCTAATGTCACAGATTTTGTGACACAAGTGAACGCCTTTATTTTGTTGAATCAAAGTTTAAAGGGTCAAAAAAGTAGTTTATTTTGTGTAATTTATGCATAACCTGTGTCTCCCCAGTGTGATGTCATCAATTTGTTTACTTCCTGTAATTGTCGACAGATTTTTCAATTTTTCTCCACAAATAGCGACTTGATTGGTGTAAAACTATAATTTGTATTTACACGAGGAATTAATACACTGAATAAAGTCAAAATTAGAAAATCATAAAAACCCGTCATACGCACTTTAAAATCTGAACTTTAAACCGAATCGACTTTAAAAATTGAAAAAATAAATATAAATACAGAATTTAAAAATGAATGATTTTACTGCTTTAATTTAAGAGCAGTGAAATTCATAGATTACAACAATTTACAAAATTAGTTTTTCTACAAAATACAAGACCACATAGAATGCGATAAGAAATAACATCAAGATCCAACATGATTGACTAAAATGACAGCTATTAGTCGGAACAAATGCTTTGAAATTTTCATATAAATTGCTACAAAAGATGTTAAAAAGCAAATTATCCTGGACTATGATTTGATCTGATTTTAGCTCTTGTTACCTGCTGGATAATCGTCCCAACTAAACACAGATAATCTAGACACTTTTGACATTTACGTCTTTGAGAAAATGACTGTAATTTTATTCCTGTGCCAGTTTTCTGACGGCTGTAATCAGACGAACAATCCGTAATCACGGCTTCATTGTTCAGCGCCTTTCAGGAGCTGCAGAGCGGCGTCTGTGGGAAATGTTGCTATTTCTATATTTTCTCCCATAGTTTGCTGCAGGCTTTATTGTTTCCAACAGGTTCAAAGACTGAGACTGTGGCACGAGCGATTCATCATTTATTCAATACAATCTATGGAGAAAATGTCACTTAGTGCCTCTGACGATCAACAGAAGACGTACTACAGAGGTTTACATGTTCTACTGATGGTCACATGTTCTACTGATGGTCACATGTTCTACTGATGGTCACATGTTCTACTGATGGTCACATGTCCTACTGATGGTCACATGTCCTACTGATGGTCACATGTTCTACTGATGGTCACATGTTCTACTGATGGTCACATGTTTGAGTTTACTCATGGTCACATGTCCTACTGATGGTCACATGTCCTACTGATGGTCACATGTTCTACTGATGGTCACATGTTCTACTGATGGTCACATGTTCTACTGATGGTCACATGTTCTACTGATGGTCACATGTTTGAGTTTACTGATGGTCACATGTTCTACTGATGGTCACATGTTCTATTGATGGTCACATGTTCTACTGATGGTCTACTGATGGTCACATGTTCTACTGATGGTCACATGTTCTACTGATGGTCACATGTTCTACTGATGGTCACATGTTCTACTGATGGTCACATGTTCTATTGATGGTCACATGTTCTACTGATGGCCACATGTTCTACTGATGGTCACATGTTCTACTGATGGTCACATGTTCTACTGATGGTCACATGTTCTACTGATGGCCACATGTTCTACTGATGGTCACATGTTCTACTGATGGTCACATGTTCTACTGATGGTCACATGTTTGAGTTTACTGTTGGTCACATGTTTGAGTTTACTGATGGTCACATGTTTGAGTTTACTGATGGTCACATGTTTGAGTTTACTGTTGGTCATATGTTTGAGTTTACTGATGGTCACATGTTTGAGTTTACTGATGGTCACATGTCCTACTGTTGGTCACATGTTAGAGTTTACTGATGGTCACATGTTTGAGTTTACTGTTGGTCACATGTTAGAGTTTACTGTTGGTCACATGTTTGAGTTTACTGTTGGTCACATGTTTGAGTTTACTGTTGGTCACATGTTTGAGTTTACTGTTGGTCACATGTTAGAGTTTACTGTTGGTCACATGTTTGAGTTTACTGTTGGTCACATGTTTGAGTTTACTGTTGGTCACATGTTAGAGTTTACTGTTGGTCACATGTTAGAGTTTACTGTTGGTCACATGTTAGAGTTTACTGTTGGTCACATGTTAGAGTTTACTGATGGTCACATGTTTGAGTTTACTGTTGGTCACATGTTCGTGTTTACTGTTGGTCACATGTTTGTTCTACCATGACTGTTGCACTTTAAAGAACATATTCTGCAACAGTGACTTTTTTGAGCTTTAAACCCTCGTCTAACAATGTTCCATCATCAAAAACACACCTGAAGTAGCATTCAGTTGCATTCACGCTGTTTTATTAGAAAATCCGCTTCCTGCTGAACTCCGTCTATCCGGGACATATTTTCAGACTTCATGTGTCACTTATCTTAGAATCTTTCACTGTTTTTAGTCCTTAAATCATAGACAGGCTGGTTCTAAGCATTTCTGCCTCTAAACACGATAACTGCTGCTGCTAATCGTCCTTATAGCGTTTGTTGATGGATAACTTCACTCGATTGTGTATCGCGCTGGCTGGATGCACTCAGTGCAGTGCAGCAAGTGTCATTTCATACAAGGCTGATAAAATCTGTCATTTAATGACTAAGAAACGTACATTTAAGGCACTCAAGAGCATGTTTAAAGGCTAATAACAATATGAAAAATGCAGAATATTTTCCCTGTAAACCTCATTTGCGCTCTAAAGGCTAGTGTTGATCAGTGTCTGATGATCTGCACCTGCACTTGACCTGATCCAGTGCTGTGATCTGTGACTGCAAACAGATCGGCCTCATTCAGGATAAAGTTTCCTGAACACCAGGACTCCATATAACGCCATCTCCTTCTGATCTGGGACAATAATGGTCTGGCACACTAGTCGACTACAGAAATAATCATTAGCTGCAGCTCTTCATTCTTTGCACAAATGGTAATGTTCCTGGAGCTGCACTTTGAATAAAATCATACTTTAAACATACATCGTAAATATAATCACCATCTTGTCCAAAAAGTTCAATCTTTTTTTTCCAAACACGTGCAGATACAGATCTAGACTCAGGACAAAAGCTGGAGTCTGTTTTCTTTTGTGTTCGTTTAAAACTATAGACCGCCTCCTGTCACGGTTTGAAAATCAGGTACCGGCGTTAATCCCACAGTGTGACCTGTAAAACTCTCTTTCATTTGAGTAAGTGCAGTTTTAACTCGATAAAAAAACAAAATCCTCGAGTCTTTTCTTTGGAGCGGATCCGATTTGAACCAAAACAATCCATCTTGAGCGGCTCCACAATCAGAGCATGACCAAAGGACACACAGCCGTCTTCACACTCGGGGTTATTCTGACAGCACTCCGCTCGCCGTTTGAGAGTAAAAAGTACCATCGAATATGACTCCAGCTCCTTCTGATCTGGGCAGACCTCCAAAGTGCATTAGCGGGTTTCAAACTTCTGCATAATTTTGGCCGTCAAATTAAAGTTGTTTATTTGGAAACATAGAGCTGTATCGGAGATTAGATTGGAACAAAATCAATGGACAAGTCTGACAGAAACAAGATGCTGCTTGACTTCGAAAAGAATTGACTGATGTCTCTCAGCATCTCAGCATCATATAACTAGTATGTTTTGAATTATTGTTAGTTTTTTATATATATATATTATAAGAAACGATTGATTTCAGTTATTTTTTCAAAAGGGTGTGCAACCAAGTATTAACTATATTTGAGTTAAGTTTAGTCTCATTTCTGGTTAAGATTAAATCCGTCATGGTTAAAGTTTAAGTTTGTCATTGTCTTTGTAAAACGATGTTAACTTTTATAACGTTACATTGAAAAAAACGGTACAGAAATCACACGTTGCTGTCGTTCGTCTTACTATAGGGACCTGTGTTTTTAAAGGGCAAATATTCTGCTACAGTGAAATTTTTGAGCTTTAAACCATGTTCTAACAATGTTCCGTCATCAAAAACACACCTGGAGTTGCATTCACGCTGTTTTGAGGAGTGTTTATTAGAAAATCCTCACCCTCTGAGCGTCAAACACACTTCCTGCTGAACTCCCTCGATCATTTTTCAGATTCCATACGTCATTTGCCCAAGAATCTTCAGCCGTTTTAAATCCATTGCCAGGTTCTGACCTCTAAACACATTAACTGTTGCTGCAAGCCTGAATGTCATGAATCTTAGAGCGCTAACATAACTCCATCTGCTGGCTGTGTTCACTCAATCCTTTCATTTTGTTCATAAAAAACTTTTTTGTTTCGTTCAAAGCAAATGGCAAATTTAAGGTTCTCAAGAGAGATGTTTAAAGACTAATAACAATATGAAAAATGCATAATATTTTGTATATATTATATGATATCTACATATTTTAAACTCATATTTAGTCATCTGACTTATTTGTCCATAGTATGACAACAGTTGAGCTGAAGAGGGTTGAAAATGAACGTCACTCATTAAAGACACAACAGAAGGCTTTGATTGTGCTGTTTGTTCAATGCAGCTCTTGTCTTTTTTACAATATGGTTGCTTTAGAAAAGGATTTACTGGGATTATCCTGCTTTAGGATTATTGTGTCAAGCATAAAGTTGCCAATATAATCTTAAAACCGTGACATTTTCTGACGCAATAATATATCGCACTTCAGAATGTTATTATTGTGTCATAAAAATGAAATATCTCTTGTTTCTGTTCTGCGTTTGATCCTGGTCCTTCCTCTGCAGTGATTGTATTTTCTCTTTGGTTACAGATCACTTTCACTCATGCCTCGTGCGTCTCGTTTCTGCAGCTGATCATTGATGAATCCATAAAGTCTCGGCCTTATTGGAGAAGCACTTCACAGATCCTGGTCTCATGTTACGCGCGTCATAAATCCATAAAGTCGAGAGCGCTCAGACCGTGTGGCAGGTGACATTGTTCCACCTGTTTAGCTTCTGTAAATGTAACTGGGCTTCTTTTAATATAATCCTAATGTTATATTTCTGTAAACACACATGGAGTTAAGACTCATTCATTCAGATCATTTCAGTCATACGATTTCCTTCATTAAGCAGCCAGCCGACTTCAAAAGCAGCAGTTTTGGCCACAAACGTTTATTTCTATTCACCTTATTCCGCCCACTTTTGCCTCTTTTTGCAAACGCACTTGAGACTCCGTTAAAGCTAATGGCGAACGAGGGAAAGGCCTTGCTGCTAAAATGTTACATAAAGTAGAATGAGTTGTGTAAAATGCTCAATGTACACATGCAATAACGGGTCTTAAGTCCCGTCTTAAGACCCACTTTTATTCTCTGGCTTTTAACACCGCGTGAGTTGTGTGGTCCTCTGTGTTTTATCATTTTTTAATTTTTTTATTCTATTAATTTATCTCTATTTTATGGTTTTATGATTTTTGATTTGATTTTACTGGTTTTACAAGCAGTAAGATCAAATTGAGTTGTTATTGTGTACTTTGTTTGCTGTTTTATGTTTGTATGTGTGCAGCACTTTGGAAACAGTTCTGTTTATAAAATGTCCTATACAAATAAAGTGGATTTGGATTTGAATAACAAGTCAACAACGCACCGATTTCCTTGGTGGCTTGAAAACGGCTTTTTAGTCCGTGTAGAACAGTGTTTCTCAAACGGTGGTACGTGTCACTGGTGGTACGCAGGCTGCCTCTAGCATTTGGAATATTTATGTTATTTATTGAATGTTTTTTGTCCTCCTATGGGTTAATCATTATGTACATTACATTACATTACATTACGTTTTAGAGCTGTTTTCTTCTACAGTGATCCCTCGCTGTATCAAGTTTCATCTTTCACGGCTTCGCTGCTGCACGGATTTTTTTTTACAGTGCGGATATTTTTACAGTGCATTGTGCTCTGAATCCTGATTGGCTCAGGGGCTTTACTGTTGTCTAGTTCTCAAATATAATCGAAGGTGGCATATCCGTTTATAAAAATCTTCTTGCTCATAAAAAGAAAGAGCGCCAACAACTCCCCATAACAATGTTCTTCTCTTGCGCCTTGAGTAGAAACAGACGCTACAGCGGAGCAGAGTCAGGAGCAAGAGGCACAGACTGTGAAATACACCAGTGACAATGTTTACAACCTTGTATTACTATATTAAAATTATTGTTTTAAACAAATTTTGGGCTTTAAAACAGGTTTTGATTTTTGGTTTCATTCCATAGTTCAGTATTGCATTGTAAAATAATAAAAAATAAAGCTGTGACTACTTCACGGATTTCACTTTTCGCGTGTTATTTTTGGAACGCAACTCCTGCGATAAACGAGGGATCACTGTATTGTAAACCTGGTTCAGCTCAAATTTAGAACAAATTTAAAAATTGGTTTAGATATGGTGGTACTCAGAAAGCCAAATATTATCTTGGGTGGTACTTGGTGTGAGAAGTTTGGGAACCACTGGTGTAGAACTTATTTTCTGTTGAGCTCGTCTGCCCCATGTAAACTAATACAGCGGAAACAAGATGGCGGCGCGTACGGCAACTTCAGGAATAAGATGAATAGACCCTTTAAAATGTGACGTCATCAAAATTCCAGAAAGGAAGCGTCTGGAGGCAAAATGAAGTTGACTGTAAATTGTTCAATGATTAGCTCACATTAGATCTAAATTCTACTGGCTTTAAGTTTTTGTGTTGGAAAAAACCACGTTTGAATATCCAGTGTAGAAAGGTCAGTTAGTTTGCTTTCCTATGACAAACGATGGTCAAAATAGCCTTAAAATAGTATTTTAGCTTCAAAAGAATCTCATTTATGTCTCTGCCTTAATGGAAAAGCACTTCACAGATCCGGGTCTCATGTTGCGCGTCATAAATCCATGCAGTCGTTTCAGGAGAGCGCTCAGACTCAGAGTGTGGCAGGTGACATTGTTCCACCTGTTTAGCTTCTGTGAATGTAACCGGGCTTCTTTTAATGCACGTAAACGCACTTGGAGTTAAGAGGAATACACCATTTCATTCGTCTTCACCAGACTCATTCAGATCATTTGAGTCACATGATTTCCTTCATTAAGCCACCAGCCAACTTCAATGCCAGCAGTTTTGGTCACAAACGTTTATTTCTATTCACCTTATTCTGGAGGTTTCCGTACGCGTTCTACATAAGTTCTACATGGACTAAAAAGTCGTTTTCAGACCCCAGGAAATCGTTGCATTGTGACTTGTTGTTGCTCGTGTTCATTAAACATTTTACACAAATCAATCTACTTTATGTAACATTTTAGCGGCGAGACTTTTCCCTCGTTCGTCATTAGCTTTAACGGAGTTCTCGTCAAACGGAAGTGCGTTTACAACAAAAGTATCTGTGGCAAAAAACGGCAAAAGTGGGCGGGGCGGAATAAGGTGAACTGAGATTGTGCAGGTGACATCACAGCATGCAGAATTTTAGCAGTGAGTGGAAAAAACACGAGAGTCAATGGTGAGTTATGACGTTTTCTACTGTAAAAGCTCAAAACACAAGTAAAATATGAAAAAACTGCTAAAGTTTGATAAGAAATATAGAAGTCTACAACTACAGCGTTTAAAAAGACCTAACTTTACATTCACTCCCAAAACTCCAGCTAACTCACTCTTCTTTCTGCTGTGATCTATACAAAGCCTTCCAATTCCATTGAAATCATTAGACCACTAATAAAAACATTAGGTATTTCAAAAACACCATTGACCGAACAGTCGTCGATAAGCATCCAGAGTCTAAAGGCCAAGGCACACACGGCTCTTTATGACAAGCACTTAAATAGAAGTTTTATCAGCAGATTACTGACAAAATGAGAGACGGCGCGAGGCTGTGAGGAGAGAGAAGGCGCTGGTTTGAGCAGGTTTTTAATGAGTCAGAGACAGGAGTGTTCTGTGCACAGAGAGCCTCTCCTGCAGCAGCTCGTGCCCCTCTCAGCGATGGTTCTATCGGTCACATAGTAGTGACCTGTCTGTACCCACCACACACGAGCAAAAACTGTGTGACTGCTGTGCGTCAAACTCATAAACCTCATAAACTGGTTGCATAATCAATAAAGGCTCACTGATATTCCTTTTTTGTCACTGCATTTATTCATATGTCCAAAGTGACGTGACACTCTCGTTGCTACTGCCATCTTGAGGACGGAAGCAGCTTGCTGTGCATTGGGCTGTGCCAACAAGTCTCCAAGGAAAGGATTATTCTTCTGTAACATGCCCAAGGAGCATGTTTGACGCCTGGAGTGGATTTCTGCCATCAGGAGAGCAGTGGACTTACAGAAACCACTCCAGACTGTGAGCACTTTGATACAGGTAGTTAGCAGCTGGCTAACGCTAGTTTACACATTAAACTATCAGGCTAATAAATTATGTCAGATACAGTCTTAACTTTAGCCTAATTTCTTTCTGTCCAGGTGTTATATTTTAGGATCAGACACCTGATCCACCTGGACATAAAATCCGTGCTCTTGAACTCTTGAACTTCTCCAGTGTACAGAGCGGCTGTGGACGAATTAGCTTAGATGTAGCTAAAGCTAAATGTCCGCTTTTTCCGCTTTTTTGTGGCTTTTAAGAGTTAAGCGACTCGCCTGCAGTAGATCAAATCCTCAAACTTTTGTCTTCTTGTTCAGTGAGATACGCTATTTTTTATGACTAACAGCAGAGAGGCTACAGCATACAGTGACGTCCTCAAAATGGTGACAACTAAAAAGTCACATGACTGAAACCCATGAATACTTTCAACTCTCTCTAATGTTAAATCTTTGTTCTGTTAAATATTCATGGGACACGCTCAAACTCAGTTAGAGAACCGACCAAAACAGAAAACAAACATGGAGGCACCATTTCCCACACAGCAAACTCATCAAATGCAACTATTTCACGGTTGTTTTTAACTGACTGACTCTTACCTCGTCAAACAGCTCCAAACTGTACGTGTTGTCGTCGTCGGCGAAGAACACCACCCCCGTGTCTCTCTTGGTGCGGTGCTGCCTTAGCCACGTCAGCGCCGTGTTCCTCTGCTCCGTCGCTCGCGGCATCCCGGCGCGCTTGAACCTCCGCGGCGTGAAAATGTGCAAGTGCGTGTGCGCCGCCACGCCGCTCTTCGCCAGAAACTTGGTCACCAAATCCGAGCGCGTGGAAGCGTCCTCCACCACGATCCAGTGGAAGCGCGGCACCTGCCTGAAGGCCTGGGCCAGTCTGGTGAGCTCGGCCTTCTGCACCGGCCGCGAGTATGTCGGCGTGATGGCGTAGATCATGGGTAACGCCGAAAGGTTGGCGGTGGCCATCGTCCGCTGTGCTCTTTGGCGCGCCGACATGGGCGAGCGAAATGTCCGTTTAGTGTCGATGTCGATCATGATGATGACGATCAGCACCCAAGGGAGGAGGATGAAGAATCGGCTGAAGATAACGGACTTCATGGTGATCGTCCATTCAAGATGTGGACCTTAGATACAAACTAAATACAACTAGACATTAGCTTAGGTCTTTGTCCTTAACCAACGCAATGCAATGTTAAAATTTGTACAAAAGCGACCATTAAAACTATGGAAATATCTGTACTTTAAGTCAATTTTACAGAGGATACTTTTCACCTGGTTCGCGGGTTTATTTTTAGCACGTTCATAATGACATGCTGCTAAAAAGGTTTTGAGTTCAAGTCAAAACCTTGAGTAACCAAAAATATTCACATTTAATTCACTACAAACACTAAGAAATGTATTTGAAAGAACTTTTAGACCAAAGATCTGCACAATTCTTTATCGAAAACACTACATTTAACACTGAAAGTTGTCGAAATCTGTGTGAAATACTATTACTTGTCACTCTTAAAGTACATTTTTAATTTGAACCATTTTCTAAATTAAATCAGTCCATATTCTCGTTGTCTTATCCTCATTTCTCTTCCAATATTGCTTTATCTTTACATATTTACTAGGTTGCTAACAAGGAAAATGTGACTCCCTGCGATGTTCCACTTTAAAACTATGCCATATCCAATGATTGTTCTAACTCTGACAAGCCAAAGTTGTCAAGAATTCTATTTAGTTTAAGTGTGTTTCTTTTGACACACATATAACTCCATGAAATAATTGCGATGATGGTGTTTTATGCCAAAGTGATGCTTAAAGTCTCTCTTGTGCCTCCATTTGAAAGTGGCACATTAGTCCAAGTCTGATACAGCTATAAAAGACAGAAAGGAGGAAATGCTCTTCTTTTCAGCTTCAACTTTGGCTTAAACGTTGTCAAAATATCCAAATCAAACTTTGAACAAACGATTATTTTAGCAGTCGACAAGTCAGTGATTATTTTTCGATTTGTCAACTTTATATTGTGCAATGAGACTTTTTGAATACATATTTAACACAATAAAAGTTAAAATACGCTGACTGAAGGCTTCTTGATACGACCACGATTATTTTATTATGTTCACTAGTCACAATCAATCAATTAACTTTATTAACAGTCGATTAATCATTTGTTTTGATCCATTATTTGTCAGTCTGTTAACATTTAGAAGCCTGATGGTGTTTAGTTTTCCTTCATCAGCCAATTTTTAGTTTTAGTCGGTGATTAAATTCCCTTAGTGTCCATGGACTGTTATTTTTGTTGATAAATAGCAGACCCACCTGCTCCTCATATTCAGTTGCTCTGTAAATGACTTCAGATTTACGGGTAAAGCGTAAATGACGCCTTGTCCATTGGCAAACGGCAGACAGCACTATCCCTTGTCAGGAACAGAGTAGTTTAGAGAAATTGTAAAAAGAACAGTCAACTGCATCCAAAATCCAAATTATATCCAAGGTAGGTCTTTACTTTGTGCGTAAATCAGTTTTTCTGCACAATTTACGCTTTGGAAAGTCTACACGCAACTCTTTCACCGTTCATTCCTCAATAGTGGCTCGTCCCATGTCAAGTGCACTTCTCCACTGTCGTAGCGATGACTTTTGCACAAACTGGAACGCTACGAGCAGAAACGCACGCAAAACATCCAACCAAATCCTTCAAATACGTCCAAATCGTCAAAATACTGCGTTAATCCAGTCGGTTATCCAGTCTTGGCTCGCTTTTCGCAAACAAAACACGCACACACAGACACATCCTCCGGGACCCTCTCTCCGCGGAGCAAGCAGGCGCTAAAAATCCCAAAATATCTTCGTCCTTTACGTCTTGTCCTTCACTTGGAGCTAAATAAAGTGCGATCGCGTCCGCGCTTTTGCGTAAACCGTGCGCGTAAAAACGGAGCGAACCCTTGCGCGTAAAATCCCCGCGTCGAAACAGTCAGCGGCGACGCATTTGGGACGAAAGAGGAGACCGGAGCATCACTGACTGACTCTGCGCTCTGCTTTCGGTTTGTAGATGATAAAGAAGGGAAAGAGGAGGAGGAGGAGGAGGAGGGAGGTGGAGAGGGAGGAAGAGAGAGAGGGGAAGAGAGAGAAAGTCCGTGGAGAATAGAGGCAGCAGTGCGGAGAGAGAGCGAGCGCCACAGTCGGAGAGTCCTGCTGCGTTTAGTTAGATTAATATGGAAAATACAGTGACTGAAACGACGTGAGTCCCAAGACGCACACGACGCACGCGAGGAATTACTGCGCGAGACGAGACAAGGAGCAAAGACTCGTGATAATAAGATACATAGATTCTTACCGTCGTTATATCACAGCAATCTGTTTGACTGTGGCTTATTTTTATTTATGATTTGCATGCTATTTGGATTTGTGCGCATTTTCTTGGTTGTGCAATGCATTTATTTAGTTTACAGACGTTTTGTGTGGAAAAAACTTAACAGCAGGACTGGACTGGGCTTGTTTGACATTTTAATTGATAAGACGGGGGGAGGGGGCTGGGACGCAGGCAGTAGGGGGCGGTAGTGCACAGTTTGATGCTGACTACCGTAAAATTCCAAGAAGAAGAATTAACAGCAGGTGAGAAATCTAGAAATGGGAAATAAAACAGTGGAGAAGGAGACGCTGGCGGGCAGTGACGACGGGAAGCCTGGACCCTGGAGGTGACCAAGGGCCCAGGGGCGGGTGACACGGCAGAGGGAGGGCCCTTCACCTGCAGGGCCGAGATCGAAGTGTGCCCAATGCATTTACCCACCACCAGGGGGCGTCTCAGAATGGATCACCACTGGAACAAGACCTGTTCACTATATCTTTTCACAATTGTTATTTAAGCGATTATAATCTTATTAATATTCTTTAATCCACTTTAAATAAAATGAAGTAAACAGATGTAAAAATGACACTATTATAAGGCAAGAAAAACATATAAATATCAATTCGCAGACAGGCCTACAAAAAATGTCAATTCATCTGTGAAAAGATATGGCGAATGGGTCATTTGTCAGAGATGAAAGGGTCATTTAAGAATGACAAACGGGTCAGGGTTAGGGGGTTAGGGTTAGGGTTAGGGTTAAGAGTGTCAAACGGGTCATTTAAGAATTGCAAACGGGTGATTTACAAATGGCAAGCGGGTCATTGAAGAGTATCAGTATTATTTACCAGTGGCAAAGAAATATTCATAGTTATACCACTTAAATTTACTTCACTTCGGTAATGTGTTTTAGAATATGTCAGCTACAATACAAGTCACTTAAAAAGTAATTCATCAGTGAAAACAGATGTCAAACGGGTCAGAATGGTAAACCACTCTGAGACGCCCCCTGGTGGTGGCCAACGGACTGAGGAATGCATTGGCCACATTTGGATCTTGATGTTTCCAACACGACACAAACAGTTATGGCTGGACGCCTTCAGGTGGCTCTGTGTTTGTAGGAGCACAGAGGCCTCGAGCGGCGATGGAGGGTCATCCAGTGATACTACGTCACATTAAATGAACCAAACATTCAGACTAAGTGTCACTAGACTATTGTGTAATAAGGCGGCAACTGACTAATAATAACAACTAATTATTTTACTAATCAAGCTTTTTTTTCATTAGTCGACTTGTCAAACGATTATTACTGTTGCACATTTAAACGTTTTAAATACATTATCAACCAAATAAAGTTTGATAAATGATGACTGGGCTTCAACAATCAACTGACTAATCTTTACTAATCGACTGTAAAAATAATCGTGGTCGTATTTTGATTAATTATATATGATTATATGAATTGTAATAAAATATAATGACTTCAAAATACATAACATACTTTCTGTAACAAAGACAGTGGCATTATTAAAAAGATAATAATGAGAATATAATTCAATTTGAGATTTTCATCTTTATTCGTAAAAATATGATCTGATGAAGCTGTCAGTCGTCATATTTCAACCTTTATTTGGTTGATAATGTACTTAAAAAGCCTCAATAGAAATAACAGTTTAACCAGTCGACTCCTAAAATAATCAATCGTTGCAGCTCTGCGATTATTTGATCACTTAATGTGTCCCATGAGTCTGTCTGATTTGAATCATTTTCATTTTTAAGTTACTTCAAAGCCTGCACAGACACTGGTACACTCTTCTTTCTTTTTTAATTGATTGATTGATCGTGCCATTTACTTTCATTAGCACAAATTCAGAAAACAAACCAAGAAATACGAAAACTGTTCCAGCTAATTCCATGCATTATTGGCATGTACAAAAGGAACAGGAAGAAAATAAATCTTATAAACCCTGCATCTTTCACAAATCAATTACAATCAAATCGAACTGGTAACAACAAAAAACAAAAATGAAGGACGATTAACATAAGCGAAATAACTTTAGTGAAGGGCTTTCATTTTTCCATGTTGCCAAAGTTTAAGGAAAACATTTAAAACCTCAGAAAAGTGACGTCAACCCTGTCGAACAAAATACATCAACAACACATTTGTCCACTTTGCTTTTGCATCTTTTTAATGTTTGAGCCAGAATTACTTTGCGAAATTAAAGCAGACACTACGCCTTCTACTTGACTTGGTTGCAACAAATCTACAAAATAAAAAAAAGTCTCTTCTCCCATGACATTTTGATAGATCTCTGCTCTCGTCGTGGCTCCAGTGGAATGACAGACGCCTCAGAAGCTCGCGCTGTTCTGTCTCCAGATTCCAACACCGTCTAAAATACACCGAGGCCTTTTGGCACCTGCAGAAAACACGCCAGGCCTGCTCCCTCTGAACAGCTGAGGGTCTGTGGCATGTCCAACCAGCGCCATCTAGTGGACGGACGAGGGGGAAACACAGAGGAGACGGAATACAGTCACTTTTACTTTTTCAATAACGGTTTTAATTTGGAAAACTCATTTGATATTGTATTTTAAAAGCAAAATAGACAAACTTTCGGAAAATATGTCAAGATAAGAAGAGTGTTTGCTATATTTGTTTAACTTGAAGAATAATGTGCATCGTTTACGTTTATATATTCAGAAGTGGTAAAGTAGCCAAAAGTTGTTCTAAAGTAAAAGCAAGATGATTCAATAATACGTTTTCAAATAAAATGGTCCAATAAATCACTCAAGAAAGAGAAAAAAGGATTTGGGGAAACTACAACTCAGTAAACGTAGCTGTGTGGACGCAACATCTGATTTACAGTTTGAAGTTAATTGAAAGAAACAGTAAGGGTGCTGTCTATATTGACCCGCTGCAGGGTGTCCACAAAGGAATCAGCCAGATGTCGTTGCTCTGAAGTTTATTCAACATGAATGGTGGAATGTGGTTCTGTACAAAAAACAAGCATAAAAAGACATTAACTAACTATAAACATTTTCAATACTACATTAATATACATATATACATCTTTGACCATCAAAGGTTTGGCAGTAACAAACATGGCCCAGATTGCCATTTTATGGCTTTCGAGACGGTGCACTGCCCTTTAAGAGCGTGCAGAGCGCACTGTCTCTCTGCCAGCGCGCTGCATTCAACACACCGCTCTGATACAGAGACCTCTCACGGCACAGTTACATCCAAGAACATTCTCAAATAATGATATAAATACACACATCTAATAAGATAAACCCACAGCAGACTATAACATGCGACAACATATGAAAGACGGGTACACAGCAAGCTCCTAGACACAAAGATCTACTTACGTTTATCATCCACGACAAAACACCAGACAGAGGAAAACACCCCCAAACAAGTGTAGGCTTCTCGCTAACGTTATGGAACACTGTAAACAAACTAAACTAGTTACTAGCGCACTCTTCTTGCAGCCTCCGATCACAGTCCGCTCTCCTCTGAACTCGATACCTGGCCTCAGCCCCGCGCTGAGTCCGGTGGGTGGAGCTGATCCCAATAGGCTGATACAGACCGTGGTCAGTGTCCATGCGGAAGTGAAGAGAAGTGAGCTGGGCCCCAATTGGCTGCTCCATACAGAGTCAATCTCTAGGCAGAAAAAGTCTTACATTGAGGGTCCCAAGATGGAGGCTCCCAAGATACAGGGCCTTTTCAACAGCGCCCCAGATTTCCTGTGGAAATCTGAAACCACAGAAAAGGCCCTGAAGTGTCTTCAGTCTAACCTCCACTGTCTTGGTACCTAACTCCTTTAACCATCTGGTGGCGCACAGCCAAGGAGCATGCCTGCTTTGTACGAGGAAGCTTTTCCACGATGGTCTTGCTGATGTGTGTTGCGATACATGCACTGATCGCGGGTCGCTCCAGACTCTGGTCTGGGTGATTGGGAATTAGGAGCAGGTGAGACCAGGAGCTGGAACCGTGGTTCAGCTCCCTGGGGAACTAGCTCTGAGGAGAAGAAGCACCTTATGGCCGCTGTGGCAGGTGGTCTTCTCTCTTCTGTAACGCTGGCAGATGAAGGGCAGTTACGCCACCTTGTGCGAAGCCCGGTGGGATTCCTCTGTAGGCTCTGCCAAAGGTGTAGGGGCATAGGTATCAGGTACCTCGTGAGTGCTGACAGAGGCGTTTGGCTGCTGTCTGTGGTGGGCCATTGTCAAGTTGCGCGTGGTAGGCTGAGTACCTGCACAGTCTCTTTCAGTTAACCTTGCAGCTTGCTCTGGAAACGCGTCAGGTTGTTGGCAGGTGCTGCAGGGCTGCTGGGGTGCCAACCTCTGAGCACATGGAGCTGGGGCATGGACAAGGCCCGCTTTAAAGGAGCCGCGCAAGTAATGACTTCCGGGGTTGTGCTCTGCGGGGTTGGGAGGATGGGCCGTGTTACAGTCATGGTGAGAAGGCACTGAGGGTCTGTGCTCCAATTTTGCTTCACCTGTGGGCTGGACCCTGCAACGCCCAACCAAGGCGGGTCCTGACCGCTGCTGGGCTACCAGGAGGCCCGAGACGCACAGGTTCAATCGGGGTGATGAGGTGGGGGTAGTCAGATCCAATAAGCAGCACTGGATGAGCCCGGTCGAGAGTCTGGAAGCGGCAGACCTCGGAGGTGACCGCATTTTCTTGTGAGTGCGCCGACTGGATGTGTGTGCTCTGCCAAGCCCACCTTTTGCAGTAAAGGCTCGTGATCTGAAACACTTTGTGTGGCTGGACAGCGGTGACAGCGTGAAGGACACTGCCGCCCCATGCAGCAGCTGGAAGTCCTGCTCACCGCTTCAGCGCAGATCCTCCGCCGCCTCCAAGACCCGAAAGTTGCGTGCTGCAGAATGCAGAAGAATTGTCCTTTCCGAGCCATCGCCCAGGACAGCGATGTCTCCATTATCCTGTCCTTATGGCGTAGAATGACTTTGCTGACTTTAAGGAGGACGTTCCTGCTCTCAGGAGGTCTATCAACATACAGAATCTCATTGCCAGTTGTCAAAAGGTAAGAGTTTGACTCCCAAGTGCCTCGGAGTCGGACTTGTTGGCAACTGCTTGGTTTATGCGTGTTAACGCCGCTGTGGAGTGCCAGCAGGTGGCGTCTGTTGCAGGCTGTGCAGGTCATCTTTAAGGTCACACTCTGCTGCTCTGTGACCTCGCCACAGCGCCAGCACCCGTTGCTGCTCTTAATCCAACTCTGGCGCTGGAGTGTGGTCAGCTGACTAAAGTTAGAACAGTTATTGAGGGAGTGCTTCCCGTTATCACAGTAGGGCAATATTTCTTACCCTTGACCTGGCTGGCAGGAGGGTTAGGCTCATCTTCTGTCCCTAGCAGAATGGCGGCTGGTCTGGCCAGCAGGCTTGTACAGCTTGCCAGACTCCCACTTGACTGTGTCTTTGCGGGAGCTAAATCTCACTGTGTCTACCTGCACCTGCATCTCAACTCCAACCAGTCTGCCAGGTCGCAGTGTGGGAATTGGCACATCGCGAGGATGTGTAAAGCCAAAGCTAGCTCGCAAGTCATGGCGGTAATTTACCAAGGAGCCGAGACGGGGAGCCACACTCAAGCTCCACTCTACCCTTCCTTCCTAGTTGCTGCAGCATGCTAACCAGGAGCGCACCTTTAGGGGCTAATGAATCGGAAGGCCTTAATGTCCCCAGACACTACGTTGGGTCCCTCCATCAGCTCTGCGATATGCTGTAGTGCAAGCTGGTGAGGCTGTCCAAACTGCTGGTTGAGCCATCCATAGTGTCTGAGTAAGGAGGGGAGTTAAATAAGAGTCTGCTACTAACAGGGCCTCTTCCAGCTGTAGGTGGTCACAGAGGATCTGATATTTAAACCTTTCTGTGGCGTCTCTGGGTAGGAGGTTCTCTAGTGCTATCCTCAGCCTGGCAAACTCTCTCTTGGGCTGGGATGGCTGAAATCTGAATGGTAGGAGTTGGTCCTCTATAAACCCGCTCCTGGCCTCCGGCAGGGCTGGCCGTATGGTAACTGGAGGACGGGCGGGGAAGGGACTCATATTGGTAATGGGGGGGCTTGGGAGATATGTCCCCATACCTCTCGCTAAGATGTTGCCTCCGGGAGGCAGACTGTCTCTCTGGGGGGTAGCGGTAGGTTGACTGATGATGGTACCTCTCTGATGTACGGCTGTACTCTGGTGAGCGTGCTGGACGCCTCTGTGGGGAGTCGCGTGAAAGAGAGTGATGCCGCACTGGGTCAGACCGCTGCTGTCCGATTGCCTGCAAGGAGACAGTGGAAACCTGGGACACTTTGGAGGTGACTCAGGTCGGACCGGTGACTTTACCGGAGAGTGACTGTGCTGTGGTGAGGGACTGGATGAGGAGCTGCACACCTCTGACCTGCGGAGGCCAGGTGCAGGGTGCTGGTGCCTCCCCCTGGCCTGGCCTACAGGCTGCGGCAGTAGCTGTTTCACTAAACTGCCCAAGTGCCTGAGCTCTGCTCTCAGGTCCTCACTCTGAGCTGTTGCCTCTCGCTGTAATTCCTCCAGCTTCTGTTCGCTTCGTTGCGCTCTGCACTCCAGGTCCCTATTCTGGAGCCTTATGTCTCTCAGTGCTTCGAGGAAAGAGTCGCTGTTGGGCTCCTGGTCTGGCGGGAGCTGGTCCTTGGGCCCGGAGCTCTGTGATGCTGCAAGGAGCGGAGTAGGATGAGCCTGGATTTGGTCTGGTTCATCCTCTCCTTGTGCCACAGCAGGTGCGGCAAAAGACTGGCGGCTGGTGCTGGTCAGGTCATAATCTTGGAGGTACAGTGGAAGGCGATCTTCCTCTTGGTCTTTCCCTTGACATCGTACTGCAGTAGGCCAAATATCCGGCTCGAAGGACCATGAAAGAAACAGTAAGGGTGCTGTCTATATTGACCCGCTGCAGGGTGTCCACAAAGGAATCAGCCAGATGTCGTTGCTCTGAAGTTTATTCAACATGAATGGTGGAATGTGGTTCTGTACAAAAAACAAGCAAAACACGACATTAACTAACTATAAACATTTTCAATACTACATTAATATACATATATACATCTTTGACCATCAAAGGTTTGCGGCAGTAACAAACATGGCCCAGATTGCCATTTTATGGCTCGGAGACGGTGCACTGCCCCTTTAAGAGCGTGCAGAGCGCACTGTCTCTCTCTGCCAGCGCGCTGCATTCAACACACCGCTCTGATACAGAGACCTCTCACGGCACAGTTACATCCAAGAACATTCTCAAATAATGATATAAATACACACATCTAATAAGATAAACCCACAGCAGACTATAACATGCGACAACATATGAAAGACGGGTACACAGCAAGCTCCTAGACACAAAGATCTACTTACGTTTATCATCCACGCACAAAACACCAGACAGAGGAAAAACACCCCCAAACAAGTGTAGGCTTCTCGCTAACGTTATGGAACACTGTAAACAAACTAAACTAGTTACTAGCGCACTCTTCTTGCAGCCTCTCCGATCACAGTCCGTCTCTCCCTCTGAACCCCGATACCTGGCCTCAGCCCCGCGCTGAGTCCGGGTGGGTGGAGCTGGATCCCAATAGGCTGATACAGACCGTGTCAGTGTCCATGCGGAAGTGAAGAGAAGTGAGCTGGGCCCTAATTGGCTGCTCCATACAGAGTCAATCTCTAGGCAGAAAAAGTCTTACATTGAGGGTCCCAAGATGGAGGCCCCAAGATACAGGGCCTTTTCAACATTAATGTAATTAAAAGAGCAAAACATTTAAACAAATGCATGAAATCTGGTACAATAATCAAGGGAGGGATGTGGAAACCTAAATCGTATCTGAGGCAGCGGTGCAAGAAACACAAATATTTGAGTAATAATTTAATATTGTCAACATACAGTTTTTATTACGTGTAGATTTACAAACAGAGGGAAGAGGAATCAGCACTTTTATTTAAGTAAGAGTATGATTAGATTTACAGTATATTTATGGGAGGAAAAGTAAGCTTCTAGAAAAGTACTGTAAAAAGTCAGATTTCTTTCATAAAATGTAACACTAATCACCTCAGTTGTACGTATAATGCTTTCTCCATATGAGTGTCTTTTTAAATATGATGTATAAAGGTTCTATTGACTTAATATTGTCCAATTTATTCCCATAAACTGAGGACTGCAGACAGAAAAATGAAACAGAAGATGAACATCTCATTTAGGTTTTCATCCTTCAAAGTGTGATGCACTTGTAAACATTAAAGACATTTGATAAAATCCTGCTCTGCAACCCTGTTCACTTTTGGAAGATGTTTTTGTTCTGTGTTTATGTTCACACAACATAAGGAAGTTAGATATGCGTAACATCTAGAAGAATGGCTCTCCTGACGTGAAAACATTCAATAATATCAACTGCTTTAAACAGATAAACACTTCCTCCCACTCGCTGCATAAAAAATACAGCTGCCATTGTAGCTCTGAACATCTCTGACTGTAAACATAAAGTAAAATAAATTGTTAACGTTATAATTTTGTGTCAATGTCCTGAGTTTTTTCTTGATTAAAAACAGTAGATCTCCCATAGAGTTACATTTTCCCACTGAATTGCCAAAAGAACCAGAACGTCACCTATAAAATTTCAATTGGAGCAACAGCAACCAAAGAAACTCCGTTGAGCATTAGAAAATATTCACTTTCCTATTCCGAAAGTGAAGTTTTGTCATCTCTAACTCCACTGTTTTAGCTTTAAAGAGTTGCAGTGAACACTCTGTATCACATTTTCCACAAGTGAAACCATATTCTTATCTAAGCTCTGGCCTAAAGCTCGTCACTAATCACGCCGTATTAATATGCAGGACACACATGGACATCTGTCAGAGATCCTTCACTGATGCAGAGAGCTCACTCCAGACTAATTATACAGAAAATAACTGCAGGAGTGGAGCTGTGATTGACTGTACAAGCACTGACTCCAGAGGGGAGCTGTCAGTCTGCATGAGAAAACATGAAATCAATGTAAACAGCACTTCAATTGAATAAGTGCAGTGGACGCTTTGAAAAAATAAATAAAACATAAAACAGAAGAATCACAGTACATTTAACTCCAATCATTAAACAAAAGCACGAGACTAAAGTAATCCCAAGTAATGCATTATCAGCAGGTCTAGAAGTGACTGTTTCCCTGTATTTTGAAGTTTTGATTGCACATTCCCTTCAGTCTATGTGCACTTTTGATTGCACATCCTTATAGCCTCTGTGCAGTTTGGATTGCACTTTTGCGAACCCTATATCCAGTTTTGATTGCACATTGTCTAAAGCTCACATGTAGTTTTGATTGCACATTCCATCAACCTATGTATTGTTGTGATTGCACTTTCCCTAAGCCTATGTGCAGTTTTAATTGCACATTCCCTAAGTCTATGTGCAGTTCTACACATTTCCTAAACTTATTTGCAGTTTTGATTGCACATTCCCTTGACCTATGTGTTGTTTTGATTGCACTTTCCCTAAACCTGTGAGCAGTTTTGATTGCATTTTCGCTAAACCTGTGTCCAGCTTTGATTGCACATTATCTAAAGCCTACATGAAGTTTTGATTGTACATCCCCTAAACCTATGTACAGTTTTGATTGCACATTCCCTCGACATATGAGCTGTTTTGATTGCATGTACCCTATATCTGTGTGCAGTTTTTATTGCACTTTCCCTAAACCTTTTCCACATTCCTTATAGCCTCTGTGCAGTTTGGATTGCACTTTTGCGAACCCTATATCCAGCTTTGATTGCACATTATCATAAGCCTACATGCAGTTTTGATTGCACATTCCCTTAACCTACTGCCAGTTTTTATTGCCCTTTCCCTTAACCTGTGCCCAGCTATGATTGCACATTCCCTTGACCTATGTGCTGTTATGACTGCACATTCCCCAAGTCTGTGTGCAGTTCTGATTGCACATTCCCTTAATCTACTGGCAGTTTTATTGCACTTTACCTAAACCAATGTCCAGTTTTGATTGCACATTCCCTTAGTCTGTGTGCAGTTTTATTAACCTTGTTGCTTTTCCATCCTACTTTGTGACTGTGCTTTTTGACTTTAGCAGAGAGTTATTGGTGCAAATGAACGTTTAAATCGGTTCAGTTTACAGTTTGAGATTAAAGTGCGTATGACGGGTTTCTATGATTTTCTAATTTTGACTTTATTTAGTGTATTAATACTTGTTGTAAATAGAAATTATAGTTTTACACCAATCAGGTCGCTGTTTGTGGAAAAAAAGCTGATAAACAAGTTGAAAAATACAGGAAGTAAACAAACTGATGACATCACACTGGGGAGACAAAGATTATGCATCATTTACACAAAATACATTACTTTTTTGACACTTTAAACATTAATTCAACAAAAATAAAGGTGTTCCCATTTATTTTTATTTGTCAAATCAAAAAAATGTGACATTAGATGACTTTTGGCCCAGTGTACAGTGTTGTTGCTATGGTAATTTCTTAGTGTGATGTCATCATTTACAACCAGGAAGTAAAATTAAAAAGCTAAAAATTGCGAAAACTGTGTAAAATTTGTAAAGAATTTTAATTAATTTTGAAATATGTTTATCTGAACTACATTTTGGTTAAATGAGTCGTCCAACCTGTCATGGGCCCTTTAAACCTTCAGCTTTCTTCAACTCAAACCGATATAAAGAGTGCGTTGGGTCATTGGCCTGCCTTGTTTATTTAACGATCTCCTCAAACGTTTCCATGCGTCCCAGTCTCACCCAAAAGCACACGGCTCGATGGTCTAGATATATTTCTGAATGTTTACCAGCGAATCTTCGAACGCACGTGATTTACAGAAGCAGACGACGCTGTCAGGCTGAGACCAGAATATTATTTATAAAATCCTCAAAAACTCAGACAGGAGCAGAAGCAGCGACGATAACAGTGAGTTACGGTAACGTTCTCAAGGTTTGTGAATAGAAAATACAGATATGTTGAGCCTTAATATTATCTTAATGTGTCTTAGTCTTAAAAGAATCTAAGCTTTTTGATACAACGGAGAGAACAGTTTGACTTCAGTTCTTTTGTGCGACAGAGAAGACTTGAACGTCGTGTCAGTTTCGGATAAACTTCAGATTTTTTTTCCCATAAACCTGGTCAAAACATGTGTAGCTGCACTGGTTTAATGCAACAAATACGGCCCACGTCTCTTACTGATGTCAGGAATCTTTATTTTCTCTGTTACCGTTTTCTTTTGAGACCTTGACACTGTGAAAACTAAAACAAAAACGGCGTCACCCTTCAGATATTATACAAATTAGACAGGTATGTACTAAACAAATTAACATGTTTTACCGTTTGCGCCTTGTAAACCATGGGCAGATTGGCTTTTATTTTGGGCCATGTCCTTCTTCGCCATGCGCTTTACCACTTCCCATAATCAGGGGCGGACTTACCATTAGGCAACAGGCCACAATTGCCTTGGGCCCTCAACCTGAAGGGGCCCCCAATCAGATGCCCAGCTCATCATAGACACAAGGAAACAGTTGCTTTTCTCACAGTAAAGTAGTGCAGTGTACTTTTAAACAAGAAAAAGACCAATAAAACAGTTTGGAATTTGTCAAATGTGTTGAAATCAAACTAAATAGTAAATAAAATATGACATTATCAAAATTCAAATAAACATAATGTATTTAAATCAGCTGAATATGTGTTAAAATGCACCAACAAACAGAAAATATGGTCTGATTTCTTAAATATTTTTCTGGGGAACGACCCCCAAACCCCCCTTTTTAAAACAGTTTAAACATACAAGCTTTAAAATAGTAAAAAAACAACAACAACAACAACAACAAAAGCTTCCTTCAAGTACAATTCAAGAGACACGGCAGAAAAGTTATAGAAAATCACACTTGAGGAGGAGGGGCCTGGACTTAATTTTGCCTTGGGCCCCCAAAGTCCTAGGTCCGCCACTGCCCATAATGCCACAGTTACCGCTCTGTTGTCATGTGACCCACGTTGGTTATAATGACAAGGTATTACAATCTTGAGAGTGTGCACTTTATACTTTATATTGTATTTTTATTACCATGTTTATTTATCCTATTTTTATTGCATGCGCCTATTTCTTTCATTCCTGTTCTAAACTGTGTGTTGCAACATTGGAATTCCCCCATTGTGGGACAAATAAAGGATCTCTTATCTTATCTTATCTTAGAATTTGTATTTGTTAATTTGTATTGCTTTTAACAACTGTTTCCTACCTATTTGTACAATAATATGAATTAAATAATACACAAAATGTCACTCTAATGAAATCTATTATCTTAGAAAAATAACAAAAACAACAGTTTACCCTCAACGCTAAAACAAAAAAATACACTGCAATGGTTTCAGTTCAGAAATAGTTGTATATACTGTACATTCCTGTTTAATTTTAGGCTGAAATGATTTATGTTTTAACAGTTTGGTTGTTTATCGGGTTATTGTGTTGTGGCTGTATCGCTATAACTCTTGTTAAATGTCGGGAAGATAAATGTGTCTATATTACAGCGTTCGACAATTGAATAAATATGGAAAATACCCCGTCTTTTTTCTAACTCAGAGCGTCATTTGTTAAAGGTGCACTACGTATTAGACTGTTGTCCTCAGATCGAACGTCTGAAAATAGAGCTGTAACAATTTTTCATTTATTTCTATTATACATTGAGACTTTTAAAATACATTATCAACCAAATAAAAAGGGAAATATGGTGACTGAAGGCTTCAAAATAGAAAATATTTATAAATAATGTGTATTATTGTTGAAAATCAGAAATGATTAATCTTTTTTGACATTTTGATTTAATAATGCCTGTACTGGGGAGAGCTCTGGTCATATGGCGTGTGCAGGTTGTGACCGCCAGGGGGCATCGGTAAGGATCCAAACGAAGAGATGAACCAGGATTTTTAGATTTTGTATTTATTGAAATATTAATTTGAACAACAGCATGTGGGTCTGGGTGGGTGTGTGGGGTGTGTGTGGTTCTGTAACATAAACAAAAGGGGAATATATATTACAAACACTTCTGAATTGACCTTATTCTGCCACGCCCACTTTTGCTGTTTTTTACACTTCTGTTGTAAACGCACTTCCGTTTGACGAGAACTCCGTTAAAGCTAATGACGAACGAGGGAAAAGTTTCGCCCCTAAAATGTTACATAAAGTAGATTGATTTGTGTAAAATGTTTAATGAACACGAGCAACAACAAGTCAACAACACAACGATTTCTTGGTCAGTCTGAAAACGGCTTTTTAGTCGAGTAGAACTTATTTTCTGTTGAGCTCGTCTGCTCCATGTGAACTACAACTGAAACAAGACAGCGGCGCGTAAGGCAACTTCAGGAATAAGGTTAATACAACAAAGGGTAACGCAAATACGCACAAGAATGGCTACGTCATTGCTAATGCAGCTAGCGCATAGCTCGAGGCACTTAGCAGTGAACACACAAACAATATACGATTAAATGGCCTTAACTTAACATTTCCTACAATGGCATGCAACGCTGTGTGCCTAAATGTGGAGGAATATGTGCCTAATCCAACCACTACTCACTTTTTGTTACGCACACACTGGGAACCACGAGGTCTGCACGATGCTCTTACAACTACTAAACCTTAGCAAACACGTAGCGTTGTCAACCAGACTTAACTAGGCCAACTTATAACTGGCTACTCTGCCTGTCAATCAAACCCGGGAGCAAGTCCTTTGTCACAATGCCAATGTCTTTGTTACAGAAATGTATTTTCAAACGTATTTCAGAGTCTGAATAGTCCAGATAATGATTGCAATGATCAAAACACGACTATTTTTATAGCCGTACAGTCATGATTAGTCTCCAAAATTAAGGAATAATATGAAAATAACCCAAGCAAAAGGACTTGACATTAATCACCTTTGCAGCTCCTAGACTAATGCTAATGGTCCAGCGGTGCTCGGGCTGTAATGGACACTGGTATAAATCACTTTAAAGAGGCCTATGATCTGAATCCTCTGATCGTACAGATTTAATGGCGACACTTTATGATCCGTGACTGTGCGTTCGCCCATCTGTCCAGCTCCGCTCGCCGTTCACAAAGTCGTCCGCTCGTTGGAATTCAAAATCGCTGAGCTTTGATTGAAATTATGCCAATTATGACGCGCGGCAGAAGTGGCAGCGCGGCGTTTAGCGCACGCCGAGCAGATGTTTCCCGCTTCAAAGTCCAAATGACAAGCGCTCGTGTTTTTTTTTCTTCTAATTATTACTTAGAAAATGCCGTGGTAAATATTTATCATAGTTTTACATCTGTGAAGTTGCAGTTTGTGCAGAAATTTTGAAAAATAAATGTTTAAAATGACAGGAAGTGGTGCTAAGTTCTAAATAGGAGTCGCTCTGTGATGTCATCAAAAGGCGACGTACCGTTGAAAAAACAGAGACAATTTAGAGCAACTGACAAATTTTTCTAACAGTTTAAACTATTGTTCAACTAAATAAAGGTGTTATCAAGTATTATTTATTGTCAGTTCCTAAATGTTGTGTCATTTATCACTTGTTTACAGTCTGGTTGCTAGGTAACGGCTGTGGAATTACCTCTATCTGTCATAATTGTGCTCATGTTCATAAAAGGAAGTCACTTTATAAACATTACAAAAACTGTTAAATTGGAGACAAATGGGCAAAATGTTTAGTAAAATCTTATACAGACTCATTCAATATGTTTTAGTGAAATGTGACATCGACCTGTCATATTGACCTTATTCTGCCCCACCCACTTTTGCCGTTTTTTGCACTTTTGTTGTAAACGCACTTCCATTTGACGAGAACTCCGTTAAAGCTAATGACGAACGAAGGAAAAGTCTCGCCGCTAAAATGTTACATAAAGTAGATTGATTTGTGTAAAATGTTTAATGAACACGAGCAACAACAAGTCAACAACGCAACGATTTCCTGAAAACGTCTTTTTAGTCCATGTAGAACTTATTTTCTGTTGAGCTCGTCTGCTCCATGTAAACTACAACGGAAACAAGACGGCGGCGCGTACGGCAACTTCAGGAATAAGGTGAATATACTTTAATGTACGGTACAATTAACAAAAGAGCAGAAAAATGCCTTTGATTGTATTTCAGATCTGATCTCACACATTTCCAAATATATGGAATAATAATCGTATTTTTTGGTGTTGGTTAATTTGCTTGTCTTTCATGGCGAGTTACACCTTTTGTGGAGCCGTGATTTCAAAATTCAGTGGCACAATGTCAAACAAACATATGAAATAATATAAAAAATAGTGAGGCCAAATTCTGAACTGCACTGAAATATAAACGTACGTCTGGTCTCCTTCTGGTGAACTCACTCTTGTGCCGTTTCTCGTCTCATGGAAACCTCCGTTTTGACCGACGACTGTTTCATTATTTGATTTTCTAAATTTCTGTTGGTTTAATGAACAACTTTATGACGCCCTGTGAGGAGAGCGCTGTTACGAAAACAAACTGCGCTACGAAAACAAATTGTGTTAAGCGTACTTCATTTACTCGCCTCTAAATCAAAGTCTGTCGGTCCAATCAAGGTGAATTCATCATGTATTTTTAATCTCGCGCCTCGTTCCCACATCCATCCATCAACATCCGAGCGCCCTGTCACACGGCACCTGTCAGTCACCTGTCAGTCACCCGTCAGAGTACAGTGTGTCCGCCGTCGCCGTCGTTAACCACGTCTGCGTCTGTGTGAATAATAACGAGGCGTGAAGGACAAAGGCAGAACACACGGACACGTTAAACAAATATCCAGCTCATGCATTTACAATCGGATGAAAAGTGTGTTTTATGAGCAAATATCTAATCGTTTAACAAGCCATAATGAAGCTGAGGTCCCACACGGTTTAGCGAGACAAATGTTTCATCTTTTTAAAGGAGTACTGCGGAACTTTTCTGGTGGCTGCTTGGTTTCATTGAGATGCTTTAATGTTCAGGCATTTCACATTTTCAGTCCCGTTGCTTTATGTTGCACCATGTCCCTTGTGCTCTTTTCGTTTGAGCAATGCATGGATCAAAGAGCAATATACATTTTCATATCAGTAAAAAAATACCCATTTTATTAAAAAATGTTGTATAAATTGTATGTTAGGGCAGGGGTTCCCAAACTTTTCTGCCCGGGACCCCCAAATTAGCCACACAATTGACTTGGGACCCCTAAAGCGAAATGAAAATGACAGTAGCAATATTTTTAAGTGTCAAAGCCTGTTAATTCAGGTTTAATATTGGTTATTTGAATAGTTAATTGTCTTATTAGACCCTATTTCACTAAAAGATGCTCTTTTAAATTTAAAAAATAGAGCAAATACAATGTCATATGAATTGAAATGAGATCTTGAAATCATCTCGCGACCCCCAGCTTACCCCTCGCGACCCCCTGAGGGGTCCCGACCCCCACTTTGGGAACCACTGCATTAGGGGATGTTTCGGACCAGCCATCAAAGTTTCATTGTGGGAAAAAAAAAAATCTATAGCGTGAGGGATATAATCAAAGCTAGTTTCTAGTTTGTGAATTTTGTTGTTTCTGATTGTGATCTGTATAGCAAGTTATTTTTAAAGTTTTTTGGGGGGAAAATAGAAAAAAAACCACAACAACAAAGGATTTTTCTCTTATCATAAAGGGTAAGGTTAAAGTCTACACCAGGGGCGTCCAAACTTTTTCCATCGAGGGCCACATATTAGACCAAGCGGAGGGCCACAAATCAATCATGAAACGTTAAAAAAGCTGCATTTATCTGATGTTTTAAGCTCCACCACATCTACATTCAGTCTCAGTGCCTTAATATCAGGTCTGTGTGGCACCAAAATGTTAGTTATTTAGGTTGGAATTGTAGAAAATCTGAAATGTGCTGTAAATAGTACTTATCAGGACAATGTGGGCCAGTTCACCAGGAAGACTAAGGGCCAAGAAAAATTGGTCTGAGGGCCGCATTTGGCCCCCGGGCCTGAGTTTGGACATGTCTGGTCTACACTGTAAACCCCGATGAGTACTGTTTACTTAGAAAAACCCAGGAAACCGACTGCCTTAATGTACCCTAGTAAACTTGATAGAAAAGACAGAGTTCACTTAAGTAATCAATGCTAAGTTTGTAGAACTTAGTATAACAAACAAGTTCCCAGTAAGTAAATCTAATATCATATTTTACAATTTAATAACTCATCAGTCATGTGTAAAGTTACTAAGAGTATAGTACTGTTTACTAAGAAAAATAAAGACAGGTTAGACGACAAACTTAACTAAAACGTAGTGAACATTTCTCCCCAGTTTGACAGTTTTTTGTAAAGTTTATAATGTTACTTCCTGGTTGGACATGGGCAGCAAATGTGACATAGTTAGAGGTAATTCCACAACTGTTACCATAGCAACCAGACTGTAAACATGGGACAAAATCCAAACAAATTACACAATAGTTATTATCTGTCAGTTGTCTGTAAATTGTCTCTGTATTTTCAATGGTTTGTCACTTTTTGATGACATCACAGAGGGATTCCGTTTTAGAACTCAGCTTTAATTTTTTCAAAATTTCTTCACAAACTGCAACTTCACAAATGTAAAACTATAATAAATATTTACCCCAGGTGCCCTCCCATCAAACTAAGTCAGAATTAAACAAACGTGAGAACCTGTCATATAGACTTCAAGCTACAAGGCCAGCGATTTATTACCTTGAAAACGTGCATTTATACTGTTACTGGCTCACCTCTCCACAGATCTGACCTGTAACTTGGTTCGTTGCTTGTCTCTGTATAGAAAAGTTTAAAGCCATACTGTGGGACATACCAGGCAAAGCAATACCATCTCCAAACAAGCAAGAAGGTGGCGGACTCTCTACTCTTTTATCTATTAGTTATTACTTATTATTATTTTTCATTTTCACCTTCACTGAACACCCGGCGACAGAGGATACACTGAACATTTACAATATTTACATTTTCTGTGGGAGATTCTTTAATGGAAGATGAAAATTCAAAGAAAAGTTAGATACAATTTGTGTGTCAATGCATCTGTAAATGGCTGAAAGAAAATGAGAAAATAAAGCACCCCCATGAGGCTCACATCAATGACCAGAAAACTGTCCAGGCAATTTTTAATGTCTTCACCATCAAAGTAACATTTAAAGGACTCATATTCTGCTACAGTTTATTACAAAATCCTCCCCCTCCGAGCATCAAACACACTTCCTGCTGAACTCTGTCTATCCGGGACGTATTTTTTTTTAATCATCTATGTCAGTGTTTCTCAACCAGGGGTACAGGGACCCCAAGGGGTACGTGAGGAATTGCCAGAGGGGACTTGGAATGGTTTCAGGTTTTAAATGAACAAAAAAGTGTCATTAGTTTTGGAGTATCTTGGATCATACATGTCATTAAAATAACAAATATAATAGTAAGAATTGACTATATTTGACTAGTAAACCCGTTTATTTGCTCAAAACACAAGTTAAGGGGTACTTAACTTGACTTGACTTAACTTGTAAAACAAAGCTTAGGGGGTACTTGAGTCAAAAAAGGTTGGGAACCACTGATCTACGTCACTTATCAGAGAATTTCCCCCTGTTTTAAGTCCTTAAATCATCGCTAAACTCGTTCTGAGCATTTCTGCCTCTAAACACGATCACAGCTGCAATAAATCCACGTCATAATGTCATTTCAGCTCTAACTTCACTAGATTGTATATTGCGCTGGCGCCATCTGCTGGCTGGAGGCACTCAGTAAGTGTCATTACATACTGTCTGATAATAAAAAGTCATTTGAGGAATAAGAAACTTTTTTTTTTTTTTTTTTTAACATGAGATGGCAAATTTAAGTCACTCAAGAGCATGTTTAATGGCTCACAACAATATGAAAAATGCAGAATATTCTTCCTGTTACGTCCACAGAGCATTTTAGAGATGGACCGGAGCTATGTCTTTAATACGTTTATGTAATAATGTGGTGAATGTGAGGTCGCTGTGATGTCCTCGACAAAAGCAGCAGCAAACGGAGAGTAACTCAAAGTGACGTGTAGAATCTGGGTCAGGCTGCGGGTCACATGAGCACTACGGGCGCAAAGAGGCGAGGGACAGGCCGCGGTCACGTTTTGATGATGTCATGATCTCAGAAGGAGGGCAGGGGCTCTGAGAAATGTACTGTTCACGAATTCACACGTATGAGCCACGAATGGTATAACCGTTTGGGATTGGCCTCACAAACTGGTCATGTTAATCTTATGACAAGTTTGTCTTTAGGGTTGAGAAATAATGAAATAAATATTGTAAAGCAGTGGTTCCCAACCTTTTTTGTCTCAAGGACCCCCTCAGAGTACCCCTTAATTTGAGTTTCAGACAAATAAATGGGTTTACTAGTGGAATATAGTCAATTATTACTATTATATGTATTGTTTTAATGATATTTATGGTCCAAGATACTCCAAAAAGATGCTAAATTCACAACTAATCACAGTTTTTACACATTTTTACAGATAAAAGTACATTTAATCTTCATTGAAACCATTCCAAGGACCCCCTGGTAATTCCTCAAGTACCCCTTGGGGTCCCCGTACCCCTGGTTGGGAAACACTGTTGTAAAGGACAAATATTATTATAACAAAACTGACTTTTTGAGCTTTTAACCATGTTCTAACAGTAAAAACATACCTGGAGTTGGAGTTAGCTTCACTCATGTTAGACTGATGAATCCTACAGATGGCGCTGTCGTCCCGTATAAGTCGGCAAACTGTTTTAACGCTCAAAATAGAAAGATTGTAAGCATTAACGTCACATTTTTAATCATAAAACGTCTACAATATTATAAACCACCCCCTGTTAAAATGCTGAATTCTTTTTATTCTTCCAACTTTTGAATTTAAAGCAGAACTGAGTAACTTTAGTGAATGTGACGACGCAAATCAATCGAACACAATGGCAAATGTTGCAATTTTATGTATAAAAAAGCACTATAATAAGCAATCGCTGCATAATAAAGGGCAAGAAGGGCCAATTTACTTGTTTTTCAGAAAATATTTAACATATTGGCTGCATTAAAGTTAGATATTATGTTGAAATTTCTGCATTTGGTGCCTGTTTGTCCTGAATCATGTCTTAAAGCATAACCACATATGCATTACTGATACTTTGTGATGTAATCAGCTGTAGGTTATTGTGTTTCAGCTGAATGCCTTTATAGATCCACAGACATTAATTGACGCTTCTTAACGAGGCGTTGACTTCATCTGAATGCGGTCGATGAGTTGGTAATATCTGACACTTTCTGGATTATTAATAATTTGCACTTTTGGTGGGCTAATGCTAACGGTTAAAGGGAAAATACATGAGACTTCCGCCGTAGTCCTTCAAATCATATCGGACTAGCCGCGTTGCTAAGTGGTTGATAGCATTAGCATCGAACGCCGCGTCTCCTTGTTTATGTCTATGCTCAGCACTACTTCCTGTATTTTTCAAAATGTCTTCACAAACTGCAACTTCACGGATGCAAAACTTTAATAAATAATTGCGACAGGTTCTTTCCCATCAAACATAGTCGTAATTAGAACATTTTGAGAACCTGTCATTAAAAGGCCCTTCCAGGATATCTACTGGACCGTCTACTGGAGTTGTCGTTGACTAAAGACCTGCCCTATCGACCAATTAGTCGACTAAAAGGGGGTGTGGCAAAAACAAATCAAAACTATAAAGTAGCTCAGTGTTTTTCAACCTTTTTTGAGTCATGGCACACTTTTTTGCTTGAAAGTATTCCTCGGCACACCACCAATTAAACCACCAACGAATCACGGCGAGGCAAGTTTATTTATAGAGCACAATTTGTACACAAGGCAATTCAAAGTGCTTCAAAGAACAGCATAAAATTGCATTAAATCACACCATTTAGGAAAATAAAAGTGCTATTTATGTTGCAAATACGTTGTGTCTAGTTCTTTAAATTAATCAGTGGTGGCTGTTTATGTTCATTTTTTGTGAAGAAGTTGCTCAAAACACTTAACACTAAAACACTACAAAAATAGCAAATTATTCATTTAAATCCATGAATCTGAGGCACATCTGGCAAAACCTCAAGGCACACTAGTGTTCCCCGGCCACTGGTTGAAAGTCAAGTAAGTATCTGACCCAAACTGCACTCAAAAGACAGCAACTGTACAAGAGTTCATGCAAAAACATACTCTTTATACAGAAAAGTACAAGGAAACAGTGTAATTATAGGTCAGAGATATAGAAATTAGATGATTCGCTCCATAACTTCTCGTTTTTTGCGGTTTGTGCCATGTAAATCCTTTTAATTTGCATAGAATAATTAGTCGACTAATAAAAATGTTGTCGACTAAGACACCATCGACCGATTAATCGACTAAACCAGTGTTTCCCAACCAGGGGTACGGGGACCTCAAGCGGTGACGTCACTTCATATAAAAACGGTAATTTCTGCAATTTTAGAAACGGTAGAAAAGAACATTTCCTTCTATTTTTTGTAACTACTGATAATAATTCAGTACTGTCTGCAATTATAATGTGCAATTATAGAAAAAGGCTGGTTCCAAGAGGCTGCAGTACCTCACACGACCACTAATCAATCTGGGACACAGTTCATTTAATACATCCATGATTAAACCCCAAAAGTGTGCTTCGGCTCAAAAACGGTTGAAAAACACTGGACTAAAGCACCACAGCCCGACTGGACCGATATTCCGACGTCGATATCCGATTCAACAAACGCTCCAGCATCAGCGCAGATATATTTGAACCCGGTATCGTATCGGCGCGTCCCGAATCTGACGTGGAGGCTGCACGTTTGGCAGAAGAGTCGCTCCTGACATCGGCGCTGCAGTGAGGCCCTGTCAGAGCGAGACACAGAGACAACACTGTGTCACTGCCACAAAACAAAGACACAGAGCGGCTCCTGTCCAACCCTCCAGGCTCCTCTCTGACAGCGCCTGAACGCATCGCTGACGGATGACACCGCGTGCAAGTGAACGCATCGCCGCAGGAAAGACACAGAGGAAGAAAGACCCAAGAATGTGACCGAGAATGGGGAGAGAAAAGGCTTTTATCATGCAAAACCTGCATTTTTAGACACGTTATAATTTGGTTTTCTCGTCAAATTATGAGGAAAAAATGCACTGTAACTAACTGTAATTGCGAGTAAAACAAATGTGTAGAAAAGACTTATTATAATGTGTTTTGCTTCAGGTTTTGAAAAAGAGAAAAAGAGCACATATCATTAGGAACAGACTTGAAATATTTGTGTTGTACTGTAGCTCCCTGACTCTATTCAGGAAATGTAAAAGCTGTGGAGCAGCTTTTGTCCTCGGGGCCAGAAACGTGTCCAACGCTTCCAAATATGAAATAAATTGGACACGAAACGCTCTAACGTCTGTAGAACTGAACCAGGACTAAACCAGGACTAAACCAGGACTAAACCAGGACTAAACCAGGTCTAAACCTGGACTAAACCATGACTAATACAAGACTAAACCAAGACTAAGACAGGACTGATCCAGGACTAATCCAGGAATAAACCAGGACTAAACCAGGTCTAAACCAGGTCTAAACCATTACTAAACTTGGACTAAACCATGACTAGTAAAGGACTAAACCAAGACTAAGCCAGGACTGATCCAGGTCTAAACCAGGTCTTAACCAGGACTAAACCTGGACTAAACCATGACTAAAACAAGACTAATAAAGGACTAAACCAAGACTGATCCAGGTCTAAACCAGGTCTTAACCAGGACTAAACCAGGTCTAAACCAGGACTAAACCAGGTCTAAACCAGGTCTAAACCAGGACTAAACCAGGAATAAACCAGGTCTAAACCAGGTCTAAACCAGGACTGAACCAGGACTATACCAGGACTATACCAGGACTATACCAGGTCTAAACCAGGTCTAAACCAGGACTAAACCAGGAATAAACCAGGTCTAAACCAGGACTGAATTAGGACTAAACCAGGACTAAACCAGGTCTAAACCAGGACTGAATTAGGACTAAACCAGGTCTAAACCAGGTCTAAACCAGGACTAAACCAGGTCTAAACCAGGTCTAAACCAGGTCTAAACCAGGACTATACCAGGTCTAAACCATTACTAAACCAGGACTATACCAGGTCTAAACCATTACTAAACCTGGACTAAACCATGACTAATAAAGGACTAAACCAAGACTGATCCAGGTCTTAACCAGGACTAAACCAGAAGTGAATTAGGACTAAACCAGGACTAAATCAGGACTAAACCAGGACTGAACATATTTTACACATTTTATCTCAGTTTAGCGTTGTTTTAGCGTTTTAATTCCACTTCCTGGTTTTAATGTCACAGATTTATTTATTTGACAAATAAAAATACACGTGAACACCTTTATTTTGTTCGATTAATGTTTAAAGAGTCAAAAAAGTAGTTTATTTTGTGTAAGTTTACCGGAAGCTTTTTGTCATCAGTTTGTTTAATTCCTATAATTTAAACAGATTTTCTCATTTTTCTCCACAAACTGCTACTTGATTGGTGTAAAATTATCATTTATATTTACAACAGGTATTAATACACTGAATAAAGTCAAAATTACAAAATGATAAAAAGTTGTCAAACGCACTTTAACGACTGACTGAAATAAATACGCCACACTTATTAATGTATAAGACAATTAAAAGTCAGATAATTGATCATTCTGGCGATTATAACCATCTCCAGTTTATCTAAGGGTGGGATTTTTATTTATTTTTCCCCCACATTGTATTTCTATGATGTCAGGGTCAAGTGTCCATCCAGATTCAGTTTTGTAGATTGTAAGTTTTTCCTGTCCAGGGACTGTGGGTCTGTTTGAGTCAAGCACAGCACACTGTCCCTGAACAAAGAAAAACATAACGTCCTCTCAAGGTTGATTCATTTTTTCGTTTACCACCGCAATACGAGTACAAATGCATTTTTGTTTGCAGAAAATTAGGAATGAATTGAAGTTGTTTCACACCTAATTGCCTAATTGTAGGTAATCAAAACAAAATACAAATGATTTCCGAAAGGCGAGAAACTAGAGGCAAAACTAATTCTTTTCAATTTTTTCTTTTTGTTTTTATTCAGTTTGCTCTCTTGACATATCGTCTTTCATGTGGAAACAACAAACGTGTCCAATCTGCTCCTAAAGATGTTTTATTCTTTCATTGAATCCACTTCATCCATAGATTTCTCTGGGACATTGTAACTTCAAAGGACGTTTTCTTAAAATGCATTTTTCTCCCTCGGGACATAAAGATCACCACTTAAAGTAGATCCCACACCAAACTGTACAATCTGGACTCAACAAAACACGAATCATTCAGAAGGATTTTTAATATCTAATTCTAAAACTGATTTATTGAAGTTTTAAGTCAAAAAATGATGCACAATGTGAATTTTTAGTACTATTATCAGTCCAATCTAGTTTATTCAAAAACTAAATAAGACATTTTTTTCTCACTAATGTGTGTACAAAATGAACCAAGAAATTTAAACCTATTTCTGTCCATTTTTCAGGTTTAAATGTCCCAAATATGTGTATTTTAGGCCATTTTTTCACATAAAATGCCTTATTTCTACATGAAAACATGACATGATGAAAAACTTGTACTATATTTTTTTGTTACATTTATGTGATTAAACTACAGGACAAGTTTACAATCGGTATCTTTAAGTTTAAGATTTGTTCCTGTTCACCTGCAGCGTCTCACGTTGTAAGGTTCCATCCACGTTCTGGTAGATCCAGGATACTTTGGTCGGAGTTTATCATTCATCGCAACAACTAAACAAAGAGATATGTTTACGCTCTCAAGAAGTCATTCAGAAGCCACTTAAGATCATAAATGAATAATAAATTCTGACAAACATTTCAGATAGAAATGTATAATGTTCCACGGTGTCCAAAGTAGTTCCAAAGGAGAGTCTGCAGTGACAAACGGCAAGAGCACAGGGTCATAAATCACATGTAATTAATGTAAATGCACAGAACAATTCAATTAAAGGGCCGTTTAAATGTGATTGTGAGAAGTGTCTGGACGTGGACACAGTGTAAACAGCATTAGCATTAGCATTAGCATTAGCATTAGCATACAGATGGAGCAGGATCAGAGGAAACACTCGAGACATACTGCAAAGTTTAGAACGGAATCATGTTTTTGGGCGAGGAAGTGATGGATTAAATGGTTTTGTTATTTTTCTATTGTTTTCAAATTTAAAATTCTGGACGACTGCTCCTTTGTGTCGCGCCAAAGTGGTACAAAAACAACAAGAGGAGACTCAGAATGTAGAAATAATTGGTCAGATTTCCATGAAAGAAACAAAATCAAGAGAAGAAAGTGGAGAGAGACAGAAAGAGAAGAGAGTAAAGTGGAGAGAGAGAGAGAGAGAGAGAGAAGAAAGTGGAAAGAGACAGAGAGGACGAGAGAGAGGAGAAAGAGAGGGAGAGAGAAAAAGGGAAGGAGAGAGAAAAAGGAAAGAGAGAAAAAGGAATGAAGAGGGAGAGAGGAGGAAGAGAGTAACAGGGAAAGAGACACAGAGAGAGAAGAGAGGAAAGTGGAGTGATATAATGAGAGAGTGAGAAGAAAGTGGAGAGAGAGACTGAGAGAGAGAGAGAGAGAGAGAGAGGGGAGAAAGAGAGGGAGAGAGAAATAGGGAAGGAGGGAGAAAAAGGAACGAGGGAGAGAAAGAAGAACGTGGAGAGGGAGACTGAGAGAGAGCGACAAGGGAGAGAGAAAGAGAGGAAAAAGAGATGGAGAGAGAAGACATTTGAAAGGGAGAGAGACAAAGAGGAGAGGAAAGTGTAGAGAGAGACAGAGAGCGAGAGACAGAGAGAGAGAGAGGAAAGTGTAGAGAGTGACTGAGAGAGAGTGACGGGGAGAAAGAGGGAGAGAGGAGGAAGAAAGTAGCAGGGAAAGAGACACAGAGAGAGAAGAAAGGAAAGTGGAGTGATATAATGAGAGAGTGAGAAGAAAGTGGAGAGAGAGACAGAGAGAGAGGAGAAAGAGAGGGAGAGAGAAATAGGGAAAGAGGGAGAAAAAGGAACGAGGGAGAGAAAGAAGAACGTGGAGAGGGAGACTGAGAGAGAGCAACAAGGGAGAGAGAAAGAGAGGAAAAAGAGATGGGGAGAGAAATAGGAAAGAGAGAAAAAGGAAAGAAGAGGGAGAGAGGAGGAAGAGAGTAACAGGGAAAGAGACACAGAGAGAGAAGAGAGGAAAGTGGAGTGATATAATGAGAGAGTGAGAAGAAAGTGGAGAGAGAGACAGAGAGAGAGAGAGAGGAGAAAGAGAGGGAGAGAGAAATAGGGAAAGAGGGAGAAAAAGGAGAGAGAGGAAAGTGGAGAGAGTGAAAAAAGTGTAGGGAGAGACTGAGAGAGAGAGAGAGAAGAAAGAGATGGAGAGAGAAATAGGAAAGAGAGAAAAAGGAAAGAAGAAGGAGAGAGGAGGAAGACAGTAACAGGGAAAGAGACACAGAGAGAGAAGAGAGAGTGAGAAGAAAGTGGAGACAGAGACAGAGAGAGAGAGAGGAGAAAGAGAGGGAGAGAGAAATAGGGAAAGAGGGAAAAAGGAAAGAGAGAAGACATTTGAAAGGGAGAGAGACAAAGAGGAGAGGAAAGTGTAGAGAGAGACTGAGAGAGAGAGAGAGGGAGAGAGGAAAGTGTAGAGAGTGACTGAGAGAGAGTGACAGGGGAGAAAGAGGGAGAGAGGAGGAAGAAAGTAACAGGGAAAGAGACACAGAGAGAGAAGAGAGGAAAGTGGAGTGATATAATGAGAGAGTGAGAAGAAAGTGGAGAGAGAGACTGAGAGAGAGAGAGAGAGAGAGAGAGGGGAGAAAGAGAGGGAGAGAGAAATAGGGAAGGAGGGAGAAAAAGGAACGAGGGAGAGAAAGAAGAACGTGGAGAGGGAGACTGAGAGAGAGCAACAAGGGAGAGAGAAAGAGAGGAAAAAGAGATGGGGAGAGAAATAGGAAAGAGAGAAAAAGGAAAGAAGAGGGAGAGAGGAGGAAGAGAGTAACAGGGAAAGAGACACAGAGAGAGAAGAGAGAGTGAGAAGAAAGTGGAGACAGAGACAGAGAGAGAGAGAGGAGAAAGAGAGGGAGAGAGAAATAGGGAAAGAGGGAAAAAGGAAAGAGAGAAGACATTTGAAAGGGAGAGAGACAAAGAGGAGAGGAAAGTGTAGAGAGAGACTGAGAGAGAGAGAGAGGGAGAGAGGAAAGTGTAGAGAGTGACTGAGAGAGAGTGACAGGGGAGAAAGAGGGAGAGAGGAGGAAGAGAGTAACAGGGAAAGAGACACACAAAGAGAAGAGAGGAAAGTGGAGTGATATAATGAGAGAGTTAGAAGAAAGTGGAGAGAGAGAGAGAGAGAGAGGAGAAAGAGAGGGAGAGAGAAATAGGGAAAGAGGGAGAAAAAGGAGAGAGAGGAAGGTGGAGAGAGAGAAAAAAGTGTAAGGGGAGACTGATATAGAGTGACAGGGGAGAGAGAGAGAGAAGAGAAGAAAGTGGAGAGAGAGAGAGAGAGACTCAGAGGCGTTTGCTGAGGCTGACCTTGAGTCCTGAGTCATTTCCACGACACAAACACGAGCTCCATCCACAGCAGAGTCTGAGCTCTTTGAACATATTCAGCTCCAACAACAAACTCACAGTAGAATTAGATTAGAATATGATTTTATTTATTCATCCGACCTGAGATAAACGACACATGAGTAAAATAAACCCTGTTCATTCTGAGTTTAGTTTTTTAGTTTTAGTCAAGATTAAGTCAAATTATTAGTTTTAGCTTTATGTTTAGTCTACACAAATGTTGTGTTAATAATACATTTTTCAGTATATTACGCATTATTTACCAAACGAATAGTCAAATGTAAGGTAGTTTGAATCCTGACGCTTTTGCATTTTGAGTTGGAAACACAATAAATTCTGTATGTTTGCTTTTCCAGATTTAAAAATATTGTGTTTCATTTATGGATTGTGCTGAAACTTTTATATTGAATTCCAAAACAAGCACAGTTTGTAGAGTTTAAGCAGATCCTGTAGATTCTGCACAAACTCATCACAAACGTCATTTTGAAGGAAACACTGCCCTCTGGTGGTTTGGTTTAACACTGGTTTAAAGGCGCACAAATAAATCAGAGCATGAACTGATTTGTGGAGTTCAGATTATTCAAATGCCACGCAAAAAGAGGGCAAAGTAATATGGCAAAACATTTAACTGTTTTCTATCTACTACGGATACTAACATTTCGATGTATATTGTTTTTTTTATACAATCGTGAGCTGAAGATGAATTTCTACCTCAGTGGACAATGAAGCCGTTCTAAAACAAATCCAACTACCAAGTGTTTTTCAGATTTCCCTTTTGCATTGAACGCACCACAAATCAAACCTAGTTATTGGGTGAACTACTTCTTTATTTTGTAAATGTACCCAGAGAAAAAACACATGGGATTTGGAGCTAATGTGCTGCTGCTTCTCTGGTTATTTTTCTTTGCTCGGTTCCATGAGTTGTCTACATTTTCCATTCATTTTCCTCATTGGGATTAGAAAAATAAAATGTAAATAGTTTGAAAGTCAGCTCTGTGGTGAGTAATGAGAACAAGACATATGGTTGTTTTAAAAATATTTTTTGGAGGCTTTATAAACTTTATAAGTAATTAAAAACGTTTATTGACTACAGAGCTGTTTAGCCTCCACTGTGCCCTTTACTCTTATTTTTAATATTTCTAAAACTCTACGGCAGGACTATTCAGGCCCTCCAGGGGACATGATCCGGCCCTCAACCCCTTATTATTTTAGAACTGGTTTGGTCCTGGTTTAGTCCTGATTTAGACCTGGTTTAGTCCTGGTTTAGTCCCGATTTAGACCTGGTTTAGAACCTGGTTTAATCTGGTTTATTCCTGTTTTAGTCCTCGTTTAAACCTGGTTTAGTCCTGGTTTAGACCCTGTTTAGAACCTGGTTTAATCTGGTTTATTCCTGTTTTAGTCCTCGTTTAAACCTGGTTTAGTCTCTTTTTATACCTGGTTAAGACCTGGTCTAGTCCTGCTTTAGTCCTCGTTTAGACCTGGTTTAGTCCTGGTTTTATCCTGGTTAAGACCTGGTCTAGTCCTGCTTTAGTCCTCGTTAAGACCTGGTCTAGTCCTGGTTTAATCCTGGTTAAGACCTGGTCTAGTCCTGCTTTAGTCCTCGTTTAAACCTGGTTTAGTCCCTTTTTAGACCTGGTTCAGACCTGGTCTAGTCCTGGTTTAATCCTGGTTAAGACCTGGTCTAGTCCTGGTTTAATCCTGGTTAAGACCTGGTCTAGTCCTGGTTTAATCCTGGTTCAGACCTGTTCTAGTCCTGGTTTAATCCTGGTTTAATCCTGGTTAAGACCTGGTCTAGTCCTGCTTTAGTCCTCGTTTAAACCTGGTTTAGTCCCTTTTTAGACCTGGTTCAGACCTGGTCTAGTCCTGGTTTAATCCTGGTTAAGACCTGGTCTAGTCCTGGTTTAATCCTGGTTAAGACCTGGTCTAGTCCTGGTTTAATCCTGGTTCAGACCTGGTCTAGTCCTGGTTTAATCCTGGTTCAGACCTGTTCTAGTCCTGGTTTAATCCTGGTTTAGTCCTGGTTAAGACCTGGTCTAGTCCTGCTTTAGTCCTCGTTTAGACCTGGTTTAGTCCCTGTTTAGATGTGGTTTAGACTTGGTTTGTTGAAGCTTTTCTTATTACATGTTTTTCATATTTCAAAAGTGTTGGACTCGTTTCCGGCCCAAAGGACAAAACCATCCAAAAAACCTGTCCCTCAGTGAAATAAAGTTGAATATCCCTGGTCTGTGGCGTGAAAATTAAAAAGAAATGTACTTTACAACAGTAATCTTCAAAGTGGGCGGGACTTTTGAGCTCCGTAGAATCACAGAAAATGTTGAAAATGTATGTCATTTTGAAAAATAAAGAAATACCATAACAATAATTCAATAAATAATAACAAAAGTCCACTCAGTGTGAAGAAATGGCTTTTGACGAGCTCCTTGGACTCCGCAGTGCCCCTCTTTGTCCAGGTGGAGGCGCTGTTGGATAACCCGAGGCGCTGTCCTGTCACTCCGCTCCACTGTTACGGCTCCATCCACAGTTGTTTCGTGCTGGTTTTCTGTTGTTGACATTTATAAATACGTCTGTAGTTTGACGTCGTCTCCAAAGTCTCTACGTGCCTTGAGTTCCGGCCCCGGAGTGACGTCCGCGTCCAAACCAGCGGCTGCGGTGACTCAGAGTTTTGTCACATGAATTATAGTCCTCAGAAAAAAGTCATTCTTCTGCTGTCAGCGCAGTCCAAGCTCCAAATATGAAGTTATATAGAAGAACACAGCGGGAGGACGAAGGCTCGCGGCGAGGCGTGTACGGCAGGAATACGAAGGTGTACGGAGCACCAAATGTGACGCTGTTTAAAAAAAAAAAAAAAAAAAAAAAAAAAGAAAAAATAGGAATACATGTAAATAAATGTACATTTTATTTTATCATAGTTTGTCTGTGTACATATTTTTGTTTATTTTCGTTCTTTTCTCCATAATAATGTCCGAATAAAATTAATTAATTCAGTCATTCAAAAAAGTACAAGTGAATAGCCCTACAACTGACTGAATGTATCAGTAACAAAAAAAAAACCAAAAAACAATTAGGAATAAATGTTGACATTTCCAAAAAATATAAAACATGATTTTTTTTTTTTAAGTATGTAGATATTGAAAAAGTACAAGTGAATAGCCTTACAACTGACTGAATGTATCAGTAACAAAACAAACAAACAAACAAACAAACAAACAAACAAACAAAAAAACAATTAGGAATAAATGTTGACATTTCCAAAAATATGAAACATGATTTATTTATTTTTTTTAAGTATGTAAATATTGAAAAAGTACAAGTGAATAGCCCTACAACTGACTGAATGTATCAGTAACAAAAAAAAAAAAAAAACAAACAAAAAACAAACAATTAGGAATAAATGTTGACATTTCCAAAAATATGAATTTTTTTTTTTAAGTATGTAAATATTGAAAAAGTACAAGTGAATAGCCTTACAACTGACTGAATGTATCAGTAACAAAAACAAACAAACAAACAAAAAAACAAACAAAAAAACAATTAGGAATAAATGTTGACATTTCCAAAAATATGAAACATGATTTTTTTTTTAAAGTATGTAAATATTGAAAAAGTGCAAGTGAATAGCCTTACAACTGACTGAATATATCAGTACAAGAGAGAGAGAGAGAAAAAAAACTAAAAAAATAAACATCAATCAATACAGAAACAAAAACATACTTTCTTTTAATTGAATGGGGATTAGCTTGTGTACTGAGCTAAAACTAAGTTAACATATAATCAATTTTATAAGAAATTAAGAGGAAAGGAGAGGAATCTTTGCAAGGTATTTGGAAGTGGGGGAAGTATAAAACTGTGTTAGTTCTGTGCCGTCCGATAGTTACTGTTTTGTGCATTTTTGACCAGTATGTGATTAATTATTCATCTGAAAAATATCATAAATTATTACAACATAAAGCTTTCTGTCGCCTGTTACAGTGTGAAGAGGAACAAACGTTGCACCCAAGTAAGACTTTTGTTACACTGTACAATATGTTTGGAAAATCTATTGGGTCTGAAAACGACACGAGAAGTTCAATATCTTCATCTGCTCCTGACAGGATTCCAGATTAAAGGATAAATCAAAGTCAAAAGTACAGTGTTTTGCCTGTACAAATATAAACTACGCTTGGAAAATACAAAATACTGGTTACTTGTTCAAGCTTTTAACCATGTAGTCCAGATTTTCATTCAAAATCTGTTTAATTGAACAGTTTAAAGCTGAATTAAGTGGTTTTGTTATTATATTATACGGGGGAAAAAAGTTTGATTATAACACATTACACATTTTTAAAAAGTAAAATTGGTGAATAATAAAAATGATTTCACACCATAAAGTATAATTCAGCCTCACAAAGAGCTCGCTTTGTAATTTAGAATGACTCATGTCTCGTTTTGTGAAAGTGAAGCAAAAGCTACACAGCAGTGACAGATAATTATACACTTTCAAAGGACAGATTCAAAATAAAAGTTAAATCTACTCTGTGACATTTACGTTTGCTGCAGAATTATTCTTCAAAAAGTTTTATTGAAAGACTTTTTATTTCCTATTGTGCAATTCAGGTGGAAATCAAATTATGTTCAAGTATATTTTTGATGTCAGAGATGTCAAAGTTTTATGATAAAAAAGTAAAATCAATACACTGATTATTTTTTGCAACATACACCACAAAATGGATTTAAAAGGTTATCTTTTCAGACCAGAGTGAGTTTGTTTTTCACACCTGACAGTTTCCATGGCTCATCTTCTTCAGAGGGTCAGCGGATGTTGCTGTGTCTTGTCAGCTAATGTGCACAGCGCCATCTAGAGGCGAAACAACAGCCAGTGGAGGAAGAAGTACTGCATTGTGTTACTTAAAAATGCATAATATACAGGAGCAACACATTTAAACACTTTTACTTGAGTGAGACTCAAATATAAGTGTTGAAGTAGGTTTAAATAGTTTTCTTTTAGAGTAAAAAGTACATTGAAAGCATTTTCTTAGAGATTTTTGATGTTGATTAAAGGGCCCATGACAGGTTGAGCTACTCATTTCACAAAAATGTAGTTTACATAAATATATTTCACATTTTGCCAAGATACTTTCCAAATTTTATCACGGTTTAGCAATTTTCTAGGCTTTTAACTTCACTTCCTGGTTGTAAATGATGACATCATGCTAGGAAATTACCATAGCAACATCCTGTAAACTGGGCCAAAACCCATCAAATGTCGCAGATTTTTTACATTTTTACACATAAAAATAGATAGACACCTTTTTTGTTGAATTAATGTATAACGGGTAAAAAAAAGTAGTTTATTTTGTGTAAATTATGCATAACTTTTGTCTCCCCAGTGTGATGTCATCAGTTTGTTTACTTCCTGTAACTTTCTGCAGATTTTTCAACTTTTCTCCACAAATAGCGACATGATTGGTGTAAAACTATCAAGTATTAATACACCAAACAAAGAGAAAATTAGAAAATCATGAAAACCTGTCATACGCACTTTAAAGAGTAAAATGTAATGATCTTGAATTGTTAATTTTGTCTCATCTCTCACTGTTTCTTTACAGTATAATTTAGTTTGCGTTGTCCAGGACTTGAACTCAAAACCTTCAGGCAGGATTTCATCATGAATGTGCAGAAATATAATCCCTCAAAGTTTACCTACTTTTATCTACTTTTACTGTCTCGTTCAAAAATGTCGTGGAGTAGAAAGTACAGATACTGCTCTCTCGTCTAGTGAAGTATAAGTAAAATATATCCACTGAAAAAAAACAAGTCAAAGTACACATCAAAAAATTGTACAGTACTTTAACTTTTGCTGGGGGAAGTATGGCAGCTTGAACACTATCCTCTGGTTCTTCCTACTTTACCTATCAACAATATTTAATATTACTTCAACTGTAGTCTGTTCATTGCTGTTCACATGTTTCTCTTTCTCTCCACTTCCCCCGGGGAGTGGAGACTGTTTCAGGCACTGCAGCGGCTGCTCCAGTGACGACCCCCCCACCCCCATCTGTCTGGAGGATCGATCTCTACACTGGACGATCTATGCTCCACTCGCCTGAAGGAACTCCCTCAACCCTGGATTAGCCACACCTCGTCTGCCTGGACGAACTCCATCTACTTAGATTAACTGTTCCTCATCTCCTGCTGGAGGATCTCTCTACACTGGTGGACTGCTCCTCGTCCGCCTGGAGGAACTCTTTAAAGCCACCTCCCTCTTGAGTGGTTCTGGCTCCACAGTCCAAGTGGATGTCAGTCCTAGTTCATCTGCAGCCTGTCCGTCCGTGGGAGTAGGATCTCTCCTTCACTGTGGTTCTCCCCGAGGTTTCTACTTTTTCCCATGGGGTTTTTTGTAGTTTTTCCTCGCCGCGAAGGAGGGTCAAAGGACAGGGGCATTCTGGAACAGTTATCTGAACTGCTTTTACCTGTGGCCCATCGAGGCAACTGTTGTTGTGATTTTGGGCATTATAAAAATAAATTGATTTGATTTTGTTCTTCATTATTTCCATCACTGCCGACAGCGCCATCTGCTGTCCGACTTCTTCAGGACAGTATCCCAGGTGTGTGAGAGTAAAACGTCCCCCTTGTTCCGGTTTATCGTCCCGTTGGCACATTTCCATTTATCGATTGTCTCCTTTAACCAGCGATGACACTTCTGTTCTTTGTCCCACTGACGTTTGATCCATCTTCATAATGTGCTTCTTTTTCTGTTACGCCAAAATGAACCTCATTGGATACGCAACATAAATTAGATTATAATATTGTGCCAAATGTTAATTATTAAAGTTATTTCGTAATAAAACATCTTGCTCTTTCTACAGAAAATGACCCCCAGAACCGTGGCATTAAAACCAGTGAAGCGTGTTGTAAAATCAGAGGTTTTATGAAGGTTTTGCACATTCTGTTTGGCAGAATATTTGCTGAAACCTGGCAACCCTGAGTTAAGAGTGTGTTTGTTTTTCTTCATCAAAACATTTTCTTTCTTCCAGTTTCTCCCTTTGGCAACGTTCAACCTGACTAGCCTCAGTTTACGGGCGACAAACTGACGCACTTTTGTCCACGTGTCAGTCAAAAACAAAAAAGAAATAAAAAACTAAAGACACAACTAACTCTTAGCTTTAATTAGCTTTAGTCAATAACAGCTGAGAATTAAAAAAAACAAAAAAGTGTTTTATTTAACTTAAACTGTGTAGATTTAAATGATACAGTTGTTGTTGTAGGTTGCACTTATTTTATTCATGTTGGGTTCAATTACTGTATTGAATTAATTTAGAACAACTCAATATTTCAATTAAATCTGTATTGAAAATTAACATTGATATGGAGTAAAATTTTAAGACAAATAAACTTGATAGTGTTTTGTGTAAACATTTGAAAAAAAGTGTAAATTCTGTCTGCGTTTTCTATTTATTCATTTTATGTTGATTTTAACATTTTTTATTAGATCAATTTTACATAAACAATTCAATTGTAAAAATTGTGTTGTTTTTTTTTAGTTTAGGATTAACATTTATACTTACTTTTGGAGTGTTCAGGAGCATAAAAACATAAATATTTCACATTTTTAAAAAGTAAACACTGGAAAGTTTCTGCATTACAACAGAGAAAGTTAATTAAATCCTTCTGAGCGACACATTGTGATGGGAAAGTGCAGTTCCTTAACTTTACACGTGTTTTGGCTGTTTGTTTAATTATGCATAATGTGGACGGTGGTATCTCTGCAGAGCACAGTAAACAATGGAGCACACACTAATTAAATGAGGAGCAGATATGAACAAAGGGTCACACACACTGCACTCGGAGACAGGAAATGAACTGCAGCGCGGCTCAACCGGCCAACAAACCACCGGCTCGTTATGGAAGAAATTAAGGATTATCCGACGTTGATTAATTCAGACGATAAACCTACAGACCCTTTAAAATGTGACGTCATCAGAGTTCCAAAATGGAGGTTTAAATTTTTCAATGATTAGCTCATGTTAGATTTAAATTCTACTGGTTTTAAGTGTTTTTAAGGGAAAAAAGCTACACATTTGAATTCCCATGGTAGATATGTCAGTTAGTTTGCTTTTCTATAACAAGCGATGGATAAGATACAATTTTCTAGCCTTAAAATTGTATTTTAGCTTCAAAAAAGTCAAATTTATGGTATAGTATTTAATATATCTTTAGATAAAATGAAAAATTATTGTGGGCTCAACATTTCTGTGAGTATTTTTCCAGTAAAACCCGTAATTTTGGATTGTTCTTCATCAAAAATGTAAAGAGTTTATCATAATTTCCTAAAACATAATGTAAAATACAATAATAAATGTGTTTAAAGCAGCTCTGATGTCACTCACATGTGTCTGAGGCTTTTACTTTGACAAAATCATCTACATTTTTCATATTTTGTGATATTCTGAGGTTAATCCCAGTTTCTCCAGTGAAATCCACTTCCCTTTTGCCTCCATTCTGAATTTAGAATGTTATCATTTGCAAACTTGTAAAGGGTCGATTCATTATTTGTCTTGCTGTCGAGAAATAACCAGTCTATGAGTTCAGAATAATGGAAAATGTGCATTGTTGCCAAAGTACTTAGTTATATTTACTTGAGCATCTTTAAGAAATTGCACTTTTTGCTTTGTAATGTGAGCAGTGCCGAGGACTTAAAACAGCAGAAGATTCTCGTAAAAACGCCATCCATCGAGGGAGTTCAGCAGGAAGTGTTTTTGACGGTCGGAGGGAGAGGATTTTCTAACCAGCGTGAACGAAGCTAAATGCAACTCCAGGTGTTTTTGATGACGGAACATTGTTAAAACATGGTTAAAGGGCCTCTGACAGGTTGAGCTACTCATTTGACTAAAATGCAGTTAAGATGCATATATTTCAAATTCTGCTAAAAATCTTTACAAATTTTACCCCATTTGGCAATTTCTGTAGGTTTTTAATTTTACTTCCTGGTTGTAAACGATGACATCACGCTAGGAAATGACCATAGCAACCGCACTGTACACTGGGCCAAAACTCCTCTAATGTCACGGATTTTTTCATTTGACAAAGAAAAATGCATTATTACATTTATTTTGTTGAATTAATGTTTAAAAATGGTCAAAAAAGTGGTTTATTTTGTGTAAATTCTGCATAACCTTCGACTCCCCAGTGTGATGTCATCAGTTTGTTTACTTCCTGTAATTTTCAACAGATTTTTCAACTTTTCTCCACAAACAGCGACCTGATTGGTGTAAAACTATCATTTATATATACAACAAGTATTAATACACCGAATAAAGTCAAAATTAGAAAATCATAAAAACCTGTCATACGCACTTTAAAAGCTCCAAAAAGTCACTATAGCATAATACGTTCCCTTTAAACAATAATTAAAACAGTAATAATTGACCATTTACCATTTAGTAAACAGAATCATTCGCATAAAACCCAAGTTGGAGGATACTCAAGACAAAGTTTAGGAGACACGACGTAAACAACCCAACCAAAAACGCCATCCATCGAGGGAGTTCAGCAGGAAGTGTTTTTGACGGTCGGAGGGAGAGGATTTTCTAACCAGCGAGAACGAAGCTAAATGCAACTCCAGGTGTTTTTGATGACGGAACATTGTTAAAACATGGTTAAAGGGCCTCTGACAGGTTGAGCTACTAATTTGACTAAAATGCAGTTAAGATGCATATATTTCAAATTCTGCTAAAAATCTTTACAAATTTTACCCCATTTAGCAATTTCTGTAGGTTTTAAATTTTACTTCCTGGTTGTAAATGATGACATCACGCTAGGAAATGACCATAGCAACCGCACTGTACACTGGGCCAAAACTCCTCTAATGTCACGGATTTTTTCATTTGACAAAGAAAAATGCATTATTACATTTATTTTGTTGAATTATGGTCAAAAAAGTGGTTTATTTTGTGTAAATTCTGCATAACCTTCGACTCCCCAGTGTGATGTCATCAGTTTGTTTACTTCCTGTAATTTTCAACAGATTTTTCAACTTTTCTCCACAAACAGCGACCTGATTGGTGTAAAACTATAATTAATATTTACAAGAGGTATTAATACACCGAATAAAGTCAAAATTAGAAAATCATAAAAACCTGTCATACGCACTTTAAAAGCTCCAAAAAGTCACTATAGCATAATATGTTCCTTTTAAACAATAATTAAAACAGTAATAATTTACCATTTAGTAAACAGAATCATTCGCATAAAACTCAAGTTGGAGGATACTCGAGAGTGTGAGACAAAGTTTAGGAGACACTTCGTAAACAACCCAACCAGAAACGCCATCCATCGAGGGAGTTCAGCAGGAAGTGTTTTTGACGGTCGGAGGGAGAGGATTTTCTAAGCAGCGTGAACGAAGCTAAATGCAACTCCAGGTGTTTTTGATGACGGAACATTGTTAAAACATGGTTAAAAGCTCCAAAATGTCACTATAGCACAATATGTTCCCTTTAAACAATAATTAAAATTGTAATAATTGACCATTTACCATTTAGTAAACAGAATCATTTGCATAAAACTCAAGTTGGAGGATACTCGAGAGTGTAAGACAAAGTTTAGGAGACACTACATAAACAACCCAACCAGAAAAGTTGCACGCTGCATCTTTAATTAGTTGTGTTGTGTGAAATAAATATGAATAAATGCAGAAAGGAGTGTTCTTATATGGCCCTGTATTATTGTAAAGCACTGTTTTTGGAATAAATGTGTCCATCTTTCACTGCATAATGATGATGATAATTTCCGAATGATTACCCCCATCATCATAGCCTTGAAAATCACATTATTACGACCCCAGTGGAGACCAAGCAATACTTAAATCTCATTCAATTGATTCAACTCATTCACCCTTGTTTTCCTGACGTTATCTGCTCTGAAACGTACAAGACTGTCTCACCTTATTACAGTGCACAGACGGAGGTCCTTTTTCCATCAGCTATATTTGTTATTTACCGTCATTTTCAGTCTGTGTTGCGAGCGAAGGTTATTTCTCTGGCCTAACACGTAGCATTTTGGATTCTGACCGCGAAAAGAGCCGTGCGCTTTTGGAATAAACATCCAAACAAGTCTCAGTGGGAATATTAAAGTCGAGGCTGTCTCCTGGAGAAGCACACTGGGAGATGACTGCACCAGAAGTAACACGTCTGGGCCAGAATTAATACTTTTGTGCTCATTTGTCAAGTTAAACATTTAGATATACGCCAGGGCTGTTCAACTGAAGGCCCGGGGGCCAAATCAGGCCCTCCACGGGACATGATCCGGCCCTCAATCGTCTGCAAAATATAGAAAATACTGTATCTCTTGTTATTGGTCATCTCAGCGGAGTTTTAAACAATAGGGATTCTAGACAGTGGCTGACGATAAGATGGACAATATTTTGCAAAAATATCAATATTGCAATCAATTTTTATCCCGCTCTAGACCCTTACCATATTTAGTTTGTTTTTTCTAAAAATAAAGAGGCATATTTTACTCAATTGGGTTAATATTTGTATTGTTTTTGTCCTGCACTGCATAAAAATGTAGAACTTAATTTCTGTTGAGATCTACTGCCCCGTGTAAAATATACAAAAAAGATAAAAATGAAGGCAGCGCCAATGGAATAAGGTGAATAGTTGAAGAAAAAAAAGTTGTAGAAGTAGTAGAAGTCTTATTTGATTCCAATGTGACACTTTCAAGTTAACAAGCTGCTCAAGCCTTCATCTTGACATAAAAAGTGATTTATTTTTTATCAAACTGTCCTAAATAAGAAATACAGGATTAAAATGAGAACATCATACAGTCTCAGTCTTCACAGTTTGGACGTGGCATAGTTTAAGGCTTTCATTGTTTGATTAAAAAAAAAACAGCACAATAATAAATAACATTAAAAGTCACTTTACATTTTTCTCATTTACAGCTGGTGTTGGTGCTTCTGTAGTCACAGATGCCCTGGGACAGACGAGTCTGCAGCTCTAGTTTATATCAGCAGCCGTATGTAAGTGTCTTGCTCAAGGAGTCTGAATCAGGACCAGGGACGTCACCAGACCTGCAGTTATACTGGGGCACCCTCCTACATTTTCAAAGTCTGCTGTAGTGCACTTTCACAGCGGGGGGTCTGGGGTCCAAACAGCACATTTTGTACAAAACAAATGTAATTTCCAGTAATCTGGTGTATTTTAATAGAAAAGAGTAAGTGTCAACATGCACATCCGATATGTTATTATTTGATTATTATAAAAAACAACAACGTTTCTCTAATTAAACATCTGCTTCTGTGTTTTACAGATGCTGCTGTGTCCCAGAGCTGCTGCTTCTGCTCTAGAGCAGCCAAACTGTCCACAGCTCAGGCTTTTGTCAGGACAGATGGCTTCACCTTCATGTTGCCTTTAATCCAAGCAAAAATATTGTCAGAAACGTGTTACGCTCCACAGTAACTCGTGCAATGGTATCTGCACATATTCTTTCATAAGCGTTTATGATCAGAACTTATCGAATTTGAGGCGGATTGTCAAAAAATAAAAAGGCTTTGTAGATCATTATTATGGAACTGTTCTTACAGTCATTGATTCTTGTTTTCTGTTGCTAAGATCAGGCACATTCATCTGCGCTCATGCTCGGGTCAACTCAGTGTCCTCAGGGTCTGTGCAGTACTGTGTGTACTCTGTATCAGCAGTACTGTGTACTCTATACCAGCAGTACAGTGTATACTGTGTGTACTGTGTGTACTCTGTAACAGCAGTACTGTGTGTACTGTGTGTACTCTGTAACAGCAGTACTGTGTGTACTGTATACCAGCAGTACTGTGTGTACTGTATATACCAGCAGTACTGTGTGTACTGTGTACTCTATACCAGCAGTACTGTGTGTACTGTATATACCAGCAGTACTGTGTGTACTCTGTAACAGCAGTACTGTGTGTACTGTGTGTACTGTGTGTACTCTGTAACAGTACTGTGCTGCTGCGCAGGCCGCTCCTGGTGTCGCTGATGTTTGCTCTTGGCTCTTGCCTCCTGTGGAGAGCCAGGTCTTTCCATTCTGGTGCTGGTGATTTATTCTGACTGACAAGCCCCAGTAAAAAGGTCTGATAATGTCCCTGATCAAGACTAAACTAAGTGTGAACGCAGCCTGGTGATTTACTGAGGTCCTGGAGGAAAATGAAAGCAGACTTTATGAATGGAGCGTCTGGGGCTGGACGCATGAGCCGACTTTGAGGAGTGTGGTCACAGCTGAGTCCTCTGGGAGCTGCTGGGTCAGATACACTCCAAATGTCACCTACAAATCACAAAGTAAAATATGTGAGTGAGAAATTCAGCAACCGCTATTCTGTTAAAGCTCTGCATATTAAACTCTAAAAGGCTTTTACAACTAGTTTTGTTCACTGTAGCTTGGTGTGGAGTATAAGTCATAAGTATAATAATAAAACATAAAACATAACATGTAAAACAAGTCAAATCACCGCTCAGACATAATATTTACACAATGCATTGAGAGTGTGTTAATGTGTCTGTAAATGCCTTGGTTGAGGTTCAAGGACACAAATATGCACCATTATTTGGGAGATTATACTAGATGTTTCTGTGTCTTGTAAATTTTTGTTGATGACATACACAATAATCTCATTTTACTCCAGTTTGTCTTTATTCTCCACAGAGATTACGGTTGTCAAAAGTCTATTAATACTAATGCTAATGTTGATACTGGTATTAAAACTTGATACTAATTTAAGCAAATACCAATAAAAAAAACAAAAGAAAATGGACATGACTTTAACAAGACAAAATCTGAACAGTTTTACAATTATCCTGATCTTTTTCAGAACTAGTGCCACATTGTAATAAAAAGAAAGTATTTTGTGTTGAAAAGAACAAGTAAAGGACATGTTTTTTATAATTATTGTGGCATTGAAATCGATATCACGTATTGAGCCAATTCCTTAGTATTTTAGTATTCTGGCAAGATTAATGCCATACTGTGGAACATTCTAGACAGAGGCTGAGGTGAAGTCTTGGACAGAGAGCGTCACCTGAAGCCTCGTAATGGATTAGGTCCAGACTCACTTCATTTGAGCAAAGAGGAGGCTCTGGCTGGCACTTTTATTTGACACTATATTTAGAAATTAAACCATCAACTCAATGATTTGGCAGTTACACCAGATCAATAGTTGGCAACGTTAAGTATATTTAATCAATAGCTCATATGATATTTTATCAAATACAGAAGGCCTACAGCAACACTGTGCATTAAGATTTAGTGACAGACGATCAATTAAAGTATTTAAGACGGACCAGAGGTTGAATTTAGAAGAAATTTGTAATTGTAAAAGAGCAGAAGCTATTTTTGGTGATAATAGTAAAAGTAGTAACAGTAAATACTAATCAAAGTAGAAGTAGAAGCAACAGTAGTAGTAGTGGTGCTAAAATTGAGATGTCTGGTTGAGTTAATGTCATGTGGACAATTTTTTTTTTTTTAATTAAAGCTTCTCCAGTTTGTTATTGACCTTATTCTGCCCCGCCCACTTTTGCCGCTCTTTGCACTTTTGTTGTAAACGCACTTCCGTTTGACGAGAACTCTGTTAAAGCTAATGACGAACGAGGGAAAAGTCTCGCCGCTAAAATGTTACATAAAGTAGTTTGATTTGTGTAAAATGTTTAATGAACACGAGCAACAACAAGTCACAACGCAACGATTTCCTGAAAACGTCTTTTTAGTCCATGTAGAACTTATTTTCTGTTGAGCTCGTCTGCTCCGTGTAAACTACAACGGAAACAAGACGGCGGCGCGTACGGCAACTTCAGGAATAAGTTGAATAGAGCTGGACGATACGGCAGAAATAATCATGATTTTCTTGGGGCCAGATTATGATTTCGAATTCATCCCGATCGATTGTTCACTTTGTAATTTTCTATTGTAGAAAAATACAAATAATAGAGCTGCACGATTTAGGAACAATACTGTATTTAATTGTGATTTTTCTGACCGGTGCGATTGCGATTACGTTTGCGATGTATGTTTTAATTATAGGATTCTGTTCAAATTCACATTTTAAGCACAATTTTGTCACTTTTTAGTCACGTTTTTGTCACATTCACATGTGTTTGCCATATATAAATTATCGTTTTTAGTCGCACTTTGATGCTTTGGGTCGCGTTTGTAGATGCATTTTTGGCACTTTTGGTCGTGCTTTTGTCGTTTGTTTCAGAACATGTTTGTACAAATCCAAACTACAGTGTTAGCAGTTTTATTCAAATCAAAGCAAGACATTTTGTTGTTTGTGGAAGAAATTATTGCACTTCATAAATTTGCGATTTGGTTTAATTGTGCAGCTCTGGCCTTTAAGAGGTAAATAAAGTCGTCTGCTCAGAGGCTTCAGAGGCTAAACAACAGGAGAAAAAGTGTGTTTGAACAGACAGCTGCATTAAAGACACAATCACGTCAATCACGATACGACGATTTCACAAAAACAGCAGATTGTCACAGGGACCAGCTCACGATTCCATTTTTATCACCATCACTCTGAGGTCGGCGCTATCAGGGGCCCATGATCACAACTAATCGCTATTCTATGTTTTGATTAGATTCTTGAACTCCTTCTCATGTTTTTACAAAGAATTACCCTTTAATTCCTGTTATCATTTTGTTAATCCTAAATACGAACCGTCTGTGCATAGACTCGTGTTGTCAAGTAATTAATAAAGCTTTCCTGATTCTGATCGGAGCAGAGAAGACGAGCTTGCAAACAGGATTAACGAAACAAGTGCGAATGACGCTAAAAACAGGCCCTGCTTGTGCAGCTTAAACAACCCGACCACGTCACAACAGCGTGAATATATGACAGAAAATGACACTGAATCTGCATTTTTGCACAGATTTGGGCTTTTAAAGTCATGTGGTTCTAAACTTTTGATCAGTTACAGCCTTGATTTTCAACCAGTGCCCGGGGAACACTAGTGCGCCTTGAGGTATAGCCAAGTGTGCCTTGAAAAAATGTCAAATTTGGATTCATACATGAATTTAATCGATTATTTTACCTTTTTGGGATGTCCTAAAGATGTTCTGTAGCAAAAAAAGAGGGCAAAACAGTCACAATTTCCAGATTTTAAAGACTAGATAGTGGCACAGACATTGTTCACCACTTTACAGACTGCATTTTTTACCAAAACTTTGGATTTAGTAATGCTTTATTATGTGCTGTGGTGTCTTTTCAACCAAAAAAGTGTGCCACGACTCAAAAAGGGTTGAAAATCATTGAGTTACAGAACAGAATATTTCAGTTTAATTGTTGTTTTCAATCAAATGTTTACTCAAACTTTCTTTTTTTGTCTCACTCTCATTTCTTGTTTCTTTCTTCTAAGATCCAACCATGTCCAAAATGTGACTTTTGTCCATTTTTCAACTGGTCTTTTGACTGAGACTGTACAACTGTGTGTATGGTCTCTGTGTGTCTTGTTTTTGTTCTGTGTTCCTTATATGTGGTTTAATTAAAAAACAAAAAAAAAACATATCTTCCTTTTGCATAATATATGTCCTTTAACTAATAACACACACTCTTTACTGTAAGTGACTAGGACGAGTCTCTTACAGAACGTGTCAGAACTGAAGAAGCTGCTTAAGGTGAGACACCACAGGCAAAACAAATTTTTTCAGTTTTTTGTTTTTTGGTCAGTTTGCTCTCTCAACATATCGGCTTTCATGTGGAAACAACAAACTTGTCCAATCTGCTCCTAAAGATGTTTTATTGTTTCATTTAATCCACTTCATGCATAGATTTCTCTGGGACATCGTAAATTCAAAGGCTGTTTTCTTAAAATGCATGCAAACTTTACAATCGTGGACTCAACAAGATTTTGACGAAACGTACAGAAGGATTTTTTGATAACTAATTTTAAAATGGATTTATTGAAGGACAATTTTCAGTCCAATCTAGTTTATTTAAAAACTAAATAAGAAATCCAAAATCCCCTCTGTAAAGTTTTTTGTAACTAATAAGTTTAGTTAGTTAGTTTAAATTTAAACCTGGTTCTGTCCATTTTGCAGTTTTATATGTCACAAATGTGTATTTTTGGCCGTTTTTTTCACATAAAATGCCTTATTTCTACATGAAAACATGACATGATGAGAATTTTTTAAAATTACATTTATGTGAGTAAACTACAGGAGAAGCTTCAAAATAATATCTTTAAATTATAGATTTTTTTCCTATTCACCTGCAGCATCTCACCTTAAATGAGCAAAACACTCTAGAAAACTTTAGTCCAGTTGAAAACATTTAAGACCAGGCTCAGAACGCTCCTCTTTGAAATAGTTTATGGTCCAGGCCAGTTAGGAACAGAAATAAAAACCTACAGTTTTACCTACACTGCCCCAGGAGCAACTCTGCCGAGGAAGTATGGAGCTCTGGTCCTCTGGTTCTTCTTCTTTCCACCAACAATATTTAAAATTTTAGTTCAACTGTAGTCATTGTTCATTGCTGTTCACATGTTTTTTCTCTTGTTGTTTCAGACACTGCGGCGGCTGCTCCAGTGATGTAACCAGGATGTTCCCATTTGCCTGGAAGAACTATCTCTGCGCTTGATGAACTTACGTTTTTGCTTTTGTAGTTTTTCTTACCGAGAAGGAGGGCCGATTGCTGAATTCTCATGAACATTTTTGTATATTTAAACTGCTTTCTAAATGTGGCCCAGCGAGGAAACTGTCGTCGTGAGTTTGGCCGGTACAAAAATAAACTGATGTGATTTGAAAAGGCCTCCTTCCCCTTGAGTCTTCTTCTGCTCTTGCTCTTACCTTGCCTTTGTTCCTGTACGCAGACAGAGTCAGGAGGGGCTCTTTGGTCCTGGCTCCGGTCTCCTGGTTTATCCCGACCATGTGACAGCGGCCGCACTGCCCCGACACCTGTGACCAGAGACCCACGTTTAGAGTAATAAATCATGTTTGTAAAGTAGCGGGGATACAGCACAGAGCAATACACTGAGGAAAAACCAACACTTATAACAAACGTACGGAGGATTTGTGTAGATTTGTTATGTAAAAGTTTAAATGTTCTGTTTTTAATCTAAAGACAACAGTATTATGATTTCAGAAAGCAGAATTAGCATCTTACTTTGGGTTGAATGAAACCTACACTCAAGTAATGACAGCTGATGCAACCCAGTAAAAGTTGTGAATGTTCATTTTTTAAACCAATAGGAGCACATACTACAGACACAACTTTTAAAGGACACACATTATGCCTTATTTGTTTTGTTATTGGCCTTTAAACATTCTCTTTAGAGTCTCTGCTTTGGCATCTACATTTAAAATTATGTATCGATTGAAAACCACACACTACTTTATATCTGAGGCGTTCCCTCATCAGGATTGGTGTTAGCACTCCATCTATTAAACAAATAAACAAAAGTTATCTTGCCCCAACACGTTAACGTAAGCACACGAGTGTACTGAATGTGATTAGAGACAGAAATGCTCAGATCAAGTCTGTGATGACGTTTGGCTCTCGTGTTTTTGATGAGAGAGCAATGTTAAAGAGTCAGTTTTGAATAATATGTGTCGTTTAAGTGAAATAAAATAGTCTGGTAACAGTTTATAATAACTACACCTTCAATAGCCTTAATAAAGCATGAACAAAGACTTTTTTTGAGCCTTTAATCATGCTCTAACAATGTTCCGTCATCAAAAACACACCCGAAGTTAAATTCAGCTGCATTCACACTGTTTTAAAGAACGTTCATTAGAAAATCCTCTCCCTCCGACCGTCAAAAACACTTCCTGCTGAACTCCCTTGATCCATGACGTCATATGTCATTTATCCGAGAATCTTCTGCTGTTTTAAGTCCTTCAGTCATTGTTAAACTCGTTCTGAGCATGTCTGCTTCTAAACACGATAACTGCTACTGCTAACCCGCATCATAGCATCTCTCAAGCGCTAACATAACTAACTTGTGTATAGCACTAGGCGCCCTCTGCTGGTTGGATGCACTCAGTGTCATTTCACAGAGCAGAGAAATTCTTTTATTTATTCCATAATAAACTTGTTTTTGTTTTGTTTTAAAACATGACGTGGCAAATTGAAGGCAAGGCAAGAGCATGTTTAAAGGCTAATAACAATATGAAAAATGCAGAATACGTTTCCTTTAATTAGTGTCCTAACCTTGAGTCCTAACCCTAACAAGTTAAAAATGTAGTTACTAAAGCTGAATAACTCTTTCCTTAGCATTTCATCATGAATTAAATATTTGTTCATGCTTTATTAAGGATAATTAATGTGAAGTTATTATAAAGTGGTACCAATTGTCTGGTATAAGGAATAGGGTGTTATGGCTTTGTGTTTGGCACCCTCGTGTGGTCCTGGTTTGTTGTGTTTTTTGTTCCAGGTTTGGCTCCTGTTGGGTGTGGTCTCCGAGCAAACGCAGCTGCCCTCCATCATCTCATCACTGCAGTATAAAGACTCTGGGCTCATCTTCACACATCGCCAGATTGTACTTCTGCCTTGCTGGTGAAAACCTGGAACGTTCATGCTTTTGTTTGTGAATCGACAAACGTTTTCTAATCTTGTCCTTTCTGGTTTTAGAACTGCTGCCTGCTCGGAGCCCACCCACAGGACCAATCCAAAACCACTTTTTGTTAATAAACTATTTTTTGCTTCTGGACTCTGCATCGAGGTCGTAGAAAGGGTTTCAGAGGTTGTCATCTGGACGCCGTTTAAAGATCGAGACGTTTCGACTTTTATCCAAAAATCATTGTCAATCATAGAGCTGGTATGGGAACTCAGGCTTATATGCTCCTCTAAGTAGTGGGAGTCCTGCCCCCAGGGAGGAGTCACTGAGTACCTGTCTTTGTTAGAAAATTGTTTGTTTGTCACCTGGGACTTGATTAATTGGTCTGTCTTGTTTGATTAATGGTTGGCCTCACCTAGTTTCACCTGTGACTAAGGTCTATTGTTGTATTGATAGCTGGCTGTTGCTCCCTCCTCACTGCTGATGACCTCATTAGCATTTGACTGGTCTATTGATCTGGACCAAGGTGTGAGAATGCTGTCATAAATTTTGGCAAAATTAAATCTTAAGCCCCCATTCCTGTTTATAGAAGGATTTTCTCTTTTTACAAAAATGGCCTCCTTTACTCCTCTTTCAAACCAGTTCTTCTCTCTGCTCAAAATCTTCACCTCACTGTCCTCAAACGAGTGATTTGTAGCTTTTAGGTGCAGATGGACTGCACTCTGCGGTCCGGTGGAGGAACATCTTCTGTGTTGGTACAGCCTTTTGTGCAATGGCTGTTTTGTTTCTCCTATGTAACGTTCTTTACAACTGACCTCACTGCACTCTATCGAATAAACTACATTGCTCTGTTTCTGTGGTTCGTCTTGTCTTTCGGGTGGACCAGTTTCTGTTTAAGTGTGTTGCCAGGTTTGAAATAAACAGGGATGTCGTGTTGTCTAAAAATCCTTTGAAACTTCTCAGACAGGCCATCGACGAATTCTGCATCGAGGTCCTTATTTTCAAGCTCTAACATAGGGTTGTCAAAAAAACAACAGAAAACAACAACACAGTAATAACAATCGACACAAAAACTAGTATCAGCATTAGATATTCATTTGGACAAGTATCTACAGTGAAAAAAAGTCCCATAAATATACATCAGAGCAGCCATCACTCTGGTATCATCAGCCTTTTCTTTACAAGTTTGAAATTCTAACACCGTGACAACACTAATCAAGCTATTACAAAACAAATAAATAAAATTGAATTTATGTTAATTTTTGTCAACATCTCCGTCCTTTACATCTGCTTTAAACATTCCTCTCATGTTGCTCTTTTTCTTTTCATTTCAGCTCACCCCAAAACGAGTGTCGGCGATAATCAATTGATACCAATTATCCTCCTGAAATGCCTCCGCTCCCGACACCACCAAATTGGCTCGGAAGCGAGTAATGACATTTTCCACGTCGAGAACAAGCCGCTCGTCTGCATTCAGTTCCTCTCTGTGAAAAGAAAAGAAAAGAGAAGAGCAGGGGGGAGAGCGTGTGGGGGAGGGGGAGAGGAGAGTGAGAGGGGGAGAGAAAGAGGGAGAGAAGGAGGGAAAGAGAGAGAGGGTGGGAAAGAGGGGGAAGGAGGAAATGAGAGATAGAAAATAGAAAGTAAGGGGTGAAAGGGAGAAGTTGGAGAGAAAGGGGGAGAAAGAGTTGGGGAGGAATGAGAAAGAGAGGAGTGAGAAGAGAAGTGAGAGAGGGGGGAGAGGGTGAAGGAGGAAATGAGAGATAGGAAGGGGTGAAAAGGAGAGGTTGGAGAGTATGGGGGAGAGAGAGTTGGGGAGGAATGGGAAAGAGGGGAAAGAGAGGGGTGAGAAGAGAAGTGAGAGAGGGGGGAAGAGGGTGAAGGAGGAAATGAGAGATAGAAAGGAGAAATTAAGGGTTGAAAGGAAGAGGTTGGAGAGAAAGGGGGAGAGAGTTGGGGAGGAGTGGGAAAGAGGAGAAAGAGAGGGGTGAGGAGAGAGAGAGGGAGGGAAAAGGGGGAGGAGGAAATGAGAGATAGAAAGGAGAAAGTAAGAGGTGAAAGGGAGAGGTTGGAGAGAAAGAGGGAGAGAGTTGGGGAGGAATGGGAAAGAGGAGAAAGAGAGGAGTGAGAGAGGGGGGGAGAGGGTGAAGAGGAAATGAGAGATAAAAAGGGGGAAGGAAGGGGTGAAATGGAGAGGTTGGAGAGAAAGGGGGAGAGAGAGTTGGGGGAGAGAAGAGAGAGAGGGTGGGAAAGAGGGGGAAGGAGGAAATGAGAGATAGAAAAAAGAAAGTAAGAGGTGAAAGGGAGAGGTTGGAGAGAAAGGGGGAGAGAGAGTTGGGGAGGAGTGGGAAAGAGGAGAAAGGGAGGGGTGAGGAGAGAGAGAGGGAGAGAAAGGGAGGGAAGGAGGAAATGAGAGATAGAAAGGGGAAAGTTACAGGTGAAAGGGAGAGGTTGGAGAGAAAGAGGGAGAGAGTTGGGGAAGAATGGGAAAGAGAGGGGTGAGGAGAGAGAGGAGGAAATGAGAGACGGGAAGGAGAAAGTAAGGGGTGAAAAGGAGAGGTTGGGGAAAAAGAGGGAGAGAGAGTTGGGGAGGAATGGGAAAGAGGAGAAAGAGAGGAGTGAGGAGAGAGAGAGGGAGGGAAAGAGGGGGAGGGAGGAAATGAGAGATAGAAAGGAGAACGTAAAAAGTGAAAGATAGAGGAGAAAGAGGGAGAGAAGGGGAGATGGAGGAAAGAAGGAGGGAGCGAAGAAAGGGAGAGAAGAACAGGGGGAGAGGTAGAAGAGCCATGAGAGAGAGGGTGAGAGGAAGAGAGTAGGGCAGGGGGAGAAAGCAAGGGTGGGGGAGGAAAAAGAGTGAAAGACGAAGAGGAGAAGGGGGGGAAGTGAAGGGGAAGGGTGAAGATAAAACAGGGAGAATTGGAAGGGAGTGAGGGGAGACATATGGGGGGGGGGGAGAAGGAGAAAGGGGATGAGATAGGAGAGGAAGAGAGGTACAAAGAGAGGAGGAGGAGGGGATGAAACAAAATAAGGAGGGAGAGAGGAGAGAAAAGGGGAGCAAGGGAGGGAGATAATGAGGTGAGATGAGGGGAGATAAAAGTAGAGAGAGGGAGAAGAAAGAGCAGTAATGGAGAGGGAAAAGGGGGAGGAAGTGAAAGAGGGAGCGGGGAGAAAGGTAAGAGAGAGAGGAAATTAAAAGGAAAGAGAGAAAGATAGAGAAGAGAAAGAGTGAGGTAGGTGGAGGGAAAGGGTTGAATGTGGGAGAGAGGGAAGTTACAAAGGGGAGAGAGGGGGGAGAGGAGGGAAAGGAGGGAGAGAAAGGAAGGTGAGAGGGAAGAGAGAAAGCGAAAGAGCAAGGGAGAGAGGGGGTGAGGGAAAGAGCGAGGGAGATAAAGACAAAGAGTTAAATTGGAGAGGTGAGAGAGAGAGAGAGAAGATTAAAAGATTAAGAGGAGAAGAGAGGAGGAAGGAAGGAAGGAAAGGAAGCAAAAGAGGGAGATAAGGGACAGAAGAAGTGGGAGAAACAGAGAGGGAGCGTGAAAATCCGAGAGCGGAGAAAGAAAATGAAGACGAGGAGGGGAGAAAGAGGGAGTACGTGAGGACGAGTGGGGGAGACAAATGACATGTTATTTCAGCCGCGCTCTGTGCTCGTGTGGAGACCCGCAGACTTCCGGCTCCGTGCGTTTGGAGATGTTTTGCGTCACCGACTTTTCAAAGAGACGTTTTTCTTTTCAAACCTGTTGTGAATTAGCCGGTGAATGTGCTCCACGCTGGCTCGATTTATCATCAAGTACTGCGCCTCGTTCACCAGCGAGAGGGGAGAGGGGGGAGAGCAGCCGGCAGCAACGGAGGAGGAGGAGGAGGAGGAGGAGGCTGGAAGAGAGACAGTCTGGATAAGTGCCATGATTCAAAATGTTTCAAATTGTTGCTAATCCTGGGGAAAACGCAGAGTATAATGAGCGCGTTTGACGATCAGGCGTGTTTGGATGCTAACGTCAAATGTTCTCTTAAGGCGAGACACTACAGGCAAAAGTCAGTTTGACATTTTGTTTGTTTTTTGGTCAGTTTGTTCTCTCAACATATCGACGACTTTCATGTGGAAACAACAAACATGTCCAATCTGCTCCTAAAAATGTTTAATTCTTTCATTTAATCCACTTCATCCATAGATTTCTCTGGGACATTGTAACTTCAAAGGACGTTTTCTTAAAATGCATTTTTCTCCCTCGAGACATAAAGATCAGCCTTAAAGTAGATCCTACACACACCAAATTTTACAGTCTTGGACTCAAGATTTGGACGAAACGTACAGAAAGATTTTTGATATCTAATTCTAAAACTGATTTATTGAAGTTAAGATGATTTGGGACAATTTTCAGTCCAATCTTTAAAAACTTAAAACTAAATAAGAAATCCCAAATCCTCTGTAAAATTTTTTGTCATTAATATGTTAAAATGTAAGAATGAACCAAGAAATTTAACCTGGGTCTGTCCATTTTTCAGATTTAAATGTCCCAAATATGTGTATTTTGGGCCATTTTTATACATAAAATGCCTTATTTCTACATGAAAACATGACATGAAAACGTGCATTTTCCCCCCTTACATTTATGTGAGTAAACTACAGGAGAAGTTTCAAATTAATGTCTTTAAATTAAAAATGTTTTCCTAATTTTTCCTCAAAAAGTTTATTATGGACTTTAGTATAGATAGATTCAAAATGTTTCAAATTGTTGCTAATCCTGGGGAAAACGCAGAGTATAATGAGCGCGTTGACGAGCGCGGATCAGGCGTTTGTGGATGATAACGTCAAATGTTCTCTTAAGGCAAGACACTACAGGCAAAAGTCATTATTTTTTGTTTTTTGGTCAGTTTGCTCTCTCAACATATCGATTTTCATGTGGAAACAACAAACATGTCCAATCTGCACCTAAAATGTTTAATTGTTCCATTGAATCCACTTCATCCATAGATTTCTCTGGGACATTGTAACTTCGAAGGCCGTTTTGCATTTAGAGACATAAAGATCAGCCTTAAAGTAGCTCCCACACACACCAAATGTTTCAGTTTTAGACTCAACAAGATTTTGACGAAACGTACAGAGGGATTTTTTGATATTTTAATTCTAAAATTGATTTAATGAAGATTAAGTTTTAAGTTAAATTAAGTTTTTATGTCAAGAAAAATTAGGTGAAATTTTGATTTTTAGGACGATTTTCAGTCCAATCTCATTTACTGAAAAACTAAATTTGACAAAAAAAGTAAAAAAAAAAAATCCTCTCAGTAAAATTTTTTGTCACTAACATGTTACAAAATGACCCAAGAAATTTAACCTGGGCTCTGTCAATTTTTCAGATTGAAATGTCCCAAATATGTGTATTTTGGGCCATTTTTACACATAAAATGCCTTATTTCCACATTAAAACATGACATGATGAAAAAAAAAATTCTTACGTTTATGTGAGTAAACTACAGGAGAAGTTTCAAATTGATATCTTTAAATTTAAGATTTTTTCCCAATTTTTCCTAAACAAGTTTATTATGGACTTTATTATGGACTAAAATGATTTGTCTGCTATCTGCAATAACAGTTATTGAGTGTATCCAGCCAGTAGATGGCGCCTAGCACTTACACAATTTAAGTTATGTTATCACTTTAAGAGGATTGTTCAGCAGAAGCAGTTATCGTGTTTAGAGGCAGAAATGCGCAGAACGAGTCTGGTGATGATGTAAGGACTAAAAACAACAAAAGATTCTCAGATAAGTGAGGTAGATGATCTGAAAAACGTCACGGATCGAGGGAGTTCAGCAGGGAATGTTTTTGATGGTCGGAGGGAGAGGATTTTCTAATAAACATTCCTCAAAACAGCGTGAATGCAGCTGAATGCAACTCCAGGTGTGTTTTTGATTGGAACATTGTTAGAACAGGGTTAAAAGCTCAAAAAGGCACCGTTTAAATATAATTATCTAATTTTTTAGTTAAATGAATAATTCAAGCCGTTTGCCGGATGTCTGTGCCTCCCTCTCCCCATTTCTCATTGCAGCTGTTCTTTCAAATAAAGCCTTTGGGCCAGAAAAAAAAAGAAATAATTTGGATATTGTAACACCTCTTGCATCCCAAAAGTTATTTCAAGAGACGTAGAAATCTCAAAAAGTTTCCCCCACCATTAACACATTTCCCCTAAAATCAATTATCATAAATTACATTGTCGTCTGGCGTTTCGTATTATAAATCTGCTCTGTGAGGTCTGACTGATTGGCAGCCTCGGTAAAGCCTGCTGTTCCTTTTCTCTCTGACACAAAAGGGAAATGGAAATAAATGTGCCAGCGCAAATATGAAACGGCATGTGCTTGTAAGTGAAGGCTTAACGTGTAATTTGTTTCATTCTATGCAGGTCCAATGTTTTATGAAGAACTGGAAGTAATACAAAATCATAGTAATTCTGAATAAATGCATTTCAACGACTAAAGTTCCCCTGCACAAGCACATATTCACTGGAGCCATTTTAAATTTGTCAAAGTCTGAGCACCACCAGACAACACAACACAAACACAAGACCATAAGCCACGTTTCCACTGGTTCGTTTTGAAGTGGATCAGTCTGAAAGTGTCCCCCACTGTCTTAAACGAACCAGGCTGGTCGATTTAATTTAATTTTAAAGTGATCCAAATAGGTCTGGGTGATAAAAATCTAATTGTGAGCTATTTTTGTGAAATCGTCGTATTGTGATTGACTGTTTGTCTCTTTAATGCAGCTGTCTGTTCACACACACTTTTTCTCCTGTTGTTTAGCCTCTGAAGCCTCTGAGCAGACAACTTTATTTACCTCTTGAAGGCCAGAGCTGCACAATTAAACCAAATCCACACAAAATTGCAATTTGAATAGATGCTATTGCCAAATCTCAAAGGCTACAATTTATGAAGTGCAATAATTTCTTCCACAAACAACAAAATGTGTTGCTTTCATTTGAATAAAAACTGCTAACACTGTAGTTTGGATTTGTACAAACATGTTCTGAAACAAGCGCCAAAAGCGATAAAACTGTGTTCAAAAGCGCTAAAAAAAAAAACTACACAATGCACCGAAAACACGTCAAAAAACGACTAAAAGCGACCAAAACATAACTAAAAGTGACAAAAACACAACAAAAACATGACTAAAAATGACAAAAACACAACAAATAATTACTAAAAGTGACAAAAATGCAAATGCAACAAATACCTGACTAAAATCAACAAAAACATGACTAAAAGCGACTAAAAAGTGACTAAAAACAACAACGATGCATTCAAATAGGACAAACACAACTGAACATGACAAAAACATGACTAAAAGTGACAAAAACATGACTTAAAGTGACAAATACCTGACTAAAAGCAAGAAAAACATAAAAATGACAAAAACACAACAAAAACATGACTAAAAGTGACAAAAACACGACAAAAACATGACTAAAAGTGACAAAAACATGACTTAAAGTGACAAATACCTGACTAAAAGTAACAAAAACATAAATAAAAGTGACAAAAACCCAACAAAAACATGACTAAAAGTGACAAAAACATGACTTAAAGCGACAAATACCTGACTAAAAGCAATAAAAACATAACTAAAAATGACAAAAACACCACAAAAACATGACTAAGTGACAAAAACACGACAAAAAACAACTAAAAGTGACAAAAACACTAAAGCGACAAATACCTGACTAAAAGTAACATAAATAAAAGTGACAAAAACACGACAAAAACATAACAAAAACATGACTAAAAGTGACAAAAACACGACTTAAATCGACAAATACCGGACTAAAAGTAACAAAAACATAAATAAAAGTGACAAAAACCCAACAAAAACATGACTAAAAGCGACAATAAAGTGACTAAAAACAACAAAGACACGTTTATAATATGACAGACAGAACTGAACATGACAAACCGCAAGTCCCGTTACTACAAGAGTGCGGATAAAACATAAAAATAGGCAAAAGTGGGCGGGGCAGAATAAGGTGAACAGTATGTGGCATTAAACGAACTCATGGAGACAAGAAGGTGATGCCACCAGACTTAGGTATTTTTCAGCATTAACCTGTAACTGAACAAATACAAAATTGATAAATACTATACTTTAACATCTTCAGAAAAGTTCCGTAGTGCACCTTTAAAGACCTAGGCTTGAGGGATTCCTCTGATGTTTGTGTTTGGACTGTGCAGTGACACATGGCTCTCCTCGCGCTCCTGCGGTGGGACAGACGGACCTCAGGGGGCTGTCCCGCCAAACAAGGTCAAGTCATTTATTCAAGAGAACACCTGCTTAAGCCACAGAGACACTTAATAAACTAGAGAAGAGAAGAGAAGAGAAGAGGGGGAGAAAGAGGGAGAGAGGGGGAGAGGGCGAGGACGAAAGGAGCAGAGAGGGGGCAAGAGAAAGGAAAGGAGAAAGGAGTAGAAAGGGAGGCACAGAAAGTGAAGAGCAATAAAAGAGAGAGGAGGAGTGAGTAAATGAGAAGAGGAGGAGGGAGGGAGAGAAGGAGAGGGTGAGGAGGGAGTGAGAGAGTAAAGAGAGAAGGGGAGGAACGACAAGAAAGAAAGGAGTAGAGGGGGAGACACAGAAAGTGAACTGAGAGAAGGAGGGAGTAAATGAGAAGAGGAGATCAAAAGGGAGAGAGAAGGAGAGGGTGAGGAGGGAGTGAGGAAGAGAGGAGCATGGAAAGTAAAGGGAGAAGGGGAGGAACGACAAGAGAGAAAGGAGTAGCGGGGGAGACATAGAAAGTGAAGGAAAAAAAGAGAAGAGGGGGACAAGAAGGAGAGAAAGAGGGCGAGAGAAGGAGAGGGCGAGGAGGGAATGAGGAAGAAAGGAGCAGAGAAAGTAAAGAGAGAAGGGGTAAGAGAGAGAAAGGAAAGAGAAAGGAGCAGAGAGGGAGACACAGAAAGTGAAGAACAAAAAAGAGAAGAGGGAGTAAATGAGAAAAGGAGGTCAAAAGGGAGAGCGAAGGAGAGGGCGAGGAGGGAGTGAGGAAGAGAGGAGGAGAGAAAGTAAAGAGAGAAGGAGAGGAAAGACAAGAGAGAGAAAGGAGTAGAGGGGGAGACATGGAAAGTGAGGACAAAAAAGGAGGAGGGAAAGAGAAGGAAAGGGGTGAGGGAGGGAGTGAGGAAGACAGTAAAGAGAGAGAGGGAGGAAAGAAATGAGAGAGAAAGAAGTAGAGAGGGGAGACAGAAAATGGAAAGAGAAAAAAGAGAGAAGGAGGAGTAAATGAGAAGAGAGACAAAAGAGGGAGAGAAAGAGAGAAGGAAAGGGCGAGGAAGAAGTGATGAAGAAAGGAGAAGAGAAAGTAAAGAGAGAAGGGGAGGAATGACAAGAGAGAGAAAGGAAAGAGAAAGAAGTAGAGAGGGAGAAACATAGAAAATGGAGAGAGATAAAAAAGAGAGGAGGGAGTAAATGAGAAGAGGACAAGATGGAGGCAAAGAGGAGGAGAGAAGGAGAGGGCGAGGAGGGAGTGGGGAAGAAAGTCAAGAGAGAAGGGGAGGAAAGTCAAGAGAGAGAAAGGAATGAGAAAGGAGTAGAGAGGGAGACACAAAAGTGGAGAGAGAAAAAAGAAAGGAGGGAGTAAATGAGAAGGAGAAGACAAGGGGGAAAGAAAAAAGGAGTGAGGGAGAGAGGAGCTGAGAGAGTAAAGAGAGAAGGGGAGGAAAGACAGGAAGATAAAAAGGAGTAGAGAGCGAGTCATAGAAAGTGGAAAGAGAAAAAAAAGGAGGGAGTAAATGAGAAGAGGGACACAAGAGTGAGAGAAAGAGGGACAGAGAAGGAAAGGGTGAGGAAGGAGTGAGAAAGAAAGGAGCAGAGAAAGTAAAGAGAAAAGGGGAGGAAAGACAAGAGACAGAAAGGAAAGAGAAAGAAGTAGAGAAGATGACATATAAAGTAAAGAGAAAAAGAGAGAGAGAAGGAGGGAATAAATGAGGAGGACAAGAGAGAGCGAAAGAGGGAGAGAGAAGGGGAGGGTGAGTAGGGAGTGAGGAAGAAAGGAGAAGACAAAGTAAAGAGAGAAGGGGAGGAAAGACAAGAGGGAAAGGAGTAGAGGGGGAGACATAGAAAGTGAAGAAAAAAAAGAGAAGAGGGAGTAAATGAGAAGAGGAGGTAGGAGGGAGAGAAGGAGAGGGTGAGGAGGGAGTGAGGAGGAAAGGAAAAGAAAAGGTAAAGAGAGAAGGGGAGGAAAGACAAGAGAGAGAAAGGAAAGAGAAAGAAGTAGAGAGGGGAGAAATATACAAAGTGGAGAGAGAGAAAAAGAGAAGGGAGTAAATGAGAGTGGGGAAGTGGAGTGGGGAGTCGGGAGGAAAGTCAAGCGAGAAGGGACAAGAGGAAGGGAAAGAGGGAGAGAAAAGGAGAAGACAAGGAAGAGAGGAGCTGAGAGAGTAAAGAGAGAAAGGGAGGAAAAACATGAGAAAGGAAAGAAAAAGGAGTAGAGAGGGAGACATAAAGTGGAGAGAGAAAAAAGGAGAAGAGGGAGTAAATAAGAAGAGGGACACAAGAGGGAGAGAAAGAGGGAGAGAGAAGGAAAGGGTGAGGAGGAAATGAGGAAGAAAGGAGCAAAGAAAGTAAAGAGAGAAGGGGAGGAAAGACTAGAGAGAGAAAGGAAAGAGAAAGGAGTAGAGAGGGAAAGACATAGAAAGTGGAGAGAGAAAAAAGAGAGAAGGACGGAGTAAATGAGAAGAGGAGGTCTAGAGGGAGAGAAAGAGGGGCCGAGGAAGAAGTGAGGAAGAAAGGAGCAAAGAAAGGAAAGAGGAAGTAGTAGTAGAGTAGAGAGGGAGATACAGAAAGTGAAGAGAAAAAAAAGAGAGAAGGAAGAAGTAAATGAGAAGACAAGAGGGAGGCAAAGAGGGAGAGAAGGAGAGGGTGAGGAGGGAGTGAGTGAGGAAGAAAGGAGCAGAGAAAGTAAAGAGAGAACAGGAGGAACGACAAGAGAGAGAGAGTAAAGAAAAAGGAGTAGAGAGGGAAAAGAGAGAAGCAAAGTGTTAAAAGCCTGAACAATAATAGGACTTTTAGAAAGAACAAGTCACTATAATCTGAAAGGAACAGCCATAAAAAAAAAAAAATTAAATAAAACAGATTCAGAACTAAGATAATGGAACAGAGCACGGCTTTGAAAGGAGTTGATTCATGGACAAAGAAATCAAAGAATCAAAAACGATAACGCCATTCAAGAAATACATAAAAGCTATCATTGTAAGTAAGAATGAAAAAGAACATGAAGTGTATTTATGTGTTATTAATGCAAATGTTTAATGTAATGTGTTTTTAAACCGTCAGTGTTAAAGGTCCCATAACATGCAAAATCGACTTTTCAGAGGTTTTAACCTTCCTACAGTGCTATTTGGGCCTCGTATGTTGTGCCCAAAGTGGTTTTTTGATTGATTCCCTCATGTTTTCACTAGAGAACTGTCTTTTCCGTTCGGCTGAGCAGCAGACGGGGCTCCTTCACTAAGATTAGACAAGGATTCTTTACAAATTTTACACCGCGCAGAATTTTAGACAGCTTTTTAATGCTAATGCTACACAGTAATGTAAATGATGACATCACGAAGAGTTAGCTTGTTATTTACCATAGCAACAACCCTGTAAACCGGTCAGCCAAAACTCATCTAATGTCACATTTTTTGATTTGACAAATAAAAATAAATGTGAACACCTTTATTTTGTTGAATTAATGTTTAAAGCGATGCAAGTATCTCATTTTGTGTAAATTCTGCATGACCTGGTTGGGTGGGGAGGCAGCCTGCTCTCTGTCATCAGATCTCAGAGTGAGCCGTTTATTTTTGCAAGGTGGGGGCCAGTCCAAGAAATGGGTGTTTTTTGTAAACTGTTATGTTATGGATATTACACAACGCAAAAAATGTATCAACAAAGCCCTTAGAATAGACTGTGTAAAGGGGAAAATAGCAGAATATGGGACCTTTAAGTGTAAGTTCATTCATTTTACTGTGTTTAAGGTGAGACACTACAGGTGAATAGAAAAAAATCTTAAATTTAAAGATATCAATTTTAAACTTCCCCTGTGGTTTACTCACATAAATGTAAGAAAAAAATATATTACAAGTTTTTCATCATGTCATGTTTTCATGTAGAAATAAGGCATTTTATGTGTATGACCAAAATTACACGTATTTGGGGCATTTAAATTTGAAAAATGTTCACAATCAGGTTTAACGCTTTTAGTTCACTTTGTAAAAATACTAGTTACAAAAACAATTACAGAGGGGAATTTGGATAACTTATTTAGTTTTTGAGTAAACTAGATTTGACTGAAAATTGTCCCAAAAATTCAAATTTCACCTCATTTTTTTTTTACTTAAAACTTCAATAAATCAGTTTAAGAATTAGATATAAAAAAATCCTTCTGTACTTTTGGTCAAAATCTTTAAGTGGTGGTCCTTGTGTCGTTTTCGAAAAATGCATTTTAAGAAAACGGCCTTTGAAGTTACAATGTCCCAGAGAAATCTATGAATGAAGTGGATTCAATGGAAGAATAAAACATAGGAGCAGAAAACAAAAAAAAAGTTTGTTGTTTCCACACGTTGAGAGCGCAAACTGACCAAAAAACAAACAATTTTTTCAGAGTTTTGCCTGTAGTCTCTCGCCTGTCGCTGATGATGTATTTTTATATGCCACGAAATAAATAAATACAATAAAAAAAAGATGGAAAGCTGTTAAACTTTGTGATTGAATGAACCAGATATCTGAAGGTTTTGCCGCCGCGGTTCAAGGACAGGCTACAAACCGAGGTCTCATTTTTCTAAACCCCGAGTGTGCTTTGAGGTTTATTAAAGGCCGACTTTGGATGATGTACAGTACAGGATTGATTTGGGATGTGAGCAGAACGTGGAGAGCGCCGTGGCCCTGACGGAGGACGGCGGATGGACGCGAGGACTGATGTTTTTGGGGTAAAAGGCCGTTTCTGCTGCGTTTGATTGAGACGCCGCTCCAGTGTGAGGCGACTGTCAAACAGGGCCAAAGAGGCGGATCTGTACGAGGGAGACCGGGCCGAGACACCCGTTAGAGCCATTAAATCTTGAAAGCAAATCTATTGACATACGGCACTGTAAATAGAAAGCAGAAATCATCATCATCAAAATAAATTGATATATTGGAAAAGAAAAGAAAAAAAAATCTGGCTTGTTCACAAAAGCAAAACGCCACTTCATTTTGAGAGAGTGAAAAAAAAAGTTAAAGGTCCCATATTCTGCTCTTTTGCCCTTCACACAGTCTATTCTAAGGGCTTTGTTGATACATTTTTGCGTTGTGTAATATCCATAACATAACAGTTTCCAAAAAACACCCATTTCTTGGACTGGCCCCCCTCCTTGCAAAAGCAAACGGCTCACTCTGAGATCTGACCCCCCCGAACAGAGAGCAGGCTGCCTCCCCCACCCAACCCGCGCACCTCCCCCGCCCAACCCGCGACGAAGCCTAGAGCGGGGATGGTGCATGCGCCGTGTGCTCCGGTAAACAGCGATACACAAACACGGGAATAAACATTTTATCCGTCCTGACGGTGCGTCGTGCTGAGTCCTACGTCCTGGATCTGACCTGGAGTTTGACGTGCTCCAGGGCCTCAACGACGGACGTTGCCGTTTGGTAAATAACAAGCTAACTCTTCGATCTGTCGTATCCATCGTGTAATTACTGTGTAGCATTAGCATTAGCTGTTTTTATTCTTGTGGGTGCGCGCTTCCTGGAGGCGTGGCTTGAGCGCCGCGTCATCCTGGTGAAGCCGTGTCATCTTAGTGAGGAGCCCCCGTCTGCTGCTCAGCCGAGGGGGACGGAAAAGACAGTTCTCTAGTGAAAACATGAGGGAATCAATCAAAAAACCACTTTGGGCACAACATACGAGGCCCAAATAGCACTGTAGGAAGGTTAAACCCTCTGAAAAGACAATTTTGCTGTTATGGGACCTTTAAAGTATATATAAAAGATTCTTGTCATTCTTAGTTTAGTTTGGTGGGAGGGCACCTGTGGTAAATAATTGCGGTAATAATTGATAATAATTTGTGAGGTTGCAGTTTGTGAAGAAATTATGACAAATAAAAGTTTAAAGTAACAGGAAGTAGAGCCGAGTTCTAAAACTGAATCCCTCTGTGATGTCATCAAAAAGCGACGCGCCAAGACAATTTACACACAACATACACATTTTTTTGACAGTTTAAACCATCATACAACAAAATAAAGGTGTTATCAGGTATTATTATTTGTCAAATCATGACTATTGTGTCATTTATTTGGATTTTGGCCCTTGTTTTCAAAATGGTTGCTAGGTAACAGTTGTAGAATTACCTCTAAATATCTCATATTTGCTGCCAGTCCAACCAGGAAGAAACATTATAAACTTTACAAAAACTGTCAAATTGGGACAAATGGGGCAAAATGTTCACTATGTTTAGTGAAATGTGTCATCTAACCGGTCATATAGACTTTAATTAGTGTCCCAAAACATAATAAAACAAGATTCATGACAAAATATGAATAAATAAATAAATCACAATTGGGTAAGTTACAATTATGGAAAATTAAATGTCATAGAACATGATTAAAAGCATATTTTTTCTTTCTATGGAAACATGACTGTTCTTATAGATTTACTGCCATCAAATCAAAATTGCAATTAATATGATCGCAGTTAGCAAGGACTGAAATTATGTAACATAGTTTTATCTACAAATAATAAAACCAGCCAGCCCTGTAGCTTTGACCTCTGCAAATGTGTGCTTAATGTTCTTGTATTCGTTTAAAAGTTCAGATGTCTTCTCTCAAATGTTATTGCTACTGCATTTATTTAAGATGTGACCTTTGAACAGAATCGTACAAGTAAAATATACATCACAAATTGAATTGCAGTTCTTATTAGAAAATCGTTTTTTCTAATATGGTCTAAAGTCAGCGCAAATTATGGTTTTAAAACATATGCAGGGAAAGTCAAACCTTTTTAAGACCTTATGGAAATCTAAAAGACCTTATCGTACACATGTAGCAACTGTTTGAACTACAAACACAAGCCATATTTAGGAAATCATTACATATTATAGAAATGATTTTAGTTTATTGAAATATAAAATAAATGGTCAGCCCTGCAACGAGTTGGCCACTGTCCAGGGTGTACCCCGCCTAAGGCCCAAAGTCACTGGGATAGGCTCCAGTCACTCGCGACCCCTAACGGGAATAAGCGGTAGATAATGAATGAATGAATGAATGAATAAAATAAATGGTGTGCAATATCAATAGCAACTGTGTGGTCTTAGTATTTACAATTTCAACTAAAAGTGAACGTACAAAACATGTACAACAAGTAAAGATGCAGACTGTTCCAACTAGGGCTTTAGATCAGGCATATCCAAACTAAGGCCCGGGGGCCAAATGCGGCCCTCAGACCAATTTTTCTTGGCCCTTAGGCTTCCTGGTGAACTGGCCCACACTGTCCTGAGAAGTACTATTTACAGCACATTTCAGATTTTCTACAATTCTAACCTAAATAACTAACATTTTGGTGCAACACAGACCTGATATTAAGGCACTGAGACTGAATGTGGATGTGGTGGAGCTTAAAACATCAGATAAATTCAGCGTTTTTGAATGTTTCATGATTTATTTGTGGCCCTCCCTTTGGTCTATATTTCAATATGTGGCCCTCGATGGAAAAAGTTTGGACAGCCCTGGTTTAGATGATTAAAGAAATTCTGTCCATGTATCCAGCATAAACTGCACTCAAAAGACCACAACTGTGCAGGGATTCATGCAAAAACAACTATTTATACAGAAAAGCACTGGTAAAGAGTGTATTTATATGTTAGAGATACATAAGTTAGAGTAAACACACAATTCTCTCGAAAATCGTCAGATAACTCTCTCCAGATCTTCTCCTTTTTGCTGCTGTCCCATAGAAATCCTTTTAATCTAAATAAAATAATCAGTATTAGAGCAGTATTTGAATTCGTCAATCTCCAGCCAAGAACAGGACAATTTGCATTTCAGAAGATGTGGCTTTGTCCAGGCGCCGAAGCACGAGCTGAATAGAAAATAATAATTTAAGACTAATTAAACCGTGTCTTGACTTTTTTATTAAAATACTTTTAATACTTTTTAAAGGCCTTAATTTGACCTAAATCCATTTATGCATTTTTTAAAGGGAAAATATTCTGCATTTTTCATATTGTTATTAACCTTTAAACATGCTCTTGAGTACCTTCAATTTGCCATCTCGTGTTTTGAGAAAAAAAAAAAAAAAAAAGGTTTATTATTCTTTAAATTACTTAAATTCTTTATCAGCCTTTGTCAAAAGATCAAAAGACACTTACTGAGAGCCTCCAGCCACTAGATGGCGCCTAGCACTTACACAATTTAGTTAAGTTCGCCGTCAACTAACATTACGCGTCTGGTGATGATTTAAGGACTTAAAACAGCAGAAGATCCACGGATAAGTGACGTCTGAAATCCGAAAGTACCTCCCAGAAATAAGGAAGTACAGACCAAGTGTTTTTCCCGGTGGGCGGGGGAGGATTTTTAATAAACATTACTCAAAAAATGCAACTCCACGTGTGTTTTTGATGACAGAACATTGTTAGAACAGGGTTAAAAGCTTAAAAGAGTCACTGTAGCAGAATGTGTGTCCTTTAAGACCCTGCGGAAACCCTGTACAAAGAACTTTCCTGTTACTGCATGTGCTACAAACCTTGGCCAAAGTGAATAATAGCATTTTAGATCTGCTTTGCCATGTCTAAACAAAGAAGTATGAGGTAAAAATGCATATTCAGTCGGGTCTTGAGTGTTGTGAAATCTGCTGCTTGTGTTAATTGTGTTTGACCTTTAATTTGAAAAGCCGTGAGCTCGAAGCCTTGGGTCAGTGGAACTAGGAATATTTAATGAGCTACATTCTGTTTCCAACGGGCAGATTTTTATGTGCGGCCACAACATTTATGTCCACATTAACCTATTTAAGGGGTTAATCACAGGGATTAACCCCTTAAATAGGTTTTAAAAAAACGCAGGGTTTTTAAAATACCAAGGTCTACATTCATTTCACCAAAAACTATATAGCCTCTTTAACTAACGATAATAATAGGCTACTACCATAACTTAACTAGCTAAAGACCTTTCAGCTAACCCCATTCACCTTATTCCGCCCTGCCCACTTTTTCCGGCGCCCATGATAACTTCCAGAATAAGGTCAATAATTTAAATAATGACAGGCTACTAAAGACTTTCAGCTAGCACTATTAGGTCATGACAGACTCTTTTAATGTTAAACTGATTAAATGTGTCTTGTCTTGTAACAGGTTGGCCTACTCTTTAAGGCGGGGGGTATGGGGTCCTCACCCAGAAAGTTTTGAGGGAAAATTATGAATTATAACCCAGCTCTTAAATTAGCCAATAAGGACATAGTGCACATTATGATTGATTCGCTCTAATATTCGTAATAGTCCATTATTTCACAATTACACTTACGACATTGCTGTTTCTGTTTTTAAGCTGATCAAATCAAAATGAGTGGAGCCGCAGCCCTGCTCTCCAGCAGCCTCTGTCTGCGATCTGCAGCCTCACACTGGACAGAGACGCTCAGATAATAGCCAAAAACTCATTTTACGCATGTTTTTATGTTGCAAGAGCAGAAATGTTGAGAGAAAATGTTGCGTTTTGCCTTGGAAACGTGCACTATTGAATCCAGACGTATTATTTCCACTGTGGTTTAAAAGCTCATTTTGATTTCTCAGTATATGCTGATGGCACAGGACAGTTAAGCAGTTTTCCTCTTTTGTCCCCTGTTCTATTCGCTGCCTGCGTCCTTCTGTCTCCACACACAACCACACACAACCACACACAACCACACACTGTAGAGGAGCACAAAAAAAAAAAGTGTATATCAAAGACGTGGAATTGCAGTATTTTTCAAGGAGAAATACAGGTATCTTACATACAGTCAACAGGGTGTTGGCACCGCTGAAATTCTTCCAGAAAATGAAGTATTTCTCCTTGAAAAGTACTGCAATTTCACATTTTTGATATACTATTTTTTGTTTTTTGTGTTGTTCCAATACACACAAAGGAAATAGAGGGAAAAAAGCAAATTTAACATAATTTCACACAAAACTCAAAAAATGGGCCCAACAAAATTAATGGCAACTTAACTCGGTTGCACAACCTTTTGAACTGATAACTGAAATCAATCGCTTCCTATAATCATCAATAAGCTTCTTACACATCTCAACCAGAATTCTGGAGCACTCTTCCTTTGCAAACTGCTCCAGGTCATTCATACTGGAAGGGCGTCTTTCTGGACTCATTTCAAACCACTTCAGAACTCTCCAGCGCTTTGTTGCTGTCCATTTGTGCTTTCTGAAGTAAGTTTTATCGGTAACGATCCATGATCTTGGACGCAAACCCAGCTTTCTGACACTGGGCCCTACATTGCGACCCAAAATCATTTGACAATCCTCAGTTTCATGACGCCTTGCACACAGTCAAGACACCCAGTGCAGCAAAACAATCCCAGAACATCTTTGAACCTCCAACATATCTGCCTGGAGGTACTGTGTTCTTTTCTTTGTTGGCCTCATTCCGTTTTCAGTAAACAATGGAAAGATGTGCTTTACCAAAAACCTCGATCTTGGTCTCATCTGTCCATCATCTGAGAGAAATACTTAATTTTCTGGAAAAAGTTCAGGGGTGCCAACACTTTCGTTTTGTCATGACTGTAAATAATCAACAACATAATAATAAACTGCCACTCTCTCTATAGCAAAAGGTCAAGCAAATGGCTACAGATTGTAATAAACCATTTCAATTCAATCATTTTTCAATAATTCATTTTTAATTCAATAATCTGTAAGCCACTCTCTCGATTAGTAAAAGGTCTGGACTTCATGGACCTCAAAGCTGCGTACAGTGATGGATAATTGTAAAACCAGCACAGTGTTTGTGATAAAACGGCTACAGATTGTAATAAACCATTTTTAAATCAATAATCGATTAGTCACAATTATTTAGATTGATCACTGCAAAAATGTGAAATATTTCCATTGTGTTTTTATTAAAGGACCCATATTCTGCTATTTTCCCCATTACACAGTCTATTCTAAGGGCTTTGTTGATAAAATTTTGCTGAGTCCTACGTCCTGGATCTGACCTGGAGTTTGACGTGCTCCAGTACCTCGACGACGGACAAATAACAAGCTAACTCTTCGATCTGTCGTATCCATCGTGTAATTACTGTGTAGCATTAGCATTAGCTGTTTTTATTCTTGCGGCTGCACGCTTCCTGGAGGCGTGGCTTAAACACCACGTCATCCTGGTGAAGCGCGTCATCTTAGTGAGGAAAAGACAGTTCTCTAGCGAAAACATGCGGGAATCAATCAAAAAACCACTTTGGGCACAACATACGAGGCCCAAATAGCACTGTAGGAAGGTTAAAACCTCTGAAAAGTCCATTTTGCATGATATGGCACCTTTAAAGACTGAGACTCAACAACATTTGAAACTTTTAAAAATCTGAGCTGCTAATTGAATACAAGAATCACATACATTTCAGAACATTTTTGAAAAGATCTAAATGACAGAATAAGACGACATATTTCAATTTGATTTCATTGATTCTTTTCGCCCTAGTTGTGTCTTTTGTTGATAATTATGAAGACGAATCCGCCCGAAGAGTCAGTAAATGCACACTGCCCATGTCGCCCTTATATAAGTTCAGTCCTGTTTACGACAAACGCAAGGACAAAACCATTTATATCAATTCAAACGAAAGGCTTTGAGCAGAAAATAGGTCCCAGTTTACCATTAAAGCTTTGAGCACTAAACACTAAATGGATTTCCCACAGGTGCCCTCAATGCTGCTGATGATGAATGACGCTCTTAAAAGCAACGCTGGAAAAGGATTTGGTCCCCGACAAATTTACACTGCGCAAAATGAAAAACAGATCTTGTCTTTTGCCAAATCTGTCAAATGTCGAACTTTTCATGACCTAATTTGGATAATGTTTTGCTTTTCCTTTTTTCAGTTGGTGCATTTTACTTTTTATTTTATTTTATAAATGCATCAGATGTTATTTCTTTCCCTAAAATCTTCCACATTACACATTATGGCATTTAACATATTTATCTCCAAGACAAAGTTACAGGTCAGATCTATGGAAAAGTACACCCCACTCGCGGTAAGAATGCTTTTTCTTCTTTGCAGTAAAACATCTGTAACTGATTAAAGGGCCTGTACCTGATTTTGAGCCGTGAGACAGTAACGTGTTCTTGTTTGAACCCTTAGCCCCGCCCACACAGTCCTTCCTTTCACTCAGTATTGCACCATGACTCAGAAACGACTGTCTGGAATAGTCTGATGCAGTTGTTTCCAAACAGTTCCTCTAACTCTCCTGACAATTAGCTTTTAGCACTTTTGCACAAAAGTCACTTTTGTCATGATGCACAAATTGCATCAAAACAGAGAATCACATGACTGGGATAGTATCAAGCAGTTATTTACCCATGATTCATAGTGTACAATGTGCCTGATTGGCCGAAAAGAAGTGACCCTGGCAAACGCTGCTGCACTAGTTCTTTCCAAATAAAGTGCATTATTATAGTGTATATTATAAAATACAGGCCCTTTAGTGCCGGGGAACACTAGTGCGCCTTGAAGTTTTGCCTGGTGTGCCTTGAAAAAATGTCAAATTTGAGTTAACAGGTTCAGAAATGCGGATGTAAATAACTCATTTACCTTTCTGGAGTGCTCTGAGCAACTTCTGCACCAAAACAGAACGCAAAACCACCACTAATGCCAAGTTTAAAGCACCAAACAGTCACACAAACATGATTTGGCTCATTATATGCCATGTTTTATTAACTAAATGGTCGGATTTTGTCATGTTTTTGTAGGTGGTGTGCCGTGGTATCTTATAAACCAAAAAAGTGTGCCGCAACTAGAAAAAGGTTGAAAAACCCTGCTTTAATGGATACAATGCATTCTGTGTCTCATGTTCGTTCAAATAGATGTTTTACTTTATTACATGCAAAAAATCAAGAACATGGACTAGTTTCAAAACAGTAAAAATATGGTACAGCCCCTTTAAATGCAATAAAAATAGGCTCAACCCACTGAAGATTTTTTCTTCTGGTTCACTTCCTCACCTGATTTTATTTTATTTTTGCTTGTTCGCCATCTAAGGTACAATCAAGTACTACACATTTCTTTAAACAAAAAACAAAGTTCTACCATATTATTGTGACTGTCGTGGTGTCATAAGACTGTTATTAAAGCTACAAAAGAAAAAGTAATGAAAAAAATAAAGCACTAAGTAAAAAAATATATACATAAATATTTATTGCCATAAAATTGAAGCATGAATAAATAACAATTTGGACATTAAAAGGGCGTTTATTGGATCTCAAGGACAACCAGATAAATCCAAGCATTCATTTTTTAAATGACTATTTTTGATGTATCTATTCTCAATTGCTTAGAAGTAATTTCCAGCTTATACATGTATTTTTACTGCTTTAATACAAATGTTGACAATTTAAAGGAGCTGCACCTGATTTTTACTGTTTTGAAACATGAAAAACAGAACTAGTCGATGTCAAACTCTTTACATCAGTCACATGTATCTCTCACTTTCTTAATGCAGCCCCAGCATCATAAATATTCACCGCGATGAGTTTCTAAGCAGTATTCATGAGTCCCTGAGCCCGGAGCGTCACGGACCTTCACGGATAAACAAATATTAGCATGCTAACGACACATTTCCTGCTTTTCGTAGGAGAAAACGCTCGATAAACAGATGCAGAGAAAGCGGTGTGGTCACATTTTCACCTGAATAGATGATTTTACATTATCTCTGAGCTGGAGCAACACAAATTTACTTTATTAGATGCAAAAATATGCAATATGGACCAGTTCTGTTTTTCCTATTTCACAACAGAAAAAATAAATAAAAAATCAGGTAAAGCCTCTTTAAGTAGTCAATATATTATGTTTTATTGTTATTATGTCTTATTCAGTTAAAGTATTTTCCATTATTTGCCCATTATTTATCTTATTCCGGATATTACCAGGGGCAGCGCCGTTAAATGTGTCCTTCCTTCTGCTCTAGGGCTGTAGTCGACTACGACCTGCTTTATTGACCGATTAGTCGAGTAAAAGTGGTGTGGCAAAACTATATGTGTCTGTCCATGTTTCTGACCTGCACAGGAATCCACGCTAAAACAACTATTTATGCAGAAAAGTACAAATAAACAGTGTATTTACATATTAGCTCAAGATTCTCTCCAAAATCTTCAGCTAAATCACTCACATCTTCTCATTTTTGCTGTTTTTGCCGTTCAACCATCTTAGTTAAGATAACATGCTAAGTTGTATTTATCTTCATTTTAGTATATTTTACCATCTTTACAATGGAACAATCTGTTTTTTTCCTTTCAAGCGCAGTAGCTTTTTTTCTTTCTTCTTATTTAAGTAAAGCAAGACTTTTATGCTTGTTGTATTGATAAATCTTTTTTTAAGACCGTCAGAATATCCTCAAATCAAGATTATTAATGCTTATTTCAAACACTTACTCGTTTATTATCTTATTTAGGATTTTTTTTTAATCTACATAAAATTATTGTTTGACTAATAAAAATCTAGGTTGACTAAGACACCACTGGCCGATTAATCGACCAAACGACTTCAGGATCACAGCCCTTTTCTGCTCGTATTTCACACAGAACTGCCAAACTCAACAGCAAATACATACACAGACTACACTACTGTTTTCAACCCGCCGACAGAAATGGTGAACAGAGAACATTTTATACAAATCAATCCGCTTTATATCATACTTTAGCTGTGAAATCTTTCTCTATTGGAAAAGCCAAAACAACAGAAGTGCAAGTCGTCAGCAAGAAAAGGCAAAAGCAGCAATAATGTGAATATGTCCTTCTGTTTATCCAGGCTTGGGAGTGGCTGGTGCCCCCTTGAGGCTGAACTGGGGCGCATTTTGATAAATATTCCACGTACTACGTAGGGCTGGGTGATAAGGCAAAAAATTATTATCACCATTTTCTTTGGACCAGATCATGATTTCGATTTCACGATTTGTGTTCAATTTGTGTATTTTTCTATCGCAATTTAGGAAAAATGTCTAATTGTGATTTTTCTGACTGGTGCGATTGCGATTAGATTTGCGATTTATGTTTTAATAATAGGATTCTGTTCAAATTCACATTTTAAAACACAATTTTGTTGCTTTTAAATGCATTTTTGTTACATTCAGATGTGTTTGTCGCTTTTAGTCACATTTTTGTCGCTTTTAGTCACGTTTTTGTCGCTTTTAGTTGTGTTTTTGTCACTTTTAGTTGTGTTTTTGTCACTTTTAGTTGTGTTTTTGTCATTTTTAGTTGTGTTTTTGTCGCTTTTAGTTGTGTTTTTGTCGCTTTTAGTTGTGTTTTTGTCGCTTTTAGTTGTGTTTTTGTCATTTTTAGTTGTGTTTTTGTCGCTTTTAGTTGTGTTTTTGTCGCTTTTAGTTGTGTTTTTGTCGCTTTTAGTTGTGTTTTTGTCACTTTTAGTTGTGTTTTTGTCGCTTTTAGTTGTGTTTTTGTCACTTTTAGTTGTGTTTTTGTCACTTTTAGTTGTGTTTTTGTCACTTTTAGTTGTGTTTTTGGCGCTTTTAGTCACGTATTGGTGCTATTGTTGTTTGCAAGCATGTTTTTGGCGCTTTTGAACATATTTTTTTCACTTTTTCAAGCTTTGTTGCTTGTTTTGAGAACATGGCAGTTTTTATTCAAGTTTGTGGAAGAAATTATTGCACTTCAAAAATTGCAGCCTTTGTGATTTCCTAGTTGCGATGTTCTGTCAATTTCGTTTCATTGTGCAGCTCTGGCCTTTAAGAGGTAAATAAAGTCATCTGCTCAGAGGCTTCAGAGGCTAAACAACAGGAGAAAAAGTGTGTTTGAACAGACAGCTGCATTAAAGACACAAACAGTCAATCACGATACCACAATTTCACAAAAACAGCAGATTGTCACAGGGACCAGCTCATGATTCCATTTTTATCACCGTATCACCCAGACCTAGTTCTACAGCAGAAATTGCCAGCCCTGGTCTATACTTTCCATTATTGTTTGGGGAAAAGGCCTTGGTTTCCTCTCCGGCTTATGTTCGACACTGAAGGGAAAATGAACGCACCTCGGCTGAACTTTGTGTCTCGAGTAAAATCAAGAAATACAGGGATTTTGCTTTTATTGTTTGTTTTGAATGTCCAATTTTGAGTGTTCCGGAATTCAAACATCTGCACTTTTGATGTTCATAATCTTGTATTCCACATCAGATTGTTTGAATAGGTAAATGTTGCAGTGAATTTCTGAGAGAGGCTGTCCAGACGAGTTAAAGGTCAGACAGTGTTGAAAATTGAACACAATAAATCTTGCAGAATTGTACCACTCGTCTCTTTCTTAAGTAAAGGTTTTGGAGTAAATCTACAAAAAGCTTTATGTTGACAATAAGGAATGATTTGAACATTTGTGTTTCTTGCACCACTCTTTCAGATATTATTACGTTTTCTCTAATTTCTGTGGTCTATTCTTTGAAAATACCAGATTGTGTGCTTTAGTTTGCCCTTAAAAACAGATAATTAACCTTACTTAGGCCTGTCACAATAATTAGTACATGTATATCGACAACAATTATGTTATTTTTCTGTGCTACGATAAGATTTGAGCTGTAGACAGTTGAATAAATAACTTGTTTGACTAATTATTGGTTCAAACAACGTACGAAAGTGTTTAATTCTTATATTTATTCATTGCTTTTTAACAATAGTGTGCATTTAGAATCATTTTTTAGCGTTTATTCGATTTGTGTCAGTGGCGTAAATTAGTTTATTATTGTTTATAGTCTATATTTTCTTAAGCAACTTCAAAATGTATTATCGTGACAGGCCTAGAGCTGGGCCATATGGCAAAAAGTATCACGATTTTCAGATCATGATTTCAATTTCATCACAATTTGTGTTCACTTCTTGTCTTTTTCTACACACTTTGCGATTTATGTTTATAATAACAGGATTCCTTTCAAATTCACATTTTAAACACAATTTGGTCATATTTAATCATGTCTTTGTCAATTTTAGTCATGTCATTGTTGTTTTTAGTTGCGTCTTTGTCATTTGTAGGTGCGTTTATGCCGCTTTTCAACGCATTTTTATCGCTTTTTTGTCGCTTGTTTCAGAACATGTTTGTACAAATCCAAACTACAGTGTTAGCAATTTTTTATTCAAATCAAAGCAAGACATTTTGTTGTTTGTGGAAGAAATTATTGCACTTCAAAAATTGCAGCCTTTGCGATTTGCTCATTGCATCCATTAAAATTGTGATTTTGTGTAGCTTTGGTTTAACTGTGCAGCTCTGGTCTTTAAGAGGTAAATAAAGTCGTCTGCTCAGAGGCTTCAGAGGCTAAACAACAGGAGAAAAAGTGTGTTTGAACAGACAGCTGCATTAAAGACAAAAACAGTCAATCACGATACGACGATTTCACAAAAATAGCAGATTGTCACAGGGACGAGCTCCATTTTATCAATGTATCACCCAGCCTTAGACAGGCCTAATCTTACTTGAGTAGTGAGTAGTCTAATTCTTTCTCCTAATACTTTTTACTCTTTCTTGAGTAACTTCTTAAGCCATTTATTTTTACTTCTACTCCAGTAATAATATTTTGCAGTAACAGTACTCTTGCTTGAAACACATTTTGGCTTCTTGCATGGTGTGTTGTAGCGCTGCAGCTGATTATTGTTTTTTCTTTAGATTAATCGGTTAACTGTTTCAGATCACAAATATAAGACTTTCACTAAATTAACCTCAGATTAAGATCATGAGAGGCTGCTTGAGGACATGCTGATGGAGAACATTTTCATCAAAAACGCTAAAATGTACATGTGTCCTGTGTCACTTTGGTGTATTTCTTGCTTTGCCTGATCCATAAATCCTCTTCTCTCGGCACATGGCATGTTTTGGAGACTGCATAGTCCTGAAAACCATTATTCAATTACCAAATTTGTTGGCGATTATCTCAATAAGCGATCAGTTGTGTGTCCAAGTGTACCGTGTGTACTGCCGATGTCAGTATCAATATTTTAAAATCTAGGTTGATAAAAAGCAGCAGAAAGACAGACAGTCTGTGCCAAACGTCAAGGACAGTGACACACTCTTGATAGGAGACGGTGCTATCAGTGGAGTCGTACATGGAAGAATGAAAACATGTAGCTTCCCCAGCGGCACAGTTTCTGAGATTACGTCACTGCTTCCCAGAGTACTGTCCACACACAGAGGAGTTAAACAGCTGATTGTACACGTGGGTGCAGTGGACATTCGAAAGGAGCAGACTGAAGTTTTGAAAAAAGACTTCATGAAGTTATTTGAGGAGCTTGATAAAGTAGGAATCAAAACATTCATCAGTGGACCTCTTCCAAATATTGACAGGAAGATCAACAAGTTTAGCCGGCTGCTACAATTGAACACTTGGCTGTCCAAAGAGTGTGCACCTAGAGGATTGCACTACATTGAGAACTTCTATCTGTTCTGGAAACGAGAGGACCTGTTCAAAGGAAAGGGCCCACATCTGTGCAGAGGTGGAGTGAGGGCGCTGACAGAGAACCTCCTCCACGCTCTCAGGCATCAGAATGGCCGTGGACAGGGTCGTGAACAGATAGTTCGAGAAGAGAGGAATGAGAGAAGAACACCGGATCAATCAGCCAGAGACCAAGTCAATGCTTCAACATCAGCAGTAACAAAACAGCCGATTCCACAAAAGGATTTATCAACAGCAGCTCCACCAGGCCCAGCAAAGGATTCAGCTCCAGCTTCTCCAAAATCACCTACACTGCCTCCAGTAAAGAGCTCATCAGCTGCAGCACCACAACGATCTCCACCGCCCCCAGTGAAGGGTTCAAGCTCAACATCCGTCCCCCCTCCCTCGGGGTCCTCATCACAGGCAATGGACCGGCCAGTGACAGGCCCAGCAGCTGCCCTGTCACCACCCCTACCCTCAGACCAGTCCTGGGTCCCCCCTGCAACATCTACTCCCACTCAATCATCACTCTCCTTTTCATCTCCACCTTCACCCAGGGACCTTCCCAACCATCTTGAAAGTCTGATCAAATCAGGAGTAAAGATGGTTCCACTCACACCTAATTTAGCAAGATCAAGAGTTCTGATGTCAACAATGATGAACTCTTCCCCGAACAAATCTGTGCCCACCATACCACCCAGGAGCTTCAACTCTCCTGCTTCACCAAAAAAACGACCTGCACCTCCACCCCCTCGCCTTTCACCTGGTCCATCACCCAAAGCCCTCCCAGCTCTCCCCACTCAGCCTTTGCCCAAACCTCCTCCAGGTCCCCCCAGAACTGTTATCTCCCATAGCTAGGATGTAGTGGGTCTCAGCGTTGCCGGGACTTATGGTCATGAAAATGGTCAAACAAACCCGGGGCCCTGTGTTATATCTGTAGTCACGTCACACAGACTGGAGAACAGAAGGACAGTTAGACTGTCCAATCTTAGAAATTTAATTCATATTCCCTGTGAAAAGATAACGTCCAGTCACATTGAAACCAATCTGAAACTTGCTGTGCTTAATGTCAGATCATTATGTAACAAATCACTTTTAATTAATGATTTTATATCTTCTTATAATCTTGATTTTATGTTTTTAACTGAAACATGGCTTGACAAAAACACGGGAATGTAGTTCTAATAGAAGCGACTCCACCGAGCTTCAAGTTTGAATCTGAAACACGCGACAACAAAAAGGGTGGAGGTGTCTGTGCAGTTTTTAGAGATAAAATAGTTACCCAGAGGTTGTCTTTTGGGGTGTTTTCATCATTTGAGTATTTATCTTTTAAAATGGAGCTAAAACAGTCTCCCTCCATACTCTACATTGTCCTGTACAAGCCTCCCAAACACTGCCAAGGTTTCATTGATGATTTTACTGAGATGCTTTCAGTTGTATGCACAGACTTTGACGGTTTGGTCATTACAGGTGATTTCAATGTTCACGTGGATAATGTTTGCGACAGAAACGCTAAAGAGCTTGATGCTGTCCTTGAAACCTTTGGTCTTACTCAGCATGTGAGTGGCCCCACCCACAGCAGAGGACACACTCTGGACCTGCTAATTACTAAAGGGGTTAATATTTCAAACGTCAGTGTGGTCGATGTGGCACTGTCTGATCATTTCTGTGTTTTCTTTGACCTGTCTGTTATTCCCAAATCACCGACTGGTCCTGCAGTTGTTCGGAGGAGACACATAAATGACAGCACAAGTGCGCTCTTCATTGAAATGATAAACTTTGAAAATCCTTCATGGTCAAATGTTGACGACTTTTTACATTCTGTAATGTTCATTCTAATGTCTTGAATGTTCTGGACACCATTGCTCCTATGAAGGTTAAAATGGTTAAAAATAAGCAGAAGGCGCCATGGAGGAATAATGAGACAGTCAGGGCACAGAAAAGGGAGTGCCGCAGGGCTGAGCGAAAATGGCGCAAGTCAAAGCTCCAGATTCATAAAGAGATTTATAGAGAAAGGTTGTACATGTACAACCTCATTTTATGTAAAACAAGGGAAGGATTTTTTTCTGAAATAATTGGAAATTGCAGTAATAACTCGCGTGCTCTGTTTGCAACAGTAAACAGACTAACAAACCCTCCAATTCTGCTGCCATTAGAACTAATTTCCACAGCTAAGTGCAATGAGTTTGCAGTATTCTTTAATGACAAGGTTCAGGGCATTAAAAATGCCATAAATTCCACAGTGCAAATAATAACTTTAAAACCACCTACACATTTAGAGCTGACTCAGTTTGAACCTGTAACTGACAAAACTGTCCAGGAGATCATCACCAGTCTGAGTTCTTCTACATGCTGCCTCGATGTGTTACCCACCAGATTTCTAAAGTCTGTTCTGAGCACTTTGTTAACACCACTCACTCACATAGTTAACATGTCGCTTCAATCTGGAACATTCCCAAGGGCCTTGAAAACTGCGGTCATTAAGCCTCTCCTAAAGAAGAGCAGTCTTGATGCCTCAGTACTGAAAAATTATCGGCCCATCTCAAATCTGCCATTTTTAGGCAAAGTCCTCGAAAAGGTTGTTTACCAACAGCTCACTGACTTCCTCTTAATAAACAACTCATTTGATGTTTTTCAGTCAGGTTTTAGACCTCATCACAGCACTGAGACTGCTCTTATCAAGGTGACAAATGACATCCGCCTGAACACTGACGCGGGCAAAGCCTCAGTCTTAATTCTGTTAGATCTGAGCGCTGCTTTTGACACTGTCGATCATAGGATCCTCCTACAGAGACTAGAGGACTGGGTGGGCATCACTGGCACTGCCCTAAATTGGTTGAAGTACTACCTTGAGGACAGAGAGTACTTTGTTGAGATTGGTAACTGTGTCTCAGACCACATGAGCTTGACCTGTGGGGTGCCCCAAGGGTCAATCCTGGGACCCCTTCTGTTCAACCTCTATATGCTGCCCTTAGGTCAGTTAATACTCAGCACAAATGTGTCTTATCACAACTACGCAGATGACACTCAGATCTATGTCTCACTGACGGCAGGTGAATATGGACCAGTGGATTCACTCTGTCATTGCATCCAACAGATCAGCTTGTGGATGCAAAACAATTTTCTTCAGCTAAACTCAGACAAGACTGAAATCATCGTCTTTGGGCCGCAGAAACAGAGAGAAAGTGTCAGCAGTCACCTCCAGTCTCTCGCTCTAAAACCGACAAATCAAGCTAGAAATCTGGGGGTAATAATGGACTCAGACCTGAACTTTAACAGCCACATCAAATCAATAACATCAACAGCCTTTTACCACCTAAAAAACATTGCCAAAATTAAAGGTATAGTGTCTAAACCAGACTTGGAGAGACTTATCCATGCATTTGTCTCCAGTAGGTTAGACTACTGCAACGGCCTGTTTACTGGCCTCTCCAAACGAGCTGTAAAACAGCTGCAGTACATCCAGAATGCTGCTGCTCGGGTCCTGACAAGAACCAGGAAGTACGATCACATTAGTCCTGTGCTCAGGTCTCTGCACTGGCTTCCTGTGGCTCAGAGAATTGACTTTAAAGCAGCTCTGCTTGTGTTCAAGTCTCTCCACGGCCAAGCACCAAAGTACATCTCTGACATGTTAGTGCCATATGAACCATCTCGCTCTCTGAGGACCTCAGGGACTGGCCTCCTGCAGGTGCCTAGAGTCAGGACTAAACATGGGGAATCAGCATTTCAGTTTTTTGCAGCTAAAATCTGGAACAGTCTCCCTGAAGATGTGAGACAGGCCTCCACTCTGGCAATGTTTAAATCCAGGCTAAAAACAGTTCTGTTTAGACGTGCATACGACTGAAAGATCTATCTGCACTCTTCTCTTTTAAAGCACTTTATTGTAAAATGATTTTAAAATGATTCTGTGTGTCTTTTTTGTGTTTTGTGATTTTAATGCAACTTTTCCTGTTTATGTAAAGCACTTTGAATTGCCTTGTGTACGAATTGTGCTCTACAAATAAACTTGCCTTGCCTTGCCTTGCCTTAAAGGTGACAGATTGTTGTAAAGTTCACACATTTTTCAGCTTTGTTCAAATAAGAACAACATTTATTTATGTGGGATATTTTGCATTTACAGTATTTATGATGGTATTTCAGCTGCCCGACTCAAAAACTACCAGTGAAAGACAGCTTTTCCTCTGCTTATTTTTCTGTATTGTTCATTTTCTGTATTAAGTGTGTTGCATTTTGTTCATTGTAAAGTGTTTGTATCAAGAAAGGCTCTGATAAATGATTGTGATTGTGTCATCATACTGTAAAGCTGGGTGTCCGCTGTTCGATTTTTTTCGTCTTATAAGATTTATGGATGTCACACAGCAAGACGTGATGAATTAAAAGTCGTTAGACAGAACCCAGTCACATGAATGAATCCCACGATCAATCATAGCAACGGCAAAGGTTTATCTGAGCAAAATCAGGCTCAGGCTCCGTGAGGGAAAGTCATCACAGCTGTACTTGTTAGCGGAGGCTAGTGCGACGTACTAGAAGTGTTTTTGCACTTGTAAAAGTTGCTAAATGAAAGAGAAATGAGAAGATAATGTCCTGTGTGCGATGGAGCTACTGCTGCACTCTGCGGTGCTTGTGTTTACATTTTTTACAAAGATTGGTCGTAGACGCAGCGACAGGAGGCTCACTCAAGATTCCAAAATATCAAACATGTTAGATATGAATTGTAGCTCGTCTTTGGTCGTACGACGGTTCTAAGTTTAGTCTTTGTTCCCGTCACACTCAGAGATTTAGGAGCCACGATTTTGAGCTACGACTCAAGATTCTTTCCACAAAATCGTGCAGTGGACACCCGGCTTAAGTCTTAAAAAGATCATTTGGATCTGAAGACAAACTAGGAATGATACACAAGTCACTGGAGCAGCTTTAAAAATGTACAATATCCCCTTATTTCACTGGTGCATAACATTCACACAAATAACTCTAGTAAAACATATTAAACTTGAATGTACCTTCTCCTGGGCTCGACTCCTGTTGCTTCTTTTTCTTCGTGTCTCGTGTAAAATCAGGACTGAGCCTTATCAAGCGACACTTCTGTCCGAGAAAATCTGAGAGCCATTCTGCCACGGCGTCCCCACAGTCCAGCGTCTCCACTCTGAAAACACAAAAGATTATATTCAGAAACACCCAGGGGAAATCTGCTCCGATGCAGCCGCAGTTCTGAGACTGAGCGCGCACAAGTCTGCAAAACGAGATCGATATCAGATAAGACCATAGCGACGACAAATAAGAGAAGTTATACGTGAAAGAGAGAAAAGAGGTCAAAGGATGTTCATGTGAAGAGTCTGCATGTTTTCCCTGTGACTGCGCAGATCTACAGGTTTTTCCCTCAAAATGAACAGCTAAACCTCAATCAGTTCTTGCCCAATTTTGTTGTAAAATAGAAACAAATAAAGCACTGTATCTTTATCTTAAAAGTAGTATGTGGATGTGAGTGGGATGTTACTGAATGCTCCTACAACGGTTTCAAACAACACGCCTGTCTCATCAATTCGATTCTATTTTTGTAAAGCGTGAAATCACAATAACAGTTGCCTCGATGGGCCACAGGTAGAAAGAAGTTTAAATAAACAAAGTTCCTTCTCTCAAGGAAAAACTACAAAAAAAAAAAAACATGTGGGGAAAAGTATAAACCCCAGAGAGGAGCTAGTGTAGAGAGAGTTCCTCCAGGCAGATGAGGAGCAGTAAATCTAGTGTAGAGAGAGTTCCTTCAGGCAGAAGAGGAGCAGTTCATCTAGTGTAGTGAGAGTTCCTCCAGGCAGATGAGGAGCAGTTCATTTAGTGTAGAGAGTTCCTCCAGACAGATAAGGAACAGTTCATCTAGAATAGAGAGAGTTCCTCCAGGCAGATGAGGAACAGTTCATCTAGTGTAGAGAGAGTTCCTCCAGGCAGATGAGGAGCAGGTCATCTAGTGTAGAGAGAGTTCCTCCAGGCAGATGAGGAACAGTTCATCTAGTGTAGAGAGTTCCTCCAGACAGATAAGGAACAGTTCATCTAGTGTAGAGAGACTTCCTCCTGGCAGATGAGGAACAGTTCATCTAGTGTAGAGAGAGTTCCTCCAGACAGATAAGGAACAGTTCATGCAGGTCATCTAGTGTAGAGAGAGTTCCTCCAGGCAGAAGAGGAGCAATTCATCTAGTGTAGAGAGAGTTCCTCCAGGCAGATGAGGAGCAGTTCATCTAGTGTAGAGAGTTCCTCCCGGTGACAGATAAGGAACAGTTCATCTAGAGAATAGAGAGAGTTCCTCCAGGCAGATGAGGAACAGTCTATCTGGTAGAGAGAGCTCCTCCAGGCAGATGAGGAGCAGTAAATCTAGTGTAGAGAGAGTCTTTCAGGCAGAAGAGGAGCAGTCTATCTAGTGTAGTGAGAGTTCCCTCCAGACAGATGAGGAGCAGTTCATTTAGTGTAGAGAGTTCCTCCAGACAGATAAGGAACAGTTCATCTAGAATTGAGAGAGTTCCTTCAGGCAGAAGAGGAGCAGTTCATCTAGTGTAGTGAGAGTTCCTCCAGGCAGATGAGGAGCAGTTCATCTAGTGTAGTGAGAGTTCCTCCAGACAGATGAGGAGCAGTTCATTTAGTGTAGAGAGTTCCTCCAGACAGATAAGGAACAGTTCATCTAGAATTGAGAGAGTTCCTTCAGGCAGAAGAGGAGCAGTTCATCTAGTGTAGTGAGAGTTCCTCCAGGCAGATGAGAGGAGCAGTCTATTTAGTGTAGAGAGTTCCTCCTGGCATTGCAGTAAGGAACAGTCTATCTAGAATTGAGAGAGTTCCTCCAGGCAGATGAGGATCAGTTCATCTAGAGAGAGTTCATACAGTCAGATGAGGAACAGTTCATCTAGTGTAGAGAGAGTTCCTTCAGGCAGAAGAGGAGCAGTTCATCTAGTGTAGTGAGAGTTCCTCCAGGCAGATGAGGAGCAGTTCATTTAGTGTAGAGAGTTCCTCCAGACAGATAAGGAACAGTTCATCTAGAATAGAGAGAGTTCCTCCAGGCAGATGAGGAACAGTTCATCTAGTGTAGAGAGAGCTCCTCCAGGCAGATGAGGAACAGTTCATCTAGTGTAGAGAGAGTTCCTCCAGGCAGATGAGGAGCAGGTCATCTTAGTGTAGAGAGAGTTCCTCCAGGCAGATGAGGAACAGTTCATCTAGTGTAGAGAGTTCCTCCAGACAGATAAGGAACAGTTCATCTAGTGTAGAGAGACTTCCTCCTGGCAGATGAGGAACAGTTCATCTAGTGTAGAGAGAGTTCCTCCAGACAGATAAGGAACAGTTCATGCAGTTCATCTAGTGTAGAGAGAGTTCCTCCAGGCAGATGTGGAACAGTTCATCTAGTGTAGAGAGAGTTCCTCCATAGCAAGAGAGAACAGTTCATCTAGTGTAGAGAGAGTTCCTCCAGGCAGATGAGGTACAGTTAATCTAGGGTAGAGAGAGTTCCTCCAGGCAGATGAGGAACAGTTCATCTAGTGTAGAGAGACTTCCTCTTGGCAGATGAGGAACAGTTCATCTAGTGTAGAGAGAGGCTAATCCATCCGTCAATCACGCCCACCTGAACTCTGAGATGAAACTGATGACCAGACTGACCTCTTCATGAAATACTGGAGAAGTGTTTATTCTTTATCCCAGGCAAGCTTAAAGGAAACTAATCAGCATTTTTCATATTGCTGTTAGCCTTTAAACATGCTCTTGAGTGCCTTAAATTTGCCAAGAAAAAAAAAGTTTCTTGTTCATGCTATGGACCTGTGTATTAGCGATGATTTAGGACTAAAAACATCCTAAGATTCTCTGATAATTAACGCATGAAAATAAGTCTGAAAATCCCGTGCCCAGCAGAACGGTGTTTGACGTCTGAGGGGGAGGATTTTCAGACAAACATTCTCAGCATGAATGCAGCTGAATGCTACTCCAGGTGTGTTTTTGATGATTTAACATTGTTAGAACAGGGTTTAAAGCAGAATATGTGTCCTTTTCTCCTCTGAGATAAATAAAGTTAAATTAATTGTGATGAAGAATATTTTAGCTTCACAAATGTATGAAACATTATAATAACAATATTTAAGAGTGTAACACCAAAGACTTAATTTGCAGTGTTTAAGCTTAAGTTTTGGATAAAGCAAAGGCCTGTAGAGTTATTATTTTGTTTACAAAGTTTCTTCTACTTTTACTTATTATTAAAAACTATTATGAAAAACTGGAGGACTAGAGCAACATGTGCATTGGAGGCTCATTTAGGACAGTACTGGAGGCTGCCACTAGGGGCAAGTCTTGTAACTACTGCAGCAAGAAAATACAGCTGTGAGGGACCTGTACCATGATGGTGAGATCATGGGGATCAGTGAGTTTACACTTGGGTTCAAAGAATAATAACGTGCTTGGGAGGAGTAGTGCCCAAAAACTAGGAAACTATAGGATAAGAGCAGAGCCATGGGGGGTAATGGTCCTGACTATTCAGAGCTATAAATTGGGCTGCATTCTCTTTGTCGGGGCTTCTGGAGGTTTTTTCTCAGGTGAGGATTCTGTGGGTTTGGGAGCCATGATTCAAAATAATTGGTTAGAGGAACTTTTTGCGCTGGTTCAAGAATCCACCAGATCTTACATTTTAACAAGGATGAAGGTATTTTTTGGACAATAAAGACTCTATTGCATTGAATTTCGTCGAGTTTGTCTTCTTCATTGTGTCAAACGTGCGAGCGTTATCCAGAAGAAATTATGACAAAACATTTGATTGATAAACGCCAAAACTGATGTTTATTTGTTTGACAGAAATGCTTGCTGGTAATCATTTTTATTTTAAACTGACATATTTGTGGAGGCTGCAGGTTTAGACAGGGAGAGCAGAAAGTCTGGACGCAGTGGAGGCTTCAAGGAGGAAGTTTAGGAACCTCTCAAAATCGAAGATCGTGTTCAGCTTTCTGACTACCACATGATGTAAACTGTGTCTATACTTACAGAATACAGCTACCTGCTATGTCTTGTTTATGTCTTGTTTATTGTATGTTTTGTTGTGACCGCAACTGTAGTAACAACTGTGTGTCTGCTCATTGTTTATTGTCTATAAATGTAATTGTATATGTTATGTTGTAACATATACTACTTCTACTACTACTACTACTACTACTACTACTACTACTACTACTACTACTACTACTACTACTACTACCAGGTCTAAATTAGGACTAAATCATCCAAAATGTGATGGAATAAGGACTAAAAACAAACTATTGTGGATATAGCACTGCTAAATAATCTTATACACAAAGAAGGAAGAAACATATCTAGATTTGTCTCAAAATTAAACACTTTTTTACCAGAAACAGCCAGTGGTAAAAATATTACAGTTTAAAAACACTCGTAGCTACATTATTCAGACTTCTTTCTCGAAGTACATTTTCATTAAAGGTCCCATAACATGCAAAATCGACTTTTCAGAGGGTTTAACCTTCCTACAGTGCTATTTGGGCCTCGTATGTTGTGCCCAAAGTGTTTTTGATTGATTCCCATGCTTTCAAGGCTAGAGAATTGTCTTTTCCTCGCCCCCCCCGCTGAGCAGCAGACGGCTCACAAGATGACAAGTTTCACTAGGATGGCGCGACGCCAGTTGTCGCTCCAGGAAGCCGAGCCGCAGACAAAAACAGCACGCACGCGCGCAGTAATTACACAATGGATAATGGTGATCAAGAGTTAGCTGCATATGACAAACGGCAACGCCCGTTGTCAGGCCCTGAGCACGCCAAACTCCAGGTCAGATCCAGGACGTAGACCAGCACGACGATCGTCAGGACGGATAAAATGTTTATTCTGTGTTTGTATCGCCTGTTTACCGAGCACACGGCGCATGCGCACTATCTCCGGCCTAGGCTTCGTGCACGGGTTGGGAGAGTGGGAGGCGCATGGTTGGTGCGGGGAGGCAGCCTGCTCTCTGTTCGGGGGTCAGGATCTCAGAGTGAGCCGCTTGCTTTGCAAGGCGAGGGGGCCAGTCCAAGAAATGGGTGTTTTTTGGAAACTGTTACGTTATGGATATTGCACAACGCAAACATTTATCAACAAAGCCCTTAGAATAGACTGTGTAAAGGGGAAAATAGCAGAATATGGGACCTTTAATGTTTCATTTTTATTCTAACTTGGTACTATTTGTACAATATTCCACACTGTTATTTTGAGTCCCTGTATGAATCATATAATTTTTTTGTTTTTGAGTGTAAAGTTTCTTCCATCCATCAATCTTTCCCTTTGAATGGAACTAATGCACTTTCATTTATCATATTCATAGTCAAGACCTGATGAGTAAGTTTGAAAGCTAGAATATAATGTGATTAAAATTGAATATTTCGCCTCAACCTCTTCAACACAAAAATGAATGACTGCGCTGTACACGGGCGACCAGACGTGTGTGAAATCCAGACACTCTTATAATTTAGACTCTCTGCACTGGTGGAATCCACAGCCCTTTTCAAATATATATGTGTCTACTCTCCTATTTCCTTTGTCATTTCAAACTTTTTACTGCGTTTCTTACGTTTCTGAATGGTCTCTGTAAAGCAGCAAGAAAACCAGGATAATATTGATTCGAAAACTGACATATTTTCGATTATTAAAGACTAAAAACATAACATTGAGAATTGTTAGTAGATAGTTTAGCTCAGAAAAGATGGAAATGATATTTAAAAGCTCTTATTAGATGATTATGTGTCGTCTAATCCAGTGGTTCCCAAAGTGGGAGTCGGGACCCTCTGGGATCTGATGATTTCAAGATCTAATTTTGATAAATATTACACTGTATTTGGTCAATTTTTTATTAAAAACAGTATATTTTATTGAAATAGGGTCCAATAAGACATAAAACTATTCAAATAACCAAAATTAAACTGGGTTTAACACGCTTTGACACTTAAAATTAGTGTTTCTGTAATTTTCGTTTCGCTTTGGGGGTCCCGGCCAGAAAGGTTTGGGAACGCCTGGTCTAATCTGCCATGTGATAATAAAGGTTTTTAAATAACGTTATTATTTTTAGATTGCATCAGTGTTTTTAGCTTTGCACTTCACGACTGGAGCACCAAAAGGACAAGTTTGTACAAAACCTAAACATCTGAGTAGAACTCCAAGTAGATCGAGTGTCTTTCAGAAGGAAATGTAAGGACTAACGTAAAAATAGATGTATTTCTGTAAGAGGAGTTAATTTATGGAACAATTTGGAGGAAACATTAAAAGACCCTAAAAGTATTTACACTTTTAAAACAAAATTTAGATCCAATGTAATAAAAAAATATCAAGAAATCGAAAGAATGAGTGTGTGAGTGCGTTTGTGCAGATCAGTAACTGTTTGTGTCTGTTTATATTATTTTATTTATGTTTATAAAAAGTGTTAAATGTGCCTGTGTTTATAGATTTCTATTATGTTCATCTGTCGTTGTCTGGCACGTCATACTTTAAGTTATTAGGGTTTGGCAAAAGAAGTGTTAAACTTCAGCCTAAACCCTTTCCGTCTGTAAAATGTTTTCTTTCTTTATTCATATGCTCTTTTTATTTGGTTTTTTTTGTTTTTTGTATTTCTATGGACCGAAGAAAAATAAACTAACTAACTAACTAATTAACTAACTCCAGCGTTCTAAAAAAAATAAATCAATAAAAAAAAGAGTCAGTGCCTAATTCAAAACTTCTGAAATAATGAATAATGAATAATGAAAGTATTTTTGAAGGTGCTCTATGTAACTTTTGTGGCTCGGTCACTCCACCAGGAAACTTACATAGTGCACCTTTAACTCATTTACATATTACTAAAACATGAAATACATTTAACATACATACAAAATACATTTTTATAACATCAGAATCAAAACGGTTTATTTCCATTGTCAGTGATCAAAAATTCACAAACATAGGAACTTGCTTCGGCGTAAAGTGCAACATAAAACATAAAACAATTAATAAAACAATGAGTAAAATAACACGTGGCTCACCTGTCGCCGCACACTTTGCTCTGACACACTTCACTCCGAGTCTTGGTTTCCAGTGGAACAGAAATGCCGTCCATCCCTGTGGGGCAAACAGACAAGACCAGAAACTCAGCTCAATATACGCCATTTCTTAAAAAAGACACGTTAAGCTTTATTATTTATACCTTTGATACAATAAACACATTCGGGTAAGAAAACGGGGAAGTGGAGCTGAATCTATCGAGAGAATTAGCCCGTTGTGCATGTTTTACGATTGATGGGGGAAACCGGCGCTGTGTTGTCTTAATAATGTGTCTGTAATCCTTTAGTCGTTAAGTTGATTAATCGGTCGATGGTGTCTTATTTGACCAAGATTTTAATTTTCTGACTAATTATTTTGTGTAGATTAAAGCCTTGATTTTCAACCAGTGCCGGGGAACACTAGTGCGCCTTGAGGTTTTGCCTTGAGAAAATGTGCAGTTTGAGTTCACAGATTCACAAATGGATTTAATGAACTAATAGACCTTACTGGAGTGTCCTGAGTGACATTTGCACCAAAAAGGAACGCAAAACCATCACAATTACCAAATTTAAAGACCTAGACAGTGCCACAGACATTATTTACCTCATTATATACAATATTTTTAAGTAAATGGTCTGATTTGGTCATGTTTTAGTGGTAGGTGGCGCGCCGTGGTGGCTTTTAAACCCAAAACATGTGCCACAACTCACAAAAGGTTGAAAAACACTGGATTAAAGGATTCATAAGGCAACAAGAAGTGAGAAGATGGAGTGAGTTAGCTGGAGATTTTGGAGTGGATGAAGATTTTGGATTTTTGAAGTGAAAAGTTTAATCTAATTTGTATATTTCTGTTTCCTTGTTTTTTCTGTATAAATAGTTGTTTTTGCATGAATTCCAGTGCAGCTGTGTTCTTTTGAGTGCAGTTTGGGTCAGTTAGTGGACAGGGCACGTCTTTGGTCGACCAAGAATTTCTTTAGATGACAACAGCCCTAGAAAACACTTTTTTTTTTTAGACAATTTTTAGTTTCTAAAATATTACCATGTGGTTTTAAAAATCAAGGGCATTCTAAAACAGTTCACGAGGTCAAATATTATCCTATTTATGTAGATTTGTCACTATCAGTACCTTTAATATTTGTGTATCAATAAGGGATGGGCAATACGGTATCTCGAGTCCAATTATTGGCCAGTAAATCAACAGTGGTTTTCTGCACAGGCAAATGAGTACAAATGAAAATAGAACCGCAATTAGTATTAAAAAAATGAATATGTGAACTTTACATCAACTTGACACAGATTTGTGGGTCTTGCTTTGAATTTTAAATCTAAATATTTGCATCGGCATCAGCTCAAAAAAATCCATATTGGTCCATCCCTAGTATAAATATTTTTAACAGTCCGACACATTAGAAACTCACCCACACGCTAGAAAGTGCAAACTCGTCATAAAAAGGGCTGGAATCAAACCAGGGACCGTCTTGTTGTGAGGCATTGGAGCTTGAGACAAAAATACTGTAATACCCACAAAATAAAATAAAAAAACTCTTTAATCAAGTGGATAAATGTCTGAATGCTCTACCAACTGAGCTGTGTGAGAATGTACGTGTTATTTAAGTGGAACAACAAAGAGCTTTATGGTTAAAAGCTCATAAAAGTCTGTTTTCAGTATTAAAGGGGCTGTGCCTGATTTTTACTGTTTTGAAACGATAAAAACAGAACTAGTTCATGTTAAAGTCTTTACATCAGTCACATGTATCTCTCACTTTTCTTATGCAGTCCCAGCATCATAAATATTCACCTCTATGAGTTTAGAATAACTTTTCTCCAGTCTCTGAACGGTACGGCACAAAACATTAGCATGCTAACGATACACTTCCAGCTTCTCGTAGAAATAAACGCTCTACAAATAAATGTAGAGAAAGCGCTGTGGTCTCATTTTACAATAAATCTGTGCTGGAACAAAACAAATTTTACTTTATCACGTGCAAAAACATAGGTACATGGACTAGTTCTGTTTTTCATGTTCAAAACAGTAAAAATCAGGCGCAGCCCCTTTAAAGTCAGCGCTGCGCTCAGACCTGTGGCGCGCAGCAGGAGTCGGTTGGAGCGCAGCTGGACCTGAGGTTTGATGAGGCAGAGTCGAGGTTCTCTCTTTTGGCTCAGACAGACCCCGTTCACGTTCACCACCATAAAGCTGCGGTCGAACAGCAAACCCTGACGTCCCAGAGGCCACTGCTGCACCTGCATCACACACAGGGACACGATGGAGAGATGAGATACAGATACAAGGTTTGAGACGAAGACAGATTGAAAATAACTATTGGAAGGACGTCGATTTTTCTTGATTTTTAAAAGTGTCCAGATGACTAACACTATGACCCAACAAATGCTCTTTTTATTAAATTAAAAACCTTAAAGTGCGTATGACAGGTTTTCATGATTTTCTAATTTTGTCTTTGTTTGGTGTATTAATACTTGTTATAAATGAAAATGATAGTTTTACACCAATCAAGTAGCCGTTTGTGGAGAAAAGTTGAAAAATCTGCAGAAAGTTACAGGAAGTAAACAAACTGATGACATCACACTGGGGAGACAAAAGTTATGCTTAATTTACACAAAATAAACAACTTTTTTTTACCCTTTATACTTTAATTCAACAAAAAAGGTGTTCACATCTATTTTTATGTGTAAAAATGTAAAAAATCTGCGACATTTGATGAGTTTTGGCCCAGTTTACAGGATGTTGCTATGGTAATTTCCTAGAGTGATGTCATCATTTACAACCAGGAAGTGAAGTTAAAAGCCTAAAAAATTGCTAAACCGGGATAAAATTTGGAAAGTATCTTGGCAAAATGTGAAATATATTTATCTAAACTACATTTTTGTGAAATGCGTAGCTCATTTAAAACTGCATGATCTTGTTGATCTTAACACTGCAATTGTGATGTATAAGGCACATAACCATTTGCTCCTCACTGTCTCCAAGAGAAGTTCAAACCGAGAGAGACCGGGCACAACCTCAGAGGAGCGAAAGGAAATGTAAGGACTAATGTAAAAAAATAGATGTATTTGTGTAAGAGGAGTTCATTTATGGAACAATTTGGAGGAAACATTAAAAGACTCTAAAAGTATTTACACTTTTAAAACAAAGTTTAGATCCAATGGATTAAAAAAATATAAAGAAATCAAGAGAATGAGTGTGTGAGTGCGTTTGTGCAGATCAGTAACTGTTTGTGTCTGTTTATATTATACATGTTTATGTATAAAAGTGTTATATGTGCCTGTGATTATAGATTTCTATTACGTTCATCTGTCGCTGTCTGTCTGTCTTTTATATATTTTGCTACCATTTTATTGATTGTTATATGTTGCACCCCGGCGTCAGCCCCAGCCCCAGTCCCAGTCCTTGTCCCAGCTCCAGCTCCAGTCCCAGCCTCAGTCCCAGTCCCAGCCCCAGTGTCCCAGTCCCAGTCCCAGTCCCATCCCCAGTCTCTGTCCCAGCCCCAGTCCTTGTCCCAGTCCCAGTACACAGAGGGGCACAGAGCAGCTAACGTCCCTCAGAGCTTTGATAGTGCCGTGTCAAACCATCTCCGACCAGAGCTGTATCCTCACCATATTTGGACTGTTTTTAATTAGAGACTGTAACGAGCCCCCGAGAGATTTAAAATATGCATTTAACCACACGACTGACAGACAACTGCTGGTCAAAACACATGTCCAGTCCACTGTCAGAGGCGAGTGGAGAAATGACTCAAATGAGAGAAACATTATTAAAGTAGAAGTACAGTCAGGATTGGTCCAAGTAAGAATAAAAAAGTACTAAGGTGAGAGAAACTGTAAGCGTAATGGATGTAAAATCTAATTTAAAATTTGAAAAATAATGTTACTTTGAAGGACAAAACATTAAATTATGCAAAAATCTGGTGTTTTCCTAGGATGGACACAAAAGTGAGAATCATATTTGAAGGAGCGGTGCAAGAAACACACATTTTAACCCTCGTGCTCTCTTTGTTTGAGCTGCACATTTGGTCAAAGAGCAATACACGTTTTCATATCAGGAAAAATGCATAAATTGTATGTTAGGTGATGTTTTGGACCAGCCGTGAAAGAATAAAAAATCAAACAAAAAATCTAGATGGGTCAAAGATCAGACGACAGAGGCAGGGTTAAAATAATTTCATATTGTCAACATAAAGCTTTTGTTTATAGATTTACTCAGTGTGGACACAGGAACCAACACTTTTACCTAAGTAAGAGTAACGTTACTTCAAACTAAATGAAGGAATAAAAGTATGGTCTCTGAAAAAAACGTACTCAATTAAATGTTATTGAGTAAATGTAACTATACACCTTGGCTCACTGATATTTTAGAGTTTTATTACTGTAAAAGTAGAAAGAAAAAGTGCAATCCACAGTCTCTATCCAATGTTTTAGTTCTTCAATTAAAAACAACAATATCTAACCGTATGTAACAGTCTTGGCCTAAAAGGAATCATTTACAAGTTTTCAATATTTGTAGTGTAAAGCAGTGTTTCCCAACCAGGGGTACAGGGACCCCAAGGGGTACGTGAGCAAGGACCAGGGGGTACTTGGAATGGTTTGAGGTTTTAAATGAAGAAGAAATGTACTTTAATCTGAATAAAAAAGTGTTATTAGTTGTAAATTTTGCATCTTTTTGGAGTATCCTGGACCATAAATATGATTAAAACATATAATGGTAATAATTGACAATATGTGACTTTTAAACCCATTTATTTGCCTGAAACTCAAATTAAGGGGTACTCTACAGTGTCAGACAAAGCTTAGGGGGTACCTGGGATAAAAAAGGATGGGAACCACTGGTGTAAAGTGTAATGTCTGAAAAGCACTTTGAATTGCATCTTGTACAAATTGTGCTCTACAAACACATTATTGATTCACTGATTGATTGAAAACTTGGCCAAATTCAGGGTCAGGTTTGACGTTCAAAAAAATAAAATAAAAATAATGTTTGGACTCAATTTGAAAAAGGAACAGTTTGCTAGACTTTGGACTAAATGGGACTTATACAAAAAAATGAATTTGGTTTGGTTGTTTCTTTCTTTTGTTGCATTTTTAATTGTCTTATTTGTTGTCTGCTCTCTGGTCCTGTTTCGTGTTTAAAAAAAGAAAGAAAACTGGGCCAAACGAATGTAAGAATAATGAAAATAACAACATTCAGCTCAAACCTCGAACGCCCCGCAGGATTTGACGGGGTAAATGTAGATATTGGTGAGCGAGCAGCCTTTTTCCCTGTGGCTTTTACACTCGGCGCGTCCAAAACCCTCCTCTGCTCCTCCTCTGCGCCTCTGCTCCTCCACTTCCTGTATCTCCTCCCCGTTCTGGCGCACGATTGGCTGCCGGCCGGTCGTATCCCGCGGCGACGCTGCCTTTGCGAGCGCGTCTATCCTCTCCCGGTCCACTGTCACCGGCGCCTCCACGAAGCACTCCACCACGAAGCGCAGGAAGTTTTGACAGTCCTGGAAGGTGGACATGTAACCGAAGGACACGCGCACGGATCCGGTCGGACGCCCCAGAACCAGGTCCACGTCGTCTCCGCAAACGTGACCGGCCTGAGAACACAGACGGGAGCAAATACAGGAGCAGCGTTAAGGGTTTGGGGAGAAGGAAGGAAAGAAGTGCCTGACCTGGTTTGAAACATGAACCTGACAGGGAAAGGAATAAACACAAGGGCTGCAATGATGGTTTATCGACTAAATGTGACAAAGAAGACAATAGCTCAACATTCGATTTTTATCACCATCTAGCCAAGCTCTAAGTATTTCTCCCCGAAAAGTACTGCAATTACACATGTTTTGCTATTCACGTATATATCCTTTGTGTGTCCTGGAACAACACAATAAACAGAGGGAAAAAATTTATTAATTGAGTAAAAGGAACCAAATGACACCAAAAATCTATGGGAGTAAAGGTGTAGATATGTTGATTTGTGTTGATTTCTGACGATAACAGACAAAAACACGACTAAAAGAGACAAAAACACTACTAAAAGTGACAATAACAATACTATAAGACAATAGCAATACAATAAACACGACTAAAAGAGACGAAAACAATACTGTAAGCAACCAAAACACAATTAAAAGCAACAAAAGTGCAACTTACAGTGGTAAATATGCTGCAAAAACAGATAAAAGCAACCAAATGTGATGAAATGTGACTAACAGCATCAAAAATAGTACTGAAACTAGCAAAAATGGCGACATAAAGCAAAAAAAGAGACAAAACTGCAACTAAAAGTGACGAAACAATATTGAAAGAGACAAAAATGCTACAAAAAGCGAAAAAAACGTGACAAAAAGCAACACATTTTTAAAGATTTTAAATGCCTGATTCGTATTAGTTTGACAGTTCATATTTTAATCTTTTTGTCAATTCTCCTGATTGTATTTAAAATGTGAACTTTGAACAGAAAAATCGCAATGTAAATACTTTTCCCACAGTCTACAGAAATGATCATTTGACAACTACAATAACAGTTACCGTATTTTCCGCACTATAAGGCGCACCGCATTATAAGGCGCATAGAATAGAAGCTACAGTAGTGGCTGTGGTTGTGTAGTTGCAGCTCAGTATTGATCCATATATAAAGCGCACCGGATTATAAGGCGCACTGTCAGTTTTTTGAGAAAATTGAAAGCTTTTAGGTGCGCCTTATAGTGCGGAAAATACGGTAGTTGCAGCCCTAGATTAAAGGCGTTATAGGCCTAGTACTTTTTTTTTCCATTTATACTAGAGTCTAGGTCCATCACGCTCCAGTGCGCACACATTTTAAACACAATTTAAAAGGAATGTTGTTGGATGTTCTGTTCATTTTCACGAGACAATCTGAAACAATCCACGAATGTGAAACCTGACCATTTCTTCGTGACAAGCGCTTTTCCAGACGCTCAAAGTGGCGTTTCCATTTCATGCATTATTCATTCACCTCCCACCTCTGTCCTCCGACCACCGCCACTCGCTCACACGCGACACATTCACACAAAGCAAAGGGGAGTCAAGGACACGGCCGTGGAATGAATTGCTTGGAGTTGATTAATTTATATTCCTCCTCACAATATTCTACGCTGCGCTGAAAATAAGCTTGGAATAAAAGTCAGAAATATATCGAAAAATTTATAATCTTGTCGTAGATGCTTTGGAGATGTGCAAAAATTAGAACAATGAGTCGAAGGGCTGCGAAAAGAAAGTAAAATCAAATCAATAACTTTCAAATAATGTGCATATTTGGCCTTTTGGATATTTAGATACGACTCTTTATGATCTGTTTTTGTGCACTACTTGAACAAAGGGCAATGCAATTTATCAACTCAATCGATTTAAAGATTATTATTATCCAAAAAAAAAGGAAAAATGTTTTAGACTGAATCTTAAATCAGTGTTTAAAACGTCTTCCTACTCCTTTACAGCATCTTAAACTCTATACACTTCCACATTAATAAATAATGTACACTTTCAGCTCAGCACATTACTTTCTCTCCACTTTCTCTTAGCGTTGCATTTTTGAGCTTTTAACCAAATTATAACATTGTTCCCTCGTCAAAGACACGACCGGAGTTGTATTTTGCGCGCTTGCTTTCATTAATTCTCATTAAAGCCTCAGAAAACACTCCATTTCAATGTTGCCCGACTCACGGTGTCAAGTTCAAGCCCATAAATCACTGCCAGACTCATTTTGAGCATTTCTGGCGTCAAATTGCATTTATTACAACAGTGTTCTAACAATAGCATGTCGAGGCCTGTTGCTCAAAAATGTGTTTTATTATGGGAAGCACTGCTGAAGGAACGTGTGTTGTTTTAAGTGGTGGAAAGAGCACTGAATAAATATACAAAAGTAAAAGTACAGTTACATGGCGACAAATTGAAATTACAAGTTAAAGTAGAGCAGGGGTGTCCAAACTTTTTCCATCGAGGGCCACATATTGAAATATACATCAAGCGGAGGGCCACAAATCAATTGTGAAACGTTAAAAAAAGCTGCATTTATCTGATGTTTTAAGCACCACCACATCTACATTCAGTCTCAATGCCTTAGTATCAGGTCTGTATTGCACCAAAATGTTAGTTATTTAGGTTGGATTTGTAGAAAATCTGAAATGTGCTGTAAATAGTACTTATCAGGACAATGTGGGCCAGTTCACCAGGAAGACTAAGGGCCAAGAAAAATTGGTCTGAGGGCCGCATTTGGCCCCCGGGCCTTAGTTTGGACATGCCTGAAGTAGAGCTTCCAAATATGTAAAGGTAAAAAGTATGCACAAAAAAAAAAAAACCAACAACATGGTTTCACAGCTATTTTAGATCAGTCTTTCGTTCACGTTATTCTGGAAGTTGCCGTGCCATCTTTTGTCCGCTGTATGAGTTTACATGGGGCAGGCGCGCCCAACAGAAAATAAGTTCTACACGCACAACAAAGCTGTTTTCAAGCCCCAGGAAATCGGTGCAGTGTGACGTGTTGTTGCTCAGTGTACACTAAACATTTTACACAACTCAGTCTACTTTATATAATGTTTTAGTGGTGAGACTTTTCCCTTGATCGCCATTTGTGTGAACGGGGTTGTTGTCAACCCAAACCGGAAGTGCCTTTACTACAGGAGTGTGATCTGAGGCAAAAAGAGGCAAAAGTGAGCGGGGCGGAGTAAGGCCAATAAAGAACTTGATAAACTAAACCAGGCTTGTCCAAACTATGGGACAAATGCGCCCCTTGGACCAATTTTTCCTGGCCCTCAGGCAAATTACTTACTTTTTACAGCAAATTTTAATTTTTCTACAATTTTAACCTAAATTTTGGTGCGAGACAGACCTGACATTAAGGCAATGAGACTGAATTTAGGTTTGGTTGCACTTAAAACATCAGAGAAATGCAACTTTTTTGAACGTTTCAAGGTTGAGCAGAGGCCCTCAGTGGAAAAAGTTTGGACAGTGTTTTAAATCACAACAATCTGGAGACTCAGAGCAGGCGATGCAGTTGTTTATAAAATTGTTTATAATACTTAATATAGTAAATGAACATCTGAGTCTCTAGTGTATGTCCTGGCACTTACGGAGTTTAGGCGCCATCTACTGACTGCAGAGCGCTTACACAGTTTAATTATGTTATAACTCGAGAGACTGCGTGAGATGCTAATCAGGCTAGCAGTTCCAGTGATCGTGTTTAGACGCCAGAAAAGCTCAGAACGAGTCTGGCGATGATTTAAGGAATTGAAAACAGCAGAAGAATGAGTCTGGCGATGATTTAAGGCAATGTTTCCCAAGCTTTTTTGTCTCGAGTACCCCCTAAGCTCTGTCTGACACACTAGATTACCCCTTAACCTGTGTTTCAGGCAAATAAATGGATTTAAAAGTCACATATTGTCAGTTATTACAATTACATTTTGGTTTTAATTATATTTATAGTCCAAGATACTCCAAAAAGATGCAAATTTACAACAAATAACACTTTTTTATTCAGATAAAAGTACATTTCATCTTCTTTTAACACCTGAAACCATTCTGAGTACCCCCCGGTAATTGCTCACGTACCCCTTGGGGTCCCTGTACCCCTGGTTGGGAAACACTGATTTAAGGAACTGAAAACAGCAGAAGATTCTCAGATAAGTGACTTCAAATCTCAGTCATTCATCGAGGGAGTTCAGCAGGAAGTGTTTTTGACGGTCAGAGGGAGAGGATTTTCTAACATAGACTCATCAAACTAACGTGAACGAATCTAAATGCAACTCCAGGTGTGTTTTTGATGACGAAACATTGTTAGAACACGATTAAAAGCTAAAAAAAAGTCATAAAACGTGTCCTTTAATTCATGAGTGTCTTTTCTCTGAGCAAATAACCGGTTCATTCTTGTTAACATCGCCCGTCCCTAACCAGAAAAGCTATTAGCTGTGCCCTCACTAGCCCCACAGTCTCACTCTGCTGCCTCCGTCTTAACCACTCGTGACATTTCTCTCAGTCCAGTCCTTCACCTGCAGGTTGCTCTTCATTTGCCGGTCGCTGATGCCCAGAAAAGCCTGGCACGCCCCGGTGTTACAGAAGCAGCCGGTGCGCACATGGATGTTATAAAGACTGGCCATGCGATCCACCTGCAGAGAAACACGCACGAGTTAATGTCAGGTTTCATCCGATAGAGAGACGAGAGCCGAGGCAGGTTGTTAGCCGTGTTAAGAGTCGTTCGGTCTGACCACTAGAGCTGAATCAAATCTAAAGCTGTGGGTTTTCAAGAGAACAGTGTTGTCACGATACCAAAAATGTCAGACTCGAGTCGATACGAGGAAATGTGCTCGAGTCTCAAAGCCAATTTCAATACAGGGATAATTACAAATGATCTATTTTAGGTCAAGGTTTTAGACCAGAGCTCTTTAATTTAAAAAAAAATCAGTCAGTTGTTAGTCCTGGTTTAGTCCTTGTTTAGCCCTGAATTAGTCCTGGTGTAGTCCTAGATTTAGTCCTGGTTTGAATCTGGTTTAGTCCTGGTTTGGTCCTGGTTTGGTCCTGGTTTAGTCCTGGTTTAGTCCTGGTTTGGTCCTGGTTTTAGTCCAGGTTTTAGTCCTGGTTTTGTCCTGGTTTTAGTCCTGGTTTTAGTCCTGGTGTAGTCCTGGTGTAGATCTGGTTTAGTCCTTGTTTAGCCCTGATTTAGTCCTGGTGTAGACCGTGTTTAAATCTGGTTCGGACCTGGTCTAGACATGGTTTAGTCCTGGTTTGGTCCTGGTTTTAGTCCTGGTGTAGACTGGGTTTAAATCTGGTTTGGACCTGGCTTAGTCCTGGTTTGGCCCTGGTGTAGTCCTGGTTTTAGTCCTGGTTTTAGTCCTGTTGTAGTCCTGGTGTAGATCTGGTGTAGATCTGGTTTAGTCCTTGTTTAGCCCCGATTTAGTCCTGGTGTAGACCGTGTTTAAATCTGGTTCGGACCTGGTTTAGACATGGTTTAGTCCTGGTTTGGTCCTGGTTTTAGTCCTGGTGTAGACCGGGTTTAAATCTGGTTTGGACCTGGCTTAGTCCTGGTTTGGCCCTGGTGTAGTCCTGGTTTTAGTCCTGGTTTTGTCCTGGTTTTAGTCCTGGTGTAGACCGGGTTTAAATCTGGTTTAGTCCTTGTTTAGCCCCGATTTAGTCCTGGTGTAGACCGTGTTTAAATCTGGTTCGGACCTGGTTTAGACATGGTTTAGTCCTGGTTTGGTCCTGGTTTTAGTCCTGGTGTAGACCGGGTTTAAATCTGGTTTGGACCTGGCTTAGTCCTGGTTTGGCCCTGGTGTAGTCCTGGTTTTAGTCCTGGTTTTGTCCTGGTTTTAGTCCTGGTGTAGACCGGGTTTAAATCTGGTTTGGACCTGGCTTAGTCCTGGTTTGGCCCTGGTGTAGTCCTGGTTTTACTCCTGGTTTTGTCCTGGTTTTAGTCCTGGTGTAGTCCTGGTGTAGATCTGGTTTAGTCCTTGTTTAGCCCTGATTTAGTCCTGGTGTAGACCGTGTTTAAATCTGGTTCGGACCTGGTTTAGACATGGTTTAGTCCTGGTTTGGTCCTGGTTTTAGTCCTGGTTTGGTCCTGGTTTTAGTCCTGGTTTTAGTCCTGGTGTAGACCGGGTTTAAATCTGGTTTGGACTTGGTTTGGCCCTGATGTAGTCCTGGTTTTAGTCCTGGTTTGGTCCTGGTTTTAGTGCTGGTTTTAGTCCTGGTGTAGACCTGGTTTAAACCTGGTTTAGTCCTGGTTTAGTCCTGGTTCAGTTCTGCAGATGTTGTTAAAGCCTGTTCTTCTCGTTTTACAAAAGCATTGACACATTTCTGGCCTCAAGGACAAAAACATCCAAAAAATCTGTCTCTCAGTGAAATAAAGTTGAATGGCCCTGTGTTCGACAATAGACTGACATTATATATTTAATTGTAAAAACGCTACAAATAGAATACCCAAAAATAAAGACTGCAACTTACAATTATTTTGCTGATTGATTAATCTCCAAATGGTTCTTTCGATTAGTTGTTGAGAATGCAGATGTTCATTTGGGCCTGCTTCATGTTATTTCCTTTTTGGGTTATTTTAATATGACCAATGGCAGAGAATTCCTGAGAGAAAGTTGCTAAATAAAGAAACTCCACTTGCTTGTTTGCTAATTAGAGTCTTACATTAGAGTTTACCCAGATTTAAGAACATTGATCCTGTACAAAAGAAGCTAATGAACACTAGAAATGTGTTTCTTTAGCCATTCTTTGGTCTAATAAGGTCCAGACAGCGGTAACACACCATACATTTATAATTAAGAACGTTCAAAGATTCAAGTGCATTATCCTTATCATCACATGGTTTAGTCCTGGTGTAGTCCTGGTTTTAGTCCTGGTTTTAGTCCTGGTTTAGACCTGGTTTAGTCCTAGTTTAGTCCTGGTTTAGTCCTGGTTTAGTCCTAGTTTAGTCCTGGTTTAGTCCTGGTTTAGTCCTGGTTTAGTCCCGGTTTAGTCCTGGTTTAGACCTGGTTTAGTCCTGGTTTAGACCTGGTTTAGTCCTAGTTTAGTCCTGGTTTAGTCCTGGTTTAGTCCTGGTTTAGTCCTGGTTTAGTCCCGGTTTAGTCCCGGTTTAGACCTGGTTTAGTCTCGGTTTAGTCCTGGTTTAGTCCTAGTTTAGTCCTGGTTTAGTCCTGGTTTAGTCCTAGTTTAGTCCTGGTTTAGTCCTGGTTTAGTCCTGGTTTAGTCCCGGTTTAGTCCTGGTTTAGACCTGGTTTAGTCCCGGTTTAGTCCTGGTTTAGTCCTGGTTTAGTCCTGGTTTAGACCTGGTTTAGTCCTGGTTTAGTCCTAGTTTAGTCCTAGTTTAGTCCTGGTTTAGACCTGGTTTAGTCCTGGTTTAGTCCTAGTTTAGTCCTGGTTTAGACCTGGTTTAGTCCTAGTTTAGTCCTGGTTTAGTCCTAGTTTAGTCCTGGTTTAGTCCCAGTTTAGTCCTGGTTTAGACCTGGTTTAGTCCCGGTTTAGTCGTGGTTTAGTCCTAGTTTAGTCCTGGTTTAGACCTGGTTTAGACCTGGTTTAGACCTGGTTTAGTCCTGGTTTAGTTCTAGTTTAGTCTTGTTTTAGTCCTAGTGTAGTCCTGGTTTAGTCCCGGTTTAGTCCTGGTTTAGACCTGGTTTAGTCCTGGTTTAGTCCTGGTTTAGTCCTAGTTTAGTCCTGGTTTAGTCCTGGTTTAGTCCTGGTTTAGTCCTGGTTTAGTCCCGGTTTAGTCCCGGTTTAGACCTGGTTTAGTCCCGGTTTAGTCCCGGTTTAGTCCTGGTTTAGTCCTGGTTTAGTCCTGGTTTAGACCTGGTTTAGTCCTGGTTTAGTCCTAGTTTAGTCCTAGTTTAGTCCTGGTTTAGACCTGGTTTAGTCCTGGTTTAGTCCTAGTTTAGTCCTGGTTTAGACCTGGTTTAGTCCTAGTTTAGTCCTGGTTTAGTCCTGGTTTAGTCCTAGTTTAGTCCTGGTTTAGTCCCAGTTTAGTCCTGGTTTAGACCTGGTTTAGTCCCGGTTTAGTCGTGGTTTAGTCCTAGTTTAGTCCTGGTTTAGACCTGGTTTAGACCTGGTTTAGACCTGGTTTAGTCCTGGTTTAGTTCTAGTTTAGTCTTGTTTTAGTCCTAGTTTAGTCCTGGTTTAGTCCCGGTTTAGTCCTGGTTTAGACCTGGTTTAGTCCTGGTTTAGTCCTAGTTTAGTCCTAGTTTAGTCCTGGTTTAGACCTGGTTTAGTCCTGGTTTAGTCCTGGTTTAGTCCTGGTTTAGTCCTAGTTTAGTCCCGGTTTAGTCCCGGTTTAGTCCTGGTTTAGACCTGGTTTAGTCCTGGTTTAGTCCTAGTTTAGTCCTGGTTTAGTCCTAGTTTAGTCCTAGTTTAGTCCCGGTTTAGTGAAATACAATTGGTAAAAGAATCCAATGCATTTCAAAACACGTCTGTAAAAGTCTAAATTATGGAGTAACTGTTTGTCGTTTTTTACACATTCACGGAGACACGGGGACGTTTAGTTCTCTACAGAGGACTTTACATTATCTAAATAATTAAGGCGAAGGTAGACATTATACTTTATTGTCTCCGTGGGGAAATTTGTTCGCTGCATTTACGTTAAACCATCCTTCAAAGCCGCTGTGCAGTGTCTTCAGACTCATCTCCAGATCTTGAGCCAAGGCTTGATCAGGACCTTCGCCGGAGGATTTTACTGATTGTGCAAGTTTAGGTTGATGGGAGGAATTGAAACCTGTGAGATAAATTTGATTGTCCAAGTCTAAACTACAGAGTTAGCATAATAATGTCCCCTGTAGATGTGACGTCGTTAGCTTAATACAATCATGTTTAACCCTTGCTATTTGGACCTGTTTTTCCTGAAACGTCCGACTAAAATGAGCCTCATTTCAAACGAAAGCTGTTTCTGAACCTTTGGAGCACAAATACTGTCTGGACTCTTTGTGAAGCTGAGGCTCTGTAGTTTTAGCCTTTGTAGATTTACTCTGATTATAAGAGTGAACAAGCTCTGCAAAAAGGAATATCAGACTTTAAATTCTGTCTAAATTTCTTCTTTCTGGTGCTTGTAGCAGGACACTAGTTTGAGCTTTGTTGGGTTTTGACAATTCCTCTTTAAAGGCTGAGGTTAATTTAACTACTTTTAGGGACTTGTAATAAAATAAAAGTCCATGCGGAATCCGTATAAAAGTCATATTGAATTGAATTAATTTTAGTCTCTTTTGTTTATTTGTGGGTTTGGAGAACAAACTGACTCTAATTCATCCCAGAATGGTTGATTTGACTGGAAATAAGAGGGTTAAAGCTTTCTTTTCATATTGAACATGTCCAGCAGCTTCATAGTTTCCTTTTATCAGATGTGGATAAAAAGGAACAATTGTAACAGGTTAAATGACAAATATGCAAAATTGTCTTTTTTTTAATCTTTTAATCATGTTCTAACTTTTCCCCAAATAAAAAAAAAAATACTTGGAATTGCAAGGAGCTTCATTCACTCTTTTTTCATTATCATATTTATGAGGTTATCTTTTCTGTCCCTTCTCTGAGCCTCACAAAAACACTCAAATTTCTCAGATTTGTGACAAAAGTTGCAGTTTTTAAGTTCATAAATCATCACCAGACTCAGAGACATTTCCGCCTCAAATCATGTTCATTACAACTGTATGCATCCATTAGCATTTTAGGGCAAGCGAGCTTTTGTTTACTCCCCCACTGTAATTCCATCTGCTGCCAGTAGATGGAGCACTTACACAAAATTGATGCGCAAACGCCTGACGGATAGAAAGTAATGTCTGATTTCAGTAGACACATTATTTTAAGTTTGAGACGCCAAAGTAAAAGTTGTCTAAAGCAGGGGTTCTCAACCTTTTTAACCTCGAGCCACGACATAGTTTTACAAAGGAATCTGGGACCCAATCTCATATTAAATGTATTGAATTTGACTGATACTCAGGGAGGAGCTTTGGGCCCCGGGTTATGGACCACGGCCCTTGCCCTATTTGTGTTACCTGCCCCTCCCTTCATCTTCCTCTGGTTGTTTGCATGAATTCATGGTGAGGAACTCCTGATCCTGATTGGCCCAGTGTCCTCGACCAACCGCAGAAGAGTCACCTGACCCGCCCAATAAGTTAAACAGTTAAAGTGCGTATGACAGGTTTTTATGATTTTCTAATTTTGACTTTATTCAGTGTATTAATACTTGTTATAAATATATATAATAGTTTCACACCAATCAGGTCGCTGTTTGTGGAGAAAAGTTGAAAAATATGTTGAAAATTACAGGAAGTAAACAAACTGACGACATCACACTGGGGAAATACATATATACATATATATATATATATACATAATATAAAATAAACTACTTTTTTGACCATTTAAACATGAATTCAACTAAATAAATAAGTTCAAATATAGTTTTATTTGTCAGGTAAAGAACTGATGACATTAGATGAGTTTTAGCCCAGTTTACAGTGTGGTTGCTATGGTAATTTCCTAGTGTGATGTCATTATTTACAACCAGGAAGTGAAATTAAAACGTATAAAACTGCTAAACCGGGATAACATTTGTAAAGAATTTTAGCAAAACTTGAAATATATTTATCTTAACTGCATTTTAGGTAAATGAGTGTCCAACCTGTCATGGGCCCTTTAAACTTTTCATCACTCAGCTTGCCACTTTGATGTTTGACGTACTTTTGTTTAAATGTAGTGCCAGTGCTATTCGTTGTATTTTTTAGACAATTGTTAATTTGAGTTTACAAACTTTGTTGAATTAATTTGCAATTAGTGGATCCTGAGTTAGTTCACTTTTTAATTTATTTTCTTTTCTTTTGGTTAACTAAGTCTCATTTATTTAGCAAATTACTACTTTTTATTTACTGTAAATTATGGAAAAAATTGTGGACATGTTTTGTTACCCCTTTTAGCTTATTTTTGTCAATTCATAAATTACAGTTGTAGTTACCGTTCTTAAATCTTGGTTTTTGTTACATCCCTTACTTCTCTCGGTAAGAAGGGAATAACACAAAGTAAAATCTGTATAAATATATTGCAAAAATATCTATATCTATTATTCTCTGCATCTAATTGTAGAGCATTTTTTTCAGTGAGAAGCAGGAAATGCGATTGAATATTGATGGATATTGAGGACGCTGGGACAACATTAGGAAAGTGAGCAATACATGTGGACTATTGCAAAGAGTTTATTACAAACTAGTTCTGTTGTTCATGTTTTAAAATCAGGTACAGCATATTTAAAGTGCCTCTGACAGGTTGAACGACTCATTTGACTAAAATGCAGTTGAGATAAATATATTTAAATTCTGCCAAAATCTTTACAAATTTTAGCTATTCTTTTTTAGTTTTCAATTTTACTTCCTGGTTGTAAATGATGACATCACACTAGGAAACTACCATAGCAACCACACTTTACAGTGGGCAAAAACTCCTCTAATGTCACAGATTTTTTTTTATTTGACAAAGAAAAACACACGTGAACACATTTATTTTGTTGAATCAATGTTTAAAGGGTCAAAAAAGTAGTAGTAAATTATGCATAACGTTTATCTCCCCAGTGTGATGTCATCGATTTGTTTACCTCCTGTAATTTTCAACATTTTTCAGCTTTTCTCCACAAACTGCGACCTAAAAGGTGTGAAACTATCATTTATATTTATGTTAATACATGGAATAAAGTCAAAATTAGAAAGTAATAAAAACCTGTCATACGCACTTTAAAGGTCATTTACAACACGAGTAATGCATAATATGTGTCCCTTTAATATTTCCTGTTGCACACTTTCATATTCATCGTGTTACCTGTGAATACCCGATGAACTCTCCCTGTGCGTCCAGGAGGTTGAAGTTGAGAATGGGCCCCTGGGTGCCGGGGCTGTCAAACTGGCCCTGGGTGTAGATCTGAGCCGCCGGTCGCCCCGAGCCGTGGCGGAGGCTGGAGAGGACGATGTAAGTGAACCGAGCCAGGCCAAACGTGTGCTGCTGGATCGACCGCATTCCCCCTGAAGAGAGACGACAAAGGAGGAATAAAACGGATTTCCAGAGCTCCTTGATCTGGATGAACTGATCCTCTTCTGCCTGGAGGAACTACTTCTACTCTGCTCTGGATGAACTGATGCTCTTCTGTCTGGGAGGAACTACTTCTACTCTGCTCTGGATGAACTGATCCTCTTCTGTCTGGGAGGAACTACTTCTACTCTGCTCTGGATGAACTGATCCTCTTCTGTCTGGGAGGAACTACTTCTACTCTGCTCTGGATGAACTGTTTGTTGTCTGCCTGGGGGATCTCTCTGCTCTGGATGAACTGTTTGTTGTCTGCCTGGGGGATCTCTCTGCTCTGGATGAACTGTTTGTTGTCTGCCTGGGGGATCTCTCTGCGCTGGATGGACTGTCTACAGCAGTGGTTCTCAAACTTTTTCAGTCGCGACCCCCAAAATAACAGTAGTTCACATTTGCGACCCCCAAACACAAAAAAGTGATAAATTAGCCTTATACTTAAGGTTTGATTTTATTTTGAGAATAATAAACTAATGTGACAAAGACAAAAATGACAGAGGAAATGTTAAAGATTGAAGGAGTTCTTTTAACATTCATTGAACTCTGTCTGTCAAATCTAGCTATTCACCTTATTCCTGAAGTTGCCGTACGCGCCGCCGTCTTTTTTCCGTTGTAGTTTACATGGAGCAGACGAGCTCAACAGAAAATAAGTTCTACATGGACTAAAAAGACGTTTTCAGGCCTCAGGAAATCGTTGTGTTGTGACTTGTTGTTGCTCGTGTTCATTAAACATTTTACACAAATCAACCTCTCTCCACGGCCAAGCACCACTGACATGTTAGTGCCATATGAACCATCTCACACTCTGAGGACCTCAGGGACGGGCCTCCTGCTGGTGCCAGAGTCAGGACTAAACATGGACCGGCCTCCCGCTGGTGCCAGAGTCAGGACTAAACATGGACCGGCCTCCTGCTGGTGCCAGAGTCAGGACTAAACATGGACCGGCCTCCTGCAGGTGCCAGAGTCAGGACTAAACATGGACCGGCCTCCTGCTGGTGTCAGGACTAAACATGGGGAATCAGCATTTCAGTTTTTTGCAGCTAAAATCTGGAACAGTCTCCCTGAAGATGTGAGACAGGCCTCACTCTGACAATGTTTAAATCCAAACAGTTCTGTTTAGATGTGTAAACGACTGAAAGATCTATCTTCACTCTTCTCCTTTAAAGCGCTTTATTTTAAAATGATTCTGTGTGTTTGTGTTTTGTGATTTTAATGCAACTTTTCCTGTTTATGTAAAGCACTTTGAATTGCCCTGTGTACGAATTGTGCTCTACAAATAAACTTGCCTTGCCTTACTTTATGTAACATTTTAGCGGCGAGACTTTTCCCTCGTTCGTCATTAGCTTTAACGGAGTTCTCGTCAAACGGAAGTGTTTACAACAAAAGTGCATATCTGTGGCAAAAAGCGGCAAAAGTGGGCGGGGCAGAATAAGGTGAATACTCCACTGATTAAAACATGTCACCGGGTGTTTTTGATGATCAGATTTCTCTTGGGCATTTAAACAGACACCAAAAATAAGAACTTTTTATAGAGTTATCTGAGTCTTGTTATCCGATTTGTACTGGCCATGTAAATGTACCCACTGAAGTCTGATGTGATGTGAGTAACTGTTGATTTATTTAGGACTAAACCAGGTCTAAACCAGAACCATCAGTGATTCAGTTAGATTTGTGGGATTTGTATATGACTGGGCTGAAAACTTTTTATGTCATGCATTGCAATTGTGATTATATTTCAGTTTTAATGGTAGGATTCTGTTCACAGTGCATTTAATCATCTCAAATGTGTCCAGGAGCACAAAGCAAAACTATTACGCTTTTGTCTGCTAAATTAAGATAATTAGGGCTGCAAATAACTATTATTTTCTCAATCGATGTCAATAAAGTTGACCCAGTTGAAGCTAATGTGAAATCTCTTGAGGACATTCTACTAGAGCGTACAGACAAAGTAGGTTTCAAAAAAGAGAAACATCTTTTGAAAGTAATTCTTGCTTTGTTCGAGCCATAAAACCTTGACACATGACATGTTCTGGAGTCTGTGTATAATCCTGATTATGTTAATTTCATTACGAAATCAGCTGACAATTGTCTCAATAATTGATTTGTTATGATTAACCAAAGAACTTGTTTAGATTACGATCTACATTATCCGTGTCCACCCCAGTCCATTTTATAATTTGGACATTTTTCATATTTATCTAAAACATCTTGTGGTTCTGATTTCCGCCTGCCCCTTTAAAATATTTCTAAACTCTTTCTTATGGAGGGAACATTAAAAGGTTTATGTACAACACATACTTGAAAAATAACCATTTAATTAACATAGTCTTAGAGTCATAATGACACATTTCACTAAAATGTAGTTATATTATTCCCCTTATTCTGCCCCGCCCACTTTTGCCTCTTTTTGCCACAGGTACGCACTTTTGTTGTAAACGCACTTCCGTTTGACGAGAACTCTGTTAAAGCTAATGACGAACGAGGGAAAAGTCTGGCCGCTAAAATGTTACATAAAGTAGATTGATTTGTGTAAAATGTTTAATGAACACGAGCAACAACAAGTCAACAACGCACCGATTTCCTGAGGCCAGAAAACGGCTTTTTAGTCCATGTAGAACTTATTTTCTGTTGAGCTCGTCTGCCCCGTGCAACTTCCGGATTAAGGTAAATATATATTCATTTTACTAAACATTTTGCCCATTGGTTACCAGTTTGACAGTTTTTGTAAATTTTATAATTGTACTTCCTGGTTGGACATGAGCAACAAATATGACATAGAGGTAATTCCACAGCTGTTACCTAGCAACCATTTTGTTAACAGAGGCAAAATCACTTTAAATTACACAATAGTTGGGAAGTTACAGTAAATAATGCCTGTTAGGACCTTTATTTTGTTGGATGATGGTTTAAATTGTCAGAAAAATGTCAGTTGTGTGTAAATTGTCCCTGTTTTTTGATGGCACGTCGCTTTTTGATGACATCACAGAGGGAAAGCACTACTTCCTGTCATTTTAAAGTCTATATGACAGGGTTAGACGTCACATTTCACTAAAACGTAGTGAATATTATTTATATTTAAGATTTTACTAAACATTTTGCGTATTTGTCCCCAGTTTGACAGTTTATAATGTCACTTCTTGTTTGGACATGAGCAACAAATATGACATAGAGGTAATTCCACAGCTGTTACCTAGCAACCATTTTGTTAACAGAGGCCAAAATCACTTTAAATTACACAATAGTTGGGAAGTTACAGTAAATAATGCCTGTTAGGACCTTTATTTTGTTGGATGATGGTTTAAATTGTCAGAAAAATGTCAGTTATTATTAATAAATTGTCCCTGTTTTTGATGGCACGTCGCTTTTTGATGACATCACAGAGGAAAGCACTACTTCCTGTCATTTTAAAGTCTATATGACAGCGTTAGACGTCACATTTCACTAAAATGTAGTGAATATTATTTATATTTAAGATTTTACTAAACATTTTGCGTATTTGTCCCCAGTTTGACAGTTTATAATGTCACTTCCTGTTTGGACATGAGCAACAAATATGACATAGAGGTAATTCCACAGCTGTTACCTAGCAACCATTTTGTTAACAGAGGCCAAAATCACTTTAAATTACACAATAGTTGGGAATTTACAGTAAATAATGCCTGATAAGACCTTTATTTTGTCGAAATTGTCAGAAAAATGTGTCACTTGTGTGTAAATTGTCCCTGTATTTTCGATGGCACGTCGCTTTTTGATGACATCACAGAGGGATAGCACTACTTCCTGTCATTTTAAAGTCTATATGACGGGGTTAGACGTCACATTTCACTAAAACGTAGTGAATATTATTTATATTTAAGATTTTACTAAACATTTTGCGTATTTGTCCCCAGTTTGACAGTTTATAATGTCACTTCCTGTTTGGACATGAGCAACAAATATGACATAGAGGTAATTCCACAACTGTTACCTAGCAACCATTTTGTTAACAGAGGCCAAAATCACTTTAAATTACACAATAGTTGAGAATTTACAATAAATAACGCCTGATAAGACCTTTATTTTGTCGAATGATGGTTTAAATTGTCAGAAAAATGTCAGTTGTGTGTAAATTGTCGCTGTTTTTTGATGGCACGTCGCTTTTTGATGACATCACAGGGGGATTGCTTTTTATAACTCAGCTCTACTTCCTGTAATTTTAAACTTTTAAATTTCCTCTTGACTGATGTAAAACTATGAAAAATATAAACCACAAGTGCCCTCCCACCAAACTACGTCAGAATTAGACAAACATGAGAGCGTGTCATGTGGACTTTAAATAAATTCAGCGCCAGTTCTGACATGTGAGTGCAAGATGGCGTTTCTCTTTGTAAAGTGTTTTTTTTGTTTTTTTCGCGGTGAATCCAGAGTCACGCTTCTCGGAGCGGCACCTGTGAGTTTGTAGAGAGCGTCGAAGCTGTGGCTGAGAGCGATGACGTCCAGGAACGAGATCGTGCCGTCTTCAAATCTGAAAAAGAACAAAACGTCAAGAGTTTCTGAAAGTGGAACAAAAGCTTCCACTGGAGAGAAGTGACCAGAGAATGACAAAAAACATGGATTATTTTTAAAGAAACATCACTCTTCAAGGTGCACTATGCAACTTTATTCAATTATAGATGTTTTTTATTGCTACCTTCTTGTTTCCATGGAGATATAAATATTTAATGCTATACTGTGAAACATAAATTACAAAAATAACAGACCTTCCACCAGAAAGTGCATGATAAAGTACATTTGTTGAACCTTCTTAAAACAATTTGGGCTGCAATGATTAATCGATTAATTGCAACGAGCCAAAAGGGATTTCCATATTATTCGGTTAATCCATATTCGCGAAAAAATTAATAATCGTGAGAATTGTAAGGAGCAACAATGAGTAATTTAAGTTCACAAGTTCCAAAAAAGTCAAATTATGTGTAAAGTACTTTTTTATCTGGCTGTTTATGTGACAGTATCATTACTTTTTCATTTAGAAAGCTGGATTTCATAAAGCAGACAAGATGCAACTACACTTATGCCATAAATATGAAATAAAATATGAACAAAGACTTAATTTATAGTGTCCAAACTGTTTATAAAGAATGATAAGTTCTTGTATCTCAAATTCGTCATGAATGTTAATTATTCAACAAACTACAGTCCAAACGTTTTCATATTACTATTACAGCAAAAAATAAGGGAAGAAAAATCCTTACTAATCTAAAGAAAAGGACATGTGATAACTTTTTACCCTGAAAAATATTGTTCTTTCTTTCATTTCTTGAACGATTAGTCGATAGAGTAATTATCGTGATTGGCATTAAGGCTGGGCGATCCGGTGATAAAAATGGAATCATGAGCTGGTCCCTGTGACAATCTACTATTTTTGTGAAATGGTGGTGTCGTGATTGACTGTTTGTGTCTTTAATGCAGCTGTCTGTTCAAACACACTGTTTCTCCTGTTGTTTAGCCTCTGAAGCCTCTGAGCAGATGACTTTATTTACCTCTTAAAGGCCAGAGCTGCACAATTCAACCAAATCCACACAAAATCGCAATTTTAATGGATGCAATTAGCAAATCGTAAAGGCTGCAATTTCTGAAGTGCAATAATTTCTTTCACAAACAACAAAATGTCTTGGTTTGATTTGAATAAAAACTGCAAACACTGTAGTTTGGATTTGTACAAACATGTTCTGAAACGAGCGACAAAAGCGATAAAACTGTGTTCAAAAGCGACAAAAACACCCCTAGAAACAACAAACACGACTCAATGCACCAAAACATGACTAAAAGCGACAAAAACACAACAAAAAACCACAAAGACATGACAAAGACGCATTTACAAATGACAAACACAACTGAACGTGACAAAAACTTAAACTCACAAAGCGCTTTATTTTAAAATGATTCTGTGTGTCTTTTTGTGTTTTGTGATTTTAATGCAACTTTTCCTGTTGTGTAAAGCACTTTGAATTGCCTTGTGTATGTATTGTGCCTTGCCTTGCCTAGTTACAGCCCTAGTTACGACATAGAGTGACGACATTGAATGAATGTGTTTCGGTTTCTTATCAGAGGAAAAGCTGCTCCAGTCTTTCTTGACGCCGGCGGTTGGGGCTGAGGAGTGAGTGGGCTGTGGACGTGTTGTTATCACCTTCTGGTGTGAAGGAAACTGTGATACAATCTGATTATTCCATGTGTGATGTGACAAATCCCCATGAAAACCAGGACAGAGTGAGATCTAACCTCAATAACCCTGGCATGTCATCTCCCACACCTTCAGTTTGAATTGAACGATTCAAATACTGTCTGCATTCGGCTGAACTGGGCCACACTGGTTCACAACATAAAGTATTATCTGATTTCTGAGCATTTAAGTTATCATTCATTCAATCATTTAATTTAAATGACATGAAAACTGCAAAAACTGTGGGTAATCAGAGGGATCAGATAGAGATTTTCTGTTTTTAAGCTATAAATGCTAGGGCTGTAGTCATTCATTTTCTAGCGCTTATTCCCGTTAGGGGTCGCGGGTGACTGGAGCCTATCCCAGTGACTTTGGGCCTTAGGCGGGGTACACCCTGGGCAGTGGCCAACTCGGTCGCAGGGCTGACATACAGAGACAGAGACAATATTTGTAATTAGGGACAGCCCTACACTCGCCTCATTTAAGAAACAACTAAAAGAATGGTTTATTAACTGTCAAAGATGTGATCATGTGTGAAACATTGACACGTGTGAATGTTTGAGCGTGTGTGTGTGTGTGTGTGTGTGTGTGTGTGTGTGTATGGTGTGTGTATGTGCGTGCTGTACTAGTGCACAGTTATTAATTTAAAATACCTTTTTTAATTAATTTTACTACCTAAAATACCAAGATTCATGTCATTTTAACTAATATGTATATTGCCTTGTCTAACTGTGTGCGTTGTTTCTATTTTATGTAATGTTATATGTGTGCATCGTATACAGTTGTACACTTATTTGTTTTTATTTTTGTTTTATGGGACTACGGATGGAAATTAGCCCTGAGCTAAATCTGGTGTATTTACAGTCTAAGCTGTTCATTAATACATGCTGTCCCATTCAAATAAATAAAACAAACAAGGACAGACAACCATTCACTCTCACATTCATCCACTACGGGCAATTTTTTAGAGTTCTCAATTAACCTACACAGTCATGTCTTTGGACGGTGGGAGGAGCCAGAGAACCCGGAGAGAACCCACAGTAACACGGGGAGGACATGCAGACTCCACCCAGAGAGATCGTGTGATGTTGGTCTGGTCCGGGATTCGAACCCACGATCTCCTTGTTGAGAGGCAGAAGCTCTAGCCGCTCTGCCACCCCTAAAGAAATTCTTGGTCGACTAAAGCCCTGCCCTATCGAGGGCTGTAATCCTTTCGTCATTTAGTCGATTAATCGGTCGATGGAGTCTTAGTCGTCCAAGATTTCTACTAGCCGACTAATCATTTTATCAAGATTCAAATTATATACGTAGCAAAAAGGAGAAGATATGGCGTGAGTAAGCGGAAATGTATAAATACTCTGTTTCCTTTCTGTATAAATAGTTGTTTTAGCATGAACTCTTGTGCTGTTGTGGTCTTTTAATCTCAGTTTGGGACAAATACATGACGATACATAAGAGTTTTGATGTAGTTTTGCCACACCCCTTTAAGTCGACTAATCGGTCGATAAGGCAGCTTTTTGACCAAGAATTTCTTTAGTCGACTACAGAACCGATTATTCAACTTAAAGGGGATGTGGTAAAAATATATAAAAACTGTAAAGTATTTCCGAGTATCTGACCCAAACTGCACTCAAAAGAACACAACACTATTTTTACAGATAAGCTCTAGGAAACTGTGCATTTATATCTTAAATGTCTCAAAATCTTATGCTAACTCACTTCATATCTTCTTGTTTTTGTGGTTTTTGTCATATAAACCCTTTAAATCTAAATAAAATAATTAGTCGACTAATAAAAATGTTGGTCGACTAAGACAGCATCGACCGATTAATTGACTAAAGGTACACAGTGCTAATAATTTCCACATTTTTACTACAAAAACTGTTTAAAAATATATATTCATACTATTTATTTTGTCAACCCATCTGAAATGTGCAAAAATATGTTTGGAAATGTCTTGGTCGGGGTTTAAGTGTCACAAAAAATCTAAATACTGTAAAACTGAATCACAAAAGTGCCGAGAGATCACTTTGCAGCAACTAAAAATGATTTTAGTTTTCAACTCGTAAAGCGAATATTTCTGTTGGAAAAGACTTTTAAAATGCATTTTCAACAATACATTTTTAATAGAGGTTGAAATATGGCAACTGAAGGCTTCTAGATCAAGGATGTTGAGTGTATTATTGATGAAAAGCAGAAATTGTTTGGCATATTGATTTAATAATAATAATTTAATAATATAGTCCGGAGAACCATTACAATTAGACCTGCAAGATTTATTGTAATTTAATCGAAATCGCAGTTAGAACATTTGAAATACCGTAATTTCTTCCACAAACGACAACAAAGCCAGTCTTGTTCTGCATAAAAACTGCTCACCTGTAGTTCAGATTTGTTAAAACGTGTTCTGAATGTGATTCTTTTATAAGTTTGTCAGTTTAAAGGCTTTTTGTCAGTTCTCCTGGACAACTTTAAAGGTCCCATAACATGCAAAATCGACTTTTCAGAGGTTTTAACCTTCCTACAGTGCTATTTGGGCCTCGTATGTTGTGCCCAAAGTGGTTTTTTGATTGATTCCCTCATGCTTTCACTAGAGAACTGTCTTTTCCGTCCCCTCGGCTGAGCAGCAGACGGGGGCTCCTCACTAAGATGACGCGCTTCACCAGGATGACGCGGTGTTTAAGCCACGCCTCCAGGAAGCGCGCAGCCGCAAGAATAAAAACAGCTAATGCTAATGCTACACAGTAATTACACGATGGATACGACAGATCGAAGAGTTAGCTTGTTATTTACCAAACGGGAACGCCCGGTCAAGCGTAAGAGGCGCTGGAGCACGTCAAACTCCAGGTCAGATCCAGGACGGAGGACTCTGAACGACGCGCAGTCCGGACGCGAAAATGTTTATTCAGGTTTTGTGTATCGCTGTTTTCCGGAGCACCCGGCGCATGCTCCAGCTCCGATCTAGGCTTCGTCCGCCGGGTTGGGCGGGGAGGCGCGCGAGTTGGGCGGGGAGGCAGCCTGCTCTCTGTTGAAGTCGGATCTCAGAGTGAGCCGTTTGCTTTTGCAAGGAGGGGGGCCAGTCCAAGAAATGGGTGTTTTTTGGAAACTGTTATGTTATGGATATTGCACAACGCAAAAATGTATCAACAAAGCCCTTAGAATAGACTGTGTGAAGGGGAAAATAGCAGAATATGGGACCTTTAAAATGTGAACTTTGAACTAAATCCAATTGAAAATCTAATCGTCGTCAGAAAAATTTATATTTTTCCCAAATTGCAGCCCTAATAACCATTGGACATTTTGTACATTTACAGAACAAAACTGTTTTATTGAATTTGATCCAAAAATGACCCATCTTTACATACAATTCATAATAAAATCTAAATTATAGGTTTTATAAGAAAAGCACAATCTCTTAATGTGGCAAAAATCAGACACATTATGATCCGTCTTTCTGAAAATCTCCCCAAAAATATATTATTTTTCACCCCAAATTCAAATAATTCCTGCATTTGTCTTACAATACAACACTTTTTGTCCCTCTCTGCTTGCTGTAACACATTCATATATTCCTTCACAGTTTAATCTTTGGCTCGCGCTGTACAATAAAAAACTTTTTCTGAACCAAGAATCTCTCTCATAAAATCTGAATTTATGTGCAGCGGTTTGATGTGGAGCTGCGATTAATAGTCCCTTGGCCTCCATTTCATTTATATATTTATCACCATTCCTTCCTTCGTCTTCATCTTTATTGCATTTGTGATATGTTCGTTCAATGTCTGAATCCAATCACTGCCGCAACGAAAGGGAATTTCAGATTTAACAAATAATAAGAGCTTAATGATTGATTTTCTGTTGCTTTCTAAACTGTGCAACCTTATTTACTTTAGTTTTGAGCCTGTTTTCTGACACAAGTGCAATCAAAAATAAATAACTTTGGTGTGGTTATAGTTCTTTGATTCTTATCTGTGAAAAAGTACATTTAAATAAAACAGAGTTACTCATTACTTGGTTGTAGGGCTGTAAAGTGCACTGATTAATCCAGTGGTGCCCAACCTTTTTTGTCTCGAGTCTCCCCTAAACTTTGTCTCACACTAAGAGTACCACTTAACTTGAGTTTTGGGGAAATAAATGGGTTTATTTGTCATATATTGTCAATTATTACTATTATATCCATCCATCCATCCATGTTCTTCCTCTTATCCGGGGGCAGCAGTCTAAGCAGGGACTCCCAGACTTCCTACACCCCAGACACATCCTCCAGCTCCTCCGGTGGGATCCCGAGGCGTTCCCAGGATTATTATTACTACTATTTTTGTTTACTATTATATTACTTTTTTTATATTTTTGTTTTATTTATATTTATTGTTCAAGATACTCCAAAAAGATGCACATTTTACAACTAATAACACTTTTTTTATTCAGATAGAAGTATATTTCATCTTCTTTTAAAACCTGAAATCATTCTAAGTACGCCTTGGGGTCCCCGTACCCCTGGTTGGGAAACACTGGATTAATCAAAAAAAAAAAAAAAAAAGAGTGCAGTTTGATGCCGCAGCCTCTGTTTATCGTTAGTAAATTGCCCCATTTTAGTCAACGAATCAATCATTAAAAACTTAAAAACATATCTTTAGTCGACCAAGAATTTCTTCAGTCGGTGACAGCTCTAAAGATTAAGGTACAGAAAAGTCTTTAAACGTATTAGTTGATGTTTAATTGTCAGATTAATGAGAAATGTCAGTAAAATGAATCCCAAAAAAGCATCAGCGCCAAACAAACTCCCCAGTGGCAGTGAAGGTGACGGGGAATTTACATCGAAACGAACAGTTTGGCCACAATTAACAAACTTTATCGTGGATTATTTTTACGTAGAGGAGTTACGGTGAACTGATCGAGGGCAAAAGAAAGACCGAGCATTTTACATTGACGAAACATGGATTTCAGAATCAGAAACAGAAACGGTTTATTGCCATTGTCAGTGATCAAAAATTCACAAACATAGGAACTTGATTTCTGCAACTCAACGGATTGCAGTGAGTCAAACCACTCATTAGTTAAACTACAAATGTATTTTGCTGTTGATTTGGGTTTTTATTTGGGGAATGAGTTAACCATCGTCTCATAACAATTCAAAATCATTAATAAGATTGTGTGCCGGCAATTTTAATATCGATTAATGTGACAGCGTCTGACGGCATTGAGAAACAGAATTCTGTCCAAAAAGACAAATAACTGAAATAAAAAGGCATTTTGAATGTTTGGAAATGTGGGAAAAGCAGCTGCGGAAAGGAAGGAAAAAGAACATGAAGATATAGAAAGAAATCTGAAAAATTTAGACAAGGTTAAAGGGCCTATGACAGGTTGAACTACTCATTTAACTAAAATGCAGTTAAGATGACTATATTTCAATTTCTACTCAGACCTTGAACCATTTTACCGCAGTTTAGTTATTCTTTTAGGTTTATAATTTTACTTCCTGGTTGTAAAATATGACATCACGCTAGGAAATTACCATAGCAACCACACTGTACACAGGGCCAAAACTCATCTAATGTTACAGATTTTGTTAATTTGACAAAGAGAAACACATGTGAACGTCTTTATTTTGTTGAATTAATGTTTAAAGGGTCAAAAAAGTAGTTAGTTTTGCGTGAATTATGCGTAACCTTTGTCTCCCCAGTCTGATGTCATCAGTTTGTTTACTTCCTGTAATTTACGACAACTGTTTCAACTTTTCTCCACAAACAGAAACCTGATTGGTGTAAAACTACAATTTATATTCACAAGAGGTATTAATACACTGAATAAAGTCAAAATGAGAAAATCCTAAAAACCTGTCATACGCCCTTTAAAAGACTATTTCAAGACACAAAACTTGATTTATCTGCACTCTTCTCTCTTCTTCAACATTCTGTGCGTCTTAATCTGTTTTGTGATTTGAATGTGATTTATTCTGTTGTGTAAAGCACTTTGAATTGCCTCGTTGCAACGTTCATTATGTCTTCTTCAGTCATTTCCACACTTATGTTCTTCTTAAAGACGATAACACGCCTCTGGAAGCAACATCGGGTGACAGTTCTGAAGACGACTCGCAGTTAAGTCGCCGAAACATGTCAACAAGGTAAATACATCTCTTAATTTATTGTCTTTAAGAAGAACGTAAGTGCGGAAACTTGTCTTGTCTTGTCATTAATTAAGAGAGAGAGTGTCATTCGACTGAACTTAAGTTAAACCTGTCATTTTCAGGTGTTTATTGCACTGACAAGCGTGAATTAGCCTCTGTCATGTACAGAGGCTGCACGTTACTTACAAAATTTTTTCCTGTTTACTATTTTATCACATCGCTTTAATTGTCAAGATCAGTAAATGTTTTATGTACAAGCCGTTGCAATAAAGTGTACTACTTGAAAACATCTGCAGGGAAACTTTTTTATGATATGAAGATGAAAAGTGACGTCCAGATTTTACAGATTTAGGACACAATGTGCATGATCTATTCACTTTGAAAGCACACTCTTGACACGTAAAGGTCACTAATGTGTAAAATGAGCAGTTTTGAAGGTGTATTGTTATTCAATAATGGACTCAGACCTGAACTTTGACAGACACATCAAATCAATAACATCAACAGCCTTTACCACCTAAAAAACATTGTCAAAATTAAAGGTATAGTGTCTAAACCAGACTTGGAGAGACTTATCCATGCATTTGTCTCCAGTAGGTTAGACCAGTGATTCTTAACCATAGGGCCGGGGCCCAAAGTAGGGCCGCGAGCACCTCCTTGAGGGCCGCATAATCACTAAAATATAATACATTTAATGTGAGATTGGGCCTCAAGTTAATTTATACGGGAAAAGTCAGGCCTCAAGGTAAAAAAGGTTACGAACCCTTGGGTTAGACTACTGTACTACTGCTCAGTGGCCTCTCCAGACGAGCTGTAAAACAGCTGCAGTACATCCAGAACGCTGCTGCTCAAGTCCTGATTAGAACCAGGAAGTACGATCACATTAGTCTGTGTCAGGTCCATAGAACTATAATAAAACCTGGAAGATGAATCCAAGATGGCCGTCCTGTTTATCTCTATGGAGAGTGCTCATTCGCGCATGACCCCAAAAAAGTTTCTTACTTCCGCATTTACTTCCTGATATGGAGGCTGCCATCTTTGTTTTACTTCCTGAAACGGAGGCTGCCATCTTTGCTTTAGGGCGCCACGTGACGACAATCCCCCACTTCATATAAAAACGGTAATTTCGGTGATTTTAGAAACGGTAGAAAAGAACATTTCCTTCTATTTTATTTAAATGCCGATAATAATTCAGTCCTGTCTGCAATTATAATGTGCAATTTGAGAAAAAGGCTGGTTCCAAGAGGCTGCAGTACCTCACACGACCACTAATCAATCTGGGACCACAGACAGAGGGGGCGTGTCTTATCCAGTTCATTTAATACATCCATGGTCAGGTCTCTGCACTGGTGTCAGAGTCAGGACTAAACATGGACCGGCCTCCTGCTGGTGCCAGAGTCAGGACTAAACATGGACCGGCCTCCTGCTGGTGTCAGAGTCAGGACTAAACATGGACCGGCCTCCTGCTGGTGTCAGAGTCAGGACTAAACATGGACCGGCCTCCTGCTGGTGCCAGAGTCAGGACTAAACATGGACCGGCCTCCTGCTGGTGCCAGAGTCAGGACTAAACATGGACCGGCCTCCTGCAGGTGCCAGAGTCAGGACTAAACATGGACCGGCCTCCTGCTGGTGCCAGAGTCAGGATTAAACATGGACCGGCCTCCTGCTGGCGCCAGAGTCAGGATTAAACATGGACCGGCCTCCTGCTGGTGCCAGACTCAGGACTAAACATGGACCGGCCTCCTGCTGGTGTCAGAGTCAGGACTAAACATGGACCGGCCTCCTGCTGGTGCCTAGACTTAGGACTAAACATGGACCGGCCTCCTGCTCGTGCCAGAGTCAGGACTAAACATGGGGAATCAGCATTTCAGTTTTTTGCAGCTAAAATCTGAACAGTCTCCCTGAAGATGTGAGACAGGCCTCACTCTGACAATGTTTAAATCCAGGCTAAAAACAGTTCTGTTCAGATGTGCAAACTTCCTAACAACTTTCATGATATTACCTAACCTTTGATACATCGCCTCTACATAAAGCCGTTGCAAGAAAGTGTACTACTTGAAAACATCTGCAGGGAAACTTTTTACGATATAAGAAGGTGGAAAGTGAATCAGACGTCCAGATTTTACAGATTTAGGACACAATGTGCATGATCTATTCACTTTAAAAGCACACTCTTGACACGTAAAGGTCACTAATGTGTAAAATGAGCAGTTTTGAAGGTGTATTGTTATTCACGGCTTCATTTAATGACAAAGTTAAACACAAAAAACGCAAAATTTCAGGCTTGTTGTCGTTTATTACCTCACCTTACCTAATGGCTTCCCGTCATCCAATTTACGGAAGCTTTATATCATTTTTCAGCTATTTTTGTTGTATTTTTTCCAATAAACAAGATAATCAAACTTTGCTGAACAACTTTCATGATATTACCTAACCTTTGATACATCGCCTCTACATAAAGCTTCACATTTTTAAACGACGACTCTCTATAAGCCTTGCATTTCCACTAAGAGACTTTTCCTGTATCTCTTTCCCTCCTCCTCAGACTCGCCCTGGTCCGGAGCTCGGAGTAATTGTGCATTCAGAGAGAAGCGGGTGGATTTAGCTTGTTCTTTACTTTACCTGTCAGACGTGCTCTCCGCCGGCACATAATAATCTTCTCCGGAGAGGTACGCCGCCGCTGTGCCTCCCCCAAAATAACTCTTTTTCAACAACATGGCTGCCGCGTCCGTGCGAACAAGCAGTGCCCCTAAGCCCGTGGGGAACCCGAACATCTTGTAGAAGGAAACGGGGATAAAATCGGCCCGGCATTGCTTTAAATTTAGCGGTGAAGAGGTGACATAGGAGGCTGAGTCTAGGAGGACAAACCACTTTCCTTTAAAACCACTTGCTGGGTATAAACTTCTCGCTTGGATGCCGCTCACGTAGCTCAGGGGATATTTCTTCCCGGAGAAGTTGCTCTGGGCCGGGAAGCAGAACAGATGCGGCGTCTGGCATGAGATATCGCCGTCCTCGGTCGTGTTTTCGGACGCGTTTTCGACGTCTTCGGGCGCCACAGGTAGAGTCGTGACGCCCGGGCCGGAAGCGAGGGCCCTCATGCCCACGACGGAGGTGTGGTTGTCGGTCAGGTGGCTGAAGACGCTGCCGGGTCGCCACGGGAAGGTCTCGGCGACGAGTTTGAGGGCGGCCGTGCAGCCAGAAGTGAAGATGACGGAGTATTCGTCGGGGTCGGCGTTGAAATGTTGCAGGATCCTGAAAGAAAATGATACTTCTTTGGATGTTTTGATTCAGATACTTACAGAATTAATAAAATATAAGGGTCTATGTTACCTATTTTAGTTGTGGTTTACTTCAAGGTTATTTCTGGTCTAGTGCAAGTTGTAGAATTGGGTTTAGTTTTATGTTTAGTCCAGAATTAGGCTAACACTTTATTCACTTTATTCACTTTATTCCGGAAGTTGCCATACGCGCCGCCGTCTTGTTTCCGTTGTATTAGTTTACACGGAGCAGACGAGCTCAACAGAAAATAAGTTCTACATGGACTAAAAAGACGTTTTCAGACTGTCCAGGAAATCGTTGCGTTGTGACTTGTTGTTGCTCGTGTTCATTAAACATTTTACACAAATCAATCTACTTTATGTAACATTTTAGCGGTGAGACTTTTCCCTCGTTTGTCATTAGCTTTAACGGAGTTCTCATCAAACGGAAGTGCGTTTACAACAAAAGTGCGTATCTGGCAAAAAGTGGGCGGGGCAGAATAAGGTGAATACTAATTACACTTATTCCTGCCTTAATAAAGCATGAACAAAGACTTAATTCATAATCAACAAATAGTTTATTAAGAATGATTCAAATATTCTAACCCTAATTTCTAATCCTAACTCTAACCTTAACCTTAATTAAGTAGTAACTAATCCTGAATCATGTTTAATAAACTATATATGCATTAGTAATTAAGTCTTTGTTAATGCTTTCTTTATTAAGGCAAAATAAGATGTAGTTATTATAAAGTGGTACCAGAATTAGTCTTGTTTAGAACTGCTTTAATATTGCTGTAGTCCAAGTTTATATCTGGTGAAGTTTAGACCTGGTTTGGACCTCGTTTAGTTCTAGTTTATTCTTAATTTAGACCTGATTTAGATTAAATATGGTCTTGGGTGGTATAGTATTAGTTTAGCCGTTATTTACACCTAATTAAGACCTAGTTTTGACCCATTGTACTGTATTTTTTTCTTAGTTTAGTCTTGTCTGTGCAGTCCTTCAACCTTTTGTTGTTGTAGTCCTTTTTACTTCCAGTATTTACAGTGATCCCTCGCTATATCGCGTTTCATCTTTCACGGCTTCGCTGCTTCACGGATTTTTTTTACAGTGCGGATATTTTTACAGTGCATCCACTGAACTTCAGCGCACGCACAAGAACGGGGCCCTTTGATGAGTCGTTCATTGCAGTTCTCAAATATAATCGAAGGTGGCATATCCGTTTATAAAAATCTTCTTGCTCAGAAAAAGAAAGAGCGCCAACAACTAGAGAAAGAGTCGTGCGTCTTCAGTAGAAACAGACGCTACAGGGGGCGGAGTCAGGACCAAGAGGCACAGACTGTGAAATACACCAGTGACAATGTTTCCAACCTTGTATTACTATATTAAAATTATTGTTTTAAACAAATTTTGGGCTTTAAAACAGGTTTTTATTTTTGGTTTCATTCCATAGTTCAGTATTGCATTGTAAAATAATAAAAAATAAAGCTGTGACTACTTCACGGATTTCACTTTTCGCGTGTTATTTTTGGAACGCAACTCCCGCGATAAACGAGGGATCACTGTACTAGTATTTTATTCCTACAGTTTATTTAATGTGTTGAAAAGCCACACGTATTAAGTGTCACAAGGAGTTTGTACGAATTGACTAAAACAGCCAATGGACTCTGCTTCACATCGAAAGAAAAAGTTTTCTTTAATAAGGCGTTACACAGTAGTTTCTTATGAATATAAAGTGTGGCGAAAATCCTATACAGTATTAATATTCCTCCATGTTAATTCTGGATTGCATTATGCAGTTCTTCTCCTCATTTGCTCCCTTAAAATGAAACTTTTGCCGATTGGCTAAAGTGAAGGCGACAGCTTTCATGGAACGCGTCACAAGCTATGATCGACGACATGCACAAAGTTTTCACACGCACAACTTAAAGGACATATATTGTGGCTTTTTTGAGCTTTTGACTATGTTTTAACAATGTTTCATCATCAAAAACACACCTGGAGTTGCATCTAGCTGCGTTCAAGCTAATTCGAGGAAAGCTGGTTAGAAAATCCTCTCCCTCCGACGTCAAAAACACTTCCTACTGACCTCCTTCGTTCTTTCTGATTTTATACGTCACTTATGCGAGAATCTTCTGCGTTAAGTCCTTGAATCATCACCAGACTCGTTCTGAGCACTTCTGCTGTCTAAACATTATCACTGCTACTACTACCCTGATCTACCCTGTCATGCAGTCTCTTAAATAGCATAACATTAAGCGCTTTGAGTGCCTATTAGTTGGAAAAGCAAAAATCATCATCATTATCATGACAAAATTGTGTAAGCACTAGGCGCCATCTAATGACTGCATACACTCTGTAAGAGCAAGGGCAAACTGCTGAGAAACATGCTCATTTAATCCATAATAAACTTTTTGGTACCACTTTATAATAACTACATCTTATCTTGCCTTAATAAAGCATTAACAAAGACTTTATTAATAATGAATGTATAGTTTATTAAACATGATTCAGGCTTAATAACAACTTAATTAAGGTAAAGGTTAGGGTTAGAATATTTGTTAAATATTTACTAAGCCTGAATCATTCTTAATAAACTATTTGTTGATAATGAATTAAGTCTTTGTTCATGCTTTATTAAGGCAAGTGTAGTTATTATAAAGTGTCTCAAGAGCATGTTTAAAGGTAAATAACAATATAAAAAATGCATAATGTCTTTTCTTTAAGCTTGTCGTCTAGCTGAGGCTGACTCACAGTTTTCGTATTGACAAACAGGTTACGTTGTAAATAAATGGAGAAGGAGCTACGTCGCCCCTCATGTGTGGAACTATGCATTTGTTATGGACTTGCTTCCTTTATGCTTCAATCCCGTTGTAGTCAGACCAGCTTTAGTCCTTGTTTAACGCTGATTAAGTCCTTGTTTACTCCTTGCACTTGGCGATATGACAAGAAAAATTTATCATGATTTTCTTGGGGTCAGATCATGATTTCCATTTTATCACTATTTTTGTTCACATTGTATTTTTCTATTGCCAATAATAGAGCTGCACGACTTAGGAAAACATCCAATTGTGATTTTTCAAAACAATTTTGTCACTTTTAGTCGCGTTATTGTCACGTTCAGTTGTATTTGTCATTTAAACGCATCTGTGTTGTTTTTAGTCATGTTTTTGTCACCTTAGGTTTGTTTTTGTCGCTTTTAGTCGCGTTTTTGTCTCTTTTAGTCATGTTTTTGTCAATTTCAGTCCGGTTTTCTCGCTTTTGTCATGTTTTTATCGCTTTTAGTCAGAGTTTTGTCACTTTTAGTCATTTTTTTGTTGTGTATTTGTCGTTTTAGTCATCTTTTAGTCGCTCTTCATCATGTTTTGTTGCATTGTGTTGCGTTCGCTGTTTGTTAGCACGTTTTTGTCACTTTTGAACATTTTTATTGCTATTGGTTGCGCTTTTGTCGATTGTTTCAGAACATGTTTGTACAAATCCAAACTACAGTGTTAGCAGTTTTTATTCAAATCAAAGCAAGACATTTTGCTGTTTGTGGAAAAAATTACTGCACTTTAACTTTGCAAATTACAGCCTTTGAGATTTTCTATTTGCATCCATTAAAATTGCGTTTTTTTTTGACAATTTTGTTTTGCTCTGGCCTTTAAGAGGTAAATAAAGTCATCTGCTCAGAGGCTTCAGAGGCTAAACAACAGGAGAAAAAGGGTGTTTGAACAGACAGCTACATTGAAGACACAAACAGTCAAACACGATACGACGATTTCACAAAAATAGCAGATTGTCACAGGGACAAGCTCAACATTCGACTTTTCTCACCGTATCGCCCAGCCCTATTTACTCCACACATTTACTGCAAACGTCCAGAAATTCAGTCCTGATGGTCTGTTAAACGGTCTGTGATGGAATAAAAGAGCGTTACCTGTATCTGACCCTCTCCACGGTGTCATGTGTCAGTCGGCTGCTGGGGCTGCGGCTGTGCGGGTTTCCTACGGGACATATCACACGTTTTAAACAGCAGCAGTGGATCCCAAATCAAAATAATGTCGGTTTTTATGTAGCTCCCTCAACTGCGGGGAGATCATTTAGTTCAATTATAGACAAAACGCCAAAAAAGACTCGGGTAAACGCCGTGTATTCAAAGGGCAAGGGATCCCAAGAGAAAATAACAGGAGAATATAGCTGTCACTGCATCCTCACTTTACAGACAGGAGGCTAAGCTAAGGGCTAAACTATGCTCCTGCTGTCAAAATGCAACAATAATATAGCCACTTCTGCATTTTGTGAGCTTCATTATTTCGTTTATTTCTGTTCTGTTTAGTTGTGCACATGACTGAAAGGATTGTATCTGCTCTCTTCTCTATTAAAGTGAATTTTATAGTGATTATTTATGTTTTAATTGTGATTTTAATGCACCTTTTTTCTGTTCTTTAAAGCACTTTGAATTATATTGTGTATGAATTGTGATCTGCAAATAAACTCACCACTGGAATCCATTTAAAGATGCACTATGTAACTTTCCTGGTGGTTAGTCTGCCACAAATGATGCTTGTCTCCATGGGAATGTTAGTGCTTTGTCTGGAATGTGCCACAGTAAAGCATTACACTATATTATACCAGATCTGTGGAGAGACGACCCCACTCACAGAAGAATATATTATTTGTTTTTTCTTTAGTAAAAAAAAAAAACTTGTCATTAAATACGTGCAAGATCAGTTTAATGTTACACTGTGGAACATTCAAGGCAAAAGTCAATAATATCTCCATGGAGATTTGCACTGCAACATTGCACATTTGCACTGTCTGCCAGCTGTACATTTCTGTATATAGTCCTAGTCTATCTTAGTCTATTTTATTCTTAATTTTACACATGCCTCTTTTATATATTTTATTATATTTTATTCATTGTTTTATGTTACACCTTACCCTGAAGCAAGTTCCTCTGTTTGTGAATTTTGATCACTGACAATGGCAATAAACCGTTTCTGATTCTGATGGAGACAAGCATTTGTAGAAGACTCTCCACCAGAAAAGTTACATAGCGCACCTTTAAGTTCTACTCTCATTGGTCAAATATTCATGTTTTACTGTTTGTTTGGGATGGTCCTTGGGAGGAAATGACTATAGTCTTCTTTTAATTGCAAATACTGTTCAATATAGTTTAATTTAAAACTCAAAGGCACATATGAACTATTCCTGTCATGATAATAATTATTATTTCGACGTATTGTTTAATAAATGAAAGCCAAAATAATTTTTAGGGCTCAATATTTATACCTTTCTTTGAACTAATAAGATTGGTAATATATTCAAATTTCAGCTGTAAAGGGTTGGATAATTAATAAATTAGCCTTATAAATGATAAAGTTAGTGTTTAATTCTACTCTCTCTTGCTTTTAAAGTTGTGTCGGTGGCGTAAAGTAGTTCCAATATTATCATTTATCGTGATATTTTCTGTAACAATATGTCGCACCTTAAATGTGTTATTGTGACAGGCCTAATCTGAATGTTTTATAATGAAAATAGCCTACATTAAAGGTGTCTAATACACTACTAAAAACATTGGTAGTTGGAGATCTATTGAAATTAATCAAAATGTTACATTAAATCTGAACTGTCGGACTACTAATGCAATATTGACCCTTAAAACATTGTAATAACAAAAAATATATTGAATAAACTGTACATAAAATATTACAAATCCATTCCTCTGAGAATTAGAATCTGAGATAATCCAAGACGCAGTTTTTGTCATATAGAATGAGTTTTTTTGTTTTGTTTAAAGGGCCCATGACAGGTTGAAAGAGACATTTAACTAAAACGCAGTTAAGATAAATATATTCAAATTTCGAATAAAATATTAACAAATTTAACCCCAGTTTAGCTATATTTTAGGTTTTAAATGTTACTTCTTGGTTGTAAAGTATGACATCACACTAGGAAATTTCCATAGCAACCACACTGTACACTGGGCCAAAACTCATCTAAAGTCACAGATTTTGTTCATTTGACAAAGAAAAACACAAGTGGCATCTTTATTTTGTTGAATCAAAGTTTAAAGGGTCAAAAAAGTAGTTTATTTTGTGTAAATTATGCATGACCTTTGTCTCCCCAGTGTGATGTCATCGATTTGTTTACTTCCTGTAATTTTTAACAGATTTTTCCACTTTTCTCCACAAACAGCGACCTGATTGGTGTAAAACTATAATTTATACTTACAAGAGGTATTAATACACTGAATAAAGTCAAAATTAGAAAATCGTAAAAACCCGTCATACGCACTTTAATTGTTGATATTTTTAATTAAAGAAGAAAAGATCTGTTGACACAAAGGTATGTCATTGTCCCTGCTAAATAGCCAAAGTGCAGATAGTTGTACAAAATAATTTACTTAAACTTGGTAATTCTGAACATGACAAAACTTTTTAAACTGCTGGTTTATTTCAATGTTTTAGTTCGCCAATTCAAAAAGTATGACTAGTATAACAGTGCTTCTCCTCACCGTACAGACTGGTGCTGATGTCCTGGCTGTAGTTTCGCACCGCACACTCCGGATACAGCGTGGTCCCGGCGTGATCCAGATACGTGACTCCTGTTTACGGCACACACAAACACAGCGGGCGTCAGGACACATCCACCCCGCGTTACGAGCGCACTCCAGCGGCACCACGACCCGGGCAGCTCCCATGGCACCGCTCCTCTCACGCCTCACTGACACCATTACCTTTAACGCGCCTGAACTCCTTCTCCACCATCTCCTGGAAGTTTCCCCCGTAGCCATAATGACCCGAGACTTGCGCGAAGAAGTCGAAAGTGCAAAGTTTGTGAAAATCCATCGATTGGAGTCTGCTAAAGAGCAAGGACGCGCGGAGAAACAGTGGGTTTGGGTAGTTGTTTGCGCGCTTTTACGCACACGCTGCAGCTGTCTGTGCCTTTTACGCACGAACTGTAGTTGTTTCTGTGGCTTTTACGCGCACACTGCAGCCGTCTGCCTTGAATGCCTTTAACCATTGACATCTCCGAGGTCTAAGTCCGGTGACAGGCAGCTGAGTCGTGTTTGTTTGACCGTAGCAGATCCGTCACACTGCGGGGTAATCAGTAACAAGAGTGACTTCGGCGTTAGCATCATGGCTAACTTTTGGATGTCACGAAGTTTGAAGTGAAAAATAACACGAAGTAAGCAGAGTGGGATCAGAAAAACATCTGCTTCTTAACAACAGACGTATTAACTTTGTATAAACTTTGACCATTGCTTATGACACATCCCAGACTGTGAGAGAAACTTACGTCAAGTGCTAGCTCAACTTTTAGCAGCTAGCACTTGAGCTAAATGCTAAAGCTAACAGATCAAAGGAAGAGGAAGTCAAACGCAGTGACATAAGTGACCGCTGTGTGGTCGATATAAGAATGAGTTAACATAGTTACATAATTATAAATTCAGGTTATATGAATAAATATAAACAGGTTAGCAAAAGTGTAATATTTTTTTATTATAAAAAAAAATGTAGGTGCATTGTGCAAGTTAAAATGGTCAAATCAGAATCAGAATTACTTTTATTTATCCCCAAGGGGAAATTCTTTTTGTTACATGTGCAACCGACCAGTAGAGACAGTAAAGTATTATAAACAAAATAAGAGATATATATAAGAATAAAATACAATAGCTCTATAATGATCAACCCAAATAAACTACACTTCGATCCCACACTCTAATCAGAAATTGTCTGACGAGCAGAATTATCATTTCACAATTCACCACAGTTGCCTCTGCAGCCCCTACAGTCAACAGAAAGAGAGGGATTCGGGACGAAACCATAGAACTATAATAAAACCTGGAAGATGAACCCAAAATGGCCGCCCTGTTTATCCCATAGAACTATAATTAAACCTGGAAGATTAATCCAAAATTGCCACCCTGTTTATCCCTATGGAGAGTGCTCAGTGGTGCATGACCCCAAAAAAATTTCTTACTTCCGCATTTACTTCCTGATACGGAGGCGGCCATCTTTGCTTTAGGGCGCCACGTGACGACAATCCCCCATGATGCTTTGAGTGATGTGAGCGATCACGCAGCTGCAAGTTTTTGTGTTAACGTTAGACTCGCACATGTTTGCGGTGACGTCACTTCATATGAAAACAGTAATTTCGGTGATTTTAGAAACGGTACAAAAGAACATTTCCTTCTATTTTATTTAAATACCGATAATAATTCAGTCCTGTCTGTGATTATAATGTGACATTTTAGAAAAAGGCTGGTTCCAAGAGGCTGCAGTACCTCGCACGGCCACTAATCAATCTGGGACACGGACAGAGAGGGCGTGTCTTATCCAGTTCATTTAATACATCCATGCGAAACTCCCGCGCAGTTTCAGCGGAAGTGACGCAAAGCGCGTTCTCGTTCTTACTTCCTGTTTCGCTGAACTGAACTGTGCAAAGTTTTCGACGTTTGTACAAAGTTGCAACCTGCAAGTGTGAGTGCCAGTTCGACCAAAAAGACAAAGAAAAAACAAAGTTCGACCGGTGAAGAATCTGGACAAGAGTCCACATTGGCACCTCATTTGATAAATGGAGAGACCTCAGAACTGCGCTGGGGATAAAATGGGGATCCTTAGATGTTTATCTTTTTGATGAAAAGGTAAGACTAAAGTGAATAGCAACATGTCTCGCTAAATTGGTCACATACAAATCTAAATTAATTAATAATTAGTTTAATTAGTAATTTGCATAGTAACAGTGGCTTCATTGTTTACAGATATGAGAAGATGAAAGTAGCTCCTAAGGGTCTTGTTACATCTACACCTTCTAAAGCTCCTCCTGTAGCCTCTGCAGATATATTTGGGATCAACACATCTGCCTCGTGGGGTCAGTGCTGGAGACTCTGGGTCAGGTGTAGTGTGTCTGTTATGAATGGAGACTGGCCGTGGCACACAAACTCATTTGACTTTTTTCCAACAGGGATGACTTCCAGGTGTGTCTGCCTCATGACAACAGCATTGTTATTATGCTGCACTAAGACATGTTCTTAAACTTAGTAAACTCTTGGTACAATCCTTTGCCTGTAAAATCGCTTGTGTCAACATAAGTGTTTGCTTTCTTTCTGTAGCCGACAACGTCTCTTCCCCGACCAGAGGCTCACAATGTTGGACGTGCACATTTGTTTATTAATACAAAACTGAACAATATTTACAACTGTTACTTCTTTATTTGTAAAATTAAAGTTTGTGGAGTGTAAAAGAGTTTATCCAGTTGTGATCTGAATGGTGCTTCTTTATAGCCAACAGAAACTCCAAAGGGGTTCTGGGAACTCCGGATTTCCCTCACACAGCAGCTTGGTATCACACAGCAGCTTGGTATCGCTGATTCCCTGCACCCAAGCGCCCATCCTGCCACAGTGTAAATTGCTGATAAGCTGTGTATCGATACCAGGTTATCGACTCCAGGTTCATGACTGTTACCGAGAGCAAAAATATTGATAAGTCTGTCGTGGAAAACGCAGGATGCCTTCATCTAGAATGTAGAGATCCATATGGGCTACAGCTGTGACAGAGTCAGCTGGAACCAGTCTACTAGTCTACTTATTTTCAATGTCTGTGGGCATCAGCTTGCAGTTGAGGCACGTGCACCAAGACAGAACCTCTGTTTCTCTGCTGCATGATGTCCAGGAAGACACCCGGCACGAGTGACCACCGTCTGAAGCACTTCTGTCCTCCCTCGTGTCCAGAGCTGAACTCTGGAGGCAGATGAGTCTGTGGCTGTAGTTCGTGCTCGTACTCGCATGCGCATCATGAAGGCGCACCAAACAGGATGCAGTTCCACTTAACGCCAGAGGTGGCAAACGAGTTAAAAAATTCTGCAACTTGCTCAATGCTCCTTTAAGATAAAAAAAACCAAGATGAGTAAATATGCTTGTTAACAAATATTTAGTAATTTATTCAAGTAAAAACATACCTAAAGCCTGCCTTATGTGCCTATTATAACAAAATGAATAATTAAAAGCATTCAGGGGGCTGCAATGTAACAAAACAAATTTCTCATATTGATTGATCACGATTTTTGATTCTTGTTTGTAAATGAAAACGAACTAAAATGGTTTTAAATAGCCTACTAATTTCATGAACAATACAGACTTTTAAGTATTAGTATTAAACACGAGTATCTTCCTCCAAAGTCTGAACTCTGATCCAAACCACATGTTCACAGAGGATCAGCTGTGGCCTCTGCATTGAAATGAAATATCACCGACGATTAGGACAGACTGAATATCCATCTCTATTAAATTCAATTAACTGTGCATTCCTATAAATACATCCATAGCACTGACAAGTTGTTGCTTGAAGAGGGAAGACAAATATCACACCCCACCAGTAGATGTCGCTATTTTAAATAAACAAGAGAAACATTACAACAAACAGACTGGGTAAAACTTCAATATAATACCAAAAACCTATGAACCTTATAACGCTTTAGGCTGAAGTTGGAATACAAATGTAGTTGAACTCGCTGCTGTAAAGGATTTGTGCATCTGAAATCTATAAATTGTCAAATGAATGTTCCTTCTGAGGCCGTTTGTCTTGAGCGTGTCCCACAAATCCAACAAGTATTGACTGGAGGTTATTATTTCTGGCTATTGAATATCTGTGACAGGCTCCAGATGATATTATTGAACTGGGATCACACTCTAATGCCAGGATGTGTGATTAAGCCCTCCAAGGAGAGCAAAACAAGAAATATAAGCCCTTATTATTAGTAGTAAACAAATACAGGGACAGGATATTAAAACTAAAACGTGTCTCAATTCTGAAATATCAGCATACAGATTTTGATACTTCAATTAGGCTACAAAAATAAATAAAAAATACAACTCAAAATGTATGCCTTGAATATAATCCTTTGGTCTTAATTACAACTTTGATTAAAGCTGTTTTGTTTTGATACAAGTTTAGATCAGTGTCTGTTTGTTTTTGCTTTTTGACAGCCTTAAAGGGCCCACGACAGGTTGAACTACTCATTTAACTAAAATGCACTTAAGATAAATATATTTCAATTTCTACTAAACTCTTTACACATTTTACCCCAGTTAGCTATTCTTTTAGGTTTTTAATTTCACTTCCTGGTTGTAAAGTATGACATCACACTAGGGAATTACCATAGCAACCATGCTGTACACAGGGCCAAAACTCATCTAATGTCACAGATTTTGTTAATTTGACAAAGAGAAACATGTGTGAACACCTTTATTTTGTAGAATCAATGTTTAAAGGGTAAAAAAAATATATATTTTGTGTAATTTATGCATAACCTTTGTCTCCCCAGTGTGATGTCATCAGTTTGTTTACGTCCTGTATTTTTCAACAGATTTTTCAACTTTTCTCCACAAACAGCGACCTGATTGGTGTAAAACTACAATTTATATTCACAAGAGGCATTAATACACTGAATAAAGTCAAAATTCGAAAATCCTACAAATCTGTCATACGCCCTTTAAAACCTATAACGTGCAAGTTCTGATTATTTATTTAATGAATGCTTTTTTAAACATATTTTCCTCAAATTCAGAGACATCTATGATTTAAAAAAACACTGCAAATTATGATCTAAATATGTTTTCTTGTTTATTTCAAGTTCTCAGTAATCATTCTGTACTAATCAGTTGTGTTTCTGCTTCAAAGTCAACGAGCCTAATTAACAAAACAATGGCTCACATTCAAAGAAATATATAGGCGAACAATTAAAAGTTTAACGTCTGCTTGAGGACAGGACCTACAAGCTACAAACTAACTTTAACAAATGCCTCATCAAAAGCCGCATTCACTTTCTTTTTCTTCCAATAACTCTTCTATTAGGCGTATTATTAGCACATCGGACGAATACAAATACAAAAATGCAGGAGCTGAAAGGAGCTGGAGGAGGACGATGGATGGAGGTAAGTGGGAAATTCTCTTGAGCAAAAAATCAACACTAATTTTAGAGTTTTTGAACGTCTTCTTTCTCTGTATTTAATCAGAGCCGTCGCTGTAGTCAGAGTAATCCCATTAGGCAGCGTTGTAATCTCGTGGTCACACACAGGGAGCGCGTCTGATTGGCCGTGAAATCCTCCCGGTCACATGATCCGCCAGCTCTCGCACACGTCACGCCCTTGAATGCCCCCAGACACAAACAACTTCACGACACTTATTAAGAAGTCATGCTCATTACAAATTATGGATTAGGATTGGGCTGATAGAGGGTTTCATTATATCACGACGGAACAGAAAAAAGCAAGAGCGTCCATAGCAATACTGACCAAAATTAGGATCTTAAAACTAATCCCTTGATTATATTTTGGTTCCTGATCTCAATATTTATTTATGATAACATGGCAGTCCATCATAAATGTGCTTAATCGTGTCGTAAAGGTCACACTGGAAAAAAATATGGCCTTAAAGTGCCTCTGACAGGTTGAACTACTCATTTAACTAAAATGTAGTTTAGATTAATATATTTCAAATTTTGCTAAAATACTTCACTAATTTTATCCCGGTTTCGCAATTTTTTTGGTTTTTTGTGTCACTTCCTGGTTGTAAATGATGACATCACGCTAGGAAATTACCATAGCAACCACCCAAATTCATCTAATGTCACAGATCTTCTAACTTTTTCAAATAAAAAACACACGTGAACACCTTTTTTTGTCGAATTAATGTATAAAGTATTAAAAAAAACATGCTTTTTGTGTAAATTATGCATAACTTTTGTCTCCCCAGTGTGATGTCATCAATTTGTTCACTTCCTGTAATTTTCGACGGATTTTTAAACTTTTCTCCACAAACGGCGACTCGATTGGTGTAAAACTACAATTTATATTTACAAGAGGCATTGACACACTGAATAAAGTCAAAATAAGAAAATCACGAAAACCTGTCATACGCACTTTAAATAAGATAACAAGTTAATAAGCGCTTGAAATAAGTAGTATTTAACTTGTTTTGAGTATATTTTGAAGTAAGATTGCCAGTGGAACAAGCATAAAATATCTTGTTTTAGTTAAATTATGAAAAAGACAACCATTTTCTATCTTGAAATTAGAAAAAAAGACGCTACTGCACTTGAAATAAGAACAAATGTTCTTGTTGTTCTGTTGGCAAATCTTATTTTAAGACTGTCTAACTGTATTCAAATCAAGATAAATACTACGAATCCAATCACTTTTTAACTTCTTTTCTTATTTAAGGTTGTACATTTTTCCAGTGCAAGTATGGCACACAATAGACTGTACTGTACAATTAAACTCTTATTTGCAGAGCGGGAGGAAGTGTCTGGGGTGAGGGAAGTCCGGGAGTCCCTGCTTAGACTACTGCCCCTGCGACCCGGGAGCGGAAGAAGACGGAGAAGACGAAGAAGACGATTGCAGATGTTTTTAAAATATGCTTTTAGATTACTTACTTCAGTCCATCTTTTTTGCACTTCTGCTTGTGTGTTTTTAGCAGAACTTAAGCATCGAGCATGAGACACTGTATATTTAATGTTTTGAAAAGTTCTAGTTTTATAACCGCATACTCTTTTGATGCAAAAAAACATACTTGAGTAGAAAATATTCTTCGTTTGTTGACAGCAGATAGAGTTTACACAGCAAAAAATGTAAATCTATCCAAGCTTAAAATGGCATGAATTTATCGTTTTTATCTGGATTTGAGAAGTTTTGACTCGATAACATTTAATTACTGATGTGATGCAGAATATTTCACTGGTTTCAAGGTATTTCTGACTGATCCTGCGATAATTTTGCTTAAAATAATAAAATACATTTGTCAGTGGTAAGTAAAATGATCTTAACCCACTGACAGATAATTTGGATTGAAATAAGAAATAATGTGTTGAAACAAGTCACAAACGGCTTGAAACAAGTAAATAATATAGTTCTGTTATATAAATAGTCTCCACTGATCTTAATGAGTCAAAATGTCTGACATTCAGATTAATATCCTGAAATCAAGACATTTTAACTCATCTAGAACTTCATTATTTGCAGTGCAGTTGCCATCTTGTAAAAGTTAAACCCATCATCATTCCACAAATGTTATATCCATTTAAATAACTTATTATTTACAAATGCATGCACTTTAGAAATGTGATTTATAAATATCCACAGTATAAACTGAATCTGTATTTCTTCAATTACAGGTCAAAAGTTACTTACACATCTTTAAAACTCTTCAAGGGCATCTCAACGTTTGGAATTTCAGAAAGTAGAAAATGGCAAAATTGCATGAGAGTCAGTGGTGAGTGATGACATTTTCTCCTGTAAAAGCTCAAAACACAACAAAAATGTGAAAAAGCTGAAGTCTGAAAACAAATATAAAAGTCAACAACTCTGCTAAATATTTATATAAAGTTAAAAGAGATAAGGAGCGCTGCGTGGGTACATGAGTGTCCAATTCACCTTATTCCAGAAGTTGCCGTACGCGCCGCTGTCTTGTTTTACATTGTAGTTCACATGGAGCAGACGAGCTCAACAGAAAATAAGTTCTACATGGACTAAAAAGACGTTTTCAGACTGACCAGGAAATCGTTGCGTTGTGACTTGTTGTTGCTCGTGTTCATTAAACATTTTACACAAATCAATCTACTTTATGTAACATTTTAGCGGCGAGACTTTTCCCCCGTTTGTCATTAGCTTTAACGGAGTTCTCGTCAAACGGAAGTGCGTTTACAACAAAAGTGCAAAGAACTGCAAAAGTGGGCGGGGCAGAATAAGGTGAATAATTATTAGGTAAACAAACAGGTGCTCAGTTGGAGATGGGGGTGCTTCTTACAATAAAACAGTTCTGTCTTATTAGGGTAAAAAATGTGGCAAAATATTTGTAGATTTATCCCAAAGATGAAAAATTCCAAAGCCTTTATTACAGCATGGCTAAAGACATAAAATACGCACCGACACGCTTCAGCCCAGCGTGGCCTTCCTCAGTGTACAAACTGCATAATGTATCGTTTGCAAATGAACAGTAGTTGTAAACCAGATGAACACTCTGGCTACACTCACATTTGTCACTGATTCTAGTGATGGACAATATCGCAGATGTTTTATTCCAGGGGCGTCCAAACTATTTCCATGGAGGGCCACATATTGAAATATAGACCAAGTGGAGGGCCACAAATCAATCGCGAAACGTTAAAAAAAGCTGCATTTATCTGATGTTTTAAGCACCACCACATCTACATTCAGTCTCAGTGCCTTAATATCAGGTCTGTACTGCACCAAAATGTTAGTTATTTAGGTTAGAATTGTAGAAAATCTGAAATGTGCTGTAAATAGTACTTATAGGTCAATGTGGGCCAGTTCACCAGGAAGACAAAGGGCCAAGAAAAATTGGTCTGAGGGCCGCATTTGGCCCCCGGGCCTGAGTTTGGACATGCCTGTTTTATTCGATCCGATACCAAGTTATACTATGGCAAATATCGCAATACCAATGCGTTTTGCCTTGGCTATCATTATTGTCATTCAACCTCTGCTTGAACTAATATGAAAAGTACATATATGTGCAGAAAACCTGTCAATGTATTAGAAAAACACTGCGGAGAAATGTTTAATATAGATAGTTTTACACAAAAATTGATACTTTTCAAATTGATACAGACTTTGGTGCCATTTCAGTTGAACTCTTAATGTTTTTGAGACTGTTTTTTGAAGAAATGAACAGTTGTGGGTCGAGTTGAAGTGTCCCGTATCTCCCGCTGCTGTTAGCAAACAAACTCGCCAAACTTTGCACACGCTCTCAGAGAAACAATGAAGAAAACTACTTCCAGTTTCCATGAATTTGTGAAAAACAACAGCTAATAACGACAAAACGACGCAAAGAAAAAGCAACAAAACACATTTTTATCGGTTGCGCTGTCCGTTTCTGCCAACTTTCTACGTCCAGCAAGCGTCTTATTGTTTATTAACCACTACATGTTGCATTTTCAAGTCACCAAACTCACAATAATCATGTCTAAGTCACTGTTCCAGCCGTCCTCCTGCAGCCCACACGGCCATCATTGTCTCGGTGCAACGCAGTGAATCATAATTGAATATGCCACTTCTGCTCGACCGACCCATTTCCTTCACCAGTCCCGGGCCCGGCTGAATACATTTTTCCACGCACACACACAAAACGAGAGAAAAGAGGCATGTATTGTATCGACTTTGGCCTCATTACAAGGGCAGCGCGGGGGCATTCGCTTCGTAGGGGGAGGGGAACGAGCTCCACGAGGGGAACATGTCGTGCACCCTGCGACCAAGACAATGCATCTAAGTTCACCAAACACTTCACCACGCCGCATTGTTCTGCACAGCTTTCAGTTAGTCACTTTTACAACGCTCGGTTATGTCTTTTTAGCGCAGAAATTGGCAGCCAGCGGCAAATTAGAAGCGGCTTTAAACCCTTTCCACGCCGGTTCGTTAGTCGCGAGGTCAAACGAAGCTGCGGTTTAGCGTTTTGCAGCCCGGAAAACGCCGCAAATTGTCGTTTTCGAGTTCACGTCCGACACATTTCCCCGCTTCCAGGCCTCAAATTTGTGGAGGATGGCCCACAGGAACGCCTCTTTCTGACGGCGGTGGTGGTTGCTCGCGGTCAGTTGGGTTTACAGAGGCCAGAGATGCAGGTTTGCTTGCCCCACGTCGATGAGCTTATCTGGGCTAAGCTGAAGGACTGCGGAGCTAGAGCACCGGCCGCCATCTGTCAAGAGCTTTGAGTGCAGCGCGCAACAAAAGAGCCGGCACGAGGAGGACTTCACTGGGGACGCTTCAAGAGGGACAAGAAACAGACAGAAGTGAACTTGTGCACGTGTAAGGTAAGAGCGCAGCAGAAATGTATGTCTGTACGCTGTAAGAAGGCTGGAATTCAGACCAGGATTATAGATTTTATTAGTGCTCGTTACCTGTTGGGCTTAGATTATTGGAGAGGTTTCAACAATTTGCTTTTTAATTCAAGCTATAATTTGATTCAAGACTTGTTAAACTTAACCAGTTGAGAGATTTATGTTAAATTATCCAGCTAAAACATCCTAAAATCAAGGTTTCTGGGCTCTATATTATTTTGTAAAAGGTTGGCAGTTCTTGCAGTTTTAAATTACTTGAATTCAGAATAGAATTTTCAGCTTCTTGTTGGATTTAGGGTTGGATGGATTGGATTGGTTGGATTATTTGAGTGATTTCAATGTAATTGCCGTTAAAAATACTGGAATTCAGAACGGTCATGTGGATTAGAGAACTGGATGTTGTTACTTTTGGGATTTCGTTTATTTTTCAACAATTTACTTTTTATTTCAAGGTAAATTACTTTTGCACAAACCCGCTCTTGTAAAACCCACCCGTGTGGATAGATTTTAGAACAAGTTAAGTGCTCGTTACTTGTTGGTCTTAGATTATTGGAGAGGTTTCAACAATTTGCTTTTTAATTCAAGCTATAATTTGATTCAAGACTTGTTAAACTTAACCAGTTGAGAGATTTATGTTAAATTATCCAGCTAAAACATCCTAAAATCAAGGTTTCTGGGCTCTATATTATTTTCAAAACAGTTAAAAAAGGTTGGCAGTTCTTGCAGTTTAAAATTACTTGAATTCAGAACAGAATTTTCAGCTACTTGTTGGATTTAGGGTTGGATTGGTTGGATTATTTGAGTGATTTCAATGTATATCTTTTTTAATTCAAGCTAAATTACTTGTAAAACATACTCAGTTGAGAAATGTATGTTACATAAGTCAAGAGTATTTTCAAAAGTACTTAAATACGTTAACATACATACAACAGCATAATTGCTGTTAAAAATACTGTAATTCAGAACAGTCATGTGGATTAGAGAACTGGATGTTGTTACTTTTTGGCCTTTTGAAATCACTCAACTATACATTGAGTGATTTCAATGTATAGCTTTTTTAATTCAAGATAAATTACTTGTAAAACGTACTCAGTTGAGAAATGTATGTTACAAGAGTATTTTCAAAAGTGCTTAAATAGGTTAACATTTAGAACAAGTTTGGACGCTGACTTAGAATATTTGAGTGGTTTGCAACTTAATTCAAGGTAAATTACGTGCGTTTAAACTTGCACTTTTAAACTTGCCCATGTAAGAGATTTATTTTCAAAAATTCAAGCTAAAATATCCTAAAATGACGTAAAAGTTATAATTTTAGAGTATTTTCAAAACTACTTAAAGAGGTTAATATTGACTTAAGACAAGTTTGGATGTTACTCTTTGGACTTCAACAATTTGCTTTTGAATTCAAGGTAAATTACTTGTGTTTAAACTTGTAAAACTTACCAAAGTATTTCTTTATTTTCCATTTCAATAAATCAAGAGGTTAATATTCAGAGTTATTGCGATTAAAAATGCTGGAATTCAGAACAGGAATGATTTCAGAGCAACTTTAGACGTCGTTATTTGTTGGACTTCAAGTGATTTCAATTCATTGCTTTTTAATTCAAGCCAAATTACTTGCCAAGAAGAATGTAAACTTGCACTTATTTTAACATTTCTAGATAAAACATCCAAAAAGTTCTGATCTTTGGGCAATATATTCTTAAATAAAAAAAATCTAAAGCATTCAAAACTCCTCAAATGTGTTAATATTCAGAGTTTCATGGACTACTTTGCATTTTCTATCAATTATAAGCCTGTATTGACACTTTCAAATGTTGCTATGTTTATTAATGGAGAAATAGTGATTGATGGAGAAGATTTATGGAGATCGAGCTTTACTAAAGTCTTAAAATGAACAATATTTAACTTAAAGTGAGGCGTGTACTGTGTGAGTTTACTTTTTAGCTCTACATTTGTTGAGTTCGTGAGACAATTTGATCGACAAGTAACAAACAGAAGATTATAACTTCAAGATAAGATACACTTTTATCAACAGCCTCATAAATTGGTATTATTTAATTGCAAAAAAATGAAGCTGTGGAAGTGTATGTTCAAGATCATAGACTAATATGAATTCTGCTGAAAATGTGAGTTTTCTTGCGATGTTTGAGTATAAATATAAAAAGAAATCTTAGCTAAATTGGTTGACGATGAATGAATAAAGATTAGATATTGAACGTTAATATAATCATTACGCATTTCATACATTACATTTTATGACGAAACACTGCAGGTAAAACATTTTTTTTCAATTTTTTGCTCTCTCAACATATTGACTTTCATATAGAAACAACAAACGTGTCCAATCTGCTCCTAAAGATGTTTTATTCGTCCATTGAATCCACTTCATCCATAGATTTCTCTGGGACATTGTAACTTCAGAGACCGTTTTCTTAAAATGCATTTTTCTCCCTCGAGACATAAAGATCAGCCTTAAAGTAGATCCTACACCAAACTGTACAATCTGGACTCAACAAGATTTAGACGAAATGTACAGTTTTTTGTTTATCTAATTCTAAAACTGATTTATTGGAGTTTTAAGTAAAAAAAATGAGGTGAAATTTGAATTTTTACGACAAATTTCAGTCCAATCTGGTTTACTTAAAAACTAAATAAGAAATCCAAAATCCTCTCTGTACATTTTTTTTTGTCACTAACATGTTACAAAATGAACCAAGAAATTAAAACTTGGCTCTGTCCATTTTTCAGATTTAAATGTCACAAATATATGTATTTTTGGCCATTTTTACACATAAAATGCCTTATTTCTACATGAAAACATGACATGATAAAAAACTTGTAATACATTTTTTTCTTACATTTATGTGACTGAACTACAGGAGAAGTTTCACATTGATATCTTTAAATTTAAGATTTTTTCCTTTTCATCTGCAGCATCTCAACTTAAGATAGAAATTCGCTTTTATTGTGTATTATTTTGTTATTGTGCAAAATCAACAATTTGCAACTAAAGCGATAAAGGAAAATATCTACATTTTGCCTCAACTTCTCTTAAAACACAACAATGTACAGTGCGTCTTCTACTTTAACACAACCTTTTCGCTGTTTATTACTGGAAGCTCACTTACATGACTTCATAAACAGCTGGATCCACTGTTCACTGCTCAGTTTGGAGCTGCTGGGGTGAATTGAGTCGACAAAGTGTCCTCACACAAGTTGTTTTCATCTCTCATGACTTTCATTAGATCAACATAACTCAATTTGAGATGCCCTTTCAGCCTGAGCTATTTCTGTATATTTAATTTACCGTTTAACGTCAGGCAAAACAAACCCAGCGTCTCTTAAGTGAAGATAACACTTTAATGCCGCGACATATTAAAAGTCCTACATGGTACACTGTTAGTTTGGCCTCGTCTAAAGTCAAGGAAAAGGAAAACGTGTCAAGTTTTAAAATACTTAAGCTGTACCTAAACATAAAGCGAGTTTATCGTGGCGTAAGTGAGTTAGACCTTGAGTTTAGGCCAGTGGTTCCCAATCTTTTTCGTCTCAAGTACCCCCTATGCTCTGTCTCGCATTCAGAGTACCCCTTAACTTGAGTTTCAGGGAAATAAATGGGTTTAGTTCTCGCATATTGTTAATTATTACTATTATATTTTTGTTTTAATTATAATTATGGTCCAAGGTACTCCAAAAAGATGCTAAATTTAGAACTAATAATCCTTTTTTATTCAGATAAAAGTACATTTCATCTTCTTTTAAAACCTGATTTTGTCGATGAGATTTAATTGCTTTTGTGATGCAGAATATTTCTCTAGTTTTGAGGTATTTCTGACTGATTATGACATAATTTATCTTAAAATAAGTCAGGGGTAAATCAGAATCAGATTTATTGCCATTGTCAGTGATCAAACTTCACAAACACAGGAACCTGTTTTGATGTAAAGTGCAACATAAAACTATGAATAAAATTGTAGCAAGATATATATATAAAAAAGAGGCATGCATTAAAGAATTAAATAAGATAAAATAGACTTTGAGTATGTACATAAATGTTCAGTTGGCCTGACAGTAGTTCAAATGTGGCCGTGCAAATAGACAGCTCTTTTATAAAATATTGTTAAAGTGGAAGGTGTTATAAACAGAATTATCTTAAGCCACTGACAGATAATTTGGCTTGAAGTTAGACATAATGTATTGAAACAAGTCAGAAACGGTTTGAAACGAGAAAAAAACATATGGTTCCATTAAATAAATGTCTTAACTGATCTTAACGAGTCAAAACGTCTGGAAACTAAGCTTAATATCTTGAAATCAAGACATTTTAACTCAAATTCATTTTTGTGTGTGTATGTTTTCGTTATCATTATACGTTTTTATTCTACACATATTTTATTTTGCCTGCCCTTATTTTATCTGATTTCAGCATAGTCTATTATTTTTTTTACCTTTCTTTTATTATTATTCATTGTTATATGTTGCATTTTACCGCCAAAGTGAGTTCCAAGATTGTGAATTTTAACGGCAATAAAAACCTTCTGATTCTGCTTCTGTTTTGCGTTTTTAGCCGAGTTGCAGTGGTCTGTCCATTAGCTTCTCTGTGACTTTTTATGCTAGGCTTGTCATACTTCTAATTGACGAAAATGTGTCTCTAAATGTAAGAATATGTGCTTGAACTTTCCGCTCATTAGGCCACGGGACTTCTTCATTGTTTCCCATCAGACTAAACAATCAATCAGTGTTGTGTTCTAAGATTTCAAACTCTATTTCAGAAAAAAGCTTAATGCTCAGTTACAATTTGATACGACAATTAAAAAAAAAACTGTTTTAGACAATAGAATGTGATTTTCTACACACAATGATAATATAATTTTCAATATTACCACGTGTTTTTTGACTGTTTCTGATATAGATCCATACAATTGTTGAAGAAACTGCTGAAGAAAAGTCAAAATGTCCAGTTTACAGATTTGTTTTCTAGTATCGAAACTTGTTTAACGAAGTGTAGTTAGTTTTGACACTAGTTTAGTATCATTAGACTTAGGGCTGCACAATATATCACAAATGTGTCGATATCGCAATACTGATGAACGCAATAATTGATATAGTAACTAGAAAAATATATTGCAATAACACCAAGGTCCACGATCTGAAAGAAATGTACTGTTTTTATAAGAAAATGATGAAAAAAGCTAATTTTATTCATATTTTCCTTAAATTATCCTTAATTTAGTGTCAGTTTTGTCCGTTTTCATTTTGACTCATACATTAAGGCAGGAACATTACCATAACTGAAATTATTGCATCAAAAAGTGCAATATTTTTGTTATCGCTGTAATTATTGCGGCGGTGATAACTAATGGCGATCCTAAATAAATAAATAACAGCCACATTGCAGTTCCAATTTCCAATACAGCCCTAATTACACTATAGTTATGTATGGTTAAAAGCCCAATGAGAAAATAATTGCTTTTTTAAAATTCCTCGAAATGTATCAATTTAAATAATTCAAGCAACGATACAGATGGACAGCGTCATCTCATGAAATCTGCTGGAAACACCACTGACTCTCGCTGTGTTTTATGTCCACACGTACAGTTAAAGCTGGGGTGCCTGATTTCACTTTGCAGAACCCGATGTAGGTTTTTAAATCTGTGTAACTCGTCCCTCGCCGTCACAAACGTTTTGACACTTTGCTGAAATTCGCGTGCCTTCATTTTCTGTGCACAGCTTTACAACAGCTTTTTTCAGACGACAAACTGAAACTGGGGAGGACCACCCAAGCACGGCCAATCAGAGCGCTGCTTTTAGTTCTTACCTGGAGACAAAATACTTGATTATTAGTTACAGACATCACGCAGAGGTCTCGATATGGTCAGAAAGTGCTGCTTTTACAAGATACTCTTTGATGGAAAACACAAAATCTACTAATTTACACCCAGTTCTTCGCAGTTTGGTCCCGGTTTGGGTCCACTTTAGTCCTGATCCAAGCCTGGTTTTGCCTTGATCTAATCCTGGTTTAGTCTAACCTGACCGTCAGCCTGTTTCAACACATTTACGGACAATTTTCTGTTCAAATCGCACCCATAGAAGTGCTTTGTGCATCTGAGATCGAGGAAGAAATCTGCGCTTTTCTCTTAACTGGATTTATTGATTTCTCGGCTTGTTCTGCTTTTGCGACGCTGCGACCTTCAGTTCAAATGTTCGTCATGACGTTACGTGTTTCCCGACGGCTTTCGACGAGAGCCAGTCCAGATTGATGATGTGTAGAACTAAATCAAAGTGATTTTATGCATGTTTTTGTTCAGATTTAGTCCTCGTTTTGATTTGGCGTGTGGAAGTGGAAGTGCAGCCTCAAACTTTACTCCAGAGTTGAACTATAAACATGAAAGATTTATCACAATGAAAGAAAAATCGCAATTTGAATAGGTGCAATTAGCAAACACAGCAATTTTTCATGCAATATTGACACATCCTGTTTCTATGTGGTCTTATTGTGTATAAAACCTGCAAGTAACCCTGTAGTTTAGACTTCTACAAACAATGGCTATGGAATTCTTGTATTAGTTTAAGAGTTCAGATTTCAGTTTTCTCATATATGTTGCCCCTGGACATGCTTTAAATGTGAACTTTAATCTAAATCTTGATTTGAAATAGGATCTGGGTGATGTGGTGATAAAAATGGAATGGTGAGCTGGTCCCTGTGACAATCTGCTATTTTTGTGAAATCGTCGTATCGTGATTGACTGTTTGTCTCTTTAATGCAGCTGTCTGTTCAAACACACTTTTTCTCCTGTTGTTTAGCCTCTGAAGCCTCTGAGCAGATGACTTTATTTACCTCTTAAAAGCCAGAGCAGCACAATTAAACCAAATCGACACAAAATCGCAATTTCCATGGATGCAATTAGCAAATCACAAAGAGTAATTTCTTCCACAAACAACAAAATGTCTTGTTTTGTTTTAAATAAAAACTGCTGACGCTGTAGTTTGGATTTGTACAAACATGTTCTGAAACAAGCAACAAAAGAGCGACTAAAAGCGATAAAAATACGTTCAAAAGCAACAAAAACGCGCCTAAATACAACCAACACGACTCAATGCACCAAAACGTGACTAAAAGTGACAAAAACGTGACTAAAAGTGACAAAGACGTGTTGAAATATGAAAAAACACAACTGAATGTAACAAAAACGCAACTAAAAGCGACAAAATTATGTGAATTTGAACTGAATCCTATTATTTAAAACATAAATCGCAAATCTAATCGCAATTGCACTGGTAAGAAAAATCAGAATTGTAATCGTGCAACTCTATTAAAGGCAATAGAATCAATAAAATAAAATCGAAACCATGATCTGGCCCCAAGAAAATTGTGATTTTTTGCCATATCGCCCTAATTTGAAAACCTAAATTGCAAATCGAAGCACAATTTCAATATCATAATTAGACATTGTTCCAAAATCCTTCAGCTCCGTAGACCTTGAAATCAAGCCGAAGTTTAATCCTTTTTTTCCTCGAAAGATTACCGTTTTGTTCAAAGCTTCACTTCCTTGCACTTCCACCGCTACGTCTTGTTGGGATCTATTATTATATCAGATGCTATTCTTGTGTTCTCCTTTGTGTTGGGGGTTCAGTCGTGTGTTGACATGAGAGAGGTGACAGAAGTGGGTCAAAAGGGTCTTAGGCATTAACCAAACAAATCCCGCTCATAGGATTACACCGCGATGCCGCTGTTCTGACTGTAACTTTACAATAGAAGCGAACAGAGCGGAGGACAGAGGCTTTCCTTGTTTGGATAAAGACCTCTGTGTCGTTCGCTCGCGGGATGAAAATGGATTTTGGCTTAGCTTTGTGTGGTGACAGAATAATATGCCACAGAAATGAGTCGTGCTGGATTGACCCGTAATAATCCTATTGTTGTCGTGGTCCCCGTCTCAATGATGTCATCAACCTGAGACGTATTAGCGCCGAAGGAAGTGTCGTCGAGGCAGATTCAAGGGTTTCAGGCACGAGGTTTATTTGTCGTCTGCGGCGTTTTGAGGACGTCACTGTACGTTGTAGCTCCGCTGTTTAATAGTCATGAAATAAAGCACGTCTCACTGAAAATATGTAAAGGGAAGATAGCTCAAGAAGACAGAGGTTTTGGGTTTTGATCCTCATTAAAGGTCCCATAACATGCAAAATCGACTTTTCAGAGGTTTTAACCTTCCTACAGTGCTATTTGGGCCTCGTATGTTGTGCCCAAAGTGGTTTTTTGATTGATTCCCTCATGTTTTCGCTAGAGAACTGTCTTTTCCGTCCCCCTCGGCTGAGCAGCAGACGGGGGCTCCTCACTAAGATGACGCGGCTTCACTAGGATGACGCGGTGTTTAAGCCACGCCTCCAGGAAGCGCGCAGCCGCAGAATAAAAACAGCTAATGCTAATGCTACACAGTAATTACACGATGGATACGATAGATAGAAGAGTTAGCTTGTTATTTACCAAACGGGAAATGTTTATTCCTGTGTTTGTGTATCGCTGTTTACCGGAGCACACGGCGCATGCGCACTATCTCCGCTCTAGGCTTCGTCACGGGTTGAGCGGGGGAGGCGCGCGGGTTGGGCGGGGGAGGCAGCCTGCTCTCTGTTCGGGGGGGTCAGATCTCAGAGTGAGCCGTTTGCTTTTACAAGGAGGGGGGCCAGTCCAAGAAATGGGTGTTTTTTGGAAACTGTTATGTTATGGATATTGCACAACGCAAAAATGTATCAACAAAGCCCTTAGAATAGACTGTGTAAAGGGGAAAAGAGCAGAATATGGGACCTTTAAGTGCCTGGCGAGTCACTCAAAAGCAACGAAAGCTTGCCACAACAAAGTTTTGTGGACATTTCCATCTATGCTTCCTCGTTCACAGCCGAGACAAGCCCTCACCGCATTCAAGAGCACAGACGTGAAATACAGTGCCTGAACAGAAGGAAATTAGACAACCGTTAAATCTGCAAGTGGATTAAACACTTTATTAGCCACACTATTATCATGGTAGTTTAATGTGTAAAGTAGAGCTAGCCAGCTGCTGAATACCTGACACAAAGTGCTCACTGCTCAGTCTGGAGTGATTATTTAGAGTCCACTGGTTCCTCCTGATGCCAGTAATCCACTTCTGGTGACAAATAGGGTTTTTGGGGAAGTGATAAGAGAATAATCCTTTATTTTGAGACTCGTTGGCAGCAGCAACAAGTGTGTCATGTCTCTTCTTCATGTAAGGTTTATGGCAGGGTTTCTTTTGTGTGGTCGGGACAGAGCATGTTGAACACACGTTACATGCTGTAAACACGGCAGGTTGTAGTCATGGCTGATTTAAATCCGTTGTCCCGCATTCACTCTCACAGCACACTCTCATTCATCCACCAGGTTACTATTGTACATGTTTTTAGTGGTAAGGAAACCTACACAGACAAAGGGAGAACATGCAAACTCCACACAGAAAGGCCCTGTGCCGGCTGGGAGTTGAACCCAGGACCACTACAGTCCCAGTTGGCATCCATGACAGTTCCATTACTGCCACTGGTTTGTAGTTATCACTGTGCATATATATACAGTGTTCTTTGTTAAAAGTGCTCCCATTTCCCTTCGGTCCCACTTCAGTGCCCTTTATTCAGTTCTTTCTGTGCGTCCTTCCTTCACTGTATTAAATGAATCCTCTCCAGTGAAACCATCCACTTCAAGAACATTTTACTGACTCCAGCCCCAACCCAACTGTACAGTTTAGAAACAGTGCAATAAATGGAGATAAGTCTGTTATCTAAAGTTCGGGAGCAGGACCACACCTCATCCACGCCCCTTCCGGTGACTACTCTATTTAAGCTTCCTGGTCACACACACCAGTGTTCGTTATTTCTGTCTTATCCTTTAGTTGGGGGGTATCGAGGCCCGGGAGCCTGCAGCCTTCATCGCTAGAAGCCCCAAAACGGCATTTATCATCTACTCTCATGCATTTTATCGTTCTTGTTCGCCAATAAACTTCTGCATCCAAGCTTGAGGTTGTGGTCCTTGCTAGTGAAATGCTAGAAATGTTTTCTTGTCATATGTTTTGTTTGCCTCTCTTGCTTCCTAATCTCTTTCGACACTTTTTTGTTTTTCGTTCATTTGTCATGTCACTTCGGACCTATTCTTTAGTATAAACACGAAGAAAAATAGTGTTATAGAATTTCCCAAAGGAGCAGGAAAGTAACTCATCCCTGCATTTTTACATGGTTTATTTGTTATACAATATAGTTTTGTAATAAAAGCAGCTGGGAGGTCAGTTATTTCACACTTGAACATTACAAGTTCAGTCTTCAGAGCGTTCCAGCTGATTTCACTCGTGTGTTTCCCATATGGCTAATGCCAAACCTGACGGTGCCTTCCAGGAAAGTGACGACTAACATTTTTCTCACCTCAGACTTGAAAAAATGCCCTGGAACGCTACTTGAACTGGTAATTCCTGTGAACCTGGAGATAGACTCGCCAGAATCCCCCTTCACACACCAGATAAACTGTTTATCTGGTGTGTGAAGTGGTTATTTGTCAGATAAATGCAACAAAACATTTAAATTTCTTGAGCATTAGGCATATTCTTCACACGTTTATTCAGCTGGACGCTCTGAAGTCAGAACTCGTCGTGTTCAAGAGACGAGTTCTGAAATAACCGACCTCCCAGTTGCTTGAAACACAGCATCAAGGCAAAGAAATGTCAAACAACAGACTATTTTATGCATTTTTACATTATTTATTTGTTGATTAACCCTCAGATCCTCTTTTTTGAGGCAGTCACTGTTGCTGTAACACCCCGGTTTATCTCGTTTGTGAAGTGTGGGTCCCTCTCCTCGACCACTTCACAGTAATTACAGTTCAGTTGGCGTTCCAGGACATTTTTTCTACTCAGAGGTTGGAAAAATCTCAGTTCCGGACATGATTTTGAGCATTTAACATACACTATTTTTCATATAGAAATACAATTCAAAGGCAAACATAATGTCACAATTCTGTTTATAAAGTGTAACCTACCCACATGAACAGTCTTTTCACACCAAATACTAAAATACTTGGCCTAAAACAGGACTATTCTAGGTCTAAACAAGAGGTATGAAATAAAACCACGCAATTACTGAACTCTTTCTAAACAAGGACAAAAATGTAGTAGTTACTAATGTAGTAGTTACTAAATGTAAGTAGTTACTAATCCTGAATCATGCTTAATAAACGATATGTTTATTGTAAATGAAGTCTTTGTTCATGCTTTGTTAAGGCAAATTAAGGTGTAGTTATTATAAAGTCGTACCATTAATCAGAGGCTGACTTACCATTAGGCAACAGGCCACAATTGTCTTGGGCCCCCAACTTGAAGGGGCCCCAATAAGACGCCCTTCCCCATACTCACGTCTCTCAATATCACATTTGAATAGTGCACTGTATTTTTAAACAAGTAAAATAACAATAAAATGGTCTGGAATTGTCAAATGTATTAATTCTGTCCAAGCCACCACCATCTAAAGCTAAATTGTAAATTAAATTGTCAAATTACAAATGAATGAATGTGTTTAAATCAGATGAATGTGTGTTAAAATGCACCAAAAAATGAGAGATATGTTCTGATTTCTTAAATATTCTTCTTGGGAAGGACCTCCAAACATGAACACATATGAATAAGACTTTTCCAGTTGTTCATTTACCACCCCAAATCTATAAATCTGTCCAGCAACCAAGTATAAAAAAACACAAACAAACAAAAAACCAAGAATAATTCAAGAGATACAACAGAAAAGTTACAGAAAACCGCTCTTGATGAGAAGGGGCCTGGGCTTAATTTTGCCTTGGGCCCCCGAATTCCTAGGTCCGCCCCTGCCCTTCATTTGTACAAACCATGGCCCGGAAACAATATTCAAATGTTCAACGCAGGATTTTAATTCTAGGACTAAACCACTCCAAAACCAAATTAAAGTGCGTATGACAGGTTTTCATGATTTTCTAATTTTGACTTTATTCAGTGTATTAACACCTGCTGTAAATATAAATGATAGTTTTACGCCAACCAAGCAGCCATTTGTGGAGAAAAGTTGAAAAATCTGTTCGAAATCACAGGAAGTAAACAAATTGATGACATCACACTGGGGAGACAAAGGTTACGCAAAATTTACACAAAATAAACTACTTTTTCTGAACATTTATACATGATTTCAACAAAATAAAGGTGTTAACATGTATTTTTATTTGTAAAATAAACAAATCTGTGACATCTGATGAGTTTTGGCCCACTGTACAGGATGGTTGCTATGGTAATTTCCTAGTGTGATGTCATCATTTACAACCAGGAAGTAAGACAAAAAACCTAAAAAATTGCTAAACCACAATTAACTTTGTGCAGTTTTTGAACACAGTTTGAAACATATTTATCTTAACTGCATTTTTGTCAAATGAGCAGTCCAACCTGTCATAGGCCCTTTAGGTCTGAAGCAGGATTAACATATTTTTTATCTTAATATACAGTATACAGTCCTCTCAATTAAATATTTTTAGATTTGGACAAACAAACCCCAGTCCAACGAGTCTATTATTGTTACATTTTCTGTTGGTGCATCCCCACAGAACATAACCTTTATCAGTGCAACGTTTCAAATGGTAAAGTCGGCTTGTAATGAATAAGTTGACCTTCCGCCGAGCTGTCTTTGCAATAACTTCTCCTCTTCCTGTCCTTTTCTTATTTCTCTCTCTTTTTCCACCTCTCTGCACATTCTCTTTTTCTCTTCTTCCCTCCGTCTCTCTTCCCCATCTGTCTCCTCCCTCTCTTTTCTTTGCCTTCCTAATAATGTCATTTTAAATATGGTTTTGGGTTATGTTTACTAACACAGGTTATTATGATGTTTGGAAAAAAAAGTGAAATTGTGGTGTCAATGTTGAGTAATGAACGTTTCTCCTGGAAAAGCACGAAATGTGAGAGACCTGCAGCTGTTTAATAATGAATATAAGTCTGCATACAACTCTGCTTAATATTTAGTTTGTGCCTAGAAAAAGGAAACCAAGCAGTAATTTATCAAACAGAAGATAAAGTGTTTCATCAAATTTTGAATTTTAAATGCAGGCAAAAACAAACAAAAACACTATTCTATTTCACAATGTTCTATTTTCTATTTCATTGGCTGAATCTTGCAAAGTACAGTGTTTTTCTTCAGTTTAAAAACACAAAATTAAACCCTCAAATTCAACAGTCTAAAGAGTAAAAACAGTGTTAAAGCATTGTTTTGTTTTCTGAAACAATCACATCTGAAGTGATTAAATCTTCTTGAATCCTTGCTGTGGCATTTTGAGTTCTAATTAAACTAATTATCTTCTAAATACAGAGAAACAACTCTGATACAGACAATGTCCATGTGTTGAGGAAATAAACTGTTGTGAGGCAAGTTGAAGCGTCCTTTATCTCCCCCTGCTGTTAGTAAAGAAGCTGGACAAGCTCTGCACAGTCAGAGCAACAGTGGAGAGCCTACTTTCAATTTACATAAAATAAATAAATAAATACATTGAAAGTAGTTTCTCCAGCTTGTTTTCTAATAGCAGGGGGTGATAAAGGCTACTTCAACAGTTCATTTCCTTAAAGTGCGTATGACAGTTTTTTAAGATTTTCTAGTTTTGACTTTATTTGGTGGAATAAAATCTGTTGTAAATCTAAATGATAGTTTTACACCAATCAGGTGCCAGTTTGTGAAGAAAAGTTGAAAAACACAAACAAAAATTTACAGGAAGTAGTGCAGAGTTCTCAACACGATGACATCACACTAGGGAGACACACCAGGGACAATTTACAACCAAGAAACACATTTGTCTGACACTTTTAAACATTAATTAATCAAAATAAAGGTGTTTCTATATGTTTTTATTTGTTAAATAATACTTTCTGTGACATTAGAGGAGTTTTCACCCAGTGTTCGACATGGTTTCTAGGCAACAGTTACAGAATTCCCCAGTGTGATGTCATGATTTACAACCAGGAAGTCAAAATTTAAAGGGCCTATGCCAGGTTGAAATGCACATTTAACTAAAATGCAGTTAAGATAAATATATTCAAATTTCTATAAAAATCTTTATAAATTGAGCCCCAGTTTAGCTGTTTTTTAGGTTTTACATTTTACTCCCGGTTGTAAATGATGACATCACGCTAGGAAATTACCATAGCAACCACACTGTACAGTGGCCATAACTCATCTAACATCACAGATTTTGTTCATTTGATAAAGAAAAACACAAGTGAACGCCTTTATTTTGTTGAATTAATGTTTAAAGGGTCAAAAAAGTAGTTTATTTTGTGTAAATTATGCATAACCTTTGTCTCTCCAGTGTGATGTCATCAGTTTGTTTACTTCCTGTAATTGTCAACATATTTTTCAACTTTTCTTCACATATAGCGACTTGATTGGTGTAAAACTATAATTTGTATTCACACAAAGTATTAATACACTGAATAAAGTCAAAATTAGAAAATCATAAAAACCCGTCATACGCACTTTAAACCTAAAAAACTGCTAAACTGGGATAAAAATAGCTTTGTTTTCAGCAGAATCTTGAATATAATTATCTTAACTGTGTTTTAGTAAAATGAGTACTTCAACCTGTCATAGGCCCTTTAACACATGGACTCTGAAACATCTCATTTATGGAGAAAATGTATGTTGCATTGTCTGATCAGTGTTGTTTCTCTGTATTTAGAAGACATTTTACTGCATAAAGTCACAAAAGGAAAAGCAACAAAAACAAACAAAACAAAACACTTTTAATCAATACCATTCAACATTTTTCATGATGTTATTTTGAAAAACGACGTCAGTGCACAACCTCTATTTCAATCACAGCCACACGCACCCACACACTTTAGACCGCGAGACCCTCCCATCCACATAATATATTTCCAGTCAACATTCATCTTTAGAGTTTTGCGCAGAGAACTGGACCCGGTGGAGACGAAGTGGAATGGGCTCTCGTCCGCAGACACAGATTGGAGGCGAGCAGCGGGGGTCCGGCTCGTTCAGACTCACCGGTGGCATCAGGGTCGCGGCACAGAACACGCTCCATTTGACACTCTTCACAAACATCAATAAAGAGCCACAACACGGCGTCAGGACAGTGCACTGTTTGGACGACGATAATAAAGCTCCAGCTCTTGGCAAAAAACACCAATACTGGCTGTAAACTTCAAACTTTAGCGAAAAACAAATTCATAACGGAGAACATGACTCAAAGCAACGTAAACGTGACAGAGAGCAACACAAACTAAACAAGAAATGACACAAACGCAACTAAGTGACAAAAACAACAAGTCAAAACAAGACAAAAACGCGTCAAAAAGACCTAAAGCAACTATAAGTGACAAAAATGTGTCCATAAATGACTAAAATTGACAAAAAACATGACTAAAAGCAACGTAAACGTGACAGTAAGGAACACAAACGCGACAAGAAATGACACAAACGCAACTAAGTGACAAAAACAACAAGTCAAAACAAGACAAAAACGCGTCAAAAAGCGTAAAAACAAGACCTAAAGCAACCATAAGTGACAAAAATGTGTCCATAAATGACTAAAATCGACAAAAAACATGACTAAAAGCAACGTAAACGTGACAGAAAGCAACACAAACGCGACAAGAAATGACACAAACGCAACTAAGTGACAAAAACAACCGATTATGCACAACAAAAGCGACAAAAAGTGTAAAAAACGTGACCTTAAGTGAGTATAAATGACAAAAACATATCTATAAGTGACAAACATGACCAAAAACAACAAACAACATGAATAAATGCAACGTAAACGTGACAGAAAGCAACAAAAACACGACTAGAAATGACACAAACACGACTATGTGACAAACACAACAAGCGACAATGCGCAACAAAAGTGACAAAAAGCATAAAAAACGTGAGCTGAAGTGAGTATAAATGACAAAAACATGTCTATAAGTGACATAAACGTGACTAAAAACGACAAAAAAAAGAATAAAAGTAACGTATACTTAACAGAAAGCAACACAAACTCAACAAGAAATGACATAATCGTGACTAAGTGACAAAAACAAGAGACAATGCGCGACAAAAAGCGTAAAAAAGGTGATCTTAAGTGAGTATAAGTGACAAAAACATATCTATAAGTGACAAACATGACCAAAAACAACCAAAAACATGAATAAAAGCAACGTAAACGTGACAGAAAGCAACAAAAACACGACTAGAAATGACACAAACACGACTAAGTGACAAACACAACAAGCGACAATGCGCAACAAAAGTGACAAAAAGCATAAAAAACGTGACCTAAAGCGGCTATAAGCATAACATGTCTATAAGTGACATACATGTGACTAAAAACGAAAAAAATGTGAATAAAAGCAACACGGCGTCAGGACAGTGCACTGTTTGGACGACGATAATAAAGCTCCATTTCTTGGCAAAAAACACCAATACTTGCTGTAAACTTCAAACTTTAGCAAAAAACAAATTCATAGGACCCCGACAGGCAAAGAGTGTCGCCAATATCTGCTGAACAGAGCCTTGATTTTCAACCAGTACCTTTTTGGAGTGTCCTGAGCAACTTCTGCACTAAAAAATAACACAAGACCATCACTATTACCAAATTTAAAGAACCAGACAGTGGCACAAACACTAATTGGCTTGTTATGTACCATATTTTTTAAATAAATGGTCTGTTTTGCTAATGTTTTTGTAGTAGGTGGTGTGCCGTGGTAGCTTTTAAACCCCAAAAAGTGTGCCACAACCCAAAAAAGGTTGAAAAATACTTGAATAGAGCACTACTTAACTTTACTGGGGAAGAGTCATAGAACTATAATTAAACCTGGAAGATGAATCCAAAATGGCGCCCTGTTTATCCCTGTGGCCTGAGCTCATTGGCGCATGACCCCAAAAAAATGTCTTACTTCCACATTTACTTCCTGATACAGAGGCTGCCATCTTTGCTTTAGGGCACCACGTGATGACAATCCCCTATGATGCTTTGAGCGACGTGAACGACCAGCAGCTGCAAGTTTTTGTGTTAGCGTTAGCTTGTGTGATTGTAATTGTATTCTTCATGTTAGACACACGTGAAAGAGTCTGAAATGAAATAAAATACAACTTACAGGTGTCTCTAGTCGAGCCTTTTCCACGAGCTTCTGTTTGTATCGTCCGACGCTCGTTCATGTGACTCGCACATGTTTGCGGTGACGTCACTTCATATAAAAACGGTCATTTCTGTGATTTTAGAAACGGTAGAAAAGAACATTTCCTTCTATTTTATTTAAATACCGATAATAATTCAGTCCTGTCTGCAATTATAATGTGAAATTATAGAAAAAGGCTGGGCCCAAGAGGCTGCAGTACCTCGCACGGCCACTAATCAATCTGGGACCACAGACAGAGGGGGCGTGTCTTATCCAGTTCATTTAATACATCCATGGGAAGAGTCCAGAGCGTGACTTTATTGCTTTGCCTTGAAAATTCCACAGTATGACCTTTAACTTATCTCCATGGAGACAAGCACAAGCGGGAAAACATGCAGGATGAATGGGTTTAATGCTGTTCTGTTAAACAAGACCAAAAAGTGTCATGTTTGATCATAATATCACATCCTGAAATACGTGAAATAACGACGCTTCTGCAAGTCTGGTCCAAATTACACTGATTATTCACCTTATTGCGGAAGTTTTCGTACGCACCGCCGTCTTGGTTCCGTTGTAGTTTACACGGAGCAGACGAGCTCAACAGAAAATAAGTTCTACATGGACTAAAAAGACGTTTTCAGGAAATCGTTGTGTTGTTGACTTGTTGCTCGTGTTCATTAAACATTTGACACAAATCAATTTACTTTATGTAACATTTTAGCGGTGAGACTTTTCCCTCGTTCGTCATTAGCTTTAACGGAGTTCTGGTCAAACGGAAGTGCGTTTACAACAAAAGTGCAAAAAACGTCAAAAGTGGGCGGGGCAGAATAAGGTCAGTAAATCAAAGAAGACGTCAAAACTCTTATCGTGCGTTCCATGAGTCCAGACTTGCTCAGTGTTCAATGTGAAGCACAGATCCAGGAAGAACGTCTTTTCTGACTCATATTGGTCACAAACATGTGGCGAAATCCACAATCAAAAAGCTCCTTATTTAGTGAAAGAAATAAGGATGAAAAAACGACCGTGCTGTTTAGATTCTGAGGACTTGTGTGAAACATTCCAGGCAGAGAAATAACAACTCGTGTATTGTATAACTCATTAGACACACACAAAAAACCTTCATAGTTTCATAGTCCATATTGTGTTTCATTTCCTGTTCATAGGCTCCATTTTGAGGACTTTTGACCATTCAAAAGATATTATGTTTTGCTTTGTTGATCTGTCAACAAAAGTGCTATCTATTTGCGCTGCTACATTTGCACTACTGACTGTCCAACTGTACATTCTGTATATAGTCTTAGTCTATCTTAGCCTACTTTATTTTATCTTATACTTAATCTCATGCATGCCTATTTTATATATTTTATTATATTTTATTCATTGTTTTATGTTGCACTTTACACCGAAGCCAGTTCCTATGTTTGTGAATTTTGATCGCTGACGATGGCAATAAACCGTTTCTGATTCTGATTCTGAGTCAGCAACAACATTTCTGCCGTAACTCTGAGGGAGATTCACTGTTTTTGAAAGAAATAACCAAACTGAAAATCCATAAATGTTGAACCTCGATATCATCTGGGCTCTGAAAACTTACCGTATTAATTTTATGATAACAGAGAAGACCTTCAACTGTTTGTTTCATGTGAATACACCCAATATTTAAGACAATATTGACCAGAAAACCGGGTCAAATTGTTACATTTCGACAATTTAACTGCAAATTCTACCATAAACGACAACAATAATTGGGATAAGGAATTATTCAATGTATTAAACGACAATCTCGATGTATAAAAACCCTTTCTTTGTCTCTTCCAGGTCCTTCTCGTCACATCTGAGTGAACCACAGCAGCGCCATGTCGGACAAAGAGGAGACGTCTTCAGACGCCCTGAACGTGATGCTCACTCTGCGGCTGCTCATGCACGGGAAGGTAAACCACTGCCTTTTTATTTCACAATCTACCAATTTCTTTCCTCATGTGCGTTTTGTTCTGTTTCTCTTCAGGAAGTGGGCAGCATAATCGGAAAGGTAGGTTCAATTCACACTTTTATCGATTCTGGCTGCTCTCATGTTACTTTAAAAACCATTTGAGTTAAACGTCTGTGTTTTGGTCTCATTTGCAGAAAGGAGAAACGGTGAAGAAGATGAGAGAAGAGGTGAGCAATAAAAACACAAAATATGTAATGTGATTGAGCAAACAAGCGTCAGGAGATTGGAAGGAGTTGATTCAATTTAGTGCCATAAACAATAATTCCAGGTCAAGTTAGAGAAACATCAGACAACAGACCTTCTTTATGTTTGTTTTCTTTCATACAAAGCTGTAGACATTTTCTGGCCGGATTGTAAGTCCATATTTCCTTTGTTATTCCACTAAAATGCGAGGGTGTTTGACGTGACATCCAATTTTTCCTTTTTCACTTTAAATGACTCTCCAAATAATCTTTTTCTGCCTCGAAATTCATCTCAACAGTGCACAAAGTTACTCATTGTTTTAGTGTGTTTTTGGTATATTTTACAAAAACACTATAAAACACAAATTTTAACAATTGTTATCTACACTATACAGACTCTAAAACATGTACAAAAGACGTTTCATCACAAAGAACGTGGCATTATTAAAACAGAACGGCAGTAAATAATACACACTTGAAGAATACACACTTGACCACTTTTCTCATAAAAGATCTCCATCGAAAAGCATTAAATCAGCTTTATGTTTACATTAATCTGATTATGAATGTATACAATATAAATAATCACAGTATAAATAGACCCTTTAAAAGTTTGTAAAGAAAAACATTCTAAATTTGTAATGGAGGCAAAAATGAGGCAACATGATGTGATTAACCTCATAATATGTCAATTTCAATTAAAAATAAATATTATTGCTCTTATAGCCTTACAAATGCCACATAAATAATAAAAATGAATCTAAAAATAGGGTGCACGGTGGCAGAGCGGCTAGAGCTTCTCAATAAGGAGATCGTGGGTTCGAATCCCGGACCACCCCAACATCGTGGGTTTGAATCCTGGACCACCCTAACATCACACGATCTCTCTGGGTGGAGTCTGCATGTCCTCCCCGTGTTACCGTGGGTTCTCTCCGGGTTCTCTGGCTCCTCCCACCGTCCAAACACATGACTGTGTTCAGGTTAATTGAGAACTCTAAATTGTCCCTAGTGAATGAATGTGAGAGTGAATGGTTGTCTGTCCTTGTCTCTGTCTCTCTGTGTTTGCTGCGACGTGTTGGCCACTGTCCAGGGTGTACCCCGCCTAAGGCCCAAAGTCACTGGGATAGACTCCAGTCACCCGCGACCCCTAACGGGAATAAGCGGTAGAAAATGAATGAATGAATGAATCTAAAAATGTACAAAAAAGAAACGAACCAAATATGTTTCTCGTATATATTCCAAACACACAAGCGCCATCTAGTGACGAAACAAATGAACTGCAAACACAGTATTAGGGGCCCACTGGGAAAGTTCGTACCTGGGGCGCAGAATTTGGTGCCCTGCAGAGAAGACTCTGAACTTTGTGGCAATCGTTGTTTCATGTGAATAAACCCAGTATTTGCAGACATATGAAGCATAAAACCAGGTTAATAAATCTGCAAATCTGACATTTACACAGTGAATCCATACAAACCCCACTCGTCCTCCAGCTGCATTTTAAACCAAACGATTTGAGCGTCGGTGCTTCTACATTCTATTGTTAACGTGTCCTTGATTGTGACACATCGCCCACGTTATCGTTTTCAATCCGTTTCAGAAATACAGTACTTTATCTTACACCAACCAGTATATTATTATTGCAAATATCGGCGCATGTACAGTGTGTCCTTGGACGCTGGGAGGCAGTTTCACGTCTGCATTAATACCAGGAAAATAGGTTTCTGAACTGGCAAGAATACAGACATCGAATGGAAATTGCAGTTGGAGTTGGCGCAATTAATAAATCGCAAAGACTCAATGATTTATACACTTTTTTTAATTGTCTCTGCAGGGCTAGAGCCGCACAATTAATCGAAATTTAATCAAAATCACAATTTGAATGGACGCAAAGGCTGCGGTTTTTGAATTGCAATCATTTCCTCCACAAACAACGAAATATCCTGTTTTATTCTGTATAAAAACTGTTAAATCGGATTTATTGAAACAAAAATGCAACTAAAAGCAACAAAAAGTGCCCAAAAAATAAAAACCTAATGACTCAAAGCAAAGGACAAAAATGTGGCTAAAAGCAACAAAAAACACGACTAAAACCAACATTAGCTCGACTGAAAGTAACACAAACGTGGCTAGAAAAAACACAAACGAGACAAAGTGACAAAAACAACAAGCGACAAAAACGCAACGAAAGCATAAAAAATGTGACCGAAAGCGACAAAAAACATGACTAAAAGAAACGTAAACGTGACAGAAAGCAACAAAAACTTGACTAGAAATGACACAAACGCAACTAAGTGACAAAAACAAGAGACAAAAACGAAACAATAGCAACAAAAAGCATAAAAAACGTGACCTAAAGCGGCTATAAGCAACAAAAACATGTCTATAAGTGACATACACGTGACTAAAAAAGTTGGATAAAAGCAACATAGACGTGGCAGAAAGCTGCACAAACTCAACTAGAAATAACACAAACGCGACTAAGTGACAAAAACAAGCAACAAAGCAAAACAAAAGCGACAAAAAGCGTAAAAAGCGTGATCTTTAGTGATTAAAGTGACAAAAACATGTCTATAAGTAACATAAACGTGACCAAAAGTGACAAAAAACATGACTAAAAGCAACATAATCGTGACAGAAAGCAACACAAACTCAACAACAAATGACATAATTGCAACTAAGTGACAAAAACAAGTGACAAAAACAACAAGTGACAAAAACAAAACAAAAGAGACAAAAAAGTAAAAAAAAAAAACATGACCTAAAGTGGCAAAAATGTGACAACAAGCAACGCGACTAGAAACGACACAAACGCGAGTAAGTGACAAAAATGGCTCTAAAAGTGACAATGCGCTACGAAAAATAACAAAAACATGACAATAAGGAACAAAAGCATTCCAAAACAGGAGATTTTTTTGTTAGTTTGTCAGTTCAAATTTCAGTCTTTTTCATTTCTCCTGGTTGTGTTTAAAATGTGAACTTTGAACAGAATCTCATCAAAACATAAATGAAAAAAAAAATAATAATAATAAAAATAATAATAATAATTACAATTGGAAAACAAGTCAGAAAAATCCCAATGCGCTACGAAAAATAACAAAAACATGACAATAAGGAACAAAAATTCTAAAACAGGAGATTTTTTATTAGTTTGTCAGTTCAAATTTCAGTCTTTTTCATTTCTCCCGGTTGTGTTTAAAATGTGAACTTTGAACAGAATCCCATTATCAAAACATAAATGAAAAAATTATAATAAATAAAAATAAAATAAAATAATAATAATAATAATAATAATTACAATTGGAAAACAAGTCAGAAAAATCCCAATTTGATGTTCTTTCTAAAATCATACAGCCCTACAGACAAACAAAATCTGGTGTAAATAGTTTTCTTTTTTTCTTTTTACCAGTGTTTAAAGGGCCTATGACAGGTTGAAATACACCTTTAACTAAAATGTAGTTAAGATAAATATATTCAAATTTCTACTAAAATCTTTACAAGTTTAACCCCAGTTTAGCTGTTTTTTAGGTTTTAAATGTTACTTCCTGGTTGTAAAGTATGACATCACACTAGGAAATTACCATAGCAACCACACTGTACACTGGGCCAAAACTCATCTAATGTCACAGATTTTGTTCATTTGACAAAGAAAAATACACGTGAACACCTTTATTTTGTTGAATTAATGTTTAAAGGGTCAAAAAAGTAGTTTATTTTGTGTAAATTATGCATGACCTTTGTCTCCCCAGTGTGATGTCATCAGTTTATTTACTTCCTGTAATTGTCGACAGATTTTTCAACTTTTCTCCACAAATAGCGACTTGATTGCTGTAAAACTATCATTTGTATTTACACGAGGTATTAATGCACTGAATGAAGTCAATACGTCATACGCACTTTAATGTCTGCACTGTTTTGTTTCCAGAGCGGGGCCCGTATCAACATCTCCGAAGGCTCGTCCCCCGAGAGAATCGTCACCATCACGGGCCCCACGGAGGGCATCTTCAGGGCCTTTTCTATGATCGCGCTCAAGTTTGAAGAGGTAAACTAAACAACATCTGCCAGATCACAATAATAATCTTTTGAGTTTGGACAAAGTGACAGATATTAGGTTTAGATCACGGCTATTCCACTTCATTTTCCCGAGGGCCATGGCTCCTGACACAGAATTTGGAGTCGCGCAAAACTAGATCTGTTTCAATGATGATATAATAACAACTTCTTTGTTAGATATTTATTAATTCTTTACCAACTTTGCTGAACAAAATTGCCAATCTACTGTAGTAGTGAACCAGAATTAAACTAGGACTAGATACAAACCAGGTCTAAACCAGGACCAAACGTGGCAAAAGCAGAATTAAACAAGGATTAAACGAAGTATGAACTATAATAAACCCAGGAAACAAGAGAGCATTTATTTTTTGTGTAATATTTGGAAGATTGGCCAGATCAGATGGTTTAAATTTTAGTTTTAAAGGTCCCATATCATGCAAAATCGACTTTTCAGAGGTTTTAACCTTCCTACAGTGCTATTTGAGCCTTGTATGTTGTGCCCAAAGTGGTTTTTTGATTGATTCCCGCATGCTTTCGCTAGAGAACTGTCTTTTCCGTCCCCCTCGGCTGAGCAGCAGACGGGGGCTCCTCACTAAGATGACACGGCTTCACCAGGATGACGCGGTGTTTAAGCCACGCCTCCAGGAAGCGAGCAGCCGCAAGAATAAAAACAGCTAATGCTAATGCTACACAGTAATTACACGATGGATACGACAGATCGAAGAGTTAGCTTGTTATTTACCAAACGGCAACGTCCGTCGTCGAGGCCCTGGAGCACGTCAAACTCCAGGTCAGATCCAGGACGTAGGACTCAGCACGACGCACCGTCAGGACGGAGAAAAGGTTTATTCAGTGTTTGTGTATCGCTGTTTACCGGAGCACACGGCGCATGCACCATCTCCACTCTAGGCTTCGTCGCGGGTTGGGAGGGGGAGGCGCGCGGGTTGGGCGGGGGAGGCAGCCTGCTCTCTGTTCGGGGGGTCAGATCTCAGAGTGAGCCGTTTGCTTTTACAAGGAGGGGGGCCAGTCCAAGAAATGGGTGTTTTTTGGAAACTGTTATGTTATGGATATTACACAACGCAACATTTTATCAACAAAGCCCTTAGAATAGACTGTGTAAAGAGGAAAATAGCAGAATATGGGTCCTTTAATGTATTTATTTATTTGACATGAACGTAGCAGTTGCATTAGTTGACATCCAATACATTGTTTTATAGCTCAAGTGCCTATTTTCAACATCTGTAGCTTATAAAAGTCAGATTTCAAACATTTCGTGAGCGGCTCTGGCCTGACTTTAACCTCGGTTTCAGAGTCGTGCTGAACATGTTGATGTCAGTCTGGAGTTCTAGGTCAGAGGGTTTCATGGCTCCACAGTCTGGAGCTAAAAGAGAAAAGTAGACTGTCCAAAAGATGATTTAAACTTTGGACCTACGCAGTCTGCACCGACACAGGCTGGTGTTAGGTCTTTGAGCGCCAGACGGAGAACAGCAGCAACACACCAGACAGATGTTTAAAGGACACACATTCTGCTACGGTGACTATTTGAGCTTTAAACCCTGTTCCAACAATGTTCTGTCACTAAAAACACACCTGAAGGAGCATTCAGCTGCATTCACACTGTTTTGAGGAATGTTCATTAGAAAATCCTCCTACCTCCGAGCGTCAAACACACTTCCTGCTGAACTCTCTCAATCCGGGACGTATTTTCAGACTTCATACGTCACTTATCAGAGAAACTTCCGCTGTTTTAAGCCCTTAAATCATCACTAAACTCGTTCAGAGTATTTCTGCCTCTAAACACGATAACTGCTGCAGCAAATCCACTTCATAACGTCTTTTCAGCGCTAACTTCACTAGACTGTATATAGTGCTGGCGCCATCTGCTGGCTGGATGCACTCAGTAAGTGTCATAGAATGAATATGAATTTTTTTTTTTCTATTTAAACATGAGACGCAAATTTAAGGCACTCAAGAGCATGTTTAAAGGCTTATAACAATATGAAAAATGCAGAATATTGTAACCCATAAGTGTAACCCATTGCCAGTTCAAATATTCTTAAAGTTATTTTGAAGTTATAGGGCAGATGTACACAGAGGTTGTGTAAAATAATACAAAAAAAAAAAATAAATAAATATGTATATAGTAAAAAAGTATTTCAAATGTATCTTGTATCTTGTATCAAATTTGCCCGAGTGGGAGAGTGAAGGAAAAATGTCTCGTAAATAAAGCTGTATTTTACTTGTACCTATGCTACCTGGTCTGATCAGAAAGTTATAAATAAATAAATAAATAAAAGTCACTAAAGTGTGTACTCTGTGTGAAGATGCATCGTATTAAAACAGCACCAGGAACAGAAAAATGTGAAAACCTCAAATATGAACCGCCAACAAAAGCTCTGTCTGCAGCTGATAAACAACAATCTGAATAAAGCGTGTTTTCTTCTTCTCCCTCAGGACATAACGTCGGCCATGTTGAACAGCAGCGTGACGAGCAAACCGCCGGTGACTCTGCGCCTGGTGTTTCCCGGGAGTCAGTGTGGGTCGCTCATTGGGAAAGGAGGCTCCAAAATCAAGGAGATCCGAGAGGTACAAACGACTTTATAGAGATCGAAGAGAGGGACAGAAATGCAACAAGTGCTGAGTCTGAGCGCGTGCGTTTGTCAAATTGAAATAACCAATCACTTCAACAACAAAATCTGAATATATGTTTAAGTTGTTGTTTTAAAATGTAGTAAGTGTGTTTTGAAAACGCTTGGATTTAGTATTAAAAGGACTAATATTGTGCAAAATTGACTTTTTTCAGCTTTTAACCCTGTTCTAACAATATACTGTCACCAAAAACACGCCTGAAGTTGCATTTAGTCATGGATGTATTAAAAGAACTGGATAAGGCACACCCCCTCTGTCTGTGGTCCCAGATTGATTTGTGGCCGTGTGAGGTACTGCAGCCTCTTGGAACCAGCCTTTTTCTAAAATTACACATTATAATCACAGACAGTACTGAATTATTATCGGTATTTAAATAAAATAGAAGGAAATGTTCTTTTCTACCGTTTCTAAAATCACCGAGTGGGGGATTGTCATCACGTGGCGCCCTAAAGCAAAGATGGCAGCCTCCGTATCAGGAAGTAAATGCGGAAGTAAGGAACTTTTTTGGGGTCATGCGCCAATGAGCTCACTCCATAGGGATAAACAGGACGGCCATTTTGGATTCATTTTCCAGGTTTTATTATAGTTCTATGCATTTAGTTTCATTTACACTTGTTTGATGAATCCAGGTTTGAAAATCTTCTCCCCCTCCGTCCGTCAAAAAAACTGAATTCCTCTATGTGTGGCGTTTTTCGATTATATCAGAGAATCTTCTGCTGTTTCAAGTCCTTAAATCAGTGGTTCCCAACCTTTTATGTCTGGAGTCCCACCGAAGCTTTGTCTCACACTCAGAGCACCCCTTAACTTGAGTGTCAGACAAATAAATGAGTTTATTAGTTGCATATTATAATTATTACTATTATATTTTAGTTTTAATTATATTTATTGTCCAAGATACTTCAAAAATATCCTAAATTTACAACTAATGGCACTTTTTTTAATTCAGATAAAAGTACATTTCATCTTCTTTTAAACCTGAAACCAACCACCAAGTACCCCCTGGTAATTGCTCACGTACCCCAATGGGTCCCCGTACCCCTGGTTGGGAAACAGTGCCTTAAATCATCACCAGACTCACTGTGAGCATTTCCTCCGTCTAAACACGGTCATCACAACTGCGTCACGGCTCACATTGATCGGATTAGATAGCATTATGTTTGTACAGATCTGTGTAATTGCCTCTGCAGCCAGTAGATGGAGCCACAGCTGAGTTAATATGGCGTCTCCCAAGGCAACGATAAAGTTGTATTGTTCTTTGTAAAATACTGTAACATGTGTCATTCACCTGTGATAATCATGTGCAATATAATTTAACATACTATTAATACACTTTTAACTCACCATAGTCACTTACTGTATATAACAATACACTTAAGACACTTTATTTGCCATTTTTACTATTTATTCCCAGACAGCCACCTACTGTAAATAAGAGTGTGCACTTTATACTTTATATTGTATTTTTATTACCATGTTTAGTAATTATTTATCCTATTTTTATTGCATGCGCCTATTTCATTCATTCCTGTTCTAAACTGTGTGTTGCAACAGTGGAATTTCCCCATTGTGGGACAAATAAAGGATCTCTTATCTTATCTTATCTTATCTTATCTTATCTTATCTTATCTTAAAAGCATTTTATTTTAAATTCAAAAACATCAAATGGCCTTTAAACATTGAGTGTCTTTACTTTGACATCTCATGTTTTAGAACAAAAAATAAAACGTTGTTACAAAGAACAATAAAACGAGGATTTAAAACCTTAAAACAGCAGAAGATTCTCCGATAAGTGACGTCTAAAATCTGAAAAAACGCCATAGATCTTTGGAACGCCCTTTAAATCTCGTTTAAAAACACACTTTTACTCGATGGCGTTTGACCCGGCTTGAGAATTGTACGGTCCTCTGACAGTCGTTATCATATTTATTTTTAGAGTTTCCTATTAGACTTTATTATTATTGGTTTTATTCACTTCATTATTATTTATTTTTTATACTATTTATGCAATTTATGTGATTTTAAGTGATTTTTAATGCATCTGTGCAGCCACTTTTAAAAAAGGCCTATCAAAAAATAAGAAAAATAAACTCAAAATAAGATCTTTTTACCCTAATTTAAGTGAAATTATCTGCCAGTGGAATAAGATTATTTTATTTATCAAGTTTACTTAAAACAAGTCAAATAATGTCAATTTGAAGTAGTCCTGTCAAGTGAAAAAATCTTAAAATTGGACTTTTAAGATTAATTTGCTTAATTCAAGTAAATTTAACTAAATTAGATAATCCCTTTTTGCAGCGCTTGTGTTGGCAAAAATGTCCTATTCAAATAAAGTTGGATTGGATAGTTTGTGCTGCTTCCATCTACTAAATTAGCAGATGACTTAAACTGGTAGAAACAAGTCATTAAAGTAATTATCTCTAAATCCAGCCAACAGTGAATGAACTATTTCCTGCTCTCGACTCCCCCTGCTGTCTGTAAGAGGCACTCATTTCTGCGCACAAAAACAGTGGTATTATTAAAGCCCGTGTGTCTTCTGTGCTTCTTTTCTGTCTTTTGAGAGCGTGGGTTTGATTAAGGCAGAGGGGAAGCAGCTGACTCTGAATGGACAATATTTATGTACGGCTCTTCAGATGTTGGAGCGCACAGCTGCGGCCGCGCGTCAAAAGTGTCCGGCCAATTTGGGAGACAGCTTTTCAAACTCGAGGGGTTTTGGATTCACTCTGTGCCTTTGGAAATGAAGCGCTGAGATTTTGGAACTGGTGCTGGGAAATATTGACAGAAATTAATGTGGTTTTATTTACAGTGTCCCTATAAAGATAATTATACTTTAGCCGTTCATCAGAAATATGTAAAACTTTACTCACAGCAATGAAAACAGTAGTGCACCCTTTACTCCAAAAGTGCAGAAATGTTACATACTCTTTTAGAAAAGGTTTCAAAGGTCGTCATCTGGACACTGTTTTGAAAATCAAGACGTTTTGACTTCCATCCGAAGGTCATTCTCGATTATATATTCTGTACATGTTACTCTGAGCTGTGAAAGCCCCGCCCACAAGGCTAACATAATAACAATAGATTCATTTCAGGTGAAACTAAGCTAAAGCTTTAAAAGACAGGCCATTATCAGGGGACTCCTCCCAGTGGGCGGGGCTTTCAAATGTGTACATTTTGATGAAAATACTATTTCGTGTGTAAATATTCTCCACCAGGACGTCCTCAAACGGCTTCACTTCACCTTTATTTGGGTAAAATTGAGTGAAAATCTCATACGTACAGGCCTTTCATAACAAAATTAACAACTAACCAGTTGATCAAAAGAATAATCGATTACCAAAATAATCATTAGTGCAGCCCTAGCACCAAAGCTAGTTCCTCAGTGCCTCAGATTTGTTTATTTAAACAGAATAATGAGCAGAAATGGAAATGGAAGAGCAGCTAGACTGAACATATTCCTGTACGTTTACACAATCGTGCAACAAATCATAACTTAATTGAAGTTAAGACGGTGCTTCGCACATCATTCTGGTAAGCAGGTGCGTAGGAAGAAACATGCGTGGCGCACGTAGAAAACTGGTCAAAAGGAGACTCCCGCACGCTGGCTACTTGCAAAAAGGTGTAGTTTTAATTACAGGTGAGCAGCAACGTTTCGGCAACTAGGCCTTCATCAGGCTGACGAAGGCCTAGTTGCGTCTCCTTTTGACCATGAAATAATTTAATGAAATTATTTTACTACGTGTAAGTATTTTTTTTAAGTTAATCTGTGAACTTCACTATTACTTAATATAGTAAATGTGTGGGTCTTGTTGAATTACAAAATCTTCAAAATGTCACTTTCGGCAAATATTGGTTACAGACAACAGAAAAATCCATATGAGAACATTCCATCTGGATATCCTTATTTTGAAAAACAACTGGATATTATTTTGTCCACAATATATCGCCCACGTCCAACAGGAACTCTTTAAAAAGGTCTCAGCTTTTTTTTCCCCTTTTTTTTCTTTTTTGTTGCTGTTTTCCTGCAGTAGAAGAAATAAAACAATTTAGGGCCTTTAATCTAAATGTATTCATTTTTTAAAAAGAAAAACAGTCAGGCAGAAGATTGTGATTGATCAATGGTATTTTTTGCCATATCCCCCCAAACGTAAAGTTTACAAACCCAAAAACGCAGAGAAAAATGAGACAAGCCCAGTGAAGGTCTGCTGTGAGTCGTACAAAACGTTTCAAAGGTTTTTGTGCTCATTTCCTGGCCGTGTTTGGAGGCTCCTGAAGCAGCTCCAAGGTCCTGTGCTCCTCCTTCAGCTGTGAGTGTTTGTGTTCTCAGAGCACCGGGGCCCAGGTGCAGGTGGCTGGAGACATGCTGCCCGACTCCACGGAGCGAGCCGTCACCATCTCAGGGACTCCTCAGGCCATCACTCAGTGTGTGCGCCACATCTGCTCCGTCATGCTCGAGGTCAGGACGCAACACTCTTACATCCAAATGTTTGGATTGTCACTGATCACTTTTTTTGTTGTTTTATTACTTGTTTTACATTTTAAAGCGTACATGTTCTAAACATCTTTAAACAGGGGGGTTTGGGGGTCCTTCCCCAGTAGAATATTTAAGAAATCAGACCATATTTCCCATTTGTTGGTGAATTTTAAAACATCTCCATCGGATTTAAATACATAATATTAAGTTGTAATTTTATAATGTTATATTTTATTAACTATTTAACTTTATTGGAGGATACAAAGATAGCAAACAAAGGAAACAAACATTGATACCGTGATTTTCAACCAGTGTGTCGGGGAACACTAGTGTGCCTTGAGGTTGTCAGATCTGCCTTGAAAAAATCTCCGATTGTAGTTAATGTGATTGTGATAATCTTTTTGTTTGTGCTCAGTGTCCTGAGCAAACCTCTAATAAAAAAACAAAGCAAACAGTCATTATTGCCAAATTTATTGGCATGAGCTATATTTGCTACATTATGTACATTTTTCCCCCTAAAAGGTGTGATTTGGTATTGTCTTTTGTAGATGATGTGTCGCAGACTCTTTTCAATGAAAAGAGTGTGCCATGACTCAAAAAACACTGATGTATGTATAATGTCAGCACTACATGACGGTGAGGCTTAAATATTCTGATGATTTATGGAGTTAAAAACAGCACAGAAGAACTGTGGATCTCTTGACCTCACAAATGTATAACACTTGAAACTGAGTGTTTTTGTGAGGCTTAGAGAAGGAGAAAGCAACAAGCTTGTTAACAGGATTAAAGAAACAAGCATGAATGAAACCAAATACAACTCCAGATTAATTTTTGATTTTTGATGTGGGAACAATGTTACAACATGGTTCAAAGATAAAAAAGTACATTTGCATAATATTTGTGCTTGAAAACATAAAATACAAATGCCAAAGTGAATAAAAGCATGTTTAACGACCAATTAGGCGTCAAGAATGCACGGCGTGACCATTTAAAAGCTGGCACTTAAACTGGTATTCAAAAAGTTTGAGGATATTTTCATTATATTGTTCTTAAAGCCTCTTATTTTTCTTGTTCTCAGACTTGTTCCATACGCGTCGTCCCCATGAGACGCCTCTGTGCTGCTGCTGTTTGCTGCGATGCACAGATATAATTACTTTTGTGATAGATGCAAAGATTATACAAGTGTAAAATGGCCATTATCGCCACGGATTCTGCCTCAGAGGCTAATGACGAGCAGCTCTCTGGAGATAAAGGCAGCATGTCTCAGCACACCGACACTTGAGGACTATTTATAGACAGATTTTCTTTCTTTCAGTGTAAGAGGAATTACAGGTAAATGCAAGTTTCTAAAGGCAAAGTTTGGAACCAACATTGTTAATTAACTCCATGAACTCGTCATTTTTGACATATGCGTTGGCACAATTGACTTTGTAATAAAGCAAGAGTTTAATTTAGCAGTAAAGAGGTAAATCAAAGAAAAAGTAAAGGGACAAAAGGTGTTTTAAAGGTTTTATCAAATTTTGGTAAATCAGAATAATTGTATTGGCAGAAAAATGGGAAAACTGCTTAAACTATTTTGAGTAAAGCTGAATATGTATCAAAAGTAAGCAGAGGGACGACACGAGCTCAAAATTAACAGGAGATTTGTGGGATTTTAGAGATGCTGCAGAGATGCAAAAAAAATGAGGCAAAATTTGAATTTTTGGGACAATTTTCAGTCCAATCTAGTTTACGTAAAAACTAAACAAGAAATCCAAAATCCCCTCTGTAGGTTTTTTTTGTAACTAATATGTGTACACTGCAAATGATGAAGTTCTAGATGAGTTAACATGTCTTGATTTCAGGATAATAATCTGAATTTCCGACGTTTTGACTCGTTAAGATCAGTGGAGATTATTTATGTGGTGGAACTAGATTATTTTACTTGTTTCAAACCGTTTCTGATTTGTTTCAATACATTATTTCTTACTTCAATCTAAATGATCTGTCAGTGGGTTAAGATCATTTTACTTACCCCACTGACAAATATATTTTCTTATTCTAAGCTAAATTATCGCAGGATCAGTCAGAAATACCTTGAAACCAGTGAAATATTCTGCATCACATCAAAAATGAAATCTCACTGAGTCAAAACTTCTCAAATCCAGATAAAAATGATAAATTCAAGCCAGGATGGATAGATTTACATTTTTTGCTGTGTACAAACCTGGTTCTGTCCATTTCTCAGATTTATATGTCCCAAATATGTTGCTGTTTTTGCACATAAAATGCCTTATTTCCACATAAAATCATAACACAATGAAAAATGTGTAATACATTTTTTTTCTACATTTATGTGACTAAACTACAGGAGAAGTTTCAAATGAATGTTTAAATTTAAGATTTTTTCCTATTCACCTGCAGCGTCTCACCTTAAAGTACCTGTGACTACATTAGGTACCACTAAAGGACCCGATTTAGTCCCAATTTTGCTGCGGTGAAAGTGCAAGTTTTAATGTTCCCTTTTTCTCGCGGCTGTAACCAGTGTAAGAAGTCACTATTGAAATGTGTAACTATTTACGTTTGTTCAGAGTAACTTCCCAAACGCCGGCGCTTTTACCTCTGCAGAGACACTAAATGGCTTTTGTTCACCTGGGAATGGAAAAGACTTGTCTAATGGAAACAAGTGAAAGAAAATCAATGTTTAATCTTTTAGTTACAAGCAGTAGCAGTGTATTCAACATTAGAATACAATTATCACGCCCAGAGCCGGCTGTGGTCAAAGAAACCACTTAATAAACAGTTTCCATCCACACAAGGCTCTTTTATCACTCCGAGGCTTCACCGGTGTTAACGTGAAAGAAAGAAACTCTTTAGCCTTGAAGGATTTAGTCCTTTTTTACAATTTATACTTCAGTTTTGGCTTTTGAATTCCAGACAAAGCACCAGTAAAAGGAGTCTTCAGATGAATCGTAAAAAGCACCAGGCATTTTGTGCAAGAACCAGCTGTAAAAACGTTGCAAAAATAATTGGTGCAAAGTTAAAAGTCTAAAATGTTCTGGTATGGTTGAGCATTTTGCAGATTTTGGCAAACTAAAAGTCTTTTTCTGTTCTGTTCATCCATCAGAGTTCAACATTCAAATGCAAAATCTACCAAAAATAAAAAGCAAAAGACACTGAAGCTATAAATGACATTCTGTTTATGTGTTTATGTTATAAGAAAACACTCATTTACACTTATTTAACTTTCACTGTATTGGAATTTGGTTTGATATTTAAGGCGAGAAACTGCATGAATTGGGAAAAAAACCTTAACTTTATAGCTATCAAGTTGAATCATCTTCTGTAGTTTCATTTCCATCACGTTTTCTTATAAAACGAAGGCTGTTTATGTGTTAAAAACGGCACAAATTCAATCAATCTGAAAAAGGGGCAGAGCCAGGTTTAAATTCTCACTTTATTTTGTGTTCATAAAGAATAATAAAACATTTACAGAGGGAATTGTGGAAATCTTATTAACTTGAGTAAACATTTTCTTTTCTTTTTTGGAATTAGATCTGTCGACACTTGTGAAGTTTGTGTGAGTAGGTGCTCCTTTAAGACAGTGTTTTTCAACCTTCTCTGTGTCACGGCACACTTTTTTGGTTGTAAAGACGACGGTGCACAACGAAACTATGAAACCATTACCAAATCAGACTTTTTGGAACAAAAATGGCATATAATGTGGCAAATAATGTCACACTGTCACTGTAAGGTATTTGGCAATGGTGAATGTTCTGCTTTTTAGGTATAGAAATATGTTCAGGACACGCCAAAGTGGTAAATTCTTCCACTAATACCAAATTGGACATTATTTCAAGGCAAACTGATGTTCCCCGACATGCTGGTTGAAAATTAAGACTTTAAGTGCAGATCTTTATGTTTCTGTGGAAAACCTATGGATTCAAGTGGATTAAAGGCCCTGTACCTGATTTTTACTGTTTTGAAACGTGAAAAACAGAACTTGTTGAAGTTAAAATCTTTACATCCGTCACATGTATCTCTCACTTTCCTAATGCAGTCCCAGCATCATAAATATTCACCGCAAGAAGTTTATATACACTTTTCACGAGTTTCTGAGCGTCACGGTAAAGCTAACAAACATTAGCATGCTAACGGCGCACTTCCTGCTTCTCTCGTTGGAGAAAACACTTCATAAATAGACGCAGAGCAAAAGTTGTGGTCTTATTTTCACCTGAATGGATGCTTTTACATTTTGTATATGTGCTGGATACAGATTTTACTTTATTACATGCAAAAAATGTATTGTGTTTTTCCCGTTTCACACCAGTAAAAATCAGGAACAGGCCCTTTAAATGCAGTAATAAAACAACTTAAGGTTTAGATCGGGCAATTTTGTTGTTTCCAAGTTAAAGTCTTTAAGTCAAGAGAGCAAACTGAACAAAAAATAGCGTTTCGGCTTAACTTTGTAATTGCAGTTGTTGAAAACTTGTTGTCACTTACTGCAGTGTCTCAGAACACTCTCCTCAAGCCAAGAAGGTTTTGTGTTCTTCTGAGATCTGGGTCCTGAGTCCCGCACTGCTCCTGACAGGTTCAGCTCCTGACAGGTTCAACTCCTGACAGGTTCAACTCCTGACAGCTTCAACATCAGAGGATAGATTTGTTATGTTGTATTTTGAAGATGGGTCAAATACAGAGGACAATAACGTCTAAATAAACACATTGTGCTTTTAATTCACAGTATTTTCTGATGTATTAAAGCTGAAGTACTTGATTTTAAAGGATTAGCATTAGACAAGTTTGTATTTAACTCATTCCTCGCTCACCTTTAGCTCATTTTTAATATCGAATATACCTCATTTTTAGGCAAACTCACAGTTTAACTACAGCTTTTTTCAGACACCAAAGTGAAACTGGAGCGGACCATCAAAGCACAGCCAATCAGAGCGCTGCTTCAGGCTCTAACTTCTGCGTTAACACAAAATAAAATAAAATACTTTATTATTAGCCGCAGACAGCGCACAGAGGTCTTATTTTGTCACAAAGCACATAAAACATACCATAAAATTCACTCATTTACAAAAAAAAAACATCAGGTATCCCAGCTTTAAACATAACATACTGTACGTAGATCATTATTTTACATTTTGTTCTTTGTAAACTGCAATACAGATGTAAAAACGGCTTAGTTATAGAAATTATCAAACTGAACTAAGACTTTTAATGTTGGAGAATGGTTACGAGACATTTCTGCACACTACAGAGTATAATCCGTTTGAAATAATTGCAAGTAAGTACAGAGAAGTGGGCAAATTATCTGAGCACTCAAACCTCAAACGCAAGACAAATCCAGATAACAACAACAAACAAATCTACGAATCAGTTTAAATAGAGCTCCGAGTAATCTAACATCGTTGTAACATCATTTAAGGCTCATAAAAAGTTGATTTTACTTCACACGAAACACATCCAAGCTCTACTTAAGCTTCCACAGAAATGACCTCTGAGCTGAGAGATAGCTGCATTAGTCGAGCGCTTGATAGTTTCACAAAAGTACAAAAATAATCCGCTTCATTTCCTCGCACGGAAACAGAGAACTATCCTCCGAGGTATTGTAAGTTCTTGTGGTCTGCGTTTATGAGGTTCGGCTGATCCGAGAGCGATGGCGAGAGCGGAATGAGACCTTTAAAAATGCATAGCGGCGCTTGAAAGTCCGAGCCTGAATCTGTGCTGTGCTCTTCTTTGTGTCTCAGTCTCCTCCAAAGGGAGCCACCATCCCGTACAGGCCCAAAGGGATGCCGGCCGGAGCCCACGCCATGCTGGCCCCGCCCCACGCCGCACAGGTGAGTAACGCAACAAACGGTGTCAAAATGATCCACATGTCTTCAGGAACTTCAGCTTTATCTGTGCTCAATGAGACAATGGCATTTTATGTTTGTTTATGTTTTCTTTTAGATAGCAGCCTTTATTTTTACAGGGTTTTCGCGGGGCATTAAAACTTTTGGCAAATCATCGTAGAAAGGGTTTCAGGGGTTGACATCCAGATACTGTTTGAAGATCGAGACGTTTCGACTTTTATCCAAAAGTCATTGTCAATCAGAGAGCTGGTCTGGGAACTCAGGCTTATATGCTACTCTGAGTAGTGAGAGTCCTGCCCACAGGGAGGAGTCACTGAACGCCTGTCTTTGTTTGGAAAATTGTTTGTCTAGTGTCACCTGAAACTCGATAATTGGCCTGCCTTTGTTAGTTTAATAGTTGGCCCTCACACCTGGACGAATGAGGGTTTACATCGACGAATTCTGAAGAATATTGGGCAAGGTACCTTAGATCTGGTACGGGAGCTTGAGAATACGACCTAGCGCCTCCTGCTGGCGTTGTGTACAGACAGACCTGAGGCTTAGAAGTATTTCCACAGATGAGTCGAAATGTGGACATAATACAAATCAGCATGTTTTGATTTCATCCATGTGACACTTACATGTTCATATTCATCATAAAGACTTGTGTCGGTCTTATTTGGTTGATACAGAGAAGGCACCCAAATTATAATTTAAAAAGTTCAGTCAACATTCCAACATTAAACCAGCTTCCGGTGAACTATTCACTTTATTCCGGAAGTTCCCGTGGGCGCCGCCGTCTTGTTTCCGTTGTAGTTTACACGGGGCAGACGAGCTCAATGGAAAATCAGTTCTACATGGACTAAAAAGACGTTTTCAGGCCGCCCAGGAAATCTTTGCGTTGTTGACTTGTTGTTGCTCGTGTTCATTAAACATTTTACACAAATCAATCTACTTTATATAATGTTTTGGCGGCGAGACTTTTCCCTCGTTCGACATTAGCTTTAACGGAGTTCTAATCAAACCGGAAGTGCGTATCTGTGGCAAAAAGAGGCAAAAGTGGGCGGAATAAGGTGAATAGGATCAACTTTAGAATACTACTTATAGTACACAAGGCGTTAAACGGTCAAGCCACAAAATATACACAAGATATGCTCATTGTAGTTGACACAGAAAGGGTTCTTCCATCCTCCGGGACAGGTTTGTTGTGTGTCCCACCCATAGACCGTACATATCAGTGGACTGTGTTAGCATGCTAGCCGCCACGTTCCAAATAGGAAGTATCCATGGAGGCGGTCCTGGCTCCATAAAGCTGAGCTGCCATTCACTTTCTGTGACACTGGTGCCCTTTACTCTGTAACTGTTTCGGTCAAACTCACATCTGGAACTAAAACGTCTGTTTTGACACACTCTACATGAATCGGGTGTTTTTTTCTCGTTGGTTGTTCATGAATCAAGTTATTAGCAATAATAACTGACCAATCAGGTGCTTCCTTTTCCAGGGGCCGTTTTCGCTCGTGTTAGCAACAGGTTTGATTGACAGCTAGCGCCGCACGTTGCCGCCATCTCCTCTCATCGAGGGGCGGATACCGTTAACAACCTCGCTCCTGATTGGTCCGTGTGGTTGCCACGATACGCACTCGGATTTCCAAATATGGAGTCTGGCTCCGCTTTAGCCGCTATAACTGCTAGCCACGATTGGCTTCATTTAGCTCGAGCCAAACGCTATGAGAGACGTCACATTCCCACAGTCCACTGATGTACAGTCTATGGTCCCAAGCAAAGCGAGGCAGCGTTTAGTTTTTATGCGCCTCATCTGTGGAACACTCTGCCTCAATTACCTCTGCATTTACACGGATCGGTCATTTTAAAATGTATACGTGTTATTGTCTTGTGTGTTGATTTGTAATTTATTTTAATCCATTGTGTTGTCTTTTGTGAAGCACTTTGGGTCGCCTTCTCTTGTCGAAAGGAACAATAATAACAAATGTGTCTTTCTCTGGACACATCACAGCACATAAAACACCAAAGATGCTCTACTTTTTACTATTTTAACGTCTTTTTAGCGTCTTTATCTGTGGAGGTTGAGGTTGTCGTGACTGAAGTCTTTGAGCAGATTGCCGGCCCTTTCAGCCTGACAGCGGCTTCTCCTCACAGCTGTTTGTGTTATTGGATTTCTGGGCCGTGCACGTTCAAAAGGCTCAGAAAACGCTGATGACATTTGGAGGAATTCAAATGTGTGCATTGGAGATGAGACAGCCGTGGGTTTGAGGCTCCAGAGGCACAGCTGATAAGAGACCAGAGCGAGACAAACACGTGCTCAGATTTCCTGCTCGATCTGCTCCCAAATAGTGTGTTTTTGATGAGAGTAAAGGTCAGTTTGGTTCAGAGAGAAATGTTAACGATGAATTAGAAGTAACTATTCTTTATCAGGTGTATTCACCAGTTTGTTTTTGTCAAGCGCGAAAATCACAACAGTAATTTCTTCGCTCGGCTTCACAAAATAGTAAATTTTACCAGCAGAAGGTTAGAAAATCAAAGAATCGGTGCGTTGTGGGCTCCATACAGCCCTCCATCATTTGGCGCTTCAACTGTCCTGTCAAATAAAGCCTTCAAGACAGAAAAAGATGTAAAAAAATAATAAATAAAAAAGAAGAAATCAAACAGTCACTGATTAGTAAAGACTCAAAGAGTCACAGGAAATAAACAAATGGAGAACTCTCCTACTTGACAGCGTTCATTTTAATTTAGTTTTAGTCTTGATTTAGTCACAAAATATCAATCTGATTTAGTTGATTAAATAATAGTTTTAGTCAACCAGAAAATATGTTATTATTTGATGATATTAAATATAATTGTACTGTTTAATATTATGTATAAAGTTGCACAGATATGTTATACACAGTTTATTTATGGTTATGTTTGGTCTGGGATTAAAAAGTGGAACTTGAATCTATTTTCTTTTATCTATGTTTAGGGTTTATTATTCAATGAAAATAACTTAAAAAACAAAACAAAAAGAGTTTTTGTTTTGTTTTGGTCAGTAAAATCTGATACAGAAGAAAACCCCAATAATGGAAAAAAAAAAAAACTTGGAAAAGCCAAACTGTAGCTGTAGAAAAAATGTTTTAGGTTTTATTTCTAGAAATATGAATATGAAATGTTATGAAAATATATACAGTATATACCTCCACAACGATATGTCATTACAACATTATAAATATATTTTATAAATATAAATTGACATCACAACAGAGATTTTATCATTCATTTTTCATAGCAAAGATAACATTCCTTATTATTTAATGATTAAATTACCTTTTATTTAGGTTTATTTGAAAGATTTCATGAACAAATAATTGTAGAAAAAGTCACTCATGAAAAGTTGTTAAACCTGCAGGACCAAGACAGAATTTTGGGAAACTAGAAAACAAATAATAGTATTTGCAGTTAGTGTTATTTCAATTTAGTTTATCGCAAAAACTGTTTAATTCAAATGATTTACCAAATGTTTGCCAATGAAATGTCTGAACTATGAATTTTTAATGGCTCGTCCGACGCTAAAACCCAAAGCACAAAAACGTCCAAGAAAACTTTACTCCAAAATATCATCAATAATTACTGTCTCTTTTCTCGATAGATTCACGTGACTTCACAACATTCTAACGGACCTGTAGTTGAGTTGGTGAGATTTATGGTTGAACTTGTAAATGTTTTAGCCTGGTTTATGTTTAAGATCTCTGTAATGGCCCTAACCATGAAACAAGAACTGGATCTAATCAGAAATAACAATTCCAGACAAACATGAACCATTCTGTTGCTGTTTTCCTGCACGTTCTGACTCGTTCCTCTCATTTCTGATCAGACTCTGACACGTTTTCCCGCTCTCATGTCTGCTCTCTCTTCTTCTCGCTCCCACAGGCCTTTGCCATCCCTGGACAGTACGCGTTCGCACACCAAGATGTAAGAACGTTTTGACTTTGACCCTTTTTGACCCTCCTCCCACCCACTCCTCTCTTCTACATCGGCCCTCGTCCTCTCTCTCTCCGTTGTTCTTTGTAAACTCTGTAAATGTATGTTTTGACTAATCCTGATGCCGGGATAAGGCTGGACTAACTGTAGAAGTCAAATGAAAATGAAGTTAAATGTTGTGTGTTGTGTGGCTGTTGGTTTGAGAGAGAGCGGCACCAAAGAGTCTCTGCAGGAGTTAAAGGAGTTAAAGGTGGAGGATTGTTCTTCTGTAGTTCATAAACATGGCCTCTGTGACCTCAGATGTGAAGTCAGTGCATTCAAATGAATTCATGACTTTACTTATGACAATTAGCAAAAACTTGTAACATTGATTTGTAAAAAAAAAAAAAAAAAAAAAAAGTGCAAGAAAACAGACTGAGCGCCTTACTTTGGGTTGCCAGATCCTACAATGAAAACCAGTTTGTGAGGTGTCTCTGTGACAGCTTCAGTTGATCAGTGTTGGACAGATGACTTTGTAAAACTAAACTGATCTCTGACAGATCATTACACTCCGATCTCTACTCTGATTACTTTAATTAAAAGTAATTAGATTACTATATTATTACTATAGATTTAAGTTACATAAAGAAAAGAAACGTTCAGCTCCAGAATCAACGTATAAATAGCATAAAATCTTCCGTTGAATTAAACTTCTAGTAATTTAACCTTAAAAAGAACAGATAAATGCAGCCGAGTCCAGCAGTATTTGTGTTTTAGTTCACAGCTGACATATGACATCATCTGCCACTGGTTTATCTTTTTTAATGTTTTATGACATAACTAAATGTTACTAGGGTTAGGGTTAGGGTTATTTTTATCTTGAAAGTAGGTCCTGCTTGTGATTGTATTTCTGTTTTTAGATCAGTACAAGTTGGGACTGATCTTTAGTACAGAATAAGATCCATCTTGATCACGTGAGGCCTGTGTTTTTGAGGTCCAACTTAAAGTCCAACTTCACTCTCAATGTTGTAGATAATTGTTTTTTAGCACAATTAATGTCAAATCACAAATGTATTTTTATGGCACATTTACAATAACCAGCATTGCCCAAAGAGCTTCACAGGAACGACAGGGATTAAACAATTACAATTCAAAAAACAAGAATAAATTAGTACAAACTATAAAAACAAGAATGATTGTCAGCTTCCTTTAATACAGCACAAGGGGAAAATAACAACTTTTCTGCAAAATCCTTGTGTAATCCAAACCTGTCGTCAATCTGAGCTGCAACATCACGACTGTGGAGACGTTTGGTGTCGCTCCTGTGCGTCTGAGCTTCTCTCTCTGAACATCTTTTGTATTTTCACTGTGTGTGCTGCGTGTGAGCGTGAATGTGCGTGTCTGCGT